>OV656849.1:750000-1375000 GCA_927399475.2 Acleris emargana
TACTCCTGAAACTGAACTTCTTTTGTTCTGTAAGTTATTAAAAATTTGCCAAACAAAAAAATTTTTTTTTTCATACAACTTAAATGTAATTTTCAATGTACGCGATCCAATTCTCTATTTTCCTTTAGGCCTCGTACCAAGGAAATGTCGCCCCCGTACCATGAGATAGTGATTAGATGGCCAGTATTGAATACACTGATTTTACAATTAGACTTTTACATCAATTAGTTATCGAAACTTAAAGCCCCAAGGTCAGAGGCACCCTGTATGAACAGTCCCATTTGGCGCAGGCGCTCGACGCGACCGGCTGACAGCTAACGTCAGTTCTACACATTTTGGATAGCGATAACAAACACCGAATGCATGTTGTCTAGGCTCTCTAGAGTTCTAATGTCTTTAACTACAGATGTAAGGTTATCCGTCACCCTTCAGTACGGAACAGTACGGTGGTTTTATTATGTGGACGAACATCCAGATATAAAGACGAACCCTTCTTTCAGAGCTGATGTCTCTTAAACTACCCAATATTTTTTTATGAAAGCAAGCGAACAACCCTCCCACCTTGTAACACCTTTGATATACGCTTGTTTTATGCAAATAAACTATTCATTCATTCATTCATTCATTCGCAATAAAAAAAAACTTTTGAATTGGTCCAGCCGTTTGGGAGCTATGATGCCACAGATAGAATAGAACACAAATACACAGACACAGATACAAACATACAAACATACACAGATATACAGATATACAAACACACACCTCAAAGTTATAACAGTCCCATTTTTTTTTCGGGGGTTAAATTCAAATACATATGAACTTTTCCATATGTGTGAAAACCGGAATAAAATCAGTTCAGCGCTTTCGAGATTAGCGCTTTCAAGTCCAGCGACGGTCTGACTCTACACTAAGTAATGATAAGGGTCAGCCATACATCTTTATGTAAACATGTCACACTTTTCACATAAAAAGGTGTTTTATAACAGCCCGCGCCGCCATTTCCACTCGCTTACACAACGCGCCGCGCTCTCTCCCCAGGCCGCGCAGTCGCACTAGACGCGCCACCCGACACAGCCGACCAATCAAACGCTGCAAAGTGTCAAAAAATCGCGTTCGAAAATTCGAAATTTGAATTTAAAATTTTTATCGAATTTTAATTTTTTAAATAGTGTGTTGTGTTTTGTTTTGCCAGTGAGAGTGTGTGGAGCATGCGTTGAGGTTTCACTTTCTACGGGACTATTGCACGGTGAGTTGACCCGGGTTTGCGTAATGCGAAGAAAGTGCATGAAAGCTTGCTGACCTGGAGTAACTCCGGCCTGGTGGGAGGCGACACACGGCTCTTGAGGATTATCCAGTTTTCATACATAGGGGATTAGAAAAATGCTAGAAAATTATTGAGTAAAAGTGATTACGGGGATGTGTTTGAATTGATCAACATTATCGTATGTTTAGGTTTAGGCCACCGCAGGTAAAGGGGTAGGGAGGTACACTAAGTGTGGAGTTCATATAGTCCCAAATTATCGCTTACCAACGTATTTTCCACTAAGAAAACCAAATAAAAGAGTTTGGTCGCACACTAAGCTGAATAAGTAAATACAACTTCCTCTTTTGCTTCTGATTATTTTTACTGATAACGAACATGGCGGTTATTATTTAAAAAAAATACTCATAGCAAAATTCGAATCTATGAACCAGAATAATGTCCAGAATGCAGGGAACCATACATCTAGAGTCCAATTGAAAATACATCATTATTACACTACGTAACAAAATCGGAAGCTCTACATATTCCTTACGCCTAATGCAATCGGATAGTGTGACGCTGCGTTCTATATTGCGTTGTTAATGAGAGGTATTATAATGTTAACAACATCATTACTATAGGGGTAAAGATAACAAGAACTATTTTAACTAAGGAATAAATCATAATGCCCAAAGTCAAGCAGTTAATGTTGCCCTAGACGTGATGGTTCTACAATTTCTCAAGAACATACATACACATAAACTCATGCCTTCATTCCTAGAGTGGGGTAGGTTAGGCTACAAAATTAACAATAACTCTAAACACTTGTTTATAATTCTGTAACCACATTTTGCACAATGTTTATAAATTAACCAGTGTATAAGTGACCAGTTGCAAGCCCATCGCCTAACAGTACTACAAGCCTTTATTCCCTTAGACGCCTCTAATGAAATAAGTGATACTATTCTAACCCGGCAACTACACGGAAAAGCACATTTTTCAAAAACATATATTTTTAATCCATTCCAAATCATAACAACATATCCTAGTGTTAATATCTAACTCTTGTGAGTTTCTTGACATGTTTCATCTCAGCAGAGTGGTCTCCTCTTGGCTGCACGGGCACTTCTACACGTCAAAAGCTTCTGGCTTCACGAAAAGCTTAGCAAAAAACTTCCCGCTAGAATCTCGCGACAAAATAGCTTTACATTCATCCCAATACCTCAAACCCTTACATAATTTAATCGATTAGCTCACAACTCGTAATTAAATCCGATGCTAACACGACTCATCGATCATTCACGTCTCGTAATGATCAATCGCCGCGTGCGCAGCTCTGGGCGACGTTATGTAAGCGCATAACGACCCTCCGCATTGAGCGGTCGTGATAGGTCGAGCCTCGGCGTGTTAGGGCAGATACGTTATCAATAATCATAACTAATTGTATAATAGGAAAGTGCTTTTATTACTTTGCTGTGTCGGTCAAACAAGTTGACATGATTTTTGATTAGAGGTAGTTGAAGCCTATTGTTGTATCTTACTGCTGGACGAAGGCTTCTTCGCTAGATTACCATATCTGGTTAAAATGTTTGCCTCACTGATAGAACCGCTGAAGCCGTCGATCAGGGCCTAGTCGGGGAAAAGACATTCATGGAAGGGATTGGACTTTTAAGTCACCGCTTACGTCTTATCCAGATAATATTATAGCAGTACCCTAAAAATATAAATTCTTACTTAGAAAATAAAGCTTAAATCATACGAACCTGGCAACGAATGTGAGTGAGTTTATGTATGTATGTATGTATGTAACTATGCAGTTCAGTTTACGCTGAGAGAAAAGGACAGAGCTATATAACTGCTATAGCTCTGACCTTTACACTCGCCGTAAAATGCATACCTATGTCATAATACCCCCCCAGGTCACGTGATAGTATCATCCAGGGTCAATCAATAATAAGGGCATCTGGCCACATCCAGATCACATCAAATTAAATCAAAACAAATTGAAATGCTCGTGCTAAGTATCGACCTTATTTATAAGCGAATAAGGGCTATTAACGATAACTCTAATTGCACAAAGCACGTAAGTACATATACCACGCCAAAGTCCACCAAATGCAACGCAATGTAATTTTGGCAAAGGGGTCTTTGCCTCGTTTTTAAAACGTTATGGTCATTACTCATTACGTACATCTTATTCACAGTGAGGTGGAAAGCTTGGTTATCAAACCAAGTTTACAAATATTTTTGTCACGAGCTTTTGTTGCCATACGTCGCGGCGCACCGGGGTTAAAATCGGAGGGTGTCCGTTTAGTACCGAGATCACCTTCCGACTACATCATCAGATCAGCTCTTAGACGTAAAGACTTGAATAAATAAATATCAGGGAACAATGTCACACCAATTGAACTAGTCCCAATTTAAGCTCTAGGCTTGTACTATGGGTACTAGACAACGATATAAATACTTATATAGAGAAATATATACTTAAATACATAGTAAACATCCATGACTCAGGAACAAATATTTGCGCTCATCACACAAATATCTGCCCTTACCGGGATTTGAACCCAGGACCGCTAGCTTCGTAGCTAGGGTCACTACCAACTAGGCCATCGTAATAATGGAATAAAATTTACTTTTTAGTAGATATAGGTACTGAAGTTAAATGAAAGGGTTGGGAAAAGGAGAACTAATTTAAAAGTAAGATGGATTAAAAGCAGAATAGAAGCACCGTTTAATCTTCGAGCCTTTCTGCAACCACTATCGATAATTATCTTAATTTCGCAATTCACAAGCACAACACATTTCGTAAACTGGCAACCATCATCCATATGCATGCCATTTAGCGACTAGCCCCATCACTTAACTCCTTGACTTGAGAATCCCTAATGCTAAAAAGCACATCAGTATACGATTCTTGTTAAATATTATATTCTCATGAGAGATTATAAGGTCGGATTTACTGTAGAAGCTTAAGCCTATCTGCCGTTATGCGTTAGGTCGTTCAGATTACTATTGTTAGCCGAATACGTAGGAACATGCGCGGGCGCAGCGGTATTGACCTATTGAAAGTTCAATCAGTAAAGGGCATGGCAAATATCTCTCTATTAATACGAGTATCCTGTGCCTGCTGCTAAGGTAATATATTTTTAGTAAGTAGAATGTAGGATTTCCCAACGTTTAAAATTTTGATTAATTTCTTGTCAAATCAGTTTTTAGGGTTCCGTAGTCAAACTAGGAACCCTTACAGTTTCGCCATGTCCGTCCAAAAAAAGGTTTCGATTAAGGTATCCGTTTCTGAAATATCCCCCACCACAGCCAAAACTACAAATACTACAAATCTGTAAAATCTTAATTAAAAGCATGTATAATGAATTTAATAGTAAAACTCAGTGGTTCTTGAATTACAATCGGTTTAAATGTTTATACCTACCGATAACACATTTGCGGTGTTGGTATACTGACCGCGACCTATGTAAACGGCTTCGGAACCCTACACTGAACATGGTCCGACGTGCTCTTGCCCGGTTTTTACATCGGTTAGGTTAGGTACTGTGAAGTAATATTTAACTGGTGCGGCGGAAAATATTGTTATTTGGTAAATGTATCCCGAGTTTTAAATCTTACAACATTATCTAAAAACCGATTATTGTAGGCTATAGGTAATTTGTATTAAACGTCAACTTTGGCAAATCTCGCCACCACGTGACCACGCAATATCTTCATCTCGTGCCTCGGAGTTAGTTACAAGTCGTATTTATCATCTAAAAATAGCACTTAAAATATAAACCAAGCTACTTAATATTACATACATACATAAATTTCCCAGAGGGGTAGGCAGAGACCGCTTCTTTCCACTTGCTACGAATGCTACGATCCTGACAAATTCCTTTCGCTTCTTCCACATTCATACATCGAGTCATGCACGCACGTCAATATATACTTAAATATAAAAAAAAACAGTGGCCGTTATTTAAAGCCATAATTGGTGCTATGAAATGCCGAAAATGATCGAGATACGTTTTGGATCACGCGAACGAGGCGCGTGCGCCGACCGTCATCGCGTCTGTTTGGTGTTACGAGTAAAAAATTAATTATACAATTTCCATATGATATTAGTGTTTCGGCAACTTTCTGTAATTATTGCGAATGTTCGGGTCCGAGAATATAATTTTGTTTTCTTATTTAATATCATACAGTGGCTACTATTTATAAATGTAATAACCACTCTGCGTCGCAATTACTAATAGAATAAGAAAATTTTAGCTCAGGCAACACTGCCCACTCACATAACAATACAAATGAATATAAAACTACTATAAAACTATAGACAAAGCATATACTCAAAGTTGACAAACATGTCTAGTCAATAAGATTTCATTCGTGTACCACTATAGAACTCTGTCGCAATGACCACTCACTAGCACACATTACGAGAGAGAACTTGCCTCGTTAAGGTAAATTTACTGTATTTATAAAAAGGTATGTATTAAAAAAAACGGTATTTAACTTGACATTCTTCTTTCTTTGTTTTTTTTGGTATATATTTAGTCGAAATGTTGCATGTAACTTTCGAAAAAACATCTTTGGGAAGAGTTAACATTTAAAATACATATTCTAGTAACTCAATGACAATGCCATAGTATGATTTCTAAAAGCTGATCTATTGAACTCCACAATCTTTACGTAGACTGTTAAAATAATGTTGACATAATTTAAACAAGTTTTTGTAGCGTTTTCTATTACCGACACACCTTATTTCGGATGGAATCCTATCTTAAGTGTATCAAAAAAATATTGTCAAACCCACGCGTATAAAGAGAAATGCGATTTGTAATTTGACATGGGAACTCGTTGAAATGCTTGTGTTTTTAGTCAGTATGTGTAATCTTTGACAAAAAATACGTCAGTGCTCGTGTGGTAAGCCGCCGATTTCCCAATCCGTAAGCCGTTCCCACGGGAAACAATACTTCCACCTATTAGCTTGTCAATAACGAAATAATGTTTAACTTTAGACTTTGTGGACGAGCTCTATGATCTTTTATAGTATAGGTTTTCATATGTTAGTTCTAATGTATAAAAATTGCAAATTAGCATATGTAAGAGCTAGTAAAAGAACAAAATCTTCTGGTCTTCCCTATATTTTATCAGCTGTTCGGCAAGGCACTAAAGGAGCAGCGCGTATCGACGTACATATACTGGTCCACTGTATGCTTGGGTTAAAAGTAATTAGAACCCCAGGCTCCATTCCACTTTTTCTAAGGCCATCTAGCTTCCATACAATGATGGTGTCAAGTAGCTCTTTTTTTTACAGGCATGATACCAATTATTATTTTTAACATAATACAAAATATAGGAATATAAATAATTTAAAGCAAGGTAAAAGTAGCCTTCATAAAAATGGAAAAAAGAGTCCACTGAGTTTAAACTTATACCCCTATTGCAATCGTATTTTACGATTTAGCCACCTTTATGGTAAAGATAATGAGAGCTATAATAATATTCTAAATACCATTGCAATAGGGGTGAAGATAATGTTGAATAGAAGTCCTGACCCAGATAAAATCCAGAGAGAATACTCGGAAATACGTTACGTCGTGCCGGACGACAACCCGTATTTTCTCAACGAGGTCTGCGTTGAAAAAAAAATTGGTCGCTTCTAACAAGATTGTGATTATTGTGCATAAGCGTCTTGATTCCATTCGAGCCTGACAAGACGGTAGATAGGTACATCAACTAAGACGTAAGATACATCAACTAAGATGTTAATGTTAGTTGAAACACTAAATAAACTTGCTGTCGTTACTATCTGCTTTGGTTGTTATTTTAATGGATATCTTAACTATTGTATTAATTTTTTGACAACTATTTAAAAGAAATTGTCTTTTAGTTGGCTCTCATTTTTTTGAGTGTGATGGACTTCCCGCCAAACTCCGACAATCTAAGACGCAAATGCACTGAAGACGGGGCCGGCGCGGTCTCCAGACTACATACCGTCGGTGATACTGCAAAACCGCGTAACTAACACATTTATGATAAAGAAAAATAAACCTTACTATCTTATTAAATAGGTGCCTTTTGCTCCTTATTTAAAATGTAACTTACGCGGTTTTGCAGTTTCACCGACGATACGTTACCATGCTTTGGAAACGCTTTTTAGTATAAAACGCACCTCTGCTTTCTGCGTGTTTAAGGCTTTAAAGACAATTTACTCGTTACTTTTTCAAACTTGTGCTTGAATAATCGTCACGTAAGGAACTACTTAAGTAGGGTCTCCCCAGACCTATCGACTCCGAATCGGCTTGAGCCGGTAAGAAAAAGTTTTATGTCCATGCAATAAGAGCGAAAACGACGTCGCTCGGCTCGGCTCGGCTCGATTCGGCGTTGCGAACGGAACGACATCGTTTTCGCTTTTATTGCATGGACATAAAACTTTTTCTTACCGGCTCAAGCCGATTCGGCGTCGATAGGTCTGGGGCGACCCTTAATCGTCGTGAATGGGCGGCCGTCAGTATTTAACTTCCTGGGCCTCTATTCTATTCACTGAAACGATATTGTTTTTCTCCGCCGCAATTACTGTCAAGTAAAAAAGAGGGGTAGGGGTCGGGTACTCGGGTTGCATAAAGTTTCAAGTCATAATTTTGATAGGCACACGTGGATTCGTCATACTCATCATTACGCATAACTGTAAACAGTCATACATTTATGCGCATAACGTTGTTAATCATAATGTTTAAGAACATATTGTGTAACGCGCATAAATTTGATGTGCATAAAATTATTTAACCATTATTTATAATGGTCATAAATATTTTCCGCTCTTTTATAAAAAAATAACCCTAACCTATCCGCGATCCGAGTCGATTTTGCCACTAACTTTATATTATATTAATATTATGATTAAATAAATGTATGACATTCCACATTATGGTTAAACCAATTATGACTCCGTATAATTATGACAGGGAACAATTATGACAAAGTACATTTTATGCCTAAAAAATAATATGAGCATCAACTTTATGCGTAATGTGTTATGACAATCGAAATTATGACAATAGTTGTTATGCGACCAGACGGCCACCCAAAAAAGAGCTATCGCAACGATGACAATATATAAATAAATAAATAAATATCAGGGGACAATGTCACACCAATTGACCTAGTCCCAATTTAAGCTCTAGGCTTGTATTATGGGTACTATATATAGCATGTCAAATGCAATACGGTTTATTCGAGTAGAACAGAGCCCCTGATACAAAGTGAACTCACAGCCGTTTCTGCGCAAGCCTTCCCAAGACATTGCATAATCATCCAGTTAAAGAGATGAAAAGGAAAAAGTACTTGTTATTTGGGCGTAAACCACTAACCTAAATAACTCGATTTGGAGTCTCAACCACTGATTTAATACAAATTTGCACTGTGGATTTTGTAGCTTCGAAATTGAACTTTACATCTTCTGCTGAAGACCCGTTTTATAACGTTACCCATTTGAAGTTAGTGCAAATTGTTGCTGGAGCGAAGAATTATGGCGTTACGCTCCAATAGGCCCGTCAATTGCTTCGGGCGACGTCACCGGACGACGTCGGAGCACGATGAACGTGAATTAAGCGGTAGTCATTTCAATAATACAAAGTATTAGGATTATTTGAATCTTAAAAATCTTTTTTCTAATTCAACTTTAATATCAACGACATAAAGAACATACCTTTTCGCTAACAGATCTCGGTATCTAGTGCATTAGACATCAACGGGATTTTTATAAAGTGCATCATCTGAAAAAATTAAATCTTTTCACGGTCTTTTAGTAAAATGTACTTTTCATAATAAATAAATACTATAGTGCCCGGCTGATAAGAAGTCAATCCTGACAGCTGTCATCGCAGCACAATTTATAACCTATTATTGGGTTTAAGGTTATAATGTGTACTGAAATGACAGATGTCAGGATTAACTTCTTACCGGCCGGGCACTATAGTAGCAATGTTTTTAAATAAGAATGTATCGTAAAATATACATTTGCAATTAAATATTGTGAAAAGTTAGGAAGCTTTAGGAAGATTTGAATCGCATCTGAAAAAATATATTATGTACCTATTTTGATGAAAAAATATCCCAATCGAACGCAAGTTAAATAATCCATGCTTTGCATTATGTTTCTATCTCATATATTACATTACATAAAATATATCACGAATTAAAAACCCCAATACTAACACAGACATTAAATGTCTACATGAGACAATACGTCGTTTTATCCTTTAAAGGTTAATTACACTACGATCAATTACTAAACCTAACAAGGACTTAAACACGAAGTCATTAGTCATTTAGCCATCGATACTAATCGCCAAAGTGGCAAGTCACTCGATTTCTAAAGATGCCGCGGCTGTGGACAATGGGACCTGTCGGCAGCGGGGGCGGGTGGAGGGGGGAGAATCAAGATCTACAGGTTGGAAAAAACTAACGCCACATGTGGATTAAGAGGATTGTGAAGCTTAACATTTCCATACAAAATGCGAAAACATTCTCTCCCCTTAAACATAGTCCGATTTTTACGACTTTTGAATATGTTGTAGATATCATAAAAAACTACATCTGTACGTGTCTTTCCACGAAAAAAAATCTTAGAATGAAAAAAAAAAAAAAAACCGAACGTACCGGTAAACTGGGGTTACTTTAAACATTGGGGTAACATTGACCACGCTTAAAACTATGACTATTTTAGAACAATATAAATAGGTTGTTTCTGATGGAACATTTAAAGGAATAATTAAATTTTTAAGATGTTTTTTTGGGTAGTCAATGTTACCCCAATGTTTAAAGTAACCCCAGTTGACGGTACAGAATAATAACTACAACATATTCAAAAATCGTGGAAATCCGACTTGATTTAGGGCTTTAGTAACGTTAACGGTCGGAGCTAAATAATAATGGATTTGATGACAGCTGTGCGATTTTAGAGACGCTTCACAATCCTCATAAATATTGGAAACAGCAAATTCTATGCAAAGGATATATAAATTGCTGTAAACTTTATTAGCGCTCTGCTCAAAACGACCCAGATATACAAACATAACCATTTCTATTAACAATACTAAAACAAACGTAATCGTCCAAACTTGAAAATGTGATTTTCTAGTTTACAATTAGAAGGTACGAGACGGCACGCACGACAGAAACTAGGACAGTTATTTCCGCGAAGAAAAAGTTAATTAAATATTAATAAGATCTGGCCAACCTTAAAGCAAGGCTAGCGAAACACGCAGCGCCGAGGACCCCATATTGAGCCCATTTTGTATGTAACTCTGCGCGCCTGGCATTTGGACAATTAGGCATATTATCTATTGCAATACAAAAATGACAACTGTACTTAAATCGATATTGCATCTTAATTCAAAACGCCATTACCATGGAGTTTCAGACAACGGTTTTTGTGTTGTGGCTATTCTGAATTAAAGCAACCTTACGCAATATACTTTAATTAAACTTGCATCATCAAATTATAATCGAAATCGTATACACGTTTGTCCACTAATTAACTCTTAAATGTGTCATTATGTCGTCTTTAACGAGATAATATGTCAAAAATTGGATCTCTAATTGAACCTATAGACAATCGTACGTAACGGCTAATCGTGGGAACTCGGCGATGTTCGGGGAGGCTCGGGCGCTCTCGGGGCTGGTCGGGCGTCCCCGGCGCGCGCCGACCAATGACGTAACGGCTTTCACCGGCACCCAAACACGAGCGATTTTGTAATTATATATCGGAATGTGATGCTTTCTTATTTTGATTCGGCTTAGTTTCCGCGCTGTCGTAATCGATCGATTATGCTCGCACTTCCGTTTGGTTATTATGATAATGTTGGCACACTTGTTGATCGTTAGGTAACCTGCAGGTGACAGAATCAATAGTATGTGACCTACTTGTCAATTATATAGTTTGGTTGGTTTACCTACTGCTTGCATACTACGCAAATCCTTACAAACGAGAGCTCATCTGCCTGGCACTTGTCACTGGGACTTTGTTGTGTGCGGCTTAGTGGCTGAGGCGTTTTTAATGAAATTTAGTGTTTTTACAGCTGAAGCTCTGGGAAAGGACATTTTAAGATCATTAAATTCGAGTTTAACGATTGAAAGTATTTTTAGTTTATTCATAGGCATCATGCATGACATCTGTTCCACATATTTAAAACTCATCATAATTAAATTCAGTGAACTAACATTGACTTAATTAACGTCCTCTCACTTATTCAAATAGCAGATAACATATTCTTACATCTATCAAATATTATAACATGACATGACATAAGCAAAAAGTTTATTCAATAAATATTTGGCAAATTTTCGCGGATGTTGGCTGAATTCCTTCCGGTTTATGCTTGTTGATAATTATTAAACCTTGGTTCGGCTGTTTTAACATTAAAGTGTTAGGTAAATTACTAAAATTGAAGACTAAGTACTTCCTAATTATGTCTAAACTTCCTTATTGCGGTTTGCCAGCCTTCTGCGAGCAGATTTACAATTTAATGATATGTTAGAAGAACAAAGCAAAGGCAATTTTTTTTAATTGCAAATTATGACTAAACTAAACCATCCAAGGTTTTTAACATACCTATACAAACAGAATATTAGATTTTTGTGAAATTTAGAGTTTACTTCCTTACTACATAATTATATGATCATTGATCAACAACTTCAATTGCTGAGTCATCACAGAACACTGTCCATAAACATTGATGAATTTTTACCTACATACATAGGTACATACCTTCACGCCTGTAATCCCAGAGTGGGGTAGACAGAGCTACAGAATTACAACTTCAAAAAGTTGTTGACAATTCAGTAACCACAATTTGCATAAATAGGCTAAGATGTTTACCAGCGTATTAGTGACAGGTTGCAAGCCCATCGCCTAACAGTACTACAAGCCTATATTCCCCTAGTCGCCTCTTACGACATCCACGGGAAGACATGGAGTGGCACTATTCTAACCCGGCAACCACACGGAGCAATTTTTACCTAATTTCAATATAGTACTAATTTCTTAACTAGGCATTAAAATTGTCTATGGTACAATGAATTCTGACTTTAGCAGCATTTAAAACAAATCCTAATAAAAACATAGTTCTACGAGCAGCTAGTCTGCCAGTTGCCCTAGCTGCCTGGATCGATGAATAATGCACAACGTAACGATGAATGTGTTCCTGACAACCCACATCGTCCCTTGTTTATAATGGAGAAGATTTGCGCAGGAGTCTATCATAATGGTAGAGCTCAGGCTGTGCCAGCTGCTGCCCGACAGTGAGCTGCATTGTTTACTCGCATGGCAGTAACTCAGTGTGCGTTACGAGAACATTATAATAAACTAGCGGCCAGCCAGCGGCTTCGCCCCGCTGCAAAATTCTGACTTTCCCGGTGGATGTTTCAATTATTTGCTTTCATAAAAACCTTGTCCTGACAATGACGAACACAACAAAAAAAAAACAGCCAAATCGATTAAGGCGTTCTCAAGTTTTGCGCTTAACAACACATTTAGCGATTCATTTTTATTATATACGAGGGTGCATTGAAAAGTTCTGAGCCTAAGGTTGAATATAATAAAAAAAAAACAAATAAATACTGGCAAGTCAAAGTGCCATATTTAGTCGCCATTATGCACTATCTTTTGTTTTTTTCCTGTCACAATTTTGCATTTTATGCTGGAACTGCTACATAAGGTCACTGATTTTTCAAGTAATGGATAAAATTGAGCATCGTTCTGTCATAAAATAATTGCAAAAAAAGGGGTTAACACCAAAACAAATATTTGAAGATATGAATCAAACATAAGGGCAATCTGCTCCATCGTATGCTACCATAAAAAGATGGGTAGCTGGTTTCAAACGTGGCCGGGAGACTGTTCAAGACGAGCCTAGGAGTGGGCGGCCGTTGACGGCTACTACGGACGAAAATGTCAATAATATATTAGATGCGATAATGAAGGATAGGCGATTGAAGATTGTGGAGATAGCGGAAGCAATGGGTATTTCTTATGAGCGGGCACAGAACATCATCACCGATGTTCTTGGATTTTCTAAGGTGTCAACCAGGTGGGTGCCTAGACTGCTTTCAGTCGAGAACAAACGAGTACGTGTTACAATTTCCCAAGATTGTTTATGTATGTTTCAACGTGACTCCGACGATTTTTTCAATCGTTGTATAACTATGGACGAGACATGGGTCCACCACAGTACACCAGAATCGAAAGAACATTCCAGGCAATGGAAAAGACCAGGTTCACCACCAACCAAAAAAGCCAAGGTCATTTTGTCAGCTAATAAGGTAATGGCCTCAGTTTTCTGGGATTGCAGGGGGGTTATCATGAATATCATGATAGACTATCTCGAAAAGGGCAAAACAATAAATTCGGACTACTATTGTGCTCTTTTACGTCGTCTGCGTGAGGAAATTAAAATAAAGAGACCTGGAATGCTGTCGAAAAAAGTACTGTTTCACCAAGACAACGCTCGCGTTCACACTTCGGCGAAATCAATGGCACAAATATATGATTGTGGATTTGTAGTACTGCCGCATGCCCCTAACTCGCCGGATCTAGCTCGTTCCGATTATCATCTCTTCCCAAACCTCAAAAAACACTTGGGAGGACAAATATTTTCGACTAATATGGAGGTACAAGAAGCAGTAGACTCATATTTTAACGACCTCAGCGATTCTTTTTTTTTGATGGGATAATGAAGTTGGAGGCGAGGTGGACTAAGTGCATTGACCTTCATGGAGAATATGTCGAAAAATAAAATTGTTATAAAAAGTGAGCCCGTTACTTTTTTTTACCAGGCTCAGAACTTTTCAATCCACCCTCGTAGATAGCTAATAAATAGCTATAGCTGGATCTTGTGCTAGTATACTAGCTACCTACTTCTTCAATTACGAGTAGTTGAGCAGACGAGTTATTCAGATGCTATTTCCTGGATAAAAGATCTCGTAGGTGTTATTATGACGTAGTCATGCAGTTCAGTTTACGCTGAGAGAAAAGGACAGAGCTATATAACTGCTATAGCTATGTCCTTTCAAAGCGCGAGCTGTTGACTTCGACTATAGAGGTGATGACGATACTCCAACTTAGCCTAAAAAATATTAGATTTACACAAAAGTAAAGTAATTGATAAAAGGTAGTTAGTTACGCTATCAGTGCTATCACTACATCGCACTGCTAGGTCAACACAGTAGTAACTAAAAATACAACGTTATTTTAAAATTAACTTTAATACAACTACTATGAACTTGAAACAAAACTAGCGAGGATTTTGAGTCGATTCTCTTTCGATCTAGCAGTGCGACATGTTTAGTTTGTTGGGTCAATGATCCTTCTGAGTGCAATCATCAATGCTGCAACATGCCCGGTCGGTTTAAGCTTGTTTTTAAAAATACTATCACTGTTGGAATATTTAATTTCGTTCGGTGCTGAGTTGTAAATAGTTGGTCCAATGATGCTAAACCGTCGACACTTCAACGCCCTTGACAACTCTGCTTCTCGCGTCGTCTATTACGTTTAATGTAGCTAAAGTATTCAGTAAAAATTGCATTGCGAGTAGCTGTACAGCAGTAACTGACCTCGCCTACTGGCACAGTGTGACCCAGTCATAAGGGATAATGTAAGCTCGTCGAGTAGCAGTTACGGAGATCATTGAATACGAACAATGTGCGAGGCGAGCGCCCGCGCAGGCTGCGTCGGCGTTGCGGCCGCGGCCGAATAATGTATGAAGCATACACAAACCAGATACAAGCCAAGATAGGCACGCTGTTCACTATGTTAATTGTTGGATGCGCACATATCTATTTAAAGGTGTAGTCACAATGCAAACGTCGACCAATTTTGTCGATTATCGGAAATTGCTAACTTTTTTTTAAATTATTATTTCATAGAGCAGGCAAACGAGCACACAGACCACCTGATGGTAAGTGAAACTGTGACCATTTACGTTAGCATTAGCATTGACAAGACCGCAATCCTAAGAATGCAAATGCACTGCCAACCCTGAGGACTAAGATGGAATGCCTCTATGCTAGTCATTTCACCGGCTGTCTTATCCCCAAACCGGAACACACCAATGCGAACACTGCTACTTGGCGGCAGGTTAATGAATATGATGGCGGTACCAACCCGGACGGACCCTGCACAAGGTCGTCCCACAAGTAACTTAGCATTCATCTTGACCAGTGACTGGGCTGTATCCGCAGATCGTTCCTAAACTGGGTTATTTGATGTTTTACTACGGTAGCCTAGTTTGCAGCCATCAAGAACCCATTTCATGCTAAATTTATACTTTCTAAAGAAATCGTTAGATTATACTTCGTTTCTCCAATTTATATAAAAATAACATTTTAAAACTACAATTTATTGCTAGTAAATGACAACGAACCTCTCTCTCTAATAAAGCTAATGACTCATGCACGCAAAATCATCAACTCGAACTTAGCGAAACATAAGTAGAATACATATTTCTATATTTCTAACCCATATCTTCGCACCCCCGTGTGGTTGCCGGGTTAGAATATTGCCACTCCATTTTCTTTCCGTGGATGTCGTAAGAGGCGACTAAGGGAATAAAGGCTTGTAGTACTATTAGGCGATGGGCTTGCCACCTGTCACTAATACGCTGGTAAACATCTTAGCCTAATTATTGTGCAAAGCGTGGTTATAGAATTATCAAAAAGTTTTAAAAGTTGTTGGTAATTCTTTAGCTCTGCCTACCCCACTTTGTGTATGAAGGTGTGAGTTTATGTATGTATCTTCGCACCTAGCAGTTTCAGTAACTTGACAATAAAATTATGTACGGCAATGATCAAACATCATCGCTAGTTAGTAATCCATTGATGAGTTACGAGGAGTATTGTCAAAAAATAACCTAAGTGATTAGATATGTAACTTACGAATATATGACGCGTTAGGCCTAGTTGGCAGTGACTGCCTGCGAGGCTAGCGGTCCTGGGTTCAAATCCCGATAAGGGCAGAGATTTGTGTGATGAGCGCGAATATTTTGTTCCTGAGTCATGGATGTTTTCTATGTATTTAAGTAAATGTTTCTCTATACAAGTATTTATATGGTTGTCTAGTACCCATAGTACAAGCCTAGCGCTTAGTTTGGGACTAGGTCAATTTGTGTGACAATGTCCCTGATATTTATATTTATATGATAAGTTGCGCCAAGTAGCCAGTGACTGCCTGCGAGGCTAGCGGTCCTCTGTTCGTTTCCCGGTACGGATGTTTTCTACGTATTTAAGTGTAGTTATGTATTTCTCTATAAAGTACGTTTATCCTCGTCTATTAAGTACTTACCCATATTACAAGCCTTACCGTACCTAGAGAGCTTAGTTTAGAATGAATTTGTGTGAGATTGTCCCTCGATACATAATTATTTTTATTTATTCCGTTATGCAAAAAAAATCCTTTGATTGTGAAAAAAAAACATACATACATACATACATACATTAAATCACGCCTGTTTCCCAGTGGGGCAGGCAGAGACCACTTCTTTCCACTTGCTACGATCTTGACAAATTTCTTTCGCTTCTTCAACATTCATACATCGAGTCATGCACGCATGCCCTTCATTCGGCCCTTTTCCAGTATTTCTCCGATTTGATAAAAACACATTAATAGCAAAAAAGGTTTTCTTAAACTGACAAGTAAAAAACTTTAGTTAAATATCATAAATTATCTAACGTCATTACGCTTTTGGCCGCATACAGAAGCCAATACCAGAAACTATTTTCTCTTTCATGTAATTTTAATGATTCAAACGTTTTAACAACTTCCGTTACAAAAACCATCAACGAAACACTCTCTAACATACGATAACTTATTATTATAATGTATAATTTAACATAACGTTACAAGTCAAAATAAGATGGTGTTATTCCATTTAAAACTTTAACGGAATATGTTTTGGTTTAAATTTGAATATTTAGCGTCATATTTCGAGTTATGGCGTTATTGGTAATTGGTGTAAAGCTCTAGTTGAAGCGATCAGCTGATAGCGCGGTCGTTGACCCCCCATGGAAAGTGAATGTGCACGAGTTTCTACGATCCGTACTTATTATACCTACTTATCATTAATTAGCCGGCAATTGAGAGAGTTATGATTTGATTAGAATAACTTAATTACTGCTCATACGAGTATTATTAAAAAACCGATGAAAATTAGTGTGGTTGCCGGGATGGAATAGTGCCACTCCATGTCTTCCCGTAGATGTCGTAAGAGGAGAGTAAAGGCTTGTAGTACTATTAGGCGATGGGCTTGCAACCTGTCGCTAATACACTGGTAAACATCTTAGCCTGATTGTGCAGAATTTGGTTACGGAATTACCCATATATATTTTTTTAGAGTTGTTGGTATTTCTGTAGCTCTGTAAGCTGAGCTCTGGGAATGAAGGCGTGAGTTTATGTATGTTTGTGATGAATATTATAAGCGACACAGATATATCTCAAAATAGAAAGTGCAAAAAACTTCATGTCTACCGAAACTAGCTTAATATTTATCTAAATTTCAAATGTCTTATCGGTCTCCAATCACACTTACCATCAGATGCATCTTATAAATGACTTAAATAAGGTTAGTTTTTTTTCCTCTTTATTTGGGACAACAAACAGTTACACGCATATACATATTAAAATTTTAAAAAATGTAGCTTGAAGTACTATGTGGAACGTAGTAAATGTGCAACCAACGACTTTATTCACAATCCACACATTAAAATTTAAAAACCATTCCAAATGTTAGTACTAATATATTAAAAAAACATAGGACTCAATTAATGAATAGGCAAAACTAGTGGGTGATATCAAAAAACAACTATTGTTTATTATTTTATATTACTGACATTAAATTATTTTTATAAACGGGCGCTGACGTTAAGAAAATAATATCTACTCTGAAGTAGTTTAATGGTTAAATGAATTCCCGCATTAAACTCGAACGAATTAAATTACACTCTCAATCTAAAGATAGACTCGTCCGTCAAGCTCACACACGATGATAGAATAGATAATGTCATAACTTGTGTAATATAGGTCGCAGTTTCCAATAGAGACTGTGGGAAGGTTGCACAATGCCGCGTAACGAGAAAACCCGAGAAAACCCGAGAAAACCCGAGGAAAGGCGCAATCAGCACGTGCGCGACCCCGATGCGGAAACGAGAAATTATCTCATGAGAAATGCATTGGTATATGCTAATGAAACTGATTGATTGACTGCCATGATGTCATGCAATTTCTCTGGCGTTACTCGTAGATCGATGGCAAAGATATATTATGTGACGTTTATTTATTTCGAAGGTTATGCTTAGTAACTAGCGGCCAGCATCACATCACACGAATATTATAATTGCGAAAGTTTGTGTTAGCATGTTTGTTACTCTGTCACGCTAAAACGGCTCGACCGATTTGGATAAAATTTGGAAAGGAGATAGCTTAAATCCTAAATTAACACATAATTATGCTCTCTGTTGAGTTTCTTGCGGCGTTTCTTCTCAGCAGTGGTCTCTTGCGAAGCGCTGGTAGATTTTTAACGTGTAAAAGTGTCTGTGCGGCCTACTTACTGAATAAACATCTTTTATCTTTTTTTATCTTTATCTGTTATTTCGAAAAAATACTGTTTCTATGAGATACTCATCGCGGACGAAGTCGCGGGCAGAATTTAAAATTAAAAGCAATTTGTAGATGTCAATGTTATGAGCCCGCTAAGGGATGCGTCCATAAAGTTAAAATTTTAAATTATGAGTATAATTATAAGAAAGGTTTGTTACGTAATATTATTTCACATTTATATTTATTAATAAGCTAAGTTATATTATATGCAACTAGTTAACTAATTAACGTACCTATTATCTCTCCATGGCTGACCAAGGGTGAGCTCAAATTCAGCTCAGCTGTGCTCATGCCCTTTTCATTACAGCTATCTGTGTAACCTGTCTATATGGGAAATGTCTAAATGTAATGAAAAAAAATGAATTTGATTTGATTCAATAAATTTTGTCACAAATACATACCTACTTACTTAACAAACAAATTAATTAGGTACAATAATACTTAAAAGTAAGTTACATTACAAGGTAATAAACAGTGATGGTAAATAGGTGAGCTAAAATACCTATTCTTCGCGAGAGGACATAATATAGAGTGGTTACAACTTTACAAGCGGATAAAAAAAAAAAAAAAATCTGTTCCGGGTATTCGATATTTATTCGGGTAATTATCGTAATGTAAAACATGACATGTTTTGTTTAAAGTACGGCATGTTTAATGTTAGTTTTTAGTAAAAAGGGCTAGAGAAAAGAAGGAATGTACAAGATTTCTAAAAAGTAGAAGCAGGACTAATAATATGGGTTTTCCCACCCATTGTTTGTTTATGACTTGCAAATGGGCGTTCACATTTTCTGATTACTTATAATTTTAACTTTATGGCAGGAATGTTACCATTTTTACTACAAACATTCTATAAGGAAAATAATGTATGTTCAACATTACGGCTAGTATTCGCAGTGCCCGGATAAATATCAAATACCCGGAATCCAAAAAATATATACTTTTATCCGGTTGTAACCACTCCATATTATGTCCTCTCGCAAAGAATAGGTATTTTAGCTCACCTATTTCCCATCACTGGTAATAAAGTAATAAATAATTATTGTGGTTGCCGGGTTAGAATAGTACCACTCCATGTCTTCCCGTGGATGTCGTAAGAGGCGACTAAGGGAATAAAGGCTTGCAGTACTGTTAGGCGATGGGCTTGCCACCTGTCACTAATACACTGGGAAACATCTTAGCCTACTTGTGCAAAATGTGGTTACAGAATTATCAAGAAGTTTTAAGACTTCTTCGTAATTCTTTAGCTCTGCCTACCCCACTCTGGGAATGAAGGCGTGAGTTTATGTATGTATGTATGTAATAATTATTAAAAAAAAAAAAAAACAATACAAACAAAATCCTTAGAAATGTAAAGTCGATAAAATAAAGTTAAAAATCATGATTAGGAGAACAACATGACGAGGTCTCTACGTCAGGAACGATAATTAAAATAACTGGAAAAACAGGTCCTTGCAAGCGTGAACAGACCGGACCCCACAGACAGCACCCGTTCACGAGTATGACGCGTATCTCAGCCATCGCCTCCCTCAACCATGTGTTCGGGAAGGTGGCGACCCGATCAACGACGCCGCCGTAAGCAAAGACCTTTAAGTGAGCATGACATGCTCATGCTGCCGGACAAAGATAACAATAAAAAAGTATCTGTCCGGCGAGAAACGTCATAATGTGTTCTCAATTATAAAATGTCTTGTGCAAACAAGAATTAATATATATATTTTTTTTACAAAAAAAACAATAGGTAAATTTAATTTTAAAAGTGTACATCATTGGCTTAAAGGCATTTTGCAATAAGCGCTGCCCAGTGCTCAGCTATAATTACAAAAGACAAAAATAACCCTAACTTCAGTAAGCTCACACTACTTAAAAACGTCTTTATCATTTAGGAAGTCATTAACAGTATAATATGCCTTACCCAGCAAGCAGCACTTAATGCGAGACTTAAATTTATTGAACGGCATATTGACAATATCAGTAGGTATCTTATTGTAGAAGCGTATACAGTTCCCTGCGAACGATGTGCTAACTTTACGAAGACGGTGACATGGGACTACGAGTTTATCTTTATTTCGCGTGTTAAACTTGTGAACGTCACGGTTATGTCTGAAGTGATGTATGTGTTTGCGTGCATACATGATATTTTCAAAGTACCTATAGTATCCGCTTTGTTCAGACTCGCGACAGTACGGCACTGCCTGTAATTACGGCGAGTCTTTCTCTGAACGCTCCGGTTCACGTGATGCATGGGCAGAGAAAGACCAAGGGCTGCCACGCGTGACCCGGCGCCTACGCACCGCGCAGGACTGACACCACCACCACACCACTTTCTAAACCTGGCTTTGATGATTTTTCATCGAGTCTATTGAAATTTCCGGGAATCACCCAGGACATGGCCTGAGTAATAAAACATCGGAGGACTATCTCTGAAGATTGACCTAGTCTCAAACTAAGGTCTGGGCTTGTAATAAAGGTACAAGGCAACGATAAACATTCTTATATAGAGTAATAAATACTTGTACTCATAGAAAACACCAAAGATTCAGAAACAAGTACTCACGCTCATCACACAAATAGTTGCCCTGACGGAATCGAACCCGGGACCAGGCTGCGTCGTTTATCTGTGCTCATCTTAATATGTTCAGCTGTTCATCCGTGTAGGACCAACATTCAAATATGTGTTGGTATGATTGGTAATTCAATGTCGATGGGCTTCGGAATCTGCTTATCAGGTGGCCCCGGGGTGCTCGTTTGTCTTGTCTTTGCTTTAAAATTAAAATAGGTATTCCAGCGTTAGTCTGAGAGCCTAGTTATCAAATTTTCAACTATATAGTTAGGTACAAGGTATTTTCGTTTTTTAAATTAAAATTAGGTACTTTTTAGGGTTCCGTACCCAAAGGATAAAAACGGGACCCTATTACTAAGACTTCACTGTCAGTCCTTCTGTATGTCTGTCACCAGGCTATATCTCACGAACCTTGATACTTATATATATATTTACCGTATTTTGCTAATGTTGTATAGATAATGTTACGGATCCCTCCGTGCGCGAGTGCGACTCGCACTTGTCCGGTTTTATACAAAAGACATCAGTTACATCTTACACCATACTAGAATTGACAAAAATAATGCAATGTTACTGAATTTAGTTCCCTTTTCAAGGCAAGTACCGTACAGGCCTGATTGTGCAAAATATGGTTACAGAATTATCAACAACTTATCAGAGTTGTTGGTAATTCTGTAGCTCTGCCTACCCCACTCTGGGAATGAAGGCGTGAGTTTACGTGTGTTTTGGGAGTCGGGTAAAAATATAGGGCAGTCAAGTCCATGTTCCAAAAGTTTAATAGTCCCGGCAATGGCCTGTATTTATATGATGAGCATAAAGCATTTTATGCTGAGTTCAATCTAAATGTTGACTGTCGATGAGATCCTTGAGGAATGCCTATGTCCAGTGGTGGACGACTTTCGGCTGATTTGGCGACGATTTAGTACATATTTTGTATCATGTTGAACTTGTTTTTATAAAATGTATTGCTGTTGATGCCCCAAATAAATAAAATAAATAAATAAATAAATACTATAATCTTTCTGTCTAATACCCACATGGCTAGAGCCTAGTTTGATACTCAGTCAATTTGTGTTAGGTTCGCCCTTGATCTGGATAAAAGATAAAGATACATACATACATAAACTCACGCCTTCATTCCCAGAGTGGGGTAGGCAGAGCTAAAGAATTACCAAAAAGTCTTAAAACTTCTTGATAATTATAAAGATAAAGATAAAAGATGTTTATTCAGTATGTAGGCCGCACGGGCACTTTTACACGTCAAAAATCTACCAGCGCTTCGCCAGAGACCTGCTGAGAAGAAACGCCGCAACAAACTCAACAGTTAGTCATTTTTTTAAATATTGCTTCTATAATAATAAACTTAACCTAGCATTACCTATATAATAAACAATGAATCTCACATAAAACAAAAAAATAAATATATTCATGCGTAGTTGAGCAGGATTTTTTTTTATGACTAAGTTATTTAGGTGTTTAGTTTAGGCCAAGCATTTTTGTCTGTTAGATAGTTGTCTTGTCTATTATATCGATAGTTCTTTCGGATACACTTCGACGCTCAAAGATGTTTTGTGTTGTTAGAAAAAGTAAGGTCCCTCACTAATATAGTACTCGGTACCTTATGATCACGAGTCGATACTCTAACGGCCGAACCCTATATTCAATCCGAGGATAGATAAGGCTTACCTCGGGTTAAAATTTGACATTTGCCCATATAAAATGTGTCAAATTTTAATCCGAAGTAAGCCTATCTGTCCGCGGATTGAATATAGGGTTTGGCCGTAAGTCACTAGGCCTCCGACGCTCTCAAATATTGGTCCCATATAATTATTTATATTTCTTATAAATTAGTATGAGTATACCCGCGTGGTTGCTGGGTAAGAATAGTGCCACTACATGTCTTCCCGTGGATGTCGTAAATTCAAAATTAAAAATATTTATTCACCAAATTGGCCACACGAGGGCTCTTTTACACGTCGGTAATATGGAGTGAATCTACCAGCGCTTCGGACAAGACCATCATTGCGGAGAAGAAGCACCGCAAGAAACTCCAGCAGAAGGTCATCTAAGGTCATTTCGGTAAGAGGTGACTAAGGGAATATAGGCTTGTAGTGCTGTTAGGCGATGGGCTTGCAACCTGTCACTAATACACTAGTAAACATCTAAGCCAAATTGTGCAAAATGTGGTTACAGAAGCAATTAATTAGCAATAAGTTGTAGAGTTGTTGTTAATTCCGTAGCTCTGCCAACCCCACTCTGGGAATGAAGGCGTGAGTAAATGTATGTATGTAGTACGAATATACCAAATTACATGTCATTTTGCAATGTGGCACCCCTGATGAGATTAGCATACAAATGTGTTAAAGGTGAAACAGAGTGCGAGAAGAGTGCAGCTCTCTCAGGTAACGACTTGAATCTGATTAGTATTCAAATTACAATGTTTTAGAAACTTACCTACATATACTTATTCCACTTTGCTTAAAGCTTAAGCGTATCTTGGTTCTATATCGCTACAAGTTCAACTACTCAGTCCAGAAAGACAAATATGAATATTTGAAAAAAAAACTTTTTCAAAGAATGCTTTTAGTACTTAAGACTTCTTTTAAATAAAGTAGAAGCTTTTGATGATAATTATTTAGACATTAACACAAGCTCAATCTCTCACCTACCATTTCCTGACATATTCAAACTGGTGGTTTTGTTTGTTTAGCCACATATAGGGTAAGGTCACCAGTGGTCAGCCAGAGACCAATAGTCGACCTTATATGAGTGCGAAGGGTGTGAAATATATCTTTCGTACTCTTCCCACTCATGCAAAGTATAGGTAGAGGCCGACTACAGGTCTCTGGCTGACCACTGGTGCCTTTACCCTACTTATCGCACCTTCAGAACAATAGTGACACAATTCACAATTTTTATATTTCGAGTTAAGTCTCTATAATAATAAAGGACGATAGGCAAAAATGTTCCCCCCACCAACAGAGATGAGACATGTCCCAGCTTATAGATCTTGGCAACATGATGTATTGTGGGAGGACCTTGTGCAGATCTGTCCGGGTTGGTACCACCACCTTATCCATTAACCTACAGCTAAGCAGCAGTGTTTGCATTGTTATGTTCCGGTTTGGGGACAAGACAGCCGGTGAAATGACTAGCATAGAGGTATTCCATCTTA
Organism: Acleris emargana; assembly: GCA_927399475.2. NCBI lineage: Eukaryota > Metazoa > Arthropoda > Insecta > Lepidoptera > Tortricidae > Acleris > Acleris emargana. Next base: position 774,632 of record OV656849.1, read on the forward strand.
ATCCTCAGGGTTGGCAGTGCATTTGCAGTCTTGTGAATGCGAATATCTATGGGTCACAGTTTCCACTTACCACCAGGTAGCCTGTGTGCTCGTTTGCCTTCCAATGCCATTAAAAAAAAACAATTTTTAGTACGGCGATCATCTCCATATGGATTTCTTGGAAAATCATAATCGTATCGTATGGAATTTGTTCAAAAATGAACATATTCTTGCCCTGGTTGGCTCTTGCAAGTTTTTCTTTTCTAAAAATAAATCCCATCGATTTAGCTACTAAAGGAGGTATTTCGTCTTTTGATGATTCCGAATGAATAAATAGACATATATCCCGTGACTGTTGAAGGGTGGGGACGGGGTCCATACAAAAATGCCCATCACCCTTTATAACTTGAAGTTTGAATAAGGTCACTATAGTCATGAAGGTGCGATATTTAAATCCCACAATATGTACCTTTATAATTACGTAGCCTCTGTTTACACAGAGCCGGCTGGTAGCCTCGGGAGAGCGGCACAACTTTCGTAACACCACATTGTAATGGTAATCATGTAGTTGTGTGTCATTGAGCGAAGATGCCGGATAGCGGGGTTATCAGACCGCGACCAATCCGACGCAAAACGGGAGGACCTTGCGCGTGTTTACAGGGGGCAATGATAATAATCCATATTCATATTAAATTCAGCTTTGGATAATTGCACATAAGACACCTAGCACTAATATGATGCCAATCAAACCAGACCAAATTCCGTTGCTTTTAGTATGGTTTTCGAAGGTTTTTCTGTGAGCGAATTGAATGCCAACAACGCATAATGTGGTCACTAATTTTTGTGCCCACAGCGCCACTGACGACTTTAGGTGTTGTTTTTGGTGCATTCATCAACATACAGCATTCTTCATGCTAGAAACGATTGACTGTTATGCGCTTGGCTTGTGCCTAATTTGGGTTTTAGGGTGGGCTAGGAACCAACAAATTGTTCGTGCGTAGCGCACCATTCGCCAGTTCTATTTCTCGATAGGAATTATTATCGATGACGATGAAGACATTAAGTAAGTAAATGTACCTACTATTAAATTGATCTGATTGATAACGATGGGCAAGGTTGCCGGTAAACGGCGAGTTGGTCGGAGGAAGAAGTCGTGGCTCCGCAACATCCGAGAGTGGACTGGAATAGCGAGCGCATCTGAACTGTTTCGACTCGCTAAGGACAGACCACAATCCTAGAAGTTAGTAGCCAACCTTCACTAGTTGGAGAGGCACTTGAAGAAGAAGAAGATTAATAACTTAGTTCTCAACAAAAGGGCTTTTTGTTCATGACTCCCGGGATAGATTTTGAAGCTTTTTAGTGTACAGTCTATCGTTAGCTTAAGGAAAACCATGCACTATGTGTTCATTCTGTCCAGCATTTGGTCCAACTTCCATACAAGGATGGTGAATCTCCTTCGGTCTAACTCTAGTGAGTCGAAATAATTTGTGCGGGCACGCACGTGTCATCTCGCGAACGTACACGCAGATTACGCCTAAATGCTTCCATTTGTGGCTTCAAGCTTGACGCGTCGGTGTATGAAATTATCATTCTATGTTATTATTCTTAGTAATTGAGGTAATAATAAACTAACCAGATGGGTCTAAGAGCTCGTGATAGGCGAACAATTACCGAAAGGAGCCCCGAAGGTAGAGGATACGCCATACACAAGCCGTATAGACAGTTGACAAGTGAAAATTGGGTAATACATTGCTAATTGAACGTGTTCCCTATTCTCTGGACTTCCTATAAGCTACGCAATGAACAATCAACAATATTAAAAGTCCAAATATACCATTGGCTTTTTGTGACAGGGTTTTAAAGTGTGAAATCTGCCTGGTGAAGGACTCGGGAAGGATGCAACACGGGACCGAGCATTGAGGCAAACCTTGGGGTAGGTATGTCCAACAGTGGACACCTTTCGGATGATGAGAAGCCTGAACTGTAGCGATGTAACGTCATAAAAAAGTGTCGGCCATTGTTTTTGGGATTATATTGGGCCCATGAAATAACTATGATCAACGCATTAAAAAAAAACAAAACCGAAGATATTACCTTGCAACTAGGAGCAACCTTGAAATTGCAAGTATCACAGCATCATCATCATCGCCGGTGGATTCGTCGTGTCGTAAATAAAAGAATTGAGACGTTTGAGACTCAGATCCATGTTCCAATCTGCACAGAATTATAAATTATACTTAATACTTAAACCGTAAATAACAAAACCGTCCGTACTCGTAATACGTATAATCATTCATCTCACCTTATCAAGTGATTGGCTAACTTTCTCCTAACCAAAGGGTTCAGAGGTCACGAGAGATACTTTAATGCATTATTGATGAATCTAGTAACACTACAGCCATTTAAAATATATTTCTGGTCATCACGAAGAGCTTCAGACAAAACCTGGGATCAAGTAGGGCTAGTATTTAAAAGAACTCTTCAAGGAACTCTCAGTGGTTGCGTTATTGGCACGGTTAAAATGCAAGGACTCGCTAGGGTAAAACAGCAATAACTTGACTGTAATTAAGGCGCTAAGACTCCTCGACGACCTTAAAAAGCAATGAGTGCTACCTTATATATTTGATTATCTTATAAAAGAAATATACAAGTATTTATCCGATGTTGTTTTGGTATTATTTATGATAAGTAGCTCTTATTAACTTGCGAGTAAAGACAGCCGACAAAATGATAGCAATTGGGGTGAAAAAAAGTCGAATAAAGGTCCAATGACGTTAAATTTACGTATTCGCAGACTGTAGTACTGTCCCCGTGTAGTAGTGGCCAACATAATAATATAAAATTTTGTCACACACGCACAGATATAAATACACATCGATAACGTAAACACCTCAATCTGTATGAAAACCAACCGTGTCACTTTTTTCTACCAACTGGGACGTACCAAGAGAAGAGAATTTTCCGTTTTCGGCGCAAAATTTATTCCAAGTTTTCGTTATTTTGGGCTATTGCAGTTTATTATCACGCAACGAGGCATTATCTTAATTTTACGGTTGACTTTCGAAAAAAGTAGGAGGTTTTTAATTAGTTCGATTTTTTGTTGATGTTGCCATTTTCAAAACTTACTTGTATTTCGAAAACTATTCAATGTCCACAAGGAGTATGACCAGCTTACTGCTATACCGACTTCCCAATTATACTACGAGTAGGTGTCGGGTTTCTTGTGGTCCAAATGAAAAATTTAATTAGGTCAACTTGAGGGCTACCAAAAACATCCCCATGTATGTTCAGCGATTTTTATTAGTTTCAGAGATATTGATAATTTTAATCGGAATTTTTGTAATTTTTCCTTATGTCCATCGTACGAAAAACCCTTAAGCTCTTGTATTATTTCAATGTTTTTTCAATCTTTTCTATCGTTGTTAGAATCATTATGAACTTAAGATGTTTTGAAAGCTACATACCAGTTCTTTTTCATGTCAACTTTTCGTGTGATCGATCACACAAAGTTGGTTTTTCCATACTAGATGAAAACACAAACATGGGGTTCATTTAATATGGAAAAACCAATTTTGTGTGATTACACATAAAATTGACATGAAGTAAAAACTGGAATGTAGCTTTAAAATCATCTTAAGTTCATAATGATTCTAACAATGTATAAATAAATAAATAAAATAAATAAATAAATATCAGAGGACAATGTCACACCAATTGAACTAGTCCCAAACTAAGCTCTAGGCTTGTACTATGGGTACTATGTATGTTTTTGGTATTTAAATTTTTCATTTGGACGACAAGAAACCGGACACCCTGTATACCGAAATTGGCTCTGAAACTGCAGTATCTCGCAGCTTTATTGACCATCGCTTTTCTTTGCGGATCTCCGTTTCACTTTTGCCGGGTTGCGGTGTTTTCCCGCTGAGTCACGCGTTTCCCGCGTTTCTCCGCGGCGCGCGCGCAGATCAAAGCGCCGCTTGCTTTGTCGGCGGCGAACATGTGAGGTCGGCTGACCAGTGCGAGGAAGCTGCGATTATTGCGAATATATGTATTTGGGCTCGTAATCAACAGGGACCAGGGAAATACACTGGCGTGCAAAAATAACAGGTGGGGTCATAAAGGATTTGATGACCATGAGGTATCTTTATTCTTGCATGTAGGTACCTAAGTAATCGTAATGTTATTTTATAAACGCAGTTAGGTAAACAGCTTGGAAAAAATATTGCTTCTACCTATTAGTCTTTGTTAACAGTAGATACCTACTAACATTTGGCATGTTTATATGGTATTATACTACTTAAACCCATATAATGTAGCAGTCTGAGCTATCCAATCACACTTTACTCGACGCCATAATTTTAAAAAATGTTTCCTTTGTATCCGGTTATAATATTTTTTCAAGATTTTACTTTGCTACTTTGTCGGCGTAACTATTCAAAGTTACATCTTTGTAGTAGGGTCATTATTTGGGCGTTTGTTCCGGATCACTATCGTGGTCACATTTTTGTAGAAGTGGCTGCAGATTTCGATTTCGATTCTGGTTAGGTATCTAAGTTTCTCGGATATCTAGCAAATATCCAAAAACGGCATCAAGATATACGTCCAATTCTTCAAAAATATGTCCACAAAAGTGAGGCGGTTGAAACGCTCCAATAATGACCCAGTACCGCGATTAAACCGCGGACAGATGAGCAGACGGACAGACAGACATGGCGACACTATAAGGGTTGCTAGTGTCACCGTATAAACTCAAGAGCTTATACTGCTCTCATATTATGTACTTGTGGCTTTTTACAATAGCTTAGCTCTTAGTGCTCCGTCATCTCGTAAACGAACCGCTAATGAAGACAGTTAGCTATTGATGGCCTCTCTGAGCCGACAAATTAAGAAAACGTCGCGCAAACAACAATTAATTGGCCATTTGAGCTAGAACTAACTTCTGCCTGCGTCTTCGTCCGTGTTTTTCTGCGATGCAAAATACATTATAAAAGCATTGCTTTCGGTTTTTGGATTTTCAGATGATAGAGAGTAGAGAGGTTTGCCGTGTGGTTGCCGGGTTAGAATAGTGCCACTCCATGTCTTCCCGTGGATGTCGTAAGAGGCGACTAAGGGAATATAGGCTTGTAGTACTGTTAGGCGATGGGCTTGCAACCTGTCACTAATACGCTGGTAAACATCTAAGCCTATTTGTGCTAAATGTGGTTAAGTACTGACTTATCAACAAGTTTTAAAGTTGTCGTTAATTCTGCAGCTCTGCCTAGCCCACTCTGGAATTACAGGCGTGAAGGTATGTATGTATGTGTAGAGAGTAATAAAGTTAGTACAGTAACTAAGCTGTTTCAAAAAGAATAAACCTATTGAAGAGCTCCGTTGTTTTTTCATGAACCCAAGACAAGATCTTGACGAAATTTAAATAAGTTCACCCCTGAGATATATTTTACTCATGAAAAAAAGAATCATTAAAAACGTTAATGACAACCCAAGTATTCTGAAATAAATAGGTATTATACAAACTCGTTGTCTATAAACGTTAAAACGCTTGCAAAAAGTTGGTAATTTTGAAACACTCCGGATATATACAAAAGTTACGGCTATAATTAATTCCGGAAAAACACCGCATTCGAATCAATACTTACGTAAAAGTAAGTCAAGTAAATTCTACTAATTTTCCGAGTGTGTAATTCCCCTCCCCGCCCAAGCGTGTCTGTCACGAACGGTGCTCACGCGACGGTCACGTGACCCGGTCAGTTCTACTATTGTTAATGATTTAACTAACTCTAGTAGTACATACTGTAGCGTTACCGCTACAAAATCGCTTCAAATTCGCGCGTTTATTTTGTTTATTTTTTAGGTGTCGAACTCCTTTGTGTGTTAGAGTTGCTGGCCTGCGTTGTTAATGGTTTCGATTATTATTTTAAAATTTTGAATGTGTTGTCAGATTGTTCGGCATGGTTGTAAGATGTTTCTTTTTGACATTGGTGCTTGAGTCTCATAACCGAAGGGATATATTTTTTGTTCTCGACTTCGTACATTTGCAATTACAAGTACATTTGCAGTTTTAACAGTGACCTAGTTCGCATAGTTGGGTGCACGGTCACTCTATCTGCTGAGCGAAAGGAAGGAACCTTTTTTGCACCAAATAATACCGGCTTGATCCGGGTAAGTTGATATTTATTGAGATCTTTCCCCGCTACGCCCCGTTCTGTTTGTCTTGTCGTTCGTTACTCATTAGATCCTTTTATTCTAGTCCACCTACCACCTGAAGAAGTTGTCCACTAAACGCGAACTGCGGACGATTATTGTGCAATCACACGCGTATAGCGAGACACATATACTTTCACGCGTTGTGTACAACGCACGCGTGTGACTCCGGAGACTTCGGCTACGAGACCTTTTTTTTTCAAGATAAGCGTAGTTTAAGAAACCGTTTTCTATATTTTTTATATTTGCGTACATGTTAAATTTATTTTTGATTTAAAGCATCTAAGATTCCCATCTCCGAACTTCAATGTAAAAGATATGCGCATATTTTTTTTAGGGCCCCTTTGATTATTATTGCTATCGTGCATTGTTTCTCCAAATTCTAAAAGAGTCCGCGCGCTCCATGAACGTTTGTTCTTTTTCGGCCAATATTCGGAAACGTAACTTAAATCATTCTTGGAATACCTTTTTTATCTCTAAATTTTTGTGTTAATCCTTAATTTTTCGTCTTTACTAACCTCTAAATTTGTTTGTTATTATATTATCGTCACCTCACCTAAACTAGTTACTATTTTTTTTTATACCAATATTTGTCGCAATAGTCTATTTTCGACACCTATAATTAATCTTAATAAACTATCTTTAGGTTACAATTTATTTTTTATTTGAAATAAATTTCTACGTTTATCCTAGGCACAGTCCTAGGATCAGTTAGTGCTCCCTCTTCCCTTTGGAGCGTAACAAATGGCGCCCGAAGTAAGTTTTTTCATTGTTTTTCTTGTTATATTTAATGATTTTTTTTTGTGTCCTTTGTGGTGAGCTTGGTCTAGAAGACCAATAGTAAATTACCCATTCTACTAATTCTTCACGTTGTGTTCTAGGTTTGCGTCCCCGTTGAACTTGCCGTTGTGTTGAGGTGTTTGTTTCACCTCGTTCGCTCGTTTACTTCGTCGGGTCGTTCCCGCTTCGACAGTGATTATTTTAATGTGGTGAATTGTAATTGTTACATGACTTTGAATTCTTTGAATAATCGTTTTTTTTTAGAAATTGCTCTATCTTATTCTCGTATCAAAGCTTTACTAGATAGTGGTGCACAAGTATCCCTTGTCGATCTTTCATTATTAAATAAGTTAGAAATTCAATTTAACCTCCATTTGCGACCTACTGTTATTTCAGCTGATAGTTCACCTATCGAGATACTTAGCAGTGCTTAGTGATGTGATGACCTCGCCGACCCTTACTTTCTTTGGCTTCGTGTCACGTATCTCAACCTGGAGCTGACACGAGTTTTTCACTGAATTTAATTATTTACATAATGCTGATAATTATATTTTTTTACAAAAAATACCTGTAGATCGTCCGAAACTTAATGTCTTTTATTGCCACCAAAAATTTGCCACTTGAGTTTTAATTTCTTGTCATGCTTTTTGTAAGTAGGACCCGTCAAGGCGAGTGCTTTTTTATTTTTTTGCATGTAACCTTTTCGCTCCTACGTACTGCCTCGTGTTATTTGAGTTCCCGGTGGTTTTGCATAGCTGTGGGGTATTTTTATTTTCGTCTCCAGCATGTTATTTCTCCGTGAGCTAGGTAACATTCCGTAATCAGGTGTTTGGACACCAAATGCTTCTCGTCTGCGTGTGCGGCGTCTTTTTATGCTTTGAATATATCCAGACCGTGGGCCCATGATGGAACTCAGTCGGGATGAGCTCGCCACCATACACGTTATATAAGTTTTTCGTCTCTTGGGTGTTTAATGTTTTAAATATGTTCAGACTATGTGCCCAAGTTGGTACACAGTCGGGACGAATTCGCCTTTAGACGGAAATTTTCTGCGGGATTTGGGGAATGGTGTACCATATATACCTCCCTTTGGTCGTTGCGGTGGTAATACTTAGATCTTGTTTGTTTAGGCGCTACGGTGATTTTGGTAAATTTATTTTTTTGGCTTAAGTTCATTTAACATGTCACGTCAAGGATATTTTAAAAAGTTAGGCATTTACTTTTAATCTGTATTGCGTTTTCTGTCCGGTTATATTGTTACGTATTTTTGGTACACCTTTTTTCCTAAATTCTAAAGGACCCATATGTGTCAACGTTTCCTTTTTCGATTCATCTTCTGGTCATATTTTTTTTTGTATATCATAGGTTTATTCCCAGCAGGCCATACGTTGATCAGGTCTCGGTAGACATTTCTAATTTTTTTGGTCGCACTGTACTTTGTACCTTTTGTTAAAATATGGTTTTGGCGCTCAATCTCTTATCATTATCACATAACACCAGTCATTTGTTTTTTATTACATATTACGCTCGCCGCGTAGTTATGTATATTATAGCGTGTTGGATAGGTCGTGATATTTGTGTCGACTCTGTTGAATTTTTCAGGTTGGCTTGGTATTTTGTTGGGCTATCTTACTGAATCAACGGATAGGTAGTTTGCGCAAACTGCTTAACCAGTGATTTTAGTATTGTAGTGGTTTGTTGGTCAGCGAACTTAGTGCCCGAGGTGTACCTTTGTTTAAGTGTTAGTGCCTGAAAATTTCAAATAGAGTATCCCAATTGTTCTTCGTGTTTTCTTTAACTTTGTGCACTCTTGTGTGCCTAAGTTCATCTTTTGCTGCATTGGTGATAATAATATTTCTTTTTTTGTGTGTCATGTAATTCTTAGTTTTTAATGTTAGGAATTAGAATATAAACTTCCACCATGAGTATTGGCTATGGTTTACGTGGATAACCGGTCACGGTTACTGCTGTGATAGTGTACAGCTTATCCGTATTAGGTTGCTTAGGTTAGTTAATTTTGTTCGTAGGTTAATTTAGTCTTGTCTCAAGTTGTTTTGGGTTGGCGATACCTTGTGAACTTGACCTTGATGCTACAGGGTGTTAATTGTTGTCTTAGTGTTTAGTTATGAACTTGTGATTAATTATAGGGTTGTTACTTATGGTAATGGTTAGGGTTGCCTCTTGTAAAATATTTAGGGTTGTTACTTTTAATTAATTCAGGGGAAGTCAATTTTTTTTTTTTTTTTTAAACTTTAGTTGGAAGATAATAATTGTAGCGTTACCGCTACAAAATCGCTTCAAATTCGCGCGTTTATTTTGTTTATTTTTTAGGTGTCGAACTCCTTTGTGTGTTAGAGTTGCTGGCCTGCGTTGTTAATGGTTTCGATTATTATTTTAAAATTTTGAATGTGTTGTCAGATTGTTCGGCATGGTTGTAAGATGTTTCTTTTTGACATTGGTGCTTGAGTCTCATAACCGAAGGGATATATTTTTTGTTCTCGACTTCGTACATTTGCAATTACAAGTACATTTGCAGTTTTAACAGTGACCTAGTTCGCATAGTTGGGTGCACGGTCACTCTATCTGCTGAGCGAAAGGAAGGAACCTTTTTTGCACCAAATAATACCGGCTTGATCCGGGTAAGTTGATATTTATTGAGATCTTTCCCCGCTACGCCCCGTTCTGTTTGTCTTGTCGTTCGTTACTCATTAGATCCTTTTATTCTAGTCCACCTACCACCTGAAGAAGTTGTCCACTAAACGCGAACTGCGGACGATTATTGTGCAATCACACGCGTATAGCGAGACACATATACTTTCACGCGTTGTGTACAACGCACGCGTGTGACTCCGGAGACTTCGGCTACGAGACCTTTTTTTTTCAAGATAAGCGTAGTTTAAGAAACCGTTTTCTATATTTTTTATATTTGCGTACATGTTAAATTTATTTTTGATTTAAAGCATCTAAGATTCCCATCTCCGAACTTCAATGTAAAAGATATGCGCATATTTTTTTTAGGGCCCCTTTGATTATTATTGCTATCGTGCATTGTTTCTCCAAATTCTAAAAGAGTCCGCGCGCTCCATGAACGTTTGTTCTTTTTCGGCCAATATTCGGAAACGTAACTTAAATCATTCTTGGAATACCTTTTTTATCTCTAAATTTTTGTGTTAATCCTTAATTTTTCGTCTTTACTAACCTCTAAATTTGTTTGTTATTATATTATCGTCACCTCACCTAAACTAGTTACTATTTTTTTTTATACCAATATTTGTCGCAATAGTCTATTTTCGACACCTATAATTAATCTTAATAAACTATCTTTAGGTTACAATTTATTTTTTATTTGAAATAAATTTCTACGTTTATCCTAGGCACAGTCCTAGGATCAGTTAGTGCTCCCTCTTCCCTTTGGAGCGTAACAATACCTATTAATGGTTATTATTCCCTACCGCTTTCTCTAAAGCTATGCGCTTAGTAGAAAAACATTAAAGTGATTCTCACACTACATGAGGTAATCAGTGGCTATATAACTTAATTGACTGCTATAACCGTATTGCGATGGCTGATTAGTTTAAAATTATAGCTCATTATGTGTAATGAAAACCTCAATAAAACATAAACGGGGTTTCTTCATAATTAGTAATATGTTACACTGTCCTGCCAGGTTATCACGCACCTAATATATTGTATACTAATTAGTGTACAAATGACTTACATATTGACGTTGTGCCTTACGTTTCAATACTAATATAAGTATGTTTCCCTTGTTCCAGATGTCTCCCGTTATAAGGACGTGTGCCATTGTCTGGCTGCTGGCCGCGTACTGCGCAAGCGCAGAGCCCGACCAGAACACCACCTCCACTACCAAAGCCATCCGCACCACCATCCTGCCGTCGCGCACCACACGGACAGAGCTCAAGGTCTCTCGCAGTCTCAACCCCGACTCCACTCAAACCGTCAATGTCAGAACCCGTTCTGGGCACATGACCCAACTTATCGTCAAAAAGAAGGACAAAACCACCACCGTGCCCACCACGACGGTAGCTCCAACCACCGCCCCTATAAAAGAAGAAGTCAAAGTGGAATCCACAGAAGACAACAGAAACAAAACAGAAAGCAGAGACCAAAGAAACCTCAATTTCGTCAGCAAGTTGAGCAGTGATCTGGCAGGCTTTGATTATTACTTGAACCGTAAACTTGAAGAACCCTTCGATATCCAAACGGAATACGGAAACTGGTCACCAGTAGCGGTCTACCCTGAGTCACGCATCCAAGGGGGTGGTGGCAGCCAACCAGAAACCGATCCAGAAACATTTGGCTACTATCCCACTTACGACAACGAAAAGCAAACAGAAAACAAAAGGGTTTACATAACCTCGACCAGCTTCATGGACTACGGAGGACGTATTAACAACTATAGATTCGATCCCAGTAATCCAGTTATCAAAAACGACAGAAACCCTGTTTACATCGAGGTAGTTAGCACGAAGGTTTCTGACGGCGAAGGAAGGTCCACCAAAGTACCTGATCCAGTGGTTATTAGCTCCGATCCAGTATACACTAAAAAAGTGACAGAGAAATTTAACAAGCGTGGAAGATCAATCCTGACACTAGGTGAAGACGGAATACCAGAAATCCAGGGCGTAAGGATGCCTGATGATGAGTCTGACAAAAAGACATGGCGTAACGCTAGAGTAGTCAATGGTGAGCTCTTACCGTACCCGGAAGGATACAGTCCACCTAAAGCTATACCAGAAGCTGACGTGTACCCAGACATTGCCGCCGCCGAACCTGTCCAAAGCTTCGGTCCGTTCACTAAAAACGACAATTTCGAGCCAAAAGACGGACCTTTCACCAAACTAGACAACGTCAACCACCACGGCGAAGACATCGGCCCGTACATGACTAGTGACAACCCTGTATACGCGTATAAGCAGAAAAAAGACAATCATTATCTGAAGTCCGGCTACGGTCCTTTCACTAAGGCTGATAATTCGAAAGTCGCCAATTCGAAACTCATTGAATACATTAAGCAGATTAACGAGCAAGAATCGAAACGCGATTATTTCAGCGGACGGAGCTCCCGCGCGCATGACATGGAGTACGCGGAGAGCCACATCCAGCGCCGCATGCTGCAGCACCCTGGGGAAGCCAATTATCCCAACTCTCTCATGTACACTCCAGAAAACTCAAAGCCAGGATTCGACGAAAGCGTGCGCAATCCCGTCCTACAGTACGCACATCCCGACTTAGGAGTCCAACCCGCTAAAGCAACCCGCGACCACCCCGAATACTACGAAAACAAGGAACGGAAAGTAAAGTACTACACGACGAACGTGCCTAAGAGCGCTCACCCCTATCCCATGGAACCCATCGATGGATACGGCCAGCAGCGCTCCCAGGGCAACATCAACGGTAACAGATACTACGAAGACGAATACAACAAGTTCTCTTACTATGAAAATAGCCACACAAGTCCTAGATACCCCTACAGTTATGGCTACATCAAACGAGTTCCTGAGCCATCTTTGTGGAAGAAATTCACAGACTCAATGAAGGATACTCTCCACAGCGCGAGTCAAACTGTGCAGCAGCTAACTAGGCCAATAACTGACCCCATCGCGAAGGTGACTCAGCCTATCTTTGATCCTTTAGTCGAAGCAACGCATAAAATATCCCATAACTTAGGTTTGTACCCGTCCAACTCTCTGCAAACTCAGAGATATGCTCAGGATAAGATCGGTGTGGCGGCTGCTGCAGCATCTGGAGCCCCCGCTATGTTACCGGCGCTAGGTTTGATGGCTGGAGGAGCAGCGCTAGGCCTAGGCGCCGTAGCCATGGGCAGATTCCTGGACGTTGACTTAATGCGCAGCGCAGGTCTCAGCGAGGACTACATCAAAGACCAAATCGAAAAAGAACATAAACGATCTCTAGCTGGAGCGCCATACGACATTGACCGAAAATTCATCAGCAGGCAAAAGGTCTACGATGATAACTACAAGATGCCCAGCGAAAACGTTTACGTGGTGATGTCCCCGGACGGTAGTGAGGCGACAAGGACGAAACGAGATGTCCTCAACGTTTATCAGGATATCCAGGATTCTAGCTATCAGGGAGGCGATCTAAAGAGGGTAAAGCGTCGGCAACGGCGCTCTCTGTCTGAGGACATGCCTGATGAGCTGCAGCACTTGGACAGCAGTCCAGGGTCGTCTTTGCTGACAGCGGCAGCGCTGGACCTGGTGCGGCAAACGGACTGGCGTGACTCCCAGTGCGCCAAGTTCACCTTCTGCCGGGTCCTCACCTCACAATCCTCAGATTCTATCTTCGCAATGGAAAAGAAGATGGAATCACTTCTAAAAATGTGAGTAACTAGTCTCTTTTTTTTATGTCTTAGTCTGTCTGTCTGTCTTGACCACCTGATGGTAAGTGGAAACTATGACCTATAGACATTCGCACTCACAAGACTGCAAATGCACAACAACAATCATTTATTTCTACACAAAATAAAAATGGATAAACTAATTTGCGCAAAATGTAGTTACAGAATTATCACCAAGTTTTTTAAGTTGTAGGTAATTCTATAGCTCTGCGTACCCCACTCTGGGATTACAGGCGTGAAAGTATGTATGTATGTATGTATGTACTCGTATTCCTACACGATACAAAAAAACATTGACATATTAACAACAGGTTTCGTCAAGCAAGACGTTTTACATAAGACATCATCTACCTACAACAAGCTTAGTTAAATTATCTTAATATTAACACAATACATTTATGAACATGGACTTATTCTAATCAACACTAAAAATGCATCATGGCGGGCTCAAATGTTCCCATTACACCGGCTGCCTTGCTCCGCTGGTTTGCAATAGAAACCTGCTGAAGAAAGCATGACCCAGATCGAGGATCACCTCCATCATCCCTCAAACGACGAACAATAACCCAACTCTTTAAAAAGTTAATCACTATTTCTTGTCTTCTTCATATATTTGCCTCTTTTCCTAGCAAGTAAATGAAAACAGTCAGCTGCCTGCTTGAGAAAATCCCTGGTTTAATTAATTTAATACACGAGCAGCTCAAAACTTTTCTTCACTTGATATTATTCATTCTTATGCATTAGTTTAATAATTTGCCACGTGTTCTTATCTAACACGTAACCGAGTAGCAGACGCGGGAGCGAGACTAAAGCTAAGAGTGCAATAAAAGTTATCTCCTATGTAATCTTAACCAGCAATCAGGGCTCCATTGTAACTCCAATCGCAACACAAAATACTCTAGACATTCCCACGGCTTTTTAGGCGATTCCAAACGACAAGCAAATATTAACGTCTCCATTAAAACACATGACTGTCTTCGCGGATTGCGCAACGCGTTTCACTTTCACGCAAAGGTCGCCGCAGAGCTGAGCGGACACTTGCTAACGTACCAACGAGTTGCGTAAACTTTCCTCACAAACAACACGGTGGAATAGTAAACAGTGACCTCGTGGTCGTTGTGTCATGTTACAATCTTCCATTGAATGTCATTTGAATATTTAACGTACTAGAGCTAGTTAAAATCTGATCAGTTGATCTGTCAACAATATTGTACATTGTGCCTCTGTTCCACCGAACGCGTGATATGACGTTACTTCCGACCAGCGTTTTAGTTTTAGCCACAAGTTAGCTTAGCTATTCATAATGGAATATTTATTTATGTATATTTTTGTCGTCAAATTATTGAAGTAAACTTTGTATGTAGTAAATTACAATAAAAGCTCTTGTGAGACATGATTGCCAAAAGTCGATGTACAAAGTCAAAAGTTGACTCTCGTTGAACTGTAATGCTCACATGTCAAATAAGCCGTTGCTGTAAAGCCAAAAAGGTAATAGATTAAAACCCTTAATGTAATTGCGATCCCTTCTTCCAGAGCTTTTATCTCTAAAACGGTCTTACCTATTATCATGAAACCTAAAAAAAAAATAAAAAAAATGTCAGGGGACTATGTCACACCAATTGACCTAGTCCCAAACTAAGCTCTAGGCTTGTACTATGGGTACTAGGGAACGATATAAATACTTATATAGAGAAATATATACATAGAAAACATCCATGACTCAGGAACAAATATTCGCGCTCATCGCACAAATATCTGCCCTTACCGGGATTTGAACCCAGGACCGCTAGCTTCGTAGGCAGGGTCACTAGGGCGGCGTTGATTAACAAGTTGTAACGCAAATCGGGTCTAATCGGTCCATTCGTCAAGTAGCTATGACGCCACAGAGGATCACAGATACACACATTAAACTCATAACACGCCCGTATTTTGGCGTCGGGGATTAATAAGTTACAAATGGGATCACCTAGTTACACCATGACACCACGCAAACCCGAGAGTATCGATATGTGAGCTGCGTACCGCACGTATCGCCGCGGTAACCGATACCGGTGCAAAAGTGAGTGGCGAGTGAAAGTCGATGATCCGGCGATACGTCGCAATTACCGCGCACGCGCTGTGTCCGCCGCTCTTTACCATTTCCTTCCACTTTTGTTCTAACATGTGTAACACCAGGTCGGACTAGAGATGGGCTACAAAAACCCAATTTACCCGGTATTTGGGTGAAAATTGAGTACCTAATCATCAGCGTGTGGTTGCCGGCTTATAATAATGCCACTCCTTGGCTACGTCGGCTCTGGGTCTTCTCGTGAAGCGAGGACGGTGCGGGGAGCTTGTCAGTGCCTAACCTAACCTACGTAATTAATGTTTAAGATATCCTAAAAACATCACGGTTTCAACAGGAAATAACGTCCGATGAAACTATACAAATTATACAGTCAATTAAGTGGAATTTGATAAAATTATGGGTTACCGATATTAACTCGTAGAGTTGTTGTTATAGACTATTTGCTATTACTACGAAACCAGCCTAAAAACGTTTTTATGCTTAGCGAATATTTGTTCCTGGATTTTGGATGTTTTCTAAGTATTTAAGTACTTATTTCTCAATATAATTATGTTTATCGTGGTTAAGTACCTAGCCATAGGACAAGCCTAGAACTTAATTGGGACTAGGTCAATTTTGTGAGATTTTCCAGTTATGATTATTTACTTAAATACAACTGTGGCAGTGAAGTAACTAAAATTAAAAACAATTTCATGAAAATTGCGAAAGTCCCATCTATCATCGTATTTCGAGGCAATATAATTAGAAACCGTGATTAACGAGTTAGAAATATCTCGGCAACGTCCTGCGCGCGCAGCCGCACGTCACGTGAGGAGCGCGCGCGTCGGAGCGTGGCGGGAGCGCGACGGGAGCGTGACGAGTGCGGTCACGCGACGTTTTGAGGAGCGGATCAGGAAGGATCGGACGGCAGCGTTTGTTTTTAACCCCTCAGGCATAAAGAGGGGTGCTCTAAGTCTTTTGTGTCGGTGTATCTGTGTGTATGTATGTGCCATCGTAGCTCCTAAACACATGAATCGATTTGGACACTGGTTTTTTCCAAAGAAAGTTAAATTAATCAGGATCGTTTTTAGCTAGTTTTTATAAAAATTGGTTGGACCGTTTTAGAGATATTAGCTCTGAATGTAGGGATCACCATTATATTGAGGTTTTAAAACATATAATAGCTATCATTTTATTTATTATTTTTCATCACACTTGCACGTAAACAGTATCTAAACATACAGGTTAACTTGGCCGCAATGCCCGATATAAAACCCTCGACCTTTTTTTTTACCATGAAACCCAAGGTCGGTAAGTAATTTTTTTTTAATTTATAGCACAGCACACAGGTCATGCAAGTTCAAGCAAAGAGTTTACACGCAATTGAAAAATTGTCTTAAAATGTTATTTAAACAGGAATTTCATTGCAATCTCGCTACATGTTACTTAAATACTCAATTAATGTTCTTAATAATCGATTTTAATAGTTTTCTGTATCAAAACGTCGGTTTTTTTTACACTCCTTCAGGGCTGTATGTATACCTACGTAAGTATTTGCCCTTAACGTTTCTGAACGAAACATTTGTATAATCTGTGGAGTCCGCCCGTCATCCGCTTAAAAAAAGTTCAAGTAATTCGTAATAATAGTTGCAACGTTAAAAGATGGCGGACGTGTAATTTGTTTTAGACTTTAATTTTTGGGTAATTAGGTGTTCAAAGTTCTTTTCTGATAGTGATTTGTTCTTTTTATGCCTTAGTGTCGCACAGTGATTGAAGACTTGGACTTATTTCGTGTATCTGGCATCTTTCTTCTCGTTTCAAGTGGACTCGCAGTGGTGCAGAGGTTAAAACTATCTTGACCTCTGACCTACAAATCACCGTACAACGTTGCCCCCAATCTTCCTAGAGAAGATTGGATTGTGTTTTATACTCATATAAACCTTGACACTGGCGAAATCACTTCACGTGGAAGCCATATCCCTGCGGTAGTAGCTGTTCAAGTCGCCGCGGGGGCAAAAAAAAAAAAAAAAAAAAATTCGTAATAATAGTTGTGCTGACTTGTGTATTATATTATAAGTTTTTTCTGCCCTATAATTTTATTTATTTACTCGCAAATGTGATGAAAAACATTGTATGTTTCACGGGCGGTACGGGAATTACGTACCTCGACTCAGAAAGCCCTCAGTCTTCGACTTCGGGCTTCTACTAGAGCCTCGATCGTAATTCCTTACTTACCGTCCTTAATACACAATGTACTAAAATGACATTATTAATGTGGTCAAAAACTTAATAATAATAGGTTACAGTAAAAGTCAAAATAATGCCAAACATGAAAACCCTTCTTGCAAATGTTGTGCTCGCAACGTCGAATATTTTTGATTTTCCTCTTTATTGAAGTAAATCTATGAACTCCGTGCATTTGATGTGTTTAAATATTTGAAAAATCACATAACATAATATTACTATCTCACATAGTAAATATAGTTATAGCAATATAAACCACATCACGACGATTGCATTATCGTTAACAGATTTAGGACAATTTTGTGCACTTGATGAACAAACCTTAATACAATAATATAGCAACAATCAAACTGCCTTTAACATACGTATCTTCATTTACCAAGAGGACGGTACTATGACCAATTTGCCATTCTCCATCTACATAAGACCTTGCAGAATCTGGCGCAGAGCGTCTTCCCTTTCCATCACGTACAATGGTGACACCGCCACCCACCCCGATTGCCTCACGTACAGTTGGCCAAATAAGTCATACATACATACATACAATCACGCCTCTTTCCCGTAGGGGTAGGCAGAGACCACTTCCTTCCCCTTGCTACGATCCAGACAAACTTCCCTCGCTTCCTCCACACTCATGTCTCTTCATACACGTGCGTCGGTTTAGAGTCTCCAGACCTGGCCCTAACTTAATACGTCCCCGATCTGATCGTGGAACATTCGCCTTGGCCGCCCTCTTCCAACATTTACATGTACTCTTGCCTCATATATCTGTTTCTTTAATCTCAGTTCATCCATTCTATCCACGTGGCAAAACCACTTCAGCAGTCCTTTATTAATCCTTGTCACTACAGCTTCCGCTGCCATAGAAAGGCACAGAGTTATGTAGCATCTATAGCTCTGTCCTTTACACTCGCCGTAAAATGAACTGCATAGCTTTGTCATAATAACCCCATTGTCCCCCCCAGTAACCCCAGTGGACTCTAAACAAAAGACTGCAAATCCGCTGACAGACCCTTAGGGAAAATGACACAACTTCATATCCAATAAAACTGTGTTATTATTGATCCTTTTAATTGACACAAACAACTAATTGACCACTTTGTTTTGTATCAAGGAAACGAAATTTAACGGAGTGACAGGTCATTACTTTGGCGGACTGTACTTTTCCACTTAGGGTCATTTGTGGTAAATGGATGTGGTTGCAGCGTTTGGAAACCGAATGATCATTACCACTCGCCTCAACTTAGTTATTGCTCAGAATTGGTCAATTTTAAAAATGACTTTGAAAAAGACGTTTATTTAATTGATGTCAATGACTGGCTGACAGCTATTCGATTTGCATTACATAGCCAAATTAGAAACATGGGTAAGTGGCTCAACAATCCCGGTTCGCTACTGTACCTATGGACGATAATTGGTTCCTATAACCTAAGTAACACTAATAGTTAGGGAGGCGAATAGGGGAATTTTCGGTAATACTCGAGCGTGGCAGTTTAAGATATGAGAGATACCTTAGACCTAATAGAACAACCTTGTAAAGTATTTAGCTCTATATGTAGTGACGCGCGCCTAGGATAGACGATCAGATTAGTAAAAAAAAAACGATAGTCTGAAATACTCGAGCGCGTCAGATTAAGATATTGGGGGTTGATTTTAGTGTTTTAAGACTAAATTTAACTAATCTGACGATAAGTCCTTGACGCCACCGAGTTATAGGGTCGCGAACTTGTAAAAAAAAAACGTTAATCCGGCATTCTCGAGAGCGATTTTTTTTAATTTTATTTTGAAGAATATAATCTAAAACTTACTAAAAATACAAAATCTGCCGGTTTCCGCATGACCGGAAGTGTGGAGGAGCCATTTCGTCTTCCGAAAAACGCGTTGCGGCATATAAGTCGCGAACGATACATTTTACAAAAAAAAAGTTTAAATAAACAAAAAAGGGAATATCTATCGCTTTATTGTCATTCTTAAATTCCCCGTTTTATCAAGGAGAAAGAAAGGAAAAAAAAGAAACCAAAAAACCTTTTTCGGTCAGATTAAGAGAACCCACCAACATTTTTGTCAGATTAAGAAAATATGCTTTCAGGATACCGAGATAAACCTCCCCTATGAAAATCTGACGCGCTCGAGTATTTCAAAAAAACTTTTTTTTTTTGCATTTTCAAAAATTCATCGTAACTTATCGTCACGCCGAAATCGTCAGTTTTTTTAAAGGGAGCTTCCTTGGGGCCTACTTAACACCCCTTCCGAAAATCTGACGCGCTCGAGTTTTTTTTTTTGCATTTTTGACTACTTTATATGCCTACCCCCACCACGCAAACCGGCAGATTAGTATACCGTTGTCATCAGAGGCACTTGGGGCATACGTAGTATGAATATCTGACGCGCTCGAGAATGCCCAAGTAACTGTTTTTTTTAACATTTTTGAAAAACCGTACACGCCAAACCCACCGCTAAAATGGTTTTTACCATACGAGCTTTTCTTTTCGAAATTATTTTATCTTTCGATTTTGATAGGTCTCGACGGCGCCGTTGAATTACGCCATTTAGCTACCTCGCCTCCCTAACTATAAGTACATATATATACTGTGATAGCCTTTGTACCAAATCGAAATAATAATAAACACAAGTTACGGTAATTTGTAGCCTCTTTACTTTGTATTTCCCCACCACACTCGAGGCACTTGGAGTATAAATAAATAGACACACTTACATAATAACTGCGAAACCACAACACGTTACAAAGTGACTCACTTAGCCTTAAAAAAATCAAACATCCAACAAAAAACTCGGCACTAAACGGAACAATCAATGTCGTCCATTGCATCACCGAATCTAAGCCACATCCCAAAAAAGACAAATAGACCTGCGGGCAGACGGCTTGCCGCCAAAAAAACATGAAAGCGGCGCACCACACAGATGTAAACAGCAACGCAACCTCCCACGACCGAATAACGACCGCCGAACTCTATATTCCGCGAACAGATAAGGCTTACTTCGGGTAAAATATTAACATTTGCAAACACGAAACTTTTTTTTGAAAAAAATATACCTTGCCGAGTTTTTTATGCCGGTTCTTCTCGGGGCGAAGGTTTTAATTTTCGAACCGGTGTTGATGCTTTTTGACATTCATAGATGCATTATATTATGACTAAATTGAAGAATAAAGAATTTTGTCGAAAACGAAGTAAGCCTTATCAATGTCCGCGGTTAAAATACAGGGTTCGGCCATTAATCGACATACTCGCGTTCATAAACACGGTCATATCATACATAACATCAGTTAGATTTCCTAACAAGAAGCCTCGACAAACTATATTCATGCTAGGAGGAAACTATAACAAACTAAAGAGCGTTCTACTATTTTTTTAAGATAGAGTTTCGTTGGTAGGTATTTGCCAAATCTGTATTGACACATTGTGTTAATGTCAAACGACTTATTGTGACAATTTTAAGAGACACAAAGTGTCAGTATTTAATGACTTTGATGGATTTGATACGAGTCGTATCATACGAACCAACACAGTATCGAGATCAAGTATCAAGGATTAAACGCACCGCCTTTTAGTTCTGAATCATGATTCTTAAAAATAACGCAGTGTTAACTTTTTCGACTGCACTAAATATACAGCAGTAAGTAAAATTGCCGACTACTTTTGCATAACCATTCGGAGCAAACAACCCATAGCTTGAAACGTGCCTCGAATGCGGCCTTCGCGAACCGACAATACAAGGTCATTATTTTGGTTCTAATTTCATACAAATGTATATTACAAAACAAATAGGTCAAGGAAGCCAAGTTTAATTAAGTAACGGTACTGAATAAGCAGCTCGCGATATACCTAACTCAACGTTTGCAATAAACATGCTACAAATTCCAAACAAAAAGATATTGTTTTTCATGGCCTATATCTCTTACCTATGCCTACCGTTTAGTATGCTAAAGTTAAGCTACTGTTAGTATCAGTGTGTTGTGCGGTATAACCTCGAAGTTACGTAAGTTCGGAAGCGGTGAAAGTGTGCGGACGGCATGCCAGCGCGGGCGCATGGGTTACGTCAACGCGGTAAACAAGCCTTTTGGACACGGCGTGCTTTTACCTTGATCCTTGACATTACAGCAACAAAGAAGTGGAATTCAAGTAGATTTCAGATTAGCATGTCAGATGTTTTAAGTTAACAAGAGCTTAGGTACCAATGGTTTCTTTCGGCGTTATTTACCTATTCTCCTTTAACGCTGGTGTATTCAGACGAACGCGACATACAGACAGATGCGCGGGTGGCCTACTTACAAAATAACTTCATTTACCAAATACCTCCGATTAAGAAAGTGAAAAAGCGTCTGTATTCCCGGAATTATATAACGATCGTAGCAAGTGGAAAGAAGTGGTCTCTGCCTACCCCTCTGGGAAACAGGCGTGATTTAATGTATGTATGTAACTCGGCGGTTCCAATGAATAACAACACGACCACGACTAAGCAATCGTGTTCCAACAAAGAGATTGACTAGATAGGCGCTCCACTGCCCGATGGAAGTGCGCTGATAATGCCGACGTTGATTGATGTCTTCTGTTTTGTATTGCTTAACAGCCTGATTCGGAGCCTTTAGGATGCAACTACAAAACATGAAAGACGAGAGCTTTACTTATTAGTTGTTGGGAACCGACCACCATGTTTCGGACTTTTACAACCATATAACATTAACTCCATTGGAGCTGGCCATTAGGTTATTGTATCATTTTATAAATTGTATTAACTCAAATAAAACAGTACACAATTTAAATATGGATAGATAGATAAACGTTTATTTTATTTGCGTACTACAAAACGCACTCACAATTGACAAAAATAAAAGAAAAAATAATAGCAAAGTGATAAATAACACACAAATTGCCAAAAGAATGTGTGCGCTGCAGCAGGGCAAAAGGGTAATGGCTCAGCGTATAACTTTGCTCATCGCCAGCAGAACACTGGTATTCTGCCACAACCCTGAGGAACGACAGAGCAACAACTAGCGACAAAAAAAAGAACAGGAGGAGAGTTAATTATGCGTATACATACTGTCACGCATTTGGGTGCTTGTGCGTGGATTTAGGTGTGATATGTGTATATGGAGAAATATGTTTCAAAATATGAAACATTTTACCAAAAGTTTGCTGATTGATTAAATTGGGTTAGGTTAAAAATGTCACTCGCAATACGAGTGTTTAAAATTACCCTCGATGTTTGTTGGCGAGAGTTCTAACAAGTGTTACGTTCCATGATGTGACAAGGTACTTCATCTCATTTTTTTTATGAATTGGTTTGTCTGTCCGTCAGTAATGAACAGATAAGGATTTGATTGGTCTTGTAACTTGTAACTTGTAACAGCATGCGTTTGTACCCACGGCACCCACGGTCAGCTAAAAATCTCGTAATATAACAATTGGTACACCTGTCGTGTCGTGCCCTTTGTCGGAGGTTACGTTACGACACGACAAGTTCAAGATGTTGCGCAATATAGATATTTATTTCGTGACCGTGAAAGTAAAAATATCAAAGAGAGAGTTACAAATGAAACATGACAAGATGACTTACGGATTTAGAGGACGACCGTGACTACGTACGCGTAGAATTGGTTTATTTATTTATTGGTTTCCCGCTACTCCCCCGTTTCTTCCCGTTGGGGGTCGATTTTCGGAAAATCCTTTCTTAGTGCTCACTTACATCATAAAAGGAACCCCTGTGCCAAATTTCAAGTTTCTAAGTACAGTAGTTCCGGCTGTGCGCTGATATATAAGTCAATGAGCCAGGTTTGCCTTTATACAGGCTGTCCCAGAAACCGACGCCAACCCGCCTAGGGCTGATAGAACATCTCATAAGCTATCGATTTAACCCCCATGTATGTTCAGCAATTGTTATTAGCAGACCTAGGAATATACGGGGCAAAATTAAACGACAGCTAGGGATACCCTTTATCGATAAACTCAATTATCGATGCTTTTCCCATATACGAGTGATCGCCCCCAGCATTGTTTGTAAGTGTGTATTTTTTTTCATTTGGTTTTGCCCTTACCACTTCCACAGAAATTGAAAAGTCTTTTAGCCACCTGAAATGGATTCATCAGTCGAGACGGAGAAAATTAACGCCTTACTTTACTTTAACAATAGTAAATGGGACTGTAATTCTGAAATACACAATGAAGAAACAAAATATGATGATTATGAGTGAAGGTTCGAAAATCCTTTTAAAACAAAGAATAACCAGAATTATGTTGCTATTTTGGTTAATTTTCATACAATAAATAAATAAATAAAATAACAAACAATACTTGCAGCGATCACTAGTAAATGGGAAAAGCATTGATAATTGAGTTTATCGATATTGGCAATCCCTAGCTGTCATTTAATTTTGCCCCGTACATTTCTAGGTCTGGTTATTAGTTTCCGAGATATTGATCATTTTAATCGGAATTTTTATCAATTTTCTGTATGTCCGTGATACGATAAATCCCTAAATTCATGTATTAACTCAATTTTTTTCAGTGTTTTCTTGCATGGTTACAATCACTGTGAAATAAGGAAGATTTTAAAGCTACATGCCTAATTTTTTTTCATTACAACTTTTTGAGTAAGCGCACAAAGTTTGTTTTTCCATACATGGTGAAAAACAAACGCGGGGTTCTCTTATATTATGTATTGAAATTCAAATTCAAATGTTTTTACATACATAGAAAAACGTGAAATTATATGCACATGTTGGTATTTTATCGGGTCATATTTTTACAATTTAATTTAGTGGTATTTTTCAATAATGTAACATGAGAACCTGCACTTTAAAAGTAACCCACGTACGAAGACTTAATAACCCATTACAGTCTCAAAATAAAATAAAACCATCAAACGACTTTTCAGCATTCTTTCGTTTAAACGAATCTTTACATTATCTTTAATATTATATTTATACACTGATGCAATTTAACATTGACAACCTTAAGTAAAAAATAATAAGATCTAAAATGTTGTTGATCGTTTTAAGGTCCGCGTCCGCGATAAATTGGGTCTTGATTGGCCCTTACCGTGTCCAAACTGTCCTTAATGGAAATATTATTTTCTCAGGCGATTGTAAATTTAATCAGGTCCTTATAAGGTTGCTGGCGACTCGGTCTAAATTGACTTGGACATTCGTATGTTGCTCTGGTTATGAAAGGTGCCACACTGAACATTAAAATAAATTGTGTTATTTTGAGACAAACCTCTATAAACTCGCACTGACGACTTTTATGCAATTATGCGAAAAATTCCTACCTCACTTCTTTGCAGATTGCGTGGTAGCTCCAACCCCATCCTAAAGACCACAGTGGGTTCATACGACTCCTCCGTCATGCGGCATTTCAATCGTCTTATGACCGAAAAACGGAGCGTTATGTAGCCTTTTCTTTTGTGTGTTGTTGAAGTACTAATATAATTCATGTAAGCTATGTTACTAACAAAATGTTGGGCCATTATGTTGTCTGATTTTTTAATAATAATAAATAATAAATAAACATGATTCTTATCAGAATACGACGACTACAAAACTAGCGTTCCTGTGTTCAAATCCCGGTAAGGGTAGACATTTGTATGTATAATATATGTAAACATTTACTTGTACAAACAAAATAGGTAACATATAAAATAGACAAAAATATAACAGGGATCTAAATCTAAACTCCTGGACCTAGAAAAGCTTGTCAGTGAAAAGAAAATTATGTGAAGTGATACGTACGTGAGTGTCGACAAAACCAGGGTTAACTGCGTAAAAAATGTAGCCAGACCGTTACGTCAGCGTATTTATAACGTCGGTGAGGTCGGGTCCTTAAGATCCTTGGTGCTCCTTCTCGACCAGTCAGGTTCGATTCAATTGAGTATTTCAACCGATTTCCCTACCTGACTCGTGGACCCGCTTTTTGTTCCACTGCTATTTAACGGAGCCAGCCTGAGGCATGTCTCATTTTACTAGGTGGTAACCTACCTACTTTTGCGAAATAAAAAAATATTTTACAAGAACGCGAATACTATTGGGACAAAAGCAGTGACCACAAGCCAGCCACTCCAAGTACCTATCACTATGATTTTTTACCATTTGTCATAAATGTGGTGCCAGCTGGTCGCTGTCACGACACGGTCGGCTAGACTTGCTCGCTTGGCTCGTTTTTTTTACAATTGATCCAACTTCTTATACGACATGACGGCAACCGTTGGGATAATACTTAATACCTATCTCTACCTCGCAGGCCCCGTGTGCAATACGATGTACATAATCAAGGCAATTTACTTTGAACTCTGTGGCAATAAGTATAAGGTTTATTTTCCTATGTTCATAAACTGAAAATGGCATGTTCGGAGAATCGCAATTGAACTTTATTCCCTTGATTGTGGATTCAAAGTCCCAGTTATAAAAAACTCCCATTTTGCAGTACGGTGGGGCTTACCAGGTTAACACTTTAATCATAAAGGTATATAAACATGAAATGTGTGTCCTTCCAGGATCACGCGCGGCGGGGGCGCCGGCGCAGCCGCGGTGGCCCACCACCTCGGCGACGTCATGGCCGCCAGCCGCGACCACGACTGCTCGCGGTTCTTCTGCGATCGCCACTGACCGTAATACCTGAACTTAAGGACTAAAATACAATGACACAGTGATGGGACAACGTGGTGATTGTGTTCAGGACTAGAATGCGATGGAAAATGCTTTAAAGTAGGATATTGGTCAACGTCAAGTCAATAAATTAGAGTGAAAGGGCATAAAGTCGAAATCTACTGCATAGAAGCGATACAATTATATTGCATAAAATTAAATGACATGAAAACATGTCAAGCGGCAATAAAATTAATACGCGCGACTCGCAGTAGAATGAAATATCACTTACATATAAGGGTATTTTCAGTCGGTATTACTTGTATATAACTTGCACTTCTCAAAGTCCTAAGTAAATATATACGTTCCCGAGATGTCAAATAAACCAGCCTGTAGGCATGCTACTGACAAATATGTAAGCTATATTTGACGCGTCGGCCGAACAGATGTTAGTGACTCCGAATTTGATAAACATTGTAAACTCGTTAACATAGTAACAAGATTTTTTTCAATTAAAGTCGTAGATTACAGAATCAAAGCAAAATATCCGCGTACACTTAAGTGACTCAGCTCTATTCTTTCTTAGAATCGAATTAATTTAATTTTTAATACAAGCTGCTACCGACACCTGATTTAATAAAAACATAAGTAAAAACTCGCGAAGTAAATGACAAAAGATACCTTTTAATAATTGAAACCAGTCATGGTTTTTTTTTATATGGACTTATTATTTATTAATCCACGACCATTCGAGTATACAGAATGCGCCGAAAATGTACACATTTGATATATTTTTACGCATGAGCACGGTATCTAGTGTATACCAGAATCTGGACATTCGTAGCGGAGGTACTCGGCTCATATTAAGACTTGACATAAAATAAGTACCGAAGTACGATAATTAGACGAGGTGTTTTACGTTTCCCGGTGAAACGTAAATGTAACTAGAATAATAATTTATTCTTAAACTTATTGAATATAGTTTTAGCGAGCAGGGTGATTTCTTATTTAGTAATTTTGTAACGAGGCAACATTTTAAGGTGATTTTAGAGTCGTAAATGAAGCCATACCTTATTCAAGCAATTAAATTACTCATTTTACAGCTAATACAAACGATAATATTTATATTAATAACACTATTTTAAATTGTTGTTCTTGCGTCAAAAGCCAATAAGTTATAGCACCCTGTATTCGGCCTTAATCACATCAGATCTGTGTATTTATCGTTACCAAATAATTATTTATTTTTATAATATATTCCTTTTAAAGTCTGGCAAACGAAAGCGTGGCCTGAAAAAATGGCAACACTGTAGTATCGTCCCTTTTTTCTTAGATTGATTTGAAAGGGATGACACTACAGTGTTGCCATTTTTTCAGGCCACGCTTTCGTTTGCCAGACTCTAAACTAAAAATATTTTAATCAATTAATGCATAAGCACCCTTTCTATGCTTTTCTATTTTAAGGATAATTCTCCGCTAACTGTTATCAATAAATAAACCTTAAGGTGTATTTCAGAAGGAAGTGGATAAAATAAATATCCAATCATGATAAAGCCCAATATTCTCTAAATGTATAAGTTATCTTTATGACCGTTCTGTATTCCACTATATGTAAGAAATTTTATTTATTTAAATTATGAAAGTGCTTTATAAGTTGTAAATAATGCTTTCCGTGTAAATTATTTATTTATTACAAATAAAAATTTAATCAAAACAAAGATTGTTTTATTCAAACAAACCATACTTTTAACTGGATCTTATTGTGTGAGTCAGAGAGAATGCTACCTTTGAGTCAGGGGCAGACTCGTGGTCACACCAGCCAGATTGTCACACCACTTTCGCTTTGGTCGGAAATTCGACAGAAATCATTCTTATTCCGCAAAAGTAGGTAGGTTAGGTTCGTTAGGTATCTTAAGATGCCCGAAGGGCAAATCGCTTAGAAATAGGAGCCCTGCCTCGGGCAGGGCCCCGTCGAATAGTAGTGGTGTGACAACCTGGTGTAACCACGAGTCTGCACCCTTTGAGTCATAACTGTTACCGCCATTGAAGGATATACCTGCGCCATAGGGTCAGCCTCCGACGGATTAATCCGTCACCATCGACAGTGTGGAATGGTAGAGGATCCGAATAGGAGACGACCTTCACGGGCTGTTTATTCGATAGAAAGTATTTTTTATCAAGTTTAATATGTTAAATAATATATGGCAAATAGGTTTTCAATTTTAATTTTATTTAAGCACTGCACTGAAATTGTCTAGCCTACCTATTCCCCATACTTATTTAATTCGATATAAAATACTCTTTATCGAAAAAAGGCCCGGTGAAGGTGTACTGTAATGTTATTACAGTATAGATTTTAGAATTGTTATGAGTTTATATTTGGAACAGCTGTCAAAACTCAAGTCTCTATTCTAGTATTCATAGATATTAAAACAGTTATCGTCTCGAAACGTCAATCCAGTATGTTTTTTTAATATAAACCTAAATTTGATTTAGAGTCACTTGAGAATAGGGACGTCATTCGTTTGACAATGTTTTTTTTTAAAACATTCGTCTTGACGGAGGATTGAATTGCTGCCATTATTGTTGTCATTTGTTTGTTGTTTTTTTGCTGTTACGAAAGTAGGATAATTCTAAACTTATATGTGTGTAAAAAAAGTAGTTTATGCAACTGTACATACCTATTCGGTTTTAAAATACTCTTGTGATCCTATTATGAAACTCGCTGACACTCGTATAATAAAACCACACTCGTATTTTAATGCCCGTCATTATGCATCAATTGCATAAACTACTATTACTCGTAATAGTGTTGTTCTGCTAACAATATTATCAATATTCAGAAACTTGATGGGTGTGGAATGTGTCAGGGTTATATATTATAAAAAAACATTGAGGAATACCAAATATTTACTAATTTAAAACAATACAATATCATAGAAAATATTATATAATATAAGCAACAACAATTCCAATCAAGAAGCGGCATCGCCACGGCCGCGGCGGCGGCGCGCCTTCTTGTTCCTGCCGAAATAAATTTATCAGGAAACAACCGCCTCACACAAATTGATGAGTAGCGTCAGTTTTATTACAACTTAACTTCATAATACCCTGTTACCAATACGTCTAGATCTAAAACGTACTATGTACCATAATGCCCAATACCATACCACCACCACGAACATTACACACGATATCGTACCTTTCGTGACAACAGGTATTTTGTCTATGTCAATATTAAGTTTGTTTGTCTGTTTGTCGTGAATAAATGTTCCTTTTTTTTTTCTTTCAAAATACCGAAGAAAAATTCACATTTTGTTAAAAAAAAATTATGTGGAAAATAAGGCAAATGAGCAAGCGAGCTACTAGATGGTACCAAAGTGATCATCGTGACCCATAAACACCCGCAACACCATAAGAATCGCAGGTGCGCTGCCAGCCTTAGAGAAAAGAGTAGGCCACATAGACAAGGTGCGTGGCAAGAACGCCCTCGAAAAACGCGCGGTAGTAGATTTCCAACTATCAAGATAGTGTCGATGAAATGATAGTTTGGTCCGAGTTCTACGATGGTGGAATCCAGCGGCTGGTATCAATCCGAATAATTCCTCGGAGCACTCCCTGTGACAAATGCGGTAAAAGACACAGAGGACGGCAGCATCCCTCCGTAAGGCCAATGGATCCAGATTTTTGAGAAGCCTCGGTTCTTGACACATAGAGCAGCTCTGTTCTGAATACGGGCAAGTGGAATACGATACGAGTAAGTTGATATTGGGGTGCTCCAGCCCAAATATGGGAGCAATATTCCTTGGAAAGTTGAAGGCGTGAAATACCACCCCGCTCTCCAGAGGAAACCAAGCTTCTTCGAGGCTAACTTAGCTTTTCCTTCTAGATGACATCAGCACTGAACATTGCTCGATATATCAACACCGAGAATCCCAATACTGGACGCGGCAATAAGGGGAGTACCCTCGAAACAAGAAAAAGGCTAAAACGTTGTTTTTTTAGCTTTAAAGGACCAGACTTGTATTTCGCAACATAGGAAAGTTTCCACAGGCACATCAGTAGGTAAGAGCAACGGGTAATGTACCTAAGTTAGAGCAACTCATTGGTACAGTCAGTGGCAGAAGTAGGCAGACATTTGAAGAGCTCAAAATGTCCAAACACTCTCTTAATTTCTTGACACTAAAATCGTGTATAGATAATTTAGAGCTCTTCGACTGTTTTTCTACTGCTATTTTGACTGTACATGGCCACCTTTGGAGTTTGACCTTCAAAACGCTATGACAAATAGAAAAGACGTCACTCACACGCCATGACAGCTTAAAACCAAAGCTAATGACCAGGGTTCGGAGTTTTTATAGCGAGGTAAGACTAAAGCGAGCTATGGAGTCGCCATCAAAATTAAAACTTACGTCATACTACCGTGCTATGAAAACTACGAACCCTACTTACTACTACTACTACTACTACTGCTACTAGTGCAATGGTGCTGATAAATCCATCAATGGCGGTGAGAAGGTTAAACTCGGTTGTTTGCGATCACCACTCGATGCCCTGTGCCATGAGGCATCGACGCCTGGACAGTCAAAGATAGATGAAAAGATACCTGATAGCAGATGGTAGCTGTATACCGCGCGCGAGCAGGACAGCCGCCGGCTGCGCTGCTCGCACGGTCACTCAGGGTAATTAATACACGGCCCGCCCTCCGTACAGTGAAGCGCTGCGAACAGCCAATATGGTTTGCTAACGGCCGCACAGAGTAAATTAAACTAATTAAAAAATATATACACGGTTAGTCGGCAGTGAACAAAATGTAATACTTTTCATGGTCTCTCAACAATACGATTGAGACAAACGGATTATCAGATGGACAGTGTAGAGATAATAAGATTAATAAGAGTTACGTTTTTAACTTCAGAACTCTAAAAATAGCAATCTGAAATCCCGACTACCAAAGCAGCATCAGGACTGAGGAAATTATAATGCCCGTATTGCCCATGACACTCTTTGAATGAACACATGTGTTCAGAGCATCAGGGTCATAATGGAACGTGAAAAACCACAAAAAACCTGTTTTGGTGAAAAGATAGGTTGCACAGCAGAGCTCTGTATGGTTGGTGGCTGCTACGTACGTTGGTTGCATTCTTCGCAAGGCTCCAGTTCATCTTCCATCGCGTACAGCTGAGGAACAAAATATGTCAATATTAATATCGTGGCTCATTCCCGGACAAAAATATCCAGCACGTCTATTTAATAGAGAATTGAACGCGTGTCAGATATTTTCGAGCGCAATGCTGGTTAGTATATTCTATGTCAAGAACTGTTTATCGAGACCGTTTTGTGTTAAAAGTAAGCATAGGCTTATTTATGGTACAGTGCAGCAGTGTATTAACAGTACTCGGCTGCCTATCTCTTTCAAACACCCTTTGTCAAAATCATCATCATTATCATGTCAGCCGAAAGACGTCCACTGCTGGACATAGGCCACACCCAAGGCTCTCCACTCAGACCGGTCTTGTGCTTTTCGCATCCGCCGCGTTCCCGCGATCCTTACAAGGTCGTCACTCCATCTTGTTGGAGGCCTACCTACAGCTCGTCTCCCGGTCCGCGGACGCCACTCAAGAACCTTCTGACCCCATCAGCCATCAGTCCTGCGAACGATGTGCCCCGCCCACTGCCACTGTCAAAATACCGAAGTTTAATATCGAAGGTCGACGAGTTCTTAAATGGCGTCCGCGTACCGGAAGACGCAGGTGGTTAGACCTCCAACAAGTGGACCGACGACGTTGCTCAGGTTGCGGGAAACTACGGAATGCAAGTAACGGGTTATAACCGGCTTTAACCGGCTTTAACCGGTTATTTTCATACAAAGAGGGCTAATAATCGGTAAAATAGCATTCCCTGCGGGAAACCGATGGTTGCAACCGGCGCGGGACCGAGTCGCCGAGCTTGTGGCAAACCTTGAGGGAGGCCTATGTCTATGTCTTTAGGCTGAAGTGATGATGGTGATTATGGCACCGCACTAGCGACGACGCGCATCACTAGCGTCGCCATATCAACGTGAAAAACAGAGCCGTCAAGAACTACACATTTGTCTCTCGACGCGGCCGTTTGCTATTTGATATTTCTAATTTTATTGTATATTTCTTTCTCGTTTAGTAAACCGATTTATGAAGAGTCGCATTATAATTTATAGTAGTTAACAGGCGCATAGCAGCACCAAATTGGTGACCCGCGACGATTAATAATTATGTCGGATAACGAGTTTGAAGATACGATGCAAGGAGCCGCCGGCCCGGCACAAGAGACTACAGGGTCTGTCGACCGAGTTGCAGTAAGATTGCCGCCGTTCTGGGCGGACGACGCCGAGGTATGGTTTGCCCAGGTCGAGGCGCAGTTCGCAATATCGGGCGTAAAAGCCGATTCTACAAAATACTTCCAGGTAATTCGTGAATTAGACCCTAAAACCGCAAAGGAAGTTCGAGACATAATTACGAAGCCCCCGGAACAAAATAAATACGAAAAATTAAAAAAAGAATTGATAAACAGGCTGTCAATGTCAAAAGAAAACAAAAGACGACAGTTGCTGCAGCACGAAGAGTTGGGCGATCGGAAGCCAAGCCAATTCCTCCGTCACCTTCGAGGATTGGCTGGCGACAGCGTCAGCGACGATTTTCTCCGTAGTCTTTGGTCGTGTCGCCTACCTACGCACGTGCAGGCCATTATCGCTTCGCAAACTACTGCTTCGCTGGACGACATCGCTGTTCTTGCTGACCAAATACTTGATGCTACTCCTAACCCTTTCTTTAAGCAGGTAGCGAGCACAAGCTCTTTCGAAGATATGCTCAAGAGAATGGAACAATCCATCACGGCGCGCATCCAGAGCGAGTTAACGCAACAAATCGCACAACTGAGCGCCGGCAGCAGCAGCGGTTATCGTCGGGCGCGTTTCAACCGGAGCAGGTCGCGCAGTCGCAGCAGGTCCAAATCACACGGTCGGTATCAAGCTGTCAAAGAAGGTACGTGCTGGTATCATAGCAATTTTAATTCGAAGGCAAGAAAATGCATTCCGCCGTGTAACTACAAACAGGAAAACTAGTACGACAGTCCATCGCGGCGGCAGCTGACTGTCACGCCACAACCAGCCGTCTATTCATAACGGACAACGTAAGCAAAATTCAATACCTTATTGATACCGGCTCCGACCTCTGCGTTTTGCCACGAAAATTCATGCCCAAATGTAAGTCGCCTGACAGCTACGCACTCACAGCAGCGAATGGTTCTATCATACATACCTATGGCATAGTCAAGCAAAATTTGAACCTAGGTTTGCGGAGGGATTTCATATGGAACTTTGTCGTAGCAAACGTAGATAAGCCAATCATAGGAGCTGATTTCCTTGCTCATTACGGCCTCGTCGTCGACTGCAAACACGGAAGGCTAATTGACAGCGTGACTACTCTCACAACAGCGGGACAACTTAGACATTGCGACCAAACCAGCATAAAAGCGATCTCAGGTGACAGCGAGTACCATCGATTGCTAGCGGAATATCCCAGTTTAACAAAACCGTCTGGATTGCCGCGAGAGGTAAAACATTCAACTGTGCACTACATCCGAACTACTCCAGGTCCTCCAGCATTTTGTAGGCCACGCCGTCTAGCTCCTGATCGGCTGAAAATTGCGAAGGAGCAGTTTGAAGAAATGCTTCACGATGGCGTAGCACGACGATCCGATTCACCGTGGGCGTCGGCACTGCACCTTGTGCCCAAGAAAGGAAATGGTTGGCGACCGTGCGGGGATTACCGCGCGCTCAACGCACGCACCATCCCCGACAGATATCCCGTCCGCCATATAGAGGACTACGCCCACCGTCTAGCAGGTAGCAAAATATTCTCAAAAATTGATTTAGTCAAAGCATACAACCAAATTCCTGTTTACTCGGATGACATTTGCAAGACAGCTGTCACAACACCGTTCGGGATGTTCGAATTCCCCTTCATGCCATTTGGTCTTCGAAATGCAGCTCAAACCTTCCAGAGGTTCCTGGATGAGGTCCTCAAAGACCTGGACTTCGTCTACTCATACATCGATGACGTACTCATTTACTCCAAAGACGCCGAACAGCACTTAGAACATCTACGGCAAGTGTTTGATAGATTTCAAGAGTATGGTATGCTCATCAACGAGTCCAAGTGCAGTTTTGGTCAGAAAGAGGTCACATTCCTCGGATTTACAGTCTCTGAAGACGGCACTCGTCCTATTGACGATAAGGTAAAAACAGTGCAGGAATTCCCGCCACCCAGGACGGTAGGCGGATTACGCAGATTCCTCGGCATGCTGAACTTCTACAGGAGGTTTGTTCCTCATGCTGCCGATGCACAAGCACCTCTTCACGACATGCTATCAGGACCTAAAATCAAAAGCACTACTTCACTTACTTGGACCGAACAACAGTTGGAAGCTTTTCAAAATTGTAAGTCTAGTCTCGCCAAATCAACTCTACTGGCTCATCCCATCATTGATGCACCACTAGCCCTCGTGACTGATGCTTCTGGCACAGCCTTGGGTTCAGTGCTCCAGCAATTAGTGGAAGGACAATGGCAACCACTGGCTTTCTTCTCAAAGAAGATGACACGGCAACAAACACAGTACAGCGCATATGATCGGGAGTTGCTGGCTATTTACGAAAGCGTTAAACATTTCCGGTACATGGTTGAAGGTAGACATTTTGTGATATACACTGACCACAAGCCAATCACCTTCGCCTTCCAGCAAAAAGACAGGAAATGCTCTCCGAGACAATTTAACTACCTTGATTTCATTTCGCAGTTTACCAGCGACATCAGGCACATCTCGGGGAAAGACAACATTACCGCTGACACACTCTCCCGTATCGAAGCAATTGTCGTGCCTCCAGACTTCGAAGCCATCGCGCAAGCGCAGCAGAATGATGCCGAGTTGCACGACCTCATTGCCAAGCGATCTTCGTCACTGAAGTTGGAAAAAGTGCCCGTGCCAGGTACGACTGTTTATTTATATTGCGATACCTCTCAAGCACGGCCCCGACCCTTCATCACCAAGGAGCATCGACGAAGAATATTCGACGCAGTACACGGCATGAGTCACTCAGGTACAAGGTCAACAACTAAGATGGTAACGGAAAGATTCGTATGGCCCTCCGTACGCAAAGATTGTGGTACCTGGGTACGTACGTCAACGCGCCAAGGTGCAACGTCACACATCTTCTCCGCTGGGAAACTTCAAGCTACCAGGAGACAGGTTTAGTCATGTCCACATTGACCTGGTCGGTCCCCTACCACCTTCATCCGAGTTCCGCTACCTCTTCACCGCCATAGACAGGTACACACGCTGGTCAGAGGTGAAGCCACTTTCAGACATCACAGCCGAAACCGTAGCTCATGCGTTCTACGAAACATGGATATCTCGATTTGGTTGTCCACAAACTGTAACAACCGATCAAGGACGTCAATTTACCTCACGTATGTTCAAGGTTTTGACGGAGCTTTGCGGAACCCAGCTGCGACACACAACGGCCTATCATCCCCAGGCCAACGCCATGGTCGAGCGCCTGCATCGCACTTTGAAAGCAGCCATCATGGCCCACAACAACAACAAGTGGACCGACGTGCTGCCGATCGTACTTCTTGGCATAAGAAGTGCGTGGAAAGAAGACTTGCAGAGCTCAGCTGCAGAGATGGTGTACGGTGAGCCATTGCGCATCCCGGGTGAGTTCTTTCATACTCCTAACTCACACGCACTGCAACCTGACGATTTTGTCGCACAGCTAAGACGTCATATGTCGCATCTCAAGCCTGTTCCCGCATCGAGACACGGAAATAAGTCTATCTTTGTACACAAGGACTTAAGTTCATGCACCCATGTTTTCCTGAGAAAGGATGCACTGCGTGGATCTCTAGAGGCCCCATACACTGGCCCACACCGCGTCTTAAGTAGAACGGACAAGACTGTCACTGTAGACTTACTCCGAGGACCAGTGACTGTCTCAGTTGATCGTGTAAAGCCAGCCTACGTTCAGAATGACACGGCTGCAGCTACAGCAGCTGGCTCCAAACCTAAAGCTGTTGCTCCCGCTGGGACCACTCGTTCTGGCCGTATTGTCACATTTCCTATTCGCTTTCAGGCAGGACTTTGAGACTCCCAGGGGGGTCCTATGGCACCGCACTAGCGACGACGCGCATCACTAGCGTCGCCATATCAACGTGAAAAACAGAGCCGTCAAGAACTACACATTTGTCTCTCGACGCGGCCGTTTGCTATTTGATATTTCTAATTTTATTGTATATTTCTTTCTCGTTTAGTAAACCGATTTATGAAGAGTCGCATTATAATTTATAGTAGTTAACAGGCGCATAGCAGCACCAAAGTGATAATGACTGTTGTGAGTAGATTGTGGTGTCGTGTCGTACCTTTCCGTCGTCGCCCTGGCCGAGGAACTTGCGCGTGGTGGTGGGCGGCACCAGGGGCTGCTCGCAGTGTCCGCGCTTCACCGCCGACAGCAGCGTGTGAGACCCGCCGACCCAGCGGAGGCACGTGTGCGTCCTGAAGAGAAACACGATACAATACTACAAGTACAGCAGCCAATACCAGCGGCGCGGTACAGGGCACAGACCCTGGTGGGATGCGGAAATGACCTTACCAGCACTAAGTAAAATCTTTTTCAAGGGACCATTAAGTTATGAGAAGCACATTGTAATATTAAAACTGTTTAAATAAATTTAATATAAAAAAAAAGATGTATTTGATTTTCTTTTATTTTCATTCCATTAAAAATACGTGTCCAAAACTTACCTCAAGACTTGCAAGATTATACAGGGTGTCCGGAAGATAGTGACCAATCTTACAGGGCTGGATAGCTCAGCTCAGGAGTGGGCAAAATATGATAAATCATGTTTAGTAAAAGTTGCACCAAAAACGAGATATCTCAACTTTAATTTTTTTTGGAAATGCGTTACCTACCCTGGTTCACCATTTTATTTTAAAAAAAAACAAAAAAATATATACGAGTTTTTTTCAAAATTAGTGACGAAATTTCATTCAAAGTCAGATAGCCTCGCCTCCCTTTGTAGTCCCACCATCGCAGTATTCGCAGTCTACTTTCCTGCATTTTATGTCAGATGTCGCCTATTAAACTTCCTTGGACACCTGTTGCTGGTTTAATCAAGCCTAGTAACATTTTTTTTGCATCTGACCTCTCCGGTGGCTTCCACTAGAACACGCTGTGCCTCGGAATGTATGGGCAACTTGCCTTCCTGTGATGCCCTTAGGGCCAATGAGCCCTGCACCAGACATAAGTTACCTGAGGTCCGGTGACTCCGTCGGCTTCCACCCGAACACGCAGGCCTCGGGCAAGATGGGCAACTTGCCTTCCTGTGATGCCCTTCGGGCCAATGAGCCCGGCACCAGCCATGAGTTACCTGAGGTCCGGCGCCTCCGGCGGCTTCCACTCTTGCACGCAGGGCTCCTCGGCGACCGCGGTCGCGGCGCGTTGGCCCAGCGCGCGCCCCGGCAGCACCGCGGGCAGCCTGGGCGGCTTGCCCGTCGAGGAGTCCTCGGGGTCCATAAGCGCTGGCACCAGGCACACCGCGCACAGCGCGTCCTTCGCCATCCTGCGCGTGAGGATCGCCGCCTGGACATTGCAAGGTAATATGTACTTCAGAAGCCACGTAGCAGCACGTAGGAGCAGTAAAATAAGAAATAAAAGTACATTAAAAGATAAGGACAAAAGATTTCTTATCTGATTTTTAAAAGAAATACGAAGTATTTGATTCGAATCCTACCGCCTGCGCCATACCGGGTGGCTCGACGGACCTTGCACCTTCCGTCACTTTTATCCACTAAAGTGCATTCAGTGTCAGCAACAGCATTCACTCACTAGAGTTATGTGATAGCAACTCAAAAGGGAGTGTCTGATTGTTTTATATTAATTAGTGTGTATAACAGTTTTTATTAAGGAGAATGTGACAGTGCAAGGGAATATGCGCAATAAATGTCTTTCGGCTAACATTCATCATGAAATGATAATGAATATAATGATAATTATGAGAGACCTAAGGAACAAAAACGAGGACACTGACAGTAGAGCTCCTCCACAAACTTTGATTGGAGTTTCTGTCAAGGTTAGAATTCGAAACGAAGTGAGCTTCACGCTGCAACCAGTGAACGGATCGGGTGAAACTTGGCGCACATATAGGTTAGGCCCGGAATAAGACAGAATAGTTTTAATCCGGAAAATTGGACCGTTCCCGAGGGAGCCGCGATAAACGACTTCGACGAGGACGGAGTCGCGGACAAAAGCTATTATCCACTAATGCTATTAATGCCACTATTGATTGTCTTTCGATTGTCCCCAGTCTACTCTATGCAACAAGGAAGTTTTTTTTAAATCTTATACCTACACCCCCAGACCGTTATCCTCATGACAGTTAAACTAGATAAAAGCTTGTAGTTTTTTAAGGTAGGTATTTTGAGACTGTGATATTTGGTCTTTCGTGGTCAATTGGACGTTTTCGGTCAAAGTCATTATGACTTTCGTTCATTTTAATAATGCGTCAATTTCAGGCATTATGGGATCATGGCCATTTGAAATTTAGTGCAATGGCATTATGCAATGTTGTCATGCACGCACGTCGGTTTCGGGTACTTAAGATTCGGGCCTTTTCTCCGATTTGATTCGAAATTTTACCGAACCATCGAAGCACGCCCTTTTCAATCTTAGTCACTACATCTTCTTTTATTCCACATTTCTCTCTGACTTTTTCATTTCAATCAGTTTCACACCACACATACTACGCAAAGAGCGCATTTCAACTGCATTTACACGACTTACATGCTTGTCCTGCCACACCCAACATTCACATCAGTCATACATTACTTATTTATTTACATAAGTACATACATAAACTCACGTCTTCAATCCCAAAGTAGGGTAGGCAGAGAGAGCTAAAGAATTACCAACAACTTTTAAAACTTGTTGATAATTCTGTAACCACACTTTGCACAATTAGGCTAAGATGTTTACCAGCGTATTAGTGACAGGTTGCAAGCCCATCGCCTAACAGTACTACAAGCCTTTATTTCCTTAGTCGCCTCTTACGACATCCACGGGAAGAAATGGAGTGGTACCTACTATTCTAACCCGGCAACCACACGGGGGTTTTACTTCACCACATCGTCGTCGTCCACGCTTATTTATTTATTTTATCTAATTTGTGCTTTTGTTGTGAATAAATATATTTTCTTTCTATCTTTCTTGATTTCAATGGCCTGGTCAAATCTGTCGCAGAACCGACCACCACTGGTGGAAGCGTGTTCTGAAGCGGAGCGCGCGCCTTAGACGAGGCCATTGTCCAGCAGCTGTCTGCTATGGGCTGGGAGGATAATCACCTTAGGCTCCCCGAGAATGAACGCCAGGCGCTTGATCTTCTCGTCGATCTCCTGCAGCTGCTGCGTGGTTTCCTGGCGCGTCTTCATCAGGTCCGTGTGCTCGGCCTTGCGCTGCACCACCCCCGTCAGCTCCTTCAGCGCCGCCTGCCGCCCACCACGACACCCACCACCGGCATTAACACTCAGCGATAAACAAGGAAGCGACAATGCTACAGTCGGTTATAGTACCATTTGAACTTCATATTAGAAAATAAAATAAAATATTTTTTATTGAAAGAAACCAAAGGTTGCAATTTGGTTTGCCTAAAAACCAATAACAGGTTTCTACAAAATTATATAGTACGTTAGCCAAAACAAGTAGAAAATTAATTAACTCACACACACATACCTTCACGCCTGTAATCCCAGAGTGGGCTAGGCAGAGCTAAATCATATTAAATGATACCTACATACAATGTTGTGCATGGTCTTAATATCGTTACAGTTGTATTCCCTGTTAGACAGTTCTAGTTTCCGTTATCGTTTCTGTATGGAGATTATTGAAAAAATCCATTATTATCGCTTGTTGAAATTATCAATGCTGAAAGTTTAATACTTCAAGCGTATAATTTATAATGATGATGATGATGAAGTATACACATAACGACTAATAAAAAAAATGCATTTCCAATGTGAAGACGCAGATTTTTTGAACTCCCTTGCTATTAACCCCGCATGTTCTATGACGTGAAGGAATTCTTCGCCCAATGAGGGATATTGTCATTTACCCTACTGCTGCGGACCGGGAGACGAGCTGTAGGTAGGCCTCCAACAAGATGGAGTGACGATCTTGCAAGGATCGCGGGAACCCGGTGGATGCGAAAAGCACAAGACCGGTCTGAGTGGAGAGCCTTGGGGGAGGCCTATGTCCAGCAGTGGACGTCTTTCGGCTGACATGATGATGATGATGATGACCCTACTGCTGCTGTATTGTTCTATTGTACGTCCGAGATGGATAAGCTGTTGAGAAAATATAAATATGATATATTTTTTTTTGTTATCACCCTTGTACACAGTTTTACAATAAAGACTATTTCTATTCCTATTTTATGGTGGTGAGGTCAGGTCAACTTTCCTAACTATATAGTCTTCCAGTTCCCCTATATAACCGCCAACTAGGTACGAGTATGAGACAGGCAGAGCTGCGTTACCACCCAGACGGCGTCCTGCTTGCGGAACTTTTCGTGGCAGAGGGCCAGCTGGTGGTCCAGCTCGCTGCGCGCCTCGTTGAAGTCGTCCTCGCGCAGCAGCCCCGCCAGCCGCTCGTTGTCCGCCTGTCACGCACAAACGTTACGTTATTATGGTCTGGAGAAAGATGGTGGATAGGCTGGTCCAAGATAGTATGAAAAAAAATAAAGTATATCTCCCCCCCTCCCCCTCCCACCTGCAGGGTGGAACCACGTGGCTACCGGGCTAAATCAGCTCAGATGACCACTAGGTATACCTGTGCCAAGCGGCTTCCTTCGTTGAAGATTTGCAAGGTTGATGTCACTAAATACCCGACTAGTTTTCGTTTAGTTTAGTTTACTGGTCGCCCAAAGCGTTTAGTTTATGCCAAAAAAGATTTCAGTCTCATACTAAACGCCATCTAGAAAACTTAGCAAAAATTAAAAACAGAAGCAGAATATTGTTTGTCTACTGCTGCAACTCAGAATACAGTGTCATGATCTGTCCAAAGATTTTCTCATTCGAAATCTTTTTTAGATAAGTATGTGAAGCTCTACCTATACATTTTTATATGAAACAATTTTAATAGAATGGGCGACCTTTGTTTATTCAATTGTAATAAATCTTGGTATAGCCTATTTTCGTGTATTTTGTAATTGAAAGTAACTTGTGGAGAATCATTAGGCACACATTTTTGTATTTTTGACCGCCCTTATGGGCTCTGGGGCAAATTGACATTTTCTCAAGACTTCAAATGCGATGCAACCTTAAGGATTACGACGGAATACAATTAGCAACTGTACTTACTACTGTACTAAAGGTAGGCGCGGACTAACCTTGTCTCTCAAGCCATCTATGACCTCGTCGCGATCAGCTTTCTGTTCCCGTAGCATCTCAACGCTTTCCAGCAAAGACTGGACAAAACAATACGACGCGTGAGAAGTAAATTAAATCTAGTAAAAAAATAAAGGATACAATGAGTTGGAATTTGGGTCACGTCCACAGACATCTGGCACAGCTTATATTCATCCAAATATGGTGAAATTGAGCACGTCATATCAGTTCTTAGACGTTACGGTTTTGGACCGACCGGCCCCGTCAGCTCCATCACGATGGTATAGCTCTGGGCCGCTCACCCTAAAGTCCAGGTTGAGTTGGTCCTGGAAGGCGGCGAGCGCCTGGTGTGCCAGCAGGGTGTTGTCCAGCCCGTTCACCAGCTCTTCGTACCGTTCCGTCAGCTCCAACATCGCTGCGAGGAAAACCAATTTCTATCGTTTGATCAATAAATACCCTTTCTCATCCTACCCTATCGAGATGGACCTTCTAAGATACACTTGTAGTCATATCTAAATACCACCCAAACAAGTTTGGTTTTTTGCCAGTATTAACTACATAAGTTTGTTTCGATAAAAATGGCGTCGATTGTTACCGGCGGTCTCCGCGTTGTTGTTGGCGCTCTCGAGCAGTGCCAGGCCCGAGGACAGGTCCCCGCGCATCTGCGTGATCTGCTCGCGGAAGCTTTGCATCTGAGGACATAACATTTTACTATAGGTATAACATTATGTATATAACTTCGGTCTCCATGCAAAACATGCTTGTGGGAAAATGTCTGTTATTTAGTCTTCCTATACAGCCAACAGTGGACACTGTTGGCTGTAATAGAGAACAATTTTAACTAACTCTTTTTAGTTTTAACTTGTTTATGCTTAGGTACTTATTCGTTTAGATTGATTGCTGTGCACATCTGTCTGTCCTCAAAGGGAACAAGTTATGCTAAGTATCTATTGCTTTGTTCCATTCGCTGACAGGAACTTAATAGGCTTTAGCATACGGCCTCTGGCCGCATACCTGCGTGGTGAGGCCGGCGTCGAACCCGGCCAGCTGCTCCGTGTAGTCGCCCACGAGCGCGTTCAGCGTCGAGATGCGGTCGTCGATCTTCATCGCCACATCCATCTTGTCCACTAAACAAAATGGGATAGGGTAATGGGGTCTAATTAGCAACTCGTACAGTTAGGTGCAAAACTGAGTCGATATGGCAATCAATGTACGTTTAGGTGATATAAAAATGGAATGCAAATCATTAACGTAATCAAATGTATTTATTCTTAAACACAATTCATCCTTCCTTAAATGTATGTTAAGCAGATACAGAAAAACTCAACAGAAAAAAAAAATAGGTTCTAACTTATGATTCATTTTTGCTCCAACGCTTAAAACTCAAAAGATGTACGTGTCTTTTTAAGTTAATATTTTGTCCAAAGACCCTTTGCTTGTTTAACAGCTTGAAGACGCTTTGGTAGACTGTTTGTCAAAGATTCGCAATATTCTGGAGATATTTTATACCACTGTTCCTGTACTCGATCCCATGACA
Organism: Acleris emargana; assembly: GCA_927399475.2. Classification (NCBI taxonomy): domain Eukaryota; kingdom Metazoa; phylum Arthropoda; class Insecta; order Lepidoptera; family Tortricidae; genus Acleris; species Acleris emargana. The sequence goes on from OV656849.1 coordinate 817,869, forward strand.
CATTGAGTGATGATGGTGGCGACTCATACTCATTGACAAGTCTCCTTTTTAAATGAGCCCATGCATTTTCTATTGGGTTGCAATCTGGGCTTTGCGAGGGCCATGATAAAACCTTAAAACCTTGTTTGGACAACCAATTTTGGACTGTTTTGGCAGTGTGTTTTGGGTCATTGTCATGTTGGAACACAACTTCATGTTCAGGGTAAGGCATGTTTTCGACTGCATCGATTAAATGTTGTTGCAGGATTTGTTGATACATGACTTTGTTCATGATACCGTCAATTTTATGGATTGGACCGACTCCAAATGGAGTTATACACCCCCACACCTTAATATTACCGCCGCCATGTTTTATCGTCAAAATATAGTCATCCATTTGAACAGGTTCGCCTTCTCGTTTCCACTTCCATTGTCGTCCATCTGTCGAATATCTGTTTATTTTCGACTCGTCTGACCAAATAACCTTTTTCCAATCTTCTACACCCCAGTGTTTATACTTTTCAACAAAGATTTGTCTCTGTTTTATGTTCTTCTTAGATAACATTGGTTTCTTTTTCTTTTCAATAGCTCTAAAGTTTGCTTTTTTTAAGGCTCTGGCCACCGTCCATTTGCTCACTGCTTTCCCGACATCCCTTTTAAGAATTCCAGCTGCCATAGAAGCAGTTGCTGCTTCGCCAGTAGCAACACAACGAGTTGAGCGTCTCGTATCATGATCGGTCAAAAGTCTTGGTCGACCTCCTACATTGCTTTTTATTGGTAATCTGCACTTATTTTTTATTCTCTGTACCTTAGATTGCGTAACATTCAAGATGCAAGCTATATTTCGTGTTGATTTTCCTTGTAAAAGTAACTCTTCTACCTTTTTATTAAGAGGCAGTGATGGAGGTGACATGGTGAAGCCGATATTCCGTAAAATAATGATGATCTATGAGTTTAATGTTAAAGACGAGTATAGGAGCTGTTCAGGCGAGCTGTTAGCTGTGCTCTAACTTATTATAAACTCTTGACCTTTCGTATAACTGATAATATTACTGCACACAAAAGCTAGTGCAAAACTGAATCAACAACATAGAGCAAAACTGAGTCACGGAAGTGTACTTTGTATTACAAAATAATATTTTTAAACGATATTATACTAATGTTGACGTAATTTAAATTGTCTGTCAATGATGACAACACATCATTTATTTTCAAATTAAAAACTATTTAGATGTAAACGAAAAAGTTTATCATGTTTCCTAAACGTCGACTCAGTTATGCACCTAACTGTATATATCGCAACTCGGCTAATAAGCATTTCGTCTATACAGGTAATTCTCATGTCTCTAATTGTTTTGAAGTAAGAGTAAGAGTGTCGACGAAGCTCCGCGCGGAGCTCCTATTTCTGGGTGGTTCTGCTGCAAAACAAACATAACCTAAACCTACCTATCATATTTGTGATAGTTTGACCACTTGCTACTTAGAGCAGCTGCGTTTTAGACCATTTGCAATTTAGACGACATGAGAATTACCTGTATAGGCGAAATGCTTATTAGACGAGTTACTGCATAGACCAGTTGCTTTTTAGACGAAATGAGACTAACCCAACAAAATAATCATATTTATAAGTCCTTGGATGAGGATAGAAGCTTTAGGTCCACATCTTGATAGGGCTAGGTAGCAAATACGACCAGCGGGCCTAGTAAGGTTGCGTCTATATCGCGTGTCAAATGTCAATAAAACATCTGTCACTCTCGTACTTATTTACGCGTCAGAAGGTGACGGATGTCTTATTCAAACTTTGTCACGCGATAAACGCAGCCAAATTAGGGCCCCAGATCGCTTTGCCAACATTTCGATCTGATTATATGGCTGTGAACCTAAAGCTTATATCCCCTTGGATTGACTGTAATGCGGTCGTAAGTGTTTCTTTGTTCGTATATCCACAATATTTAAAATATAATCCAATTTTAACTATACTCCTGCTGGAGTGCCAATTGCATAACAGTAATTTGTGATTGGATGAAGCAAAGTTATAGTTTAGGTACCGGATCGAAACAGAATCCGTCGTTTACGGTGAACTTGTGGTGCGGATACATCAGTCGTTATACACTATGGTGCGGATATTTTCTTCGTTACTTGCGAGCCTGTTGTGCGGATATATCCGTCGCTAAAGATAGGCGGGGAAGGTTAATGATTCGTACTGAGTACAGTTGAGTTTCTTGCGGCGTTTCTTCTCAGCAGTGGTCTCTTGCGAAGCGCTGGTAGATTTTTGACGTGTAAAAGTGCCCGTGCGACCTACTTACTGAAAAAACATCTTTTATCTTTTTTTATCTTTTTACTAACCGACTGACTTGGCCAGGTTGCTGGTCGTCTCGGCGGACGTGAGCGCGCGCGACGTTATCGCATTCACCTTATCCATCAGCTCTTTACGCAGAGCGTCTAGTGCGGCGCTGAAAAGTAAAAAACGGTCAAGAGCGAGGCGGACACGCGCACTGACGGTTCCGTGCCGCAGCACATGTGCTATAGCCTAGAGCTTAGTTTGGGATTAGGTCAATTGGTGTGACATTGTCCCCTGATATTTATTTATTTACTTATTATTATATTCCGATTCGATTTCGAATCAAATCAGAACGAGCTCAACTCACACTTGTCCAACATTTATTGAAATAATTTGACGATTTGGGGGGGGGGGGGGGGCATCTTACCCCCCAGGGCTAACGTAACCCGGGATATGTTGTTTTTCTTCAGGGTTTAGTACTATAATCATACTGACGGATGTATATTTCACCGTTTTTACGATACAAATACGTTGAAAAAAAACGTTTCATGTATGGGGACAGACTTTATTATTTAATTTTCCTTTAAAAAATGTTAGGTAATCCACCGTGATATAATAATAACACATATTCCGAAAAAAAACTGCTATCTACTCGTACCACGGTCCAGAAGATACGACTCTTTAAAGTTTGGACGGACAGCGTTGGCATATATAGGGTCCCGTCGGGCGGCCTTCACAAAAAGCTACGACCAAACGTTCGAAATGAGACGCACTCACACAGACGCTACACAGACTCTGCCAGACCGCTAATGGTGCATTCCTAATTCAAAACCGTGGATAGAGTTGTGACGTGTCGTTAAAATTTGACACATTTTGTACGTAGAATGACGAATTTTAACGAGACGTTGAACACCTACTAAAATAAATTAAAAGATATGAAAACAAATAGTGTTACTTTTATTTTTTTAAACGGTCGGATTCGATTCCCGAGCTGAATCCAACATTTTTGAAAATGTATGAATGAAGTTTTTCTTAATACTAAAATCGATGACATGGTTCCTGTGAACAGATCTCCGTATGTCTGTCTTCCCATACTGACCGATCTACATGTTGTGTAATCAATGACTCTGTATACTGGGTCATTGATACATTTTCAAAAATGTTGGATTCAGCTCGGGAATCGAATCCGACCGTTCAAAAAAATAAAAGTAACACTATTGAACGCTAAAAACGAACCCTTATAGGATCACTTTGTTGTCCGTCCGTCCGTTCTATTGTCCGTCTGTCTGTTAAGACCCTTTATCTCGGAAACGCGTAGAGGTATCGATTTGAAATTCAAACCATATAAGTACTCAGGTCTACATATCCCTTGAAACTGTGACCAAAAGCAAACTTCTAAGTTAACGTAAAAAAAAGATACGGCCGTTTATGCCGGAAAGGGTATCAAAATGTATAGGGTACCTATTCGTATCTTCCGTTGATCTAGAACTATGAAATTTGGCAAGTAATACCGTCTTATACTACCAGTATAGGGAAAATACTGAAAACGAAACATTTTAATTAAATCACAAAACAAGATCTTTATGCAAGGAACGGCGGAGGCGGTCCAAATTTTGATTTGAGTTAACCGTGTCATGGAGTATCGTATGAAAGGGCTGCAATAAGACAACCTTAAACCGAATTCAAATTATAATTAAAAATGAAAAAAAAAACCTTTTTTATAAGTACGTACCTAACAGCTTGCACTGTTACGCGTACCTTTGTACGGGACCCTCGGTGGGCGAGTCTGACTCGCATTTCGCACCTTCAGGACGATAGTGACCTAATTCAAAATTTAAGTTTTCAAACTTAAACTCATGTCGTGTATTGATAATGATAGAGCCCTAACTCGAAATTTGAAATTTTTGAATTAGGTCACTATTGTTCTGAAGGTGCGATTTGTCCGGTTTAATGTTATACTTATTTACTTTAGTAAAACTCACTCCATCTCATACTGCGTCAGCGCCATGCTTGAGGGACCCTTCGGGATGACGGAGGCCCTGCTTAGGCCCATGCCTGTGGCGGTGGACATGCGCGAGGGTCGCGAAGCCAGGTCCATCCCCGGCTCCTTCAAGTGCACCGACTTCTGCGACGTCATCGACGGCGTTGCCCTGCCGTGGGCCCTTGTCTGGTAACATAATACCACCACGATGTGAAACATTTTACAATATCGCATTTAGACAGGACAAGAACACACAAACATCCAACAATCTGTTGAAGAACGACCTTACACTCACAATCTACATTGAGGAACAAAAAAAACGGGTCAGAGTGCGTTTTTCATACTAAAGAGGCTATTTCGAAGCCTTGGTTCCTCGCCAGGAGATGCTTTTAGTGAAATCTGACGATGGATACTCCGAGCATCGATACAGGACTTCCAGTGTGCCTAGGATACCCAACTGATTGAATCTACGGCTAACGCCGGAATTGATCATGATCAGAAAAACATCTAAAATGGCAATAAAATGTAAGGAAATCCAAATGCTGACCGAAACTCTCTCGCTGTGGTGTTAACTGATTGTGCGATAAGTGAGGTAGAGAACATTTGACCTCCTCTATTGAACCTCGGAGTATCCACCATTAAACCTCACTCAAAACAACACCTGGCCAAGATCCAAGGATTCAAAATAGCCTCGTTTGTATGAAAAAAGCACTCTGACCCGTTTTTTTTGGCCCTGAGTATATAATCAAATTATGCTGTGAAAATAAAGCAACGTGATGCATGCACATTCTGATAACTGAATGTGTAAGGATAACTAATAATCCTACAGCATTAAAGTGCATCCGAGCGGGCCCCACTGTAAGAACGATTAGATGAGAAATCCGCGTGGTAGTGGCTGTGGGCGGCGAAGGAACTACCATCAAGGTGGATCTTGCATTGAGGACGCCGAGATTTCCTGCTGTGCACGGTTCTCAGTATTCGATATTTGTAAACATTCGCTTCTACAACAAATATTAGACATACCTGTGCCACGCCCCGTGGCCGGAGGGAGATCGCGTGAAGACCTGTTTATGTCTTAATATGGTTCTCAGTATTTGGTCCTCATGCGTCGGACAAGGTTAATATGAAATATAATCGAGTGGACATTTATTTTTATAGAAAAGAAAACGCCCGGGAGCGTATGCGTCTAGGCTAGGCTCTCTGGCACCTATTTACCGTTAGATGCGCAAACTTCTCTCGGCGACACGGACATCGGTACCGCATGCAGCATCTGTCTAAAAACAGATGTGTCAATAGCCCATCATCATAGTGCGTAACCGTGACCGGGCGTGAGAGGTAGGTGGGAGACAAGTCGACTGGTATCACGTTGCTATACTAACGCCGTCAGAGCGCGAGGCCTTCGGGCCGTGCTCGTCGCCGTCGGCGTGCCCCCCCTCGCCGTCGGCGTGCCCCCCCCTCGCCGTCGGCGTGCCCCCCCTCGGCGTCGGCGCCCCCCCCCTCGGGCACGCCGCCCTGCCCCGCCAGCTGCGTCAGCACGCCGCCCAGCCGCCCGATCGCCTGCTCCGCCGCCTGCACCCGCGCCGACACCTGTCACAGATAACTAATAATTGACAAGATTTCATATTTTCAAGACTTTCATTTTATTCGTTTTATAGATACTGTTTGGAAGGAGGAAGACACTAATAGTTTTATTTTTTCCCTAGGATGTATAATTATTTTATTATTAATTTATTAAGATGTCTACGACACAATGGACATATTACGTTAGTCCAATCTGTATAAAAAAAAAGTTTTTTTTTTAATAATGGCGGTCAACCGATCTCAAGTATCTATCCATCTGTCAATAGTGTCAATGTCAAACTTGAAGTATGACAGCTTTTTTCTCGTGAAATAGGCAATGGTACTATATCTATTCAGGCATAGTATTGGTAAAACTCGATTTTTTTTTTAACTTACTTGTAATTTTGTCAATAAAGAAAAATAAATCTAAATAAATATTTTGCCGTGTTCAGGAGGCAAAACCCTTTCGATTCGTATAGTAATTTGCAGGTGTCACCAAAATGAAATGTTGTCAATTAAGTTTGACAACGCAGTTAGCGGGAGTATTTGTTTGGGAGTCTTGGGTACTTTCTATGCTTTTAAGTATTTATTTTCTCTTTAGAAGTATGTTTATCGTTGCCTAGTAAGTACCCATAGTAGAAACCTAGAGCCTCATTTGGGAATAGGTGTGAATTTGTGTGAGACTGTCCCCCGATATATATTTATCATGCTGTGTGCTGAACTGGCACTAAGTGATCAAGGTTGCGCTGTGGCCGGTGTCGTGCAAGGTATTACGGTCGCCTTCATCGCAGTGGATAAGGTCTCCGTCACTCTCGCACTTACCCTTGATTTACACTTTGCGAAGTGCAAGTGCGAAATTCATACAATTGCTACTTGCTACTTGACAGCTAATGTATGAACTCTGCACTTGCACAAGTGTCAATTGGGCCTTACACACTGGTCTAAAAGTGACAGATGTGCTACCCACGTGTAACCACGTGTCCGGTCTAATAAATAAATTTTATTAAATAACTAATAAAGTCGTCCCACCGCACTGGAGTCTCGTAAGGCGAGTGGCGGCCGCGTCGCTGCAGCCCGTCGTGACGTCCTCGTGTCGTCCTCCCGCCGGTCTCCACCTGCGCTTATGTGCGAACGGTCCCCAACAAGCAAGTTAAGCAAATAAAGTTTTTTTTTAATATTAAGAATAGTGAACGGGGAGCCCGTTAGGCGAGTGTTAATCACATTCCCAACAAGGGTCTTGATTTGGAAACCAACGGGAGGTTCAAGAAGGTTAATATACAACGCAATCACTGGGCAAGGAATGGAAGAATTTGGGCAACGTCCGACAGTGGACGATTGCAACGAGCGAGGTAACCAATATCTGCACATACCACTTCGTAGCAAGTGTACTCTCTTAGTCAAATAAGCCATATAACTGATAGCCGTTGGTAATTCTTCTAACACCGTGATGAGGAGCGCAATAGACCGGAATCCATGGCGGAAGAAGATACACTCCCTCACGACTATACCGCCAACTTCGATCATCAGTCATGATGGAACTACTGAGGAGGGAGGAATGCTGCTGGGATGGGATGGGCTGATCATGAAATGAACCAACCTGCATGGCCATCATGGCGTCGGTGAGCGACACGTTGCCCTTGGCGAGGTCTGTGCGCAGCTGGTCGTTGTCGGGCAGCGTCAGCGCCGGCAGCGGGCTCGTGTTCTCCCGCAGCGCCTCCACGGCCGCCTCCAGCAGGGCGAACTGCGACCGGGTCACCACTTCGATGCTCGAACGCCGACTTCTCGGTTCTACGAGATCATAGGTACATGATCAGTGTTTATTGTGTTCAGTTAACTGACCGGATGCAAAGCATCGTGTGTGTGTAATTTGGCCTGATGGAAAATTGCATCAGTCCGCCTATACGATTTGCCTGTCTGGACACTCTGGACAGACCTCCACACATCATCAGTTTTGCTTAAAGCGCAATCGGCTTTAAAGCGGAACAATCATTTTCATTTTGTATGCAGACAAGCCTTCGATTTTCAAAATGAAAACAATTGCGATTGCGAGTTATTTAGGCACTCCGGTCTGGCAGAACTGACGCAGTCGGCCTAAACCGATCTGCTTCTCCGGGAGCCTTTACTTTTTCGGCGAAATAGCAAATATTTGGTTCGTTTCTCTACTCAGAAAAAAGGAATCCGAGAGAAAATATGGGTTCATGGGGAGGAGTGGAGTAGGTACCTTTTCTTGATTTGACCGTATATTTACATATTTTTAAATAACTAAAAATATATACATACATTAATTCACGCCTGTTTCCCAAAGGGGTAGGGAGACACCACTTTTTTCCTCCTGCTACGATCCTGGCAAATCTCTTTTGCTTCTTCCACATTGATACATCGAGTCACGCACGCACGTTGGTGTCGGGTACTTAACTTAAAAACTTGAATAAGTCTATTACAACTATCTTAAAAAGCTGGAGCTTTACTGTACAAAACCCAAGTTGAGTTGCTCGTGAATAGCAGCTCCGACCACCTACTTGCAGTAGATTCTAGAGTTCTAGTACCTATACATAACTAAAGTAGAACTTTGAGCATAGCGAGCAATTTATGAAAATATATGACTAATTATGTTGTTTAATGTTGTTTAATGTTTATTTGGGCACAAACGGTACAAGTAAAGAAAACAAATTTTTCAGAAAAACTTACATAACACATTGACCAGTGAAGTTGCCACAATTAACTAATACAGTACAGAGTTACACGTAAGAAAAAATGTGTGCTTACATTATATTAAATTAAATTACACACTTCACTTAATGTTTAGACAACGCAATCTTAAATCTAAGAAGGGAAAGACTAAATATATCTAAGTGAGAAAATGTGCTATTATAGTTTTTCAAAGTTCTACATAAAAAAGAATTTGACGCATATTTGTTACGAGTAAGGGGAACATGAAATAGATTGTTATTACTTCGTGCATTAATACGAGGAGTCCTAAGGCCAATTTTGCCTAGCAAATACGGGGAATCAATCTCACACGAAAGAATTTTATACAATAAAATTTGATCTCTATGTGTGCGCCGACTCTCAAGAGCAACAACATTGCCGCGGCAGAACGAAAAGCCCGTCCGCTCAGATTTCCACTCTAGGTGTTTGATTAATTTATTTTGAATTTTTTCGATGGGATCAATATAAATGTTGTATTGAGGGTTCCAAACGGTTGACGAATACTCCAAAATCGGCCTGACCAAGGAATTGAAAAGAGTTAAAATTGTATCTACACTCCGAAATTCCCTTCCTATTCTTAAAATAAATCCCAGCAGCCGAAAGCCCGACCAGTGGTATAATCAACATGATAACTGAACAGCAATTTGCTATCCAGAAAAACACGCAAATCTTTCACAAGTGATGTCCTTTTTACAATTTCATTATTAATATAATAGTCATAATTTAAAAAGAGTGTTTTTCTTGTAAAAGTAATGACATTGCATTTACCAATGTTGAGATGCAAATGGTTATCAGAACAGTATTGGTAAAGCTTATCCAAATCATTTTGCAGTAGATAACAATCATCAACAGCTCGGACAACTTTGAAAATTTTCTTGTCATCTGCGTAAAGTAAACAATTACTAGACCTAAATATTGAGATAACGTCATTAACAAAGATATTGAAGAACAAAGGCCCCAAATGGGAACCCTGCGGAACCCCAGATGTAACCGGTACAAAACTAGAGCAATATCCTTTCACTGCTACGGCCTGGCTACGATCACGCAAATATGACTCTACCCAGCGCAATAGGTCACCATGAATCCCGACCCCCTGCAGTTTCCTAAGCAAAATTTTATGGGAAATTTTATCAAATGCCTTCGAGTAATCAGTGTATATAGCGTCAACTTGGAACCCCTCGTCCATAGCAGTATAAACACTATCTACAAATTCACACAAGTTTGTTTCAACCGACTTCTTACTTACAAAACCATGCTGCTCCGATATTATAATGGGTCTAACACAGGCGAACATATCATCACAAACAATCTTCTCAAAGAGCTTAGGAATAGTACTAAGTTTAGAGATAGGTCTATAATTTTCGATATTATGTTTATCACCAGCCTTAAACACCGGAGTTACAAAAGACAGTTTCCAAGTTGTGGGCATTATTCCAGACCGCAAAGAGAGATTAAATAATATCGCAATCGGTCTAGATAATTGGCTACGGCAATGATGCAAAAACATTGGAGGGATACCATCCGGACCTGCATTCTTGTTCAGGTTGAGACTCTTCAAATAACTACACACCTTATCACAGTTCACATCCACTCCCCTAAGGCAAAGCAAACTATTTGAATTAGTATTCAAGGCCGAGTTAGAGTCACTATGAGCGGTCATTCGAGGCGCCTCAAAAACGGACAGAAAATATTGATTAAATAAATCACAGATCCGACCACCATCAGAGAATGATTTGTCTCCTAGGAACATAGAGTCTGGTAATAAACCATTACGAGTATTCTTTTTGGATTTCACAAAACGCCAAAAGTAACTACAATTGTCTTTAATTTTGTCCTCGGCCAACAATAAATATTTTTGGTAACAACATTCTTGTACACGTTTTTGTCTTTCTCTAAGAAGTGTAAAAGTATTGAAATCACTTAAACGGCCATAGATTCTCCATTTTTTATGAAATTTTAATTTTTCATTAACTATTTTAATTAAAGCTCGGGAATACCAGACTGGATATTTATTATTGGATATTTATTTATTATTGGTGTGTAAACGTTTAGAAGGAATATGATCAGAAATAATACTGTCAAGGGTATCATAGAAACGTCCCACTGAATGTTCAATGTCATCCGAGGCGAGGCAACTGATCTGAACTGACCTGGATTATACTCATTAATTACATTGCCCGCAGTGAACTTGGTAGTTCCTTGTACGAGTTTTAAAGATTCAGCGAGTCCACAACTTATTTTATGTTTAGATAATACTTACGCTTATGTTATGTTTTCAATGTCGACGACGCGCTGGCCTAGTTGGTAGTGACCCTGCCTACGAAGCTAGCGGTCCTGGGTTCAAATCCCGGTAAGGGCAGATATTTGTGTGATGAGCGCGAATATTTGTTCCTGAGTCATGGATGTTTACTATGTATTTAAGTATATATTTCTCTACATAAGTATTAATATCGTTGTCTAGTACCCATAATACAAGCCTAGAGCTTAAATTGGGACTAGGTCAATTGGTGTGACATTGTCCCCTGATATTTATTTATTTATTTTATTTCATGTAATAATCTACATACCACTTCCACGTCCTGAAGAGCCTTTTTCAACTGGAAGATCAAAGAAAGCCAGTATGTAATTAAATAAAGAGAAATATATATTATTGTACGAATATAATAAGTTAATGAGTCGATAACAATATCACCATGTTGATTACCTTAACAACGTACAAAAAAAATGATTTGATAAAATAATAGGTACCCTATCAACGGATATATCCGCCGTATATACGACGGATATATCCGCCTCAAAGTTTCATCGCCACCGACGGTATCCGTCGCTGTTTTTTATATGCTAGCGAAACGACCTAGCGGGTCACTTGATGCAAAATGCATGATGCCTTTCGGCTGTCATGTGCGTGAGAGACGCAACATGTTTTTGCATCGCGTTTAAAAGGTTAAGAGACACTTGGTACTGCCGGCTGTCGCCCTTATTCAGAAGTCCCTGGTTTTATTTGATGACTATTTTAGAAAGTTTGCACATTCTATTCTATTGAAAAATAACGCATTCCTCAAAGAGTTTATACGTAAATTAATTAATATCTTTCTCACTTACCAACAAGCACTTTTTCCTTGAGTTTAGTATCGTATTTTTCTGTGTAAAAATAAAAAAAATGTTATATTCGGAAAATGCAGATTTATATAAAAAATTATGTGGTGTGAGCGAGACAGCAATATTTCTATAGTGTATGTATTGTTATACAGGGTGTCATTGGAAATGTGGATCAAATCGAACAGAGACATAGAAGAGGTAATTTCCAATAATTTTAATCGATAAGTGCTGATACTTGGCAGTTAAAAAGTTATTGTTGTTTTAAATAACAATAAAATTGCAATATCTCCGAACATTATTTTTTTTGGTTTTAAATAACTGTACCCCAAATAGGTTTTCTTTAAATAGGTTTAAGGATAATGTTACTCTTCTAAAATGGTAATTTCAGCTAATGTCCATTTTATCAGAAAAATAAATGGCTTCCTACAAAGATTCCCGTCTAACAAAATGTTTACTCGATTTTGTAAAAAATCTCGTGAAAAAAAATTACACTAACGAAAGTTAACCACATATTGTTAAAACTTGTCTGTTTTATGCTGATTCAAACAACATATAGGTACTAATTTATGGTATTATTGCTAATTATCCAAAGTCATTTTTTTATCTAGCAGGTCGTTTACTTCCGTTTCTTATTTAGTATGAAAGCGGATAGGTCGGATTTAAAGTTCAAAATTCAAAATTTTAGATTGCCTTCACTGTTTAAAAAAAAACTTAATGGCGTTCGATTGTTCTATTTTTTTAGCAGCTGAAAGCTATTTCAAATGTATGTATCAAAATTGCGTTCCACAGTCATGCCATGAATACGCAGACATGCATTTTATTTATGGTTATTGTGGTGGGACCGCACGGGACATGCGAAGACCACTTGTCCCTGGATTCTCGCGAAGCATTTCTAGCACCTCATCTCCTAACCCAATGTCTGGAACGAGCGCTCTTCCTTCCCTGACGCCAGGTTTCTGCCTCCTGCGTAAGAGACGTGTAGTCCCCGGAATACCCTGTAATCGGGATAATAGTCCCAAGGATATCGCTCTTGATAAACTCTTGGAGCTCCTCGTGCGTTTCCATTTCTACCACAATAACTATACATAAAATGCATGTCTGCGTATCCATGATTGTAGAACGCAGCCATTTTTAATACATAAAGTTACGCCCACACCAATGCTTAAATAACGGTGACGGTACGGAATCGCAGTGACGCATCGTATCCGTACCGTTTTTGACGCATGCTCTATATACACAAATGCTTAAAAAACGGTGTCGTTGCGTAAACATAAGACGGGGTCTTAGTAACAACATGGCGCCGTTTTTGAAGCACCGTAATATACGCACCGTTAAGCAGCGGTGTGGAGGTTATGCTATAAAAACGGTACGCATACGATGCGTCACTGCGATTCCGTACCGTCACCGTTTTTTAAGCATTGGTGTGGGCGTACCTGTAATACACGTTGAGTAGAGCGAAGAAAGCAACCAATCAGTTCGTTTGGGAAAGATATCTCTACAATATAATAATAATAATAATATTTATTTATTTCAGGCAACTGGGCCCATAGATTGTTAGTAACAAAGAATACTTAAATGGCTAATGTTAGTGTATACAATCTTAACCTAGGTCTTACATAGCTACTTAGGGTCTTGGTACATTGGGAGATGAACCGACATCCACTTCCTGTAAAAAGGATTGTCCCATCTCCCCTCTATATCGGCAAGCAGGGTGTTGGTGCTGCCCCGCAGGCGACACATCTGGGAGGCAATTCTCTTTCGCATTATGGCATGGAAGTCATCTATGCGTGCCTCTGCAAACATACCAGATGCGCTGCAGAAGCGGGGCAACCCCATCAGCATCCTGAAACCGTTATTGAATTGGACACGTAGAGCACTGTAGGCACGCTTAGGGCAGAATGAACGGCTGACCGAATCGACTGCCCGCCTGCTTCGGCTGGGCGTCCCCACCTATCATCATCATCATCACTGTAGGCACGCTTCGTACAGTTGACCCACAGGCTGCACGTGTAGAACGACTGACAATACGATTTGAACAAAGTTTTTTTGACCTCAGCTGTACAACGTGCAAACCTGCGAATCAACATATTCGTTCTTACCGCGAGTGCTCTACGTTCCCTTTCAATATCTAAATCATCCTTCAAGTCCTCAGTGAGGACATGACCCAAATATTTAAAGTTAGACACTCTATTCAAGGCGACTCCTCCGAGCATCACCGGCTCCACAATAGGAAGGGTCTTGCGACCTGCCCGAAATATGAGTATCTCACTCTTTTTTATGTTGTAACAAAGCCCATGAGACTCTGCATATGAGTCACACACTCCCAACAATCTGTTCATGGCACTGATTGACGGGCTCAGCAGCACCATGTCATCAGCGTAACTAATGTTGTTTACCATTTGGCCACCCACCGAACAACCGACCATGGTGCCCCTGAGCTCGGCAATCAGCTCGTTAACATACATATTAAAAAGTAAAGGTGAGGACAATCCCCCCTGCCTTACACCACATTCCGCCCTGTAGCCATCCGAGAATGACGTTCCCCACTTAACAAAGTTATTTTGGTTGTTATACCAGAACTTAAAAAGATCTATCAGTTCTGGTGGAAGCCCCGCAGTGCGCAATTTTACCCATAACTTTTCATACGAAACTAAGTCGAATGCTTTTGACAGATCGAGAAAAGCCGCGCACACTGGCGTCCTTCTGTCAGTATAGTACCTCACGGTGTGCTTGAGTACCATTATCGCGCTCTCAGTAGAAAGCCCTGCTCTGAAACCAAATTGTCTCTCATCTATGTCTGCATATCTGCTGAGGTAACGCTCAAGCACACCGTCAAGCACTTTAGCTACAATTGTAGCCAAGGAGATGGGTCTATAATTGCTTGCATCCGATATATCCCCGGTTCTATTCTTAACTATAGGTACAATTATAGTTTTTAAAAGATCTTCCGGAAGATAAGAATGTCTTAAACTAAATGTAAACAACAAGGCCAAGAGTCGGTGGATGTGGCAACCGGCGTATTGCAGGTGCTCGATGCTGAGCCCGTCGTGGCCAGGCGATTTTCCCCGCGTCATTTTCTTTATTACAGAGGCAACGTCTTTAGCTGTTATGAGTACAGGCAGATTCGAGTGCTCACAATCAGCATCCAGCCCCCGCAAACCGCCGGTTAGCCTCGCCTTTATCCTGAAATGGCTCTGGAATAAGTTTGCTATATCTGTGTGATCCACTACACCCCCTACACACACCGGGAGACTTGCCCTAGGCTTCATACTGTTGGTTTGTTTCCAAAACTTTCTAAAATTCTTTTCTTTGTGTGAATTTACGATGTAATCCATTTTTGTTTGTTCCGCGTTATTCTGATAGAACTTTAGTCTGCTTTTAAAACATCTTCTCGTCACAACCATATCATCATATACTAGCCCCGACCTTGGCCTACCACAACTTACCCACTTAAGGAAGCAAAGACGGGCCTCCGTGTGTGCCTCTCTAATATGGGAATTCCAACCAACATTTTGTTTGCCCCCTCCACCTTTCATAACATCACAACTATCAGTAGCTGCCGCAGATAGTGATGTAACAATATTTTTATACAAAGAATCTATTATTACTCTATGCTCAATGTTACTACACATTTTATCACAGCAACTACTTAGATCTTGAGGGAAGTCAATCTCCCTAAGCGACATTTGACACAGCTCAGTATACTTTTTAATCTGCGTATTATTTCTAATTCCCCACACAATATTACTTTTAAAAAAAGATGATACTACTTTTCTAGGCCTAATTACATTCAGATTACACTGTATCTCAAGTGGAAAATGATCCGACCAAAAGATGTCGTGGTGAATTTTTACCCTTTCTACTAAATTACCGGCAGATTCGGTAACTAGACAATGGTCCAGCCACCGTCTGCAACCATGTGCCTCACTTATATAAGTGTAAGCATCAGAGTTTTCTCCCAATAACTGCATATCAATACACGACCACTTTTGTTCAGTACAGAACTGTAACATTTCATTCCCGAAAACCTCCCCAGGGTGTGCATTTAAATCCCCCAAAATAAACACGGACCCTACGACATTCTCGTACTGCTCAACAACAGCCGCAATTTCACTCAGGCAGTCACTAAACTCAGTCCGATTCTCCATACAGTCAGTAGGCATATATACGCAGAATATTAAAACAGGACTATCATGAATAACGACTTTGATCGCAGCAATACGGTCACTATTGCAAAGTAACACGGACACTTCACGAAATACACTCTTACGCCAAAGTATGGCGACTCCCCCGTGTGGCCTGCCTCGAATCAGGCCTGCCGCAGTGTCGACCGCTGATTTACCCGTATATCCAAAATCAGAGTGTATATCACCCAATTCATCGAGATCATGCGGCATAAGCCACGTCTCCTGCAAGGCCACAATATCGACATGTTGGCACAAAGATCTAACACAGTCACGTGATCGCTTAATGCTCTTACAGTTAAAAGTAATGAGTTTCATCTGGGAGACTTGATCCATAATTTATTTTGTCTAGAATTACAGACTTTTAGCTCTGTAATTCTAGACAAAATAAATTATTGGTAATGCAATATGATTGGTTGATTCTCCGCTCTGCCGTGATCGCGCCGAGACGTTCATAACTTCAACATATATTATTATTTTTATTATGAAAAGCAATTTTTACCTGTAATAGATTCCACAACTTCGTTTAATTTCTGAAATATATTTAAATATTTTATTACTTTCCAACGAAGCGTTTCCTATCCGTTTTGCCTTTGACGTGTTTCCGTATTGTCAGCGTTTTGATAGCTCTTATTTACTGGACAGTAATGGCGGCGAGTCAAAAACAATACCATAACACGTCAAAGACAATATGGCTTTACCGAGTTAACTAAGCCCCTCGGTCTCGTACAAACGAGATTAAATTATATTATTCGCTCATTACCAGAATACCAGAATTTCAAAATACCTCACTACAAACGACACATTATGTGGTTAATGTACTTTAAGTACGAGATACGATATTAGAAATATATACCCTCATCATAACATCTCAAAAGCATTATGCTTTTACTGAGTAGAATGGGGCCCCAGATTCACAATATCTTGTAAAGATAATAAACCAAACCATTTCTTAAATTTAGGGATTTCAGTATATTCAGAATCTGGTGTTTTAAAAATTGTTTTTTCGGGAATGAGCGATTATTTTACTATATAAGTATATAAGTATATCGCTGTTCCCTCGGCCACTGTGCAAAAACAAGGACTTTTCTAAGCGCAACTACGTGGTATTTCATCGTATTTACATTGTTATTCAAAATCAAAGACAAAATTAATGTCAATGCAACCTATCCAAGAGAACTGGGGACCTTATGCTGGTTGATAAATAAATAGTGATTTCTTTAAAATAGCAACTAAAGCAAAATAGGACTAACCTGAATAAACCATAGAAGTTAAACTATTCTACCAGTCTACTTTTTTCATAAATCAAGTTGTATTATTATATAATTACTGCACTAATATAATTTTAATGAACTGTACCGCACTTTCATCCGCTCTGGCTTTATCTCTCGCTTCTCTCTCTGCCTAAAATTAAAAAGAAATATATAAAATAAATGTTTTTTTTTTATAATTCTTCTTATTACGGTGTACAAGAGTAAAATGTATGCACTGGCGTCACTAAAAGACGTTTGATCGATGTTCTGATAGCGTCAAAGGACACTTATGATACTCTTAAGCCATGAAGAGGCGCGGGACTATATAATTTAACGTTTATTTACGCAATCCGACACTGTAACATCAAGTAAAGAGACACGTTTTCATGAGTGAAAGAACATACACATGCTGAAAACTGGAGGCATGTGCCCGTGGTCTAAGATTAACCGTTGCGAAATAGGCTGCTAAAGTATCGGAGCTACCGACTTCAAACCAATCAGCAACAACAGTTCCCTTGCTCGGTAGGGTGCGAGTGTGGGTGTGGGTGAGACAATACTCGCAGCGCTGGCCCTGTCGGTGTATTTCGTGTAATTTAAATAGGACTATGCCCGATAATATCTCACCTTTTCCTTTTCTTTCAAGTACTTTTCTCTTTCTTCCGGACTCATTTTTTCCATTTTTGCCTTCTCTTTCTCCAATTCTTTCTGGGCCCGTTTTTCAGCTTTTTCTTTTTCTTTCTGTTGCTCCTTCTCGTACTTTTCTCTTTCTTTTGGACTCATTTTTTCAAGTTTTGCCTTCTCCTTTTCAGATTTTTCCAAATCCTTATCGCCTTTTTCTTTTCCTTTCTGTTGCTCCTTCTCGTACTTTTCTCTTTCTTTTGGGCTCATTTTTTCTATTCTTGCCTTTTCTTTTTCCTTCTGTTGCTCCTTCTCGTACTTTTCTCTTTCTTTTGGACTCATTCTTTCCAATTTTTCCTTCTCCTTTTGAGCTTTTTCTTTTTCCTGCTCCTTCTCGTACTTTTCTCTTTCTTTTGGACTCATTTTTTCTATTTTAGCCTTTTCTTTTTCAGCCTTTTCTTTTGCCCTTTGTTGCTCCTTCTCGTACTTTTCTCTTTCTTTTGGACTCATTCTTTCAAGTTTTGCCTTCTCCTTTTCAGATTTATCTGAATCCTTTTCAGCTTTTTCTTTTTCTTGCTCCTTCTGGTACTTTTCTCTTTCCTTTGGACTCATTTTATCCAGCTTAGCCTGCTCCTTTTCAGCAATTTCTATCTGTTTCTCCTTCTCGTAATTTTCTCTTTCTTTTGGACTCATTTTACCAAGTTTTTTCAGTTTTTCTTTTTCTTCCATGTACTGCTCTCTTTCCTCTGGACTCATTTTTTCAAGTTTTTCCTTCTCTTTTTCATCTTTTTTTTTCTGTAACTCCTGTTCGTATAATTCTTTTTCAGATGGAGTCATGTTTTCAAATCTCACCATTTCCCTTTCTTTATGTTGTGCTTTTTCATACTCTTCTCTTTCTTTAGAATCCATTTTTTCTAGTTTTCTGTTTTCTTGTTCTCTTTCTGCTTTGACTTTATCCAGCTCTTGCTGATAGCTTTCTTTTTCTCTTGGGCTCATGTTTTCCATTTTTGCCCTTTCTCTTTCAGCTCTCTCCTTCTCTTTTTCAGCTCTCGCTTTGTCTTTTTCGGCTCTCGCTTTCTCTTTTTCAACTCTCTCTTCCTCATCTTGGGCCATCCGTAAAGCTTTTTTCCGTTCTTCTTTTTCTTTCTCCAGCTGTTTCTGATACTCCTTCTGTTTACTTGGACTCATTTCTCCCATTTTTGCACCCTCTCTTTCAGCTATCTCCCGTTCTTTTTCAGCTGTCTCCTTTTCCTTCTCAAGTCTCAACCTCGATTTTTCAGCTTTCAACTTCTCTCTTTCAGCTTTCGCCATTTCTCTTTGAGCCTTTGCTTCTTTTTCAGCTTTTTCTTCCTCCTCCGCCGCCAATTTTTCAGCTTTTTCCCTTTGTTCTTTTTCTTTTTGCAGCTGCTTCTGATACTCTTCTCGTTCTGCCGGATCCATTTTTTCCATTTTTGCTCTCTCTGCTTCAGCTCTCTCCTTATCTCTTTCAGCTTTTACTACCTTGGCTATATCCTTATCTCTGGCTCTCTGAGCTTCCTCTCGTCTTTCTTCCATTTCATAACTATCTACACTGCTTTCTGATTCTTCACCTTTATCACCGAAGAGGCTCGAATCTCTCTTAAATCATAATCAAACAATTAAATTACTACTCTACAATTATAACCTCAACAGATTCAGCCTATATTTGTCCCGCCGCTGAGTCTAGCCAGGCCGCAGCCCCAGGCGAGCCCTATGACGGTCGGGAACTCGACACAGGACATTGTATTGCTTCGCCACTGAATGGTTCCTCACGATCCTTCAGTGTCTCGATATTAAGGTAAGATATTGGACGGAAAAATAATTACATAATGTGGCTGTATGGATTATGCTACAAATAATTATATTATAACGTAGTGTTGTGAAACTCATATTTGTATGTGATTGAAAATTATATATTTTTTTTTAAATATGAATTGATTTGCTCAGTATTGTAATATAATAATACAATTTTGTTCAGAGTTTTTAAGGTTCTAACCATTATCTAAACCTTAACACCCTATTCCCTAAAGGCTTGAAACCTTTAAAGCTTTCAAGCAGGCTTTTAAGCTTAAGGCTTAATAAGGTTTATACGCTCGGCAGCAGCGACGCAAACCTTATAATTTGAGGCTTACAAGCTCGAGTTTTAGAAGTTTGAGCCCTCTAGACACCTCTAAACCTTACGCTTAGCGCGCCTCGAAGTTCAAATTGTCAAATCTACCTTGTCCTCTTGAATATCGTCAAATTTTCGTTTTTTCTTCGAGCCAGCAGCATCCTTCCCCTTGCTCTCCGTGGAGGTGGACTGCGAGCCTTCCTGGTCGCGCCTGGGCAGACTCAGCATTGGGGGCGGAGGCAGCTCCCCGACCTCCAGGACCACCTTCTGCTCCAGGAGCCGCATCTGGCGCGCCAGGATGTGCAGGATCGTCTTCAACATTTTGAAATCTACCGTGTTACCCTGAAAGAGTTTGAAATATTGAGTTAACATAGTCACTTGTGGGAGGACCTTGTGCAGGGTCCGTCCGGGTTGGTACCACCATCTTATCCATTAACCTACCGCCAAGCAGCAGTGTTCGCATCGTTGTGTTCCGGTTTGGGGATAAGACAGCCGGTGAAATGACTAGCATAGAGGCATTCCATCTTAGTCCTCAGGGTTGGCAACGCATTTGCAGTCTTGTGAATGCGAATGTCTATGGGTCACAGTTTCCACTTACCATCAGGTGGCCTGTGTGCTCGTTTGCCTTCCCATGCTTTAAAAAAAAAAAAAAAAAGAAACACCTCTCGTCACGAAGCATCATCAACAGTATAAAAGATGGTTGAGAAAGCGCCTGTACCGGTGCTGTACCTACGTATATACGAAGGTGGCTTCGAGTGAAACCAGTAGGTAGGGGTTTATTATTAGTTTTGATTGCTAGCTCCGATGCGAGGTTCAGAAGTAGCGACCACATACCAGTAGGCTAAATGTTGACTGATCATTCACAAGGTGGACCGAGGGTCTGGTAACAGATGCAGCCGAATGCTATCAGCACCGAACTGATCATAGTAGTCTTTGCGGTAGGCCAATGCCCGGAGCTGAAAATGTTTCGGCTGGCGTGGTAATGATGATGAAACCCACAAACAGACAGTTTTGCTCTTTACCGCTATAGGTCCCATGGCCAGGTTTATCAGGTCCTCGACGCTCAGGAGCAGGGTCTGGTCGCTCATAGTCGGTTCATCCAACATCTTGAATATTTGATCCTATACTTTTCTGTAAAAAAACAATATCGATTTAATTGCTTTGTATAATAATTTTGATAGTCGTCAAAAGCTAACGAATTGTCAATGTTGAATGGCTGTCATAGAATTATTTAAAAGCTGTCAAGTTTGTGACAGCGTTTTGTTGGAATACTAACCTTATTGCTGGACGCTTCAAAGACTAGTTGAGGACGAGAGAACTTTTAATTGTAACTTTGTTTTAAGGACAAGCAATTTTGCAACAATATTTGTTTAACTGTTTTTGCCTTTTTTCATGCTTTCACTTGCATAGCAGGTACTAGTAATAATAATGATATATTCGTAAAAGCTCCCTGGGCCTCTATCCCACTCGATGAAACTTATTTCTCTTGATACGTTACAGGGATTTCAACGTTATGATAGCTCTTATCGACTCGATAGAGATGGGCTTCCGGCAGCCGAGGTAAAAATGTTACGATACAATACGTACACACAACATCACACCTAACTAACCATTAAAGACAGAGCAGAGAGAAAAAGAAAGAGATGTATATATGTGAATTATGTCAACTTCTATGCATTCTAGTGCGACTCTCTTTCATGCAATATTTCAGATTTCTGAAGTGTATAGCTAGATGTGTTGCTGTGTGTACAGTCAACCAATTTGATTCCTAGGCCACTCTAGAACCATGTCGTATTAAATTAATTTATCTACTATGACGTCTATGACAGTGCTTATTGATTGACGTTGCTAAGGGTCATGACATTTTGATCCTAACTGTCGTTTGCTTTCTATAGTAAAAAAGAGTTTCTTACCGTATTAACCTTATTAGCAATTTGAGTTGTAAACAAAACTTGTCAATATGATGTCTAATTAAATTGTTGTCGCACATGTTGTAAAATGACTGGAGCTACTCCAAAATTCGCAGTTCGAACTCCGTATCGTGTCGTCCCTCTCACTCAAATAGTGCACTGTATTGTGAGATTACACAGTAGAAGTAGCACATTCGTTTATTTCGAACATATAAATAAGGTGTTCGTCTTTTTCTAGAGTATGCGAGACGAGTTAAGTAGGGCACTTTATGACGGCGAAGGTAGTAAAATAAATAGATGAAAAAATATTTTTTTTAATAAAAGCAGGATAACAAAAAAAATAAACACATTAACTTTAATAACGAGTATATCCACCATTGTTTCTTATCACTTCTAGAAGTCTTGACCGCATAGAGCCAACTAGATCAGTGCAAATGTCTGAGGTCCTTAAAGTTTCCCAAACTTGTTGGCAATGTTCTACCAGGGCAGCCCGTGATCTCTCATTTTCATTTTGCCACATTTGACACATTAAACCCCACAAATTCTCTATCGGATTGAGATCCGGTGACTTGGCTACCCATGGGATAACAGTAACTGTGTCACGATGTTGATTTAACCAATCGCTAACAATTCTTGCTTTATGTATTGGACAGTTATCATGAATGAAATGAAAGTTTGGAACCTCATTTTGCGGATATAAGACACGCACAGTTGGCAGCATAACGTCTTCCAATATACCGAGATAATCTGTGGCCTTTGCCCGGGAAGGCATCTCAGCCAGTTCACCCACACCTGCGAGACTCATCCAGCCCCATAAATTCACGCTGATACGGCCTGAAGCGTGGTGAGGGACAACGTGACCTTCAGTATACCGAGTGTCGTCGTAACGCCACAAGTGCAAACGACCTGTTTCACTGGATTGAAAAGTTTTCTCGTCTGAAAATATCGCGTTCGTCCAGTCAAAGTCAAGATACTGCCGAGCAAAATTTAATCTCTCAGTCTTGTGTCGTTCAGTCAAAGCTATTTTCTTTGCATAGTGCCGGTGGTGGAGTCCCATGGAATGTAAATGTTTTCTAATAGTTTCAACAGGAACATTAAATTGATCCGCAAAATATTTAGTTGAAGTGAAACCATTTCGTTCGTAATCTTGCCGCATCTGTGTTCTTTGCTCGTCGGTTACTTTTCGAACACCATGATTGTAGCTTCGATGGTCAATTAATTCGCCCTCTTCTGCGTATCGTTGAATCCACAAATCTACGGTTGCACGCTGAAAATTTTAACAAAAGATGAATTAAAACTCTAGGAGTTGGGCTTGAATATCCATTTCCATGAACCGACTGACCGATCGACCGATATTACCGATATATTCAATGATTCTGCTATATCACGTCTACTGTGACCCTCCTGATGCAATGCAATACTATTATTCGTGTTCTTCGCTCTTCCAAATTAGCTGCAGGCATATCCATATTTTAAAAATTATATTGTTTGAACAAAACTGACAACGGGAACGTTTATTTGTCATTCTGTCAAAATCATTTTCTTGTCATCTCATAGAGCAAAAACGTTTAAACCTCATTAGTATTAATTCATGTTGTGATCGGAATGCCGATAATCCTTTGACCCGCATTGACACATGCTGTCGTATTGTTATCACATAGCAACCTAGCAGTTAAATCGACAAGGTTGTACTGTGGCCTAGGAATCAAATTGGTTGACTGTACCTAGAACAAGGCCGCTGAACATTGCGAGCTCCACGGAGACTGGTGTTACATCAATGTACAGATGCAGTGCATAATTGTTTTCCATCGTATTTTCACGGAAACGTACGAGCGTGTGTTGCTATTTCAGTCGGTCACAGTACAAAAAGTACTGAGGTTGACAGAAGCAGCATGACAAATACGAACGTTGCCGAGAAAATACGATGGAAAACAATTATGCACTACATCTGTAGAATAATGTTCCTGCGGGCCTAACATGGTCGTGTTTATCGCGGTCGATAAAGCATCCGTCACGCTCGCACTTACACACGGGTCAGAAAGAGACAGATGTATTATCCACGTTTATCCTTATCAAGAAGCACGACCATAATAGGCCCGCAGAATGCAAGCGCGAGAGTGACGGATGTTTTCGGTTAGTTCCCGATTCGCCGGATTCTTGTTTCGTCGCATTCCCGTTTCGCCGGAATTTCTTATATTCAATATGTGCCAGTCAGAACTCTTCCCTCAAGAATCCGGCGAAACAAGTTTCCGGCGAATCGTGAAATAACCATGCTTTCTCCACCGCAATAAACCGATCTTTCTTTATTGCGAGAGCCATCTTCGTTTTGTCCTTCAAACTACGGCAAAATCATTGAATTATTGGCAACTAAAATACCAGATATTGCTGTGTTGGTAATAAACGGTACGGTGTGCCAACAACTGGGCCTCTATCCCACGACGTCACATAATACCGGTTTTGACCTTATGGTATTGTTTTAAATGCGGCCGCCACTACCATGTATATAAGGGCTATGTATAACAGCTCACAAGAGGGGCAGACTCGTGGTCACACCAGGTTGTCACACCACTGCTATTCGCTTTGGTCGGAAATTCGACAGAAATCATTTTTATTCCGCAAAAGTAGGTAGGTTAGGTTCGTTAGGTATCTTTAGATGCTCGAAGGGCAAATCGCTCAGAAATAGGAGCCCTGCCTCAGGCAGGGCTCCGTCGAATAGTAATGGTGTGACAACCTGGTGTGACCACGAGTCTGCACCCCTCACAAGAAATATTGTCTGTCGTCGTAGAACCGAAACCCAGCAGTTCCTCAGGCTTCCAAATGAAAACACTTGTATAATTTATAATATATTTATTATTTATAATAACTGTCGCCTCTCAACAACGTCAGAGCCTGAACGAGGACCCGGCCATGATTAGTTTGTACAGCGGCCGCCCCGCGCGGAGTAATACTGGCCCGCCCGAGCGAGCGGCAAATAGAACAGAGCGGCTCCACACGACCCGTCTAATCTAAACAACGTGGAATGCAAGAGGATACATTGATTTAATCGAAACTGTAACAGTGCACACAAAAACAGGGCAAAATAAACCGTTAAGTATATAAATAGTATATTTTATTTAATAATATAGTAACAACTAATCAACTGCGCGCGTTGTGCACCATTTCGATAATAGATTTCAAGGTGGATATTTACATGGGAAAGGCGCAGCGCATACGAACGATAGACCGCGAGTAATACATGTACATGAACAACCTATGCACTCTACACAGACATAAATTAGGTCTATAAACGTATCAACAAGGTGAGGGGCCCGCGCCGCGGCGGCGCCTAGTCCTCCAGGTTGCGGAAGGCCGCGGCCATGTCCTCGAGGATCTGGTCGAAGTCCGCCTTGATCTTAGCCTCGCCGTCTTTCACAGGGTCCTGTCACAAACAAGTGTTATGTTAAAACATGGAAAGATGCTGGAAAGAGCTCAGGGGGGTTATTATGAAATGGCCATGCAATTCCATTTTACTTCGAGCGTAAAGGACAGAGCTATAGCAGTTGTATAAACTGAACTACAAAGCTATGTCATAATAACACCCCAGGTGACACTTGAGGACGTTAACAGTTATTTATGTAACTACCGTGCTCGTGCCTGTGAGTAGAGAGCTCGTAAAGTCGCGTTCTAGCTCACTCAACTCTGTCACTCGTCATTCAAGACTAAATCGAGAGAAAGGGATGGAGCTAATGTAACTTTGCTTTTCAAAGTAGGCACAGCTCAGGACTCGTACCCTAAGATAATCATATGAGAATTGGAATGTCCCTTTAACCAAACGCTATTTCTGGTGCCACCATATTGCCATATTTCAAAACCGCCGAACCAATTAATTTCATTGATCTTTTATTTCATTTAAATCTCCTGTCGCAGTGTGTGTACACATTTAAAATGTAAGAACAGTCTCAGATATAAAAATTGAGATGTCAGTTAATCACCAAACACCATCACTTACATAGTTCAGGCGCGTAACCATGGTTATGACAATGCTATATTAATTCTAAACGAACTGTTATTACCATGGCAACGCTCATTATAAAACTGCTTTCACGCTTCAGTTACTTTATAGGTGATAGTAAATATTAGCGGTTTATATTATATAGTACGCAAGTAGAAAAAAAATGCCTCAATTAACCTCCACTTTCCATCTCCGTGATCAGATCACATTCTAGAAGCGAAAAGAACTTGGCTAGGTGAGACTATGGTAGGTGGTCGAGGGCGTTACAGAGTGGTAGCCGAGATTAGGACAGTTTGGAAAAGACGGATGGCGTTAGCACGAGACTGGTGCAGGTAGGTGTGAAAATGAAGGCTACCCTGCAGTGGGTGGATGCGGGCTAAAATGAAGTATGACGATATTGATGATGATGAAGTTAGAGGTGAAGTTAAATGTGTTACCTTGAACTTCATGGACGAGAGCTGGTAGAGCACGGGCCCCATGGCCTCGCGGATGGTGTTCCAGGTGACCTTGTTGTCGGACTGCGCCGAGGCCTCGACGGCGTGGCGCGACATGTCGTAGAACGCGATCATGTTCTTCAGCATGCCCGTCGTCTTGTAGAACGGGCAGAAGCGGTCGTACGACGAGTAGCTACGGACATTTACCACTACGTTAGTTATGCGGCAGGATTACAGTTTATCAAAGGGATGGGAGAAGGGCAATGGTAGACACAAATATTTTAATTAAACATATTAAGCCAGTCTAGCGTAAGTCCGACTTGTGCGCCGGGGGTTTCAGAGCTCCTGACACACACGTGGCCGGTTTTAACAATGAATTGTTGGTTATAAAAAATTATTTGTATGTTGACCCCCTTATTTTAATAGTCCAACATCTTGCATTTATATTCTCTGGCTCTCATTTTTTAACTTCGTAGATATTTAATTTAATGTTTTGAAATGTCTCCAAATGCCTCACAATTTAATTGCGAAAAACATCACTACCTTAAAAAATCGTAACGTCGGTGATCCTGCAATACCACGTAACTAACATATTAATCAAGGCGCAAAATACAGCTTATCACATAAGTCAGTAAGGTACATTTTGCAACTTATTGAATTTGTAACTTACGCGGTATTGCGGGATCACCGACGATAACTCGGTTTATCCCCAATACCCTTCAGCCAGGACTGCCTCTTTGTATTTAAATATCATTAAATTCATTAAAGTAGTACTGTACAAGTTTCAACGGCGCCTCAAACACCTACACAAAAATGCTTAACAGCTGTCCAACTATAACTTATTGAAACTTTTTATTATTTGTTAGGAAATCAGCGGTGATAACTAGGCTTGGGACTTTTGGATGCTCGCTATGGTTCTAGAATCCACGGAGTCGCCATTATGTTAAAATATTATTTTTCAAAGTCAAAGTGTAAAAATAAAGCATGTTAGATTTACGCTTTTATATCGATCGGTAATAATCACGTTATTATGACTGCAATTAATTTTATCATAAATTTATTAGTTATTACACACACATGTCACAGTTCACAGGTGTCGCGAAATGCATATATAGGTACGATTTACTTAATTATGCATCCTCTTTGATACTTGCGTTGTGACAGACTACTGACTGACATCTATTTTACCAAATAATGGTGTGCTACAGATACTGTTCTAGATAAACTAGAAAAAGTGTTAGATCGGAATCCTGACTACGACACTATACGGAATTTTACCACAACGCACCACACAGATGACGAATCGGCAAAAATTCTCGAGAATACAACTTTAACATCAGTGGACGTGGAGAGATCTTTTTCAACACACAAAAAAAAATGATAGGTCCAGAACTCGTTTAACCCCGCAAAATATAGAGAAAATAATAGTGATCCATTCTTAGTACCATTTTAATGATGAACATGAAATAGTAATAGATGATGATTATGATGCACTGATTCAAAAAGCCTGTACCTCATCAAAAATTTAGAAGTGGCGACTAATATTAGATTGAAATAGACATTTTTGTTATTGTTACTTAAATTATTTGTTTTAGTTTATTTTGTTTACTAGCAATAGAGTATTTTATTATTGGTAATTATATATATTGGGTCCTTACCACAGATCACAGCAACAAGGGAGATATGTTATGGGGGCGTGGTTCGTGTCGCCTCGATATGGTCAAATTGACCATATCGGCACGAGGCGTGTCAAGCGTTGACACAGTCGCTCACTGAACGCTGTCAGTATAGAAGCTCCGTTTAAATGATAAAATGACTGTATGTAGCGTGAAAGTGTGCAAAAATCGAAATACAAACGTTAATATAAAATCAAAGGGCATAACTTACCACCGGTAAATTTTGTTTTTAAGCATTATTTATATTTTTAAATGAATATTTTATATTTGAATGGATTTCAGAGCGTAAGGTTGTGAAAGTTGTGTTGACGTGATTTCTATCGACTATCGATAAATGGCTTATTCTACAGCTATCAATAGAATTCAATGTGTTAATAGTTCTAGTTATTTATCACTACCACGACACGCTTAAAACAGAAGAAAAATAATTTTAACAAATTTTCACGTTATACAAAATTTAATTTTCTTTACAATATTAACGAACGACGAAGGACTCTAGCAATTCAAATATAAGTAGGAGAATCATACAATTAAGATAAAAATAAATTAACCAACCACAAAGGCAAATGGCTCTGGCTCAGTATTGAGCTGTGCTTGCACACAGCGCTGATTGACAGCTCGCGCCGACTCACTCTTAAAAGGATTCAAGCTTAAAGGTTGGATGGTAGAGATTGCCCCAAGTATTAAGTCTATCTTTCTGTTTTAAGTAATTTGTACCATTTATGAAATAAAGTTTACATAATCAAGTCGGTAAACTACTGGTTTGTCCCAAACTGAGATCTTGTGACGTGACACTCAACCGAACCCATTTTATTAGTATATTTGTATTAACATCATAAAGTCCAAGTTTACAATTTAGACTTTTATGTACTAATCAAAACGAAAATCTTTAACAGCTCCAGAAAATTTAACCAAAGAAATTCGGCCATTTTTTTGTTACGTTCTAATATAGGTATCGTTCCAAATTTAAAATCTTATGTATCAATTTTACGCAAACCGTATTCTTGCTAATAAAATATTATTCTATTCTAACAATAATATATACACCTTCACGCCTGTAATCCCAGAGTGGGCTAGGCAGAGCTACAGAATTACAACTTTAAAAAGTTGTTGATAATTAAGTTTAAATGATGTAATTGTATTAACCTAGTAGTAAAATAATAAAAATAGTACTTATGCCTGTAAATTGAATAGTACCTATATTAACGTTGCAAACAAGTTTGAATTGTTTATCGATATATTTTGAAACATTCCTTGTGGCATCCCTAAGTGGACGACAGGAGAGAAACGCACACCTCTTGAAAAAAGTATAACTAGATGTCGCTGTGTGTGGGTAGTCCTTAACCTGCTGAACATAGGGACTACTATCTTGGCGCCATCTAGCTCTGAGGAACTAATTAATTACTCGTCGCATAGATGGCAGCTAAGTGACGAGTAAGCGCTACCTTACGTTCAGTGACTGAACTACGATGGAAAAAATACGATCTTTCAGCATTTTTCAACCTTGAGAACTTAGTATAAAGCTTAATTTTCTGCTACTATCAAAACTATGTTACGGCGTTTTTAGTTCGTAAGCTGTAACCAATTATGAGGAGGTTGTTTTTGTAGTAGTTAATAGAGCGTAAGCGTAAGACGCACACATGTTTAAAAGTGGCGACACCGGGTCTTGTACGAATTGGCGTTCATGACATATCTCCCTTGTTTCTGTGATCTGTGGTCCTTACCTATGAAATTGGCGTTTTTTTTACGTGTTTTATTTTGTACGGAATTTATTTATTTCAATTTTAACTTCCAAAATATTTTTAAATTTCATTAATACACTATGCAACAAAGGTTTTAGATACAAATAATATGGTTCAATTTCTTACTTAATGTTTAAAATTAAAGTGTGAACTTAACTCTTTTTAAGTGCTGCAAGTTCAAGTGTTTCAATTACGCAGAGTTTTATGAAGTGAACTATTTTTAAGTAACTAAGATATGTATAATATAGCTTAGAAGTGTCCAATATTCCTGACAGAATTTTGCTTGGTTTGCATTTGACGTTACTAAATAATCCGCAAAATTAAATGTATGAAAACCACCGTTTTCATAAAATTCTCCATATAAAACGCCAATTTCATAGGTAAGGACCTAATATACAAGTTGTATGTCCTTATCCACTTTGACTTTGACTTCTAAAAAAATATTTTAACATAATGGCGACTCCGTGGATTCTAGAACCATAGCGAGCAACCAAAAGTCCCAAGCCTAGTGATAACACATATCCTGTAATAGCAGGGTTCCCCTTTTGCACCCCTTGCGGGGGTACAAAACCATAAAAATGCAATTTTACAAAATATATCTTAAAAAAATAATTGCCAAGCGGTCCGATATGTGGCGGCGTACGCCTCGGCTCCAGGTGACGCCGTTACCTGTTCTGCTGCAGGAAGTCGTCCTTGAGGAGCTTCGCCACTTCGAGCGTGATCTTGTCGGTCTCGGCGAGCGACGCCTTGCCGACCAGCTGCACGATTTCCGACAAGTCCTCCTCTTCTTGCAGAATCTCCTTAACCTGGAATTATAAAATAAATATTTAATATCGACAGTCTCACAAATACCTGATCTTAATACTCTACAGTAGTACCACAGAAACAACGATGAACCTGCGCAGTAAGCACTTTTTTAGAAGGTGCGAAACCGTTTTAGCCAATTATAAGGCAGTGCATTTGCGCGGGTAATGTCTTCGACGGCTATTGGTCAAATGCTTGGTAGCCATGGCGGTGACGCCGTCGACCACCATTTTATTTAGCGACACGTCAGTTGTCGTCCGAGTTTACCCGTCATTGCATTTCCTACCTTATATGTAACACAACAAGGCCTGTATTGAATTGATGTTTACATTTATTTATATTTGGCATTAAGTATCTTTATTCTTGAAAAACGACATAAAATAATACAACAACCATAACACAATAATTGAAAAATAAAACAAACAATGAAATAAGACTTACTCTAAATATATAAATTAACTAAAACATTAAATCTAAGAATGGCCCCTGCGGCATTGTACTAAAGATGCTGGCAGCATTTCCTCGCTGGATGGTTAAACTTATACGTTGAGCCAGGAAACTGCCAGCTCTTCGGTATATTATTCGGTATTTTTTGGCATTACTCAGATCTTGTCTGCGAAGATTGCCGACGTAACTAATATTTGTGGTTTTACTGTAACAGTTTGATAAGTATGATTGTGATATAAACATGGGGTCGTGTTACCTTGGTCCTCAGGGGCACGAAGTCGGGGTAGCTCTTGTCGTAGTACTCGTCCAGCGCGCGCATGTACTTGCTGCGACAAACAAACAGTAGTAGTTTATACACCGAGGGGATTAAGGCACGGATTACTAATCAAGTGTGCATTTATTTCCCCATGTGAAGCATGTTAAACTTTATTTTTCGATATACTTACTAAAAAAAGATGTGTCAAAATCTCCAAAATATTGGATGCTATAATAATGATTAAAGAACTGTTATTACCATGGCAACACTCATTAAACACACTTTATCTGCTTTGGTTAACCGTTAACAATATCAATGCATTGGCTTGTCGAATAATAATAATTATATGATCTATCATCTAAAGTACAATGAAATTATAACGTGGATTATGAGAATATTTAGTAATTTCAGAATAATAAATCAAGGAAAAATACCCTCGAAGTTTTTTTGAACTATAGCACGATTCGCAGCACAACACATCGAGACAGATACCGTACCTGTATGAGATGAGCCAGTTGATGGAGGGGAAGTGTTTCCTCTGCGCGAGCTTCTTGTCGAGTCCCCAGAACACCTGCACGATGCCCAGGGTGGCGGCCGTCACGGGGTCCGAGAAGTCTCCTCCCGGCGGGGACACGGCGCCCACGATGGATACGGAACCTGAGTACGAACATCGATATCGTGAATGAGTCTCTTTAAAGTAATGGTATGTGTATGTATGTATGTAAACAGTTTATTGTACAAAAAAAAAAAAAACAATTAACAATACAATTATTATAAAAATATGTACAAAGGCGAACTATATCTATATCTATGGGTATATTTATGACATACATACATACATACATACCTTCACGCCTTCATTCCCAGAGTGAATGAAGTGAGTGAGTGTATTTATGAACATGTGCTTAAATATGTTATTTAATGTTTTTATTACGTTACGTATACAGTGATTTTACACTAAACTGTTTTTTTTTGGTTATTTAAATTCTATTGAGCGTATACTTTTTTTAATACACTAAAATCTATATATATAAAAATCAATGCCATTTTTCGTTGTAATTTTATAACTCAAGAACGGGCTCACCTATCCAAACCAAATGTTTAGTCTTTGTTCGGACTAATTAGTAGATGGTTTATGTGAAGTTTGCACAAAATCGGTCGAGCGGTTCTTCATTTATCACATTTTTTGTGACAAATGAATTGAAAGTCAGAAATTTTCAGCGGGGCGAAGCCGCTGGCGGGCCGCTAGTATAATATACATTTTAATCAAATTTATGGAAAAACGTGACAAAAAATACGAAAAATTTATGTTTGTTAAAAAATGTCTTAGTTTAGTACAAACTATTTTAGAAATGCTCATACATAATATATATTTTAAGATGTTTTTATTGTAATTATTTTAGTTATCATTAGTTAGTTTTACTTTGGACAGGTAACGAGGACTGAAATTGTTAAATGATATTCGCCGGGTGCGGCGCCATTACGCCACCTAGCGTGCGCAACTTTTACGGACAGTGTCAAAAGTGTCAAATAATGGACACAGCAAAATAAAGGTAATTCATTTAAAATATTGGTTTTAGAGCAGTTAATTAATCAAAGTCTATTTGATTTCAGTGTTAAACACATCTAGTTATTAGATTTATTAACAAAAGTCACTATTGTGTCTGTATTTACTATTGTTATGTCAATTTACTTCGTTGTTGTTTTCTTGCAAATTCAAGGTAAAAATGAATGTTTTATTATGTTTCCTTCCAGGTTATTGCAAAATGACAACAATTATAAGAACCGGCTTTCAAACTGTGTTTCCAAACATACAATTTCAGCCACAAACAGTGTCTAAAGGAAAGCTCTTAGTTCTGGCACATCATGTCCGAAACATTGAGGAACTACGGTGCAACAAACTGAGCTATTGTATACGTGCAGACGTAGTACGACAAACTTCTGTCACATTACCTCCATACAAGACATCTTTAAATGTAAGTAAGTCCACTATATTTTCTTTATCATTACACTACCTTATTATTACATTCATCATCAATATGTTGGGCAAACCCGGACCCGTGGACCCGGGTATGTCCTAAAACTACGACCAAGGCCACCGGGGAATGGGCAGCAGCATCCCTGAAGTGCAGTGGAGATGCTGCGATCGCCAACCCGCATGCCAAGCGTGGCGATTATGGCTTTTACCCCCCATGAAGAACACCCAAAAACCACGGCCCGAGTACTGTAGGCCCTGATGGGGGAGGCCTGTGTCTAGCAGTGGACGTCTTATGGCTGAAATAATTATGTTGGGCTAAAAGTCATGGTCACCATGCTTGGCAGGCGGGTTAGTGACCGCAGTAGCTGTTAGTACATTCTCGATGGATTCTACTTACTTACCTTATTACATTATTTACCTAGTTTTGCAGATTATAATTCTAACTATTCTGCTATTGTTACTAAATTATGTGTTGAGAATTCTTTAATTATTTTATAAATAATACATTTGTGTATTACAAGACTTTGTTGCATATTACAGATAAATAATGCACGAGAAGTCACCGCTGTGAAATGTACATGTGTCTACAATCAAAGTGGCAAATGTAAACATGTGGCAGCCTTAATATATTTTATCAACAATGATGAGAGTCAGACTCAAACAAGCCAGGAGCAGCAGTGGGGAAAGCCAAGCACACGACAATTTGTGAAACAAAAGTATGCCAAGGGTAAATTTTTCCATGAAATGTTTCCTCCTACAAAGAAAGTACGCCGTGATCCTGAACAAGTTCATCTCTCAGAGTTAGTGCACGTATCTTCCTTGAGAACAGTTTTGGAAGCAGCAGCGGTGTCTAAGGATATGGTTGCAGTGAAAGATACATTAAAGATGTTGTTAAACAAAGTGGAAACAAATTTGGAACAAGAAGAATGTGAGGCATGTATAAATAGCTTTTTCATATTTAGAGATGAATTTGAAGTATACCAAAGTAATTATGAACTCGAGGATCATCTGAGAGAATTTTATAATAAAAACATTGTGATGTCAAATGAAACGATTCGCAATGTCTGTCAAGAAACAATTAAACAATCAATGTGTTCAATGTGGTATGCTATAAGAAGATTTAGAATTTCGGCCAGTACAAATGTACACAGCATCAAAAGCCGCACCAGAAAATCTATAGATAGTTTGGTTAACAGTATTTTATTTCCAAAAAAAGTTGATTGTGAAGCAACAAGATATGGTTTAAATAATGAAGAGTGTGCATTGGCAGAATACGAAAAAATTAACAATTGTCAAGTGAAAAGAGTCGGTGTAATTATTAGTAAACACCAACCATGGCTTTGTACAAGTGTCGATGGAGTTGTAGTTGAGGACTGCTGTATTACAAAGCTTGTGGAAATTAAATGCCCCATTTCTTGCAAAACAAAATCAGTAATAAATGAAAACACTAATTCATGCAATGTAGCATATTTAGAACTGCACAATGGTGAATTAACCATTAAGAAGAGTACAATGTACTACACACAAATTCAGGTGCAAATGTACATTACAGGAATGACAGTATGCGATCTTTTCGTCTATTCACCAGTGGAGAACGGCAGTGTAACTGTCCGAATGTATCGCGATGAACCTTTTATCAAAGAAGTTATAATAGCAAGTGAACTCTTTTACTTTAAACATTATTTACCTGCAGTGTACATTGCAGCGACTAAAGACCAAACAAATGATGAGAAACGCTCTTTCACAGGACAAAATATTCTTAACTTGATGTAAGTTTAGTTTTAATTAATAATAACTAATAATTAAGTTTTAAGTATGGTTTTAAAGTTGTTAAAATTGGGATTGTTTATTCTGTACTTATTTCCAATTTCAGTAAAGAGGCTTCTAGACGGGCCGGGCCATATTTTCACTGCAATTTGTGGCCGGCAACTATTGGTGTCCCTGTCTTACTCACATATTAGAAAAAGACACCGATAGTTGCCAGCCACATATTGCAATGAAAATATGGCCTGTTTACAGGTTTCATAACAAACCAAATGTGATATTTTCAGTTAATAATTTTTAGGAGAAAGTAATATGATTTGTTATAACTTTGATTATATTTAAAATGTTTATTTCTACATATCATTAAGAAAATGTTTTAATTTAAAGTTTAGTTAGGTATTACAATGTTAGCCAAGGGACTGATAGCTATTTAAAATATAAACAAACGATTACCAAAGTGATTGCAAATTATCTATTTTATTGTTGTTGTAATTAATAAAAAACAAATTATAAGAAAGTTTTGTGACGTTTTATTTAATTACATCATTTACATCCTTTGGAAAATATAGATGCTTGTAAATTTACTAAAACGCAACACATGTGAACAATATCGTCAATGCAATGAAGAAGCTCTGTAGGAATCTTTTGTAATATCTGGTATAATCTCAATCGTTGCATAATTCTCTCTACATGTATTCTTACTCTTGCAATATTATAAGTAGCTTCAGTTTCTTGTTTGGAAAATTCAGTGCTACTTTGTAAAAAAGGCGGCATTACAACATTTACTTCTATCCCACTGTCATCTATAATTTTCTTAATTTGTGGAAAACCTTTGTCTGCTAAGACTACATCTCCGGGCTCTAAACAATCGATTATTCCCGATTCAACTGTTATTTGGGAGTCACTTTTTCTTCCACCAGCTACCGAGGATTTGAAAGAAATGAATCCTCCTGGAGTAATGCCTATTAGCACTTTGGCGGTGAATCCTTTTTTATAATGTGAGTAACAAAGAACACGATTATCCACAGCTGCTGGAACACTTATCCTGAACTCTGTGCAATCTATTATTACTCGGGTATCGGCATAATCTGGGCGGAAACACTCCGGCATTGTAGCTTGTACAACATCTTTGCTTGGCCAAAACACAAAATTGGCAGTAGCAGCAGCTAGATCTTCCAATGTTGTATAAAATATCCTAGATATAGTTGTTCTGTGAACACCAAACAAAACGCTTAGTGCTGAAAATGTCATTCCAGTTTTGATTTTCATTAAAAATATTAAAAGCTTATTTCTCTTTTTAACATCACAGCATTTTTGTTCCTCGGACATTTTCTTCAATAAACATTCAAAGTTACCAAATGTTATTCCAGCTAGGTCCGTTAGTTGTTCATCACTTTGTATAGATGATATACCAACAAAGTCGTTATGTTTTGCTGTAGTGGACTGATCTTTATATGTTTTATGATTAGTACCACAACCTTTATCCTTTGTTTTGTAAATAGAAGTTGCCACAACCCTTGAGTGCCTTGGTATCTCTGTTTGAATTTCAGCATGGCAAAATTCACTATAAATATATCTATTACAAGTAAAAGTCATTTCCTTATTTTCATACTCAGAAAACATATCAATTTGGCAGCCTTGATCTACTTTTGATTGATGAGCAACATTTTCTTCAAAAGCAATAAGCATTTCCTTTGGCTGTGAATTTTCAAAACTTTTATTTGAAAAATTATCCTGTGCGTGTGAATTTGAATTTAAAAGGTCATCTTTCATATTTCGGTTCAATCTTGCCTTAAAACGTTCATGTCTTTTTAACATAGCAGTTTCATTTATTATCTTCTTTGATCCGTACACTGCAGGGAATATTTGAGGTATGTAACTAGGACTGGCTGTCTCATCTGACTTTTTTCCGCCGACGAAATGTGCACTACATATGGTATCTCTAGCTCGAGGGGTCCATGAAGATCCATCAGTACTAAAACAACAAACATTTGCAATTAGGTAAAGTAGTTATGTATCATATTTTTAAATTATTAATCATTCTATTGTATTATGTTATGTAGTATTATTAGGCACCTAATATGCATATAAAAGACATACATATAATACAGATACAGAGAAAAACAAGGGTTAAATTTACACTCACTTTATTCTTCTTACAGCAGCTATCCATTTCATTTTCTGGTCTTGTTTCCAACTTGACGTAGGAAATATATAAAATTTGCTATCACTATTTCGCCCAGTGTTTTTGCAGTTCACCACACAACAGGTTTCGTGACTCATTTTAGCTCTTTCATTATTTTCAATCAGAAATATCAGTCTAGAGCATAAGCAACACAACTAAAATTATTAAAACGTTTGACGTTTGACAGATATACCGCTGTAGCGATTTCCACTTTTGGCCGCTAAAAGCGCTGCGATCGTTTTCGCTTTGACAACTTGATCTTTGCACCCGGCGAATAGTAATTTAATTTAACCAAGGTACCGTCATTTAATTTGACATTTGTTTTAACTACATTTTATAAAAACCGGCAAGTGATTTTTGTTTTCAAAAACGGAAGTAACGTGGGTGTCCGGCCTAATTTTTTATACCACATTATTGTTTTCTTTTATTATTATAAAGGGCTTTAATACATTTGTCAAAGCATAATAGGAGCACCATTCAAAATATGAAAATCATATTAGTGTCGTGTAAGATGGAGACGGGTAGTGTACCGACCTTCCCTGTCGGGGTTGCCCAGGCACTTGACGCGGCCGGCGCGCTCGTAGAAGGAGGCGAGCCGCGCGCCGAGGTAGGCGGGGTAGCCGGAGTCATATTAGTGTCGTGTAAGATGGAGACGGGTAGTGTACCGACCTTCCCTGTCGGGGTTGCCCAGGCACTTGACGCGGCCGGCGCGCTCGTAGAAGGAGGCGAGCCGCGCGCCGAGGTAGGCGGGGTAGCCGGAGTCATATTAGTGTCGTGTAAGATGGAGACGGGTAGTGTACCGACCTTCCCTGTCGGGGTTGCCCAGGCACTTGACGCGGCCGGCGCGCTCGTAGAAGGAGGCGAGCCGCGCGCCGAGGTAGGCGGGGTAGCCGGAGTCATATTAGTGTCGTGTAAGATGGAGACGGGTAGTGTACCGACCTTCCCTGTCGGGGTTGCCCAGGCACTTGACGCGGCCGGCGCGCTCGTAGAAGGAGGCGAGCCGCGCGCCGAGGTAGGCGGGGTAGCCGGAGTCATATTAGTGTCGTGTAAGATGGAGACGGGTAGTGTACCGACCTTCCCTGTCGGGGTTGCCCAGGCACTTGACGCGGCCGGCGCGCTCGTAGAAGGAGGCGAGCCGCGCGCCGAGGTAGGCGGGGTAGCCGGAGTCATATCAGTGTCGTGTAAGATGGAGACGGGTAGTGTACCGACCTTCCCTGTCGGGGTTGCCCAGGCACTTGACGCGGCCGGCGCGCTCGTAGAAGGAGGCGAGCCGCGCGCCGAGGTAGGCGGGGTAGCCGGAGTCATATTAGTGTCGTGTAAGATGGAGACGGGTAGTGTACCGACCTTCCCTGTCGGGGTTGCCCAGGCACTTGACGCGGCCGGCGCGCTCGTAGAAGGAGGCGAGCCGCGCGCCGAGGTAGGCGGGGTAGCCGGAGTCATATTAGTGTCGTGTAAGATGGAGACGGGTAGTGTACCGACCTTCCCTGTCGGGGTTGCCCAGGCACTTGACGCGGCCGGCGCGCTCGTAGAAGGAGGCGAGCCGCGCGCCGAGGTAGGCGGGGTAGCCGGAGTCATATTAGTGTCGTGTAAGATGGAGACGGGTAGTGTACCGACCTTCCCTGTCGGGGTTGCCCAGGCACTTGACGCGGCCGGCGCGCTCGTAGAAGGAGGCGAGCCGCGCGCCGAGGTAGGCGGGGTAGCCGGAGTCATATTAGTGTCGTGTAAGATGGAGACGGGTAGTGTACCGACCTTCCCTGTCGGGGTTGCCCAGGCACTTGACGCGGCCGGCGCGCTCGTAGAAGGAGGCGAGCCGCGCGCCGAGGTAGGCGGGGTAGCCGGAGTCATATTAGTGTCGTGTAAGATGGAGACGGGTAGTGTACCGACCTTCCCTGTCGGGGTTGCCCAGGCACTTGACGCGGCCGGCGCGCTCGTAGAAGGAGGCGAGCCGCGCGCCGAGGTAGGCGGGGTAGCCGGAGTCATATTAGTGTCGTGTAAGATGGAGACGGGTAGTGTACCGACCTTCCCTGTCGGGGTTGCCCAGGCACTTGACGCGGCCGGCGCGCTCGTAGAAGGAGGCGAGCCGCGCGCCGAGGTAGGCGGGGTAGCCGGAGTCATATTAGTGTCGTGTAAGATGGAGACGGGTAGTGTACCGACCTTCCCTGTCGGGGTTGCCCAGGCACTTGACGCGGCCGGCGCGCTCGTAGAAGGAGGCGAGCCGCGCGCCGAGGTAGGCGGGGTAGCCGGAGTCATATTAGTGTCGTGTAAGATGGAGACGGGTAGTGTACCGACCTTCCCTGTCGGGGTTGCCCAGGCACTTGACGCGGCCGGCGCGCTCGTAGAAGGAGGCGAGCCGCGCGCCGAGGTAGGCGGGGTAGCCGGAGTCATATTAGTGTCGTGTAAGATGGAGACGGGTAGTGTACCGACCTTCCCTGTCGGGGTTGCCCAGGCACTTGACGCGGCCGGCGCGCTCGTAGAAGGAGGCGAGCCGCGCGCCGAGGTAGGCGGGGTAGCCGGAGTCATATTAGTGTCGTGTAAGATGGAGACGGGTAGTGTACCGACCTTCCCTGTCGGGGTTGCCCAGGCACTTGACGCGGCCGGCGCGCACGTAGAAGGAGGCGAGCCGCGCGCCGAGGTAGGCGGGGTAGCCGGAGTCATATTAGTGTCGTGTAAGATGGAGACGGGTAGTGTACCGACCTTCCCTGTCGGGGTTGCCCAGGCACTTGACGCGGCCGGCGCGCTCGTAGAAGGAGGCGAGCCGCGCGCCGAGGTAGGCGGGGTAGCCGGAGTCATATTAGTGTCGTGTAAGATGGAGACGGGTAGTGTACCGACCTTCCCTGTCGGGGTTGCCCAGGCACTTGACGCGGCCGGCGCGCTCGTAGAAGGAGGCGAGCCGCGCGCCGAGGTAGGCGGGGTAGCCGGAGTCATATTAGTGTCGTGTAAGATGGAGACGGGTAGTGTACCGACCTTCCCTGTCGGGGTTGCCCAGGCACTTGACGCGGCCGGCGCGCTCGTAGAAGGAGGCGAGCCGCGCGCCGAGGTAGGCGGGGTAGCCGGAGTCATATTAGTGTCGTGTAAGATGGAGACGGGTAGTGTACCGACCTTCCCTGTCGGGGTTGCCCAGGCACTTGACGCGGCCGGCGCGCTCGTAGAAGGAGGCGAGCCGCGCGCCGAGGTAGGCGGGGTAGCCGGAGTCATATTAGTGTCGTGTAAGATGGAGACGGGTAGTGTACCGACCTTCCCTGTCGGGGTTGCCCAGGCACTTGACGCGGCCGGCGCGCTCGTAGAAGGAGGCGAGCCGCGCGCCGAGGTAGGCGGGGTAGCCGGAGTCATATTAGTGTCGTGTAAGATGGAGACGGGTAGTGTACCGACCTTCCCTGTCGGGGTTGCCCAGGCACTTGACGCGGCCGGCGCGCACGTAGAAGGAGGCGAGCCGCGCGCCGAGGTAGGCGGGGTAGCCGGAGTCATATTAGTGTCGTGTAAGATGGAGACGGGTAGTGTACCGACCTTCCCTGTCGGGGTTGCCCAGGCACTTGACGCGGCCGGCGCGCTCGTAGAAGGAGGCGAGCCGCGCGCCGAGGTAGGCGGGGTAGCCGGAGTCATATTAGTGTCGTGTAAGATGGAGACGGGTAGTGTACCGACCTTCCCTGTCGGGGTTGCCCAGGCACTTGACGCGGCCGGCGCGCTCGTAGAAGGAGGCGAGCCGCGCGCCGAGGTAGGCGGGGTAGCCGGAGTCATATTAGTGTCGTGTAAGATGGAGACGGGTAGTGTACCGACCTTCCCTGTCGGGGTTGCCCAGGCACTTGACGCGGCCGGCGCGCTCGTAGAAGGAGGCGAGCCGCGCGCCGAGGTAGGCGGGGTAGCCGGAGTCATATTAGTGTCGTGTAAGATGGAGACGGGTAGTGTACCGACCTTCCCTGTCGGGGTTGCCCAGGCACTTGACGCGGCCGGCGCGCTCGTAGAAGGAGGCGAGCCGCGCGCCGAGGTAGGCGGGGTAGCCGGAGTCATATTAGTGTCGTGTAAGATGGAGACGGGTAGTGTACCGACCTTCCCTGTCGGGGTTGCCCAGGCACTTGACGCGGCCGGCGCGCTCGTAGAAGGAGGCGAGCCGCGCGCCGAGGTAGGCGGGGTAGCCGGAGTCATATTAGTGTCGTGTAAGATGGAGACGGGTAGTGTACCGACCTTCCCTGTCGGGGTTGCCCAGGCACTTGACGCGGCCGGCGCGCTCGTAGAAGGAGGCGAGCCGCGCGCCGAGGTAGGCGGGGTAGCCGGAGTCATATTAGTGTCGTGTAAGATGGAGACGGGTAGTGTACCGACCTTCCCTGTCGGGGTTGCCCAGGCACTTGACGCGGCCGGCGCGCTCGTAGAAGGAGGCGAGCCGCGCGCCGAGGTAGGCGGGGTAGCCGGAGTCATATTAGTGTCGTGTAAGATGGAGACGGGTAGTGTACCGACCTTCCCTGTCGGGGTTGCCCAGGCACTTGACGCGGCCGGCGCGCTCGTAGAAGGAGGCGAGCCGCGCGCCGAGGTAGGCGGGGTAGCCGGAGTCATATTAGTGTCGTGTAAGATGGAGACGGGTAGTGTACCGACCTTCCCTGTCGGGGTTGCCCAGGCACTTGACGCGGCCGGCGCGCTCGTAGAAGGAGGCGAGCCGCGCGCCGAGGTAGGCGGGGTAGCCGGAGTCCGCCGGCATCTCCGCCAGGCGCCCCGAGATCTCGCGCAGCGCCTCGGCCCAGCGGGACGTCGAGTCCGCCATCATGGACACGTTGTAGCCCATGTCGCGGAAGTACTCCGACAGCGTGATGCCTGGCGACCGATCACGTAGTTTTATTGGGTTAGGCTCGTAAAACACACTTCCCCGAAATGTGCACTTCCTCTATAGGTGCATTTCATTAGAAGGGTCATTTTCTCGGAAGGTACACTGTCTCTAGAAGTGCACTTCCCGATATGTACACTTTGTCAATAGGTGCACTTTCCCAGAATATGCATTTTCGCAGAAGGTATATTTTCCCGGAAAGTACTCTTTAGGGGTAAGGGTGTCTTAAAAAAATAATACAAATAGGTATGTTTATTATATTACTTTCAAAGTAAATAAAATATCTATTACTTAATGTTATAATTTTTGAGCTTGTACAGTTATTTATTAGTTAATATGTCAAGCTGAAAAGAAAGTTGAGTGGCCAGTAATCTAAGATTAAAATAGTATGAAGTATAAATGTACCTATAAGTATGTATAGACATTTCGATAAAAAGGAAAAACATACGAGCACATAGGGTCTAGAGGTCAGTTAAAGTGAACAGTGAACATTGCCATCAAAACTTAAGGTTCCGCTGCACAATCGATTTAAATGAGATTTAATTTAAGACAAATATGCGTGTGGATAAAAAAAAAATGTGTGAAGCGTGTGTACGCGTGCTTG
This sequence comes from Acleris emargana, assembly GCA_927399475.2. Lineage (NCBI taxonomy): Eukaryota > Metazoa > Arthropoda > Insecta > Lepidoptera > Tortricidae > Acleris > Acleris emargana. Next base: position 860,262 of record OV656849.1, read on the forward strand.
TGTGTGTGCGTGTGTGTGTGTGCGTGCGTGTGTGTGTGAAGAAAGTGACTTAATAATAAACGTGTTCCTTTTGAGTGCGTTTTGGAAAAGTGCACGTTTCGGGAAAGTTTCCAAATTGGGAAAGTGTACATTTTGGGAGTGTACATTTTGCGGAAAGTGCACCTCTGCAGAAAGTGCACATTTCGGGAAAGTGTGTTTTACAAGCCTAACCCGTTTTATTTGATTGTTATGTTGGTGGTCGAATTAACAGTGAAGCATTCAAAAGTTAATCACTTGTTTGGTAAATCAAACATAGGACCACCTATTTTTGCAAAATAAAATGGAGATGTCAGTTTTGTTACTTACAAAGTCATTATTGGTGACAATGTACAATTCATATTTCCGTAACAAATAGGACATCTCAGTCATTATTGGTGACAATATACAATACATATTTCGGTAACAAATAGGACATCTCAGTCATTATTGGTGACAATATACAATACATATTTCGGTAACAAATAGGACATCTCAGTCATTATTGGTGACCAATATACAATTCATATTTCAGTAACGGATAGGACATCTCAGTCATTATTGGTGACAATGTACAACTCATATTTCGGTAACAAATCAGACATCTGTCATTATGAGTGACAATATTCAATACATACTTTGGTAACCGAACGGCCATTTTCGTACATTTTTTGGGGACGTATTGGAAATCTAGTATTTACTTTTAAATGAAAACTCTAAATAATATAAAAAATAAAGTGCATTATGGTCACATTTATCACTATTCAGAGAGTGAGTTTTACCAACGGAAATAAGGATATATATATATGTATGTGTGAGGTTGTACTGACCGGTGTAGATGGAGGCCTCGCGCGCGGCCACAGGCATGTTGGAAGTGTTGGCGACGAGCGCAGTGCGCTTCATGATGGACTCGGTGACGCCGCCGATCTCCACCGTCAGCTCGGGGAAGTCCCGCAGCACCTCCGACATCTCGTTACCTGCCGGCCCGAACGTCACACACGAATGAAGCACGGAGGAACGATGTAAACCGTTCTAAAGTTTCTCCGGAATATTCACATCACAGAGAGGAGTAGAAAAACAGAAAGGAGATTTTAATTTCACCAAAAAATCTATGAGGGTAACAATAAACATTATACATATTACGATTCCGGTTCGTTACAGCCAAATATCATAATATCGTGTTCCTAGAATATCAAAATGTCAAAACAGATTATTCTCATAATGTCTAAAGATCGAAATGACTTACGCCTACTTCTTAAATTACCGTATTCTTAATATGACTATAATTCATTTAGACTCTATCTCGTTTTGATAAATTTCCAATTCTACCAATTCCCAAAATGTCTAAAACTTGACTTGATCATGTTTTGATGAATTTTCAAATATACCATTTCCCAAAATGTCTAAAACTCACTATGGAAAATATTTAAAATTATGTTGAAGTTTACAGTTTTTAACCAATGAGTAATGAGGGTTTCCGCGCATTAGTTTTTTCACTAGATGGCGCCTCTGGGAAGTAAGGTCTTTTTGAGAGTTGATAATACGTAAAAAATATAAATTGAACCTATTTATTTGAAATGTGTATATATCAAGTGAAAAACTAAATTGTCACTAGTTTGGTCTTCTAGGCATATATTTTAACATCAACTGTCAAAAAGACCTTACTTCCCAGAGGCGCCATCTATTGATAAAACTGATGCGCGGAAACCCTCATTAAATTAATTATCAACGGCATCCCAATTTTCATCTTTTTACTATTTTTATTCTGTACAATCGAGAATTCATTAGTAAGACTGCTTGGAGGTTCGAGTACTGATGATGATGTACTAAAAATACTGCGTGGTTAAAATTTTAGGTATTATGAGACAGTGTCATTTTGGTCTTTGGGCATTTTCACTTTCAGTCTTAATAATAATTCGGTATTTGAAGTTATTGTTCATTTTACCAACTATACAATTTGGATATCGGATGTAATGCGTAAATGTTATTATGACATTTTATTGTATTGAAAATTAGTCAATTTGGGAATTAAGGCATTTTGGAACTAAGACAATTTGATATTTAGTAAAATAGGTAAAAGGGCATTATGATATTTGGCTGTAATGAACCGGAATCCATATTACCCCTATACCTGATCAAAAAGTTAGCCAGTCTTGACATTTAAAAAAAAACATTATTTTTAAGTCCCATAGGACTTTCAAAACTTATGAAGCAATTCTTCACTTCAAAAAGTTAAACATTTTTTTTACTTCGGAAACCTTCGCACTCATCACTAATCTCGATGCGTCGATAATTGGCTCAATGACAAATGTACACTAATTTTGCATCTACATAGAGGACCCCGCAGCAAACATAGAGAGAAAGTTGTTTCAGTCAAATCTTACGAACTTATAGTACCGAGTAAAACGGGGTGAATAGAAATCAAGGGGTGAATAGAGTCACAACCTAAAATGAAACATATGTTACTAATTATAAGACTGAAATTATTTCCAATAGACGTAACGTTATTGTCCATTTAATACTTGTTCTTATTTGTAACAAGTTATGACTTTTTTTAGGTTGTGACTCTATTCACCCCTTGATTTCTATTCACCCCGTTTTACGGTATGATATATATGTCGCAGTGTTAACGAAACGAAACGAAACGTCAAGCTGCAATCGACTTGGGTGTATTCGGAAACGGAGGTTGGCAACACTGTGTGAACTGTCACATTGACACTTTTGTGTCACTTACTGTAACTTTACTTACTTTTGCTTGGAGCCTTAAACAAGACGGGCGCTGTCAACCTCGATCCGACTTAACCGCGTTTCGATCGTATCCGTTATCATCTGCCCTACGTGTGATTACTTTGAGCTGATTCCTCATTAATTGCTTCCTAATAAACCTACGGGTGCATATCGAGTCTTACTTTGGAGCCTCATCATGGACGACGAACTACCTGATAACGAACGCCCTCACAACTTCCCCGTCATATAAAACATGCCTATTTCTTGCAAAACCTCCTCTTTACTCTGTTATGCACGTCGTTCGTAACATAGAGAAATGATCATAGTAACTGTCAGTGTATGTCATCAAAGTATCGATTTCAGGAAACGCGTCACATAAATAGAAAAATATAAAGTCGATTATTTCTGAAAGTATACTTCTGAGACAGTTGTCTTATAAAAAAAACAGGATACTTGAATACACATCATACAAAAATTTCGTAAATTTGACTGAAATCACTTTCTCCCTATGTTTGCTGCGGAGTCCTTTACCGCAGCGCTGTATATGAAACTATTTTAATCAATAATTAAAGATGTTACGTACCGCGCTCTCCGCACCCGACGTACACGATGACCTCGGAGTTGGAGTACTTGGACAGCGCCTGCGAGATGACGGTCTTGCCGCAGCCGAAGGCCCCGGGGATGGCGGTCGTGCCGCCCTGCACGCAGCTGCAGAACAACCACTCGTTACATTCACCATCCAAGTTAACATAATAACACAATAAAAATGTAATTAGAATGTTAAGAGTAGTGCAAAAGTAGTATCCCAAATTCATTAACCAAAGCAGATTCAATCCTCTTCCGTTAGTAATAAGATCGCATTTGAAGTTTTTGAGATACCACCCTTTGTCTTAGCAGAGCAGTATAGTAGTACCATTATCTTAATACCGATAGGCAATTTTGGTTTTTGTAATTAATCAGTAATTATTAATTTATTGCAGTATCATAATGTCAATAATATATCAAGTATCAGTGTCAAATATACTGACTATTGCGAGTGAAGTGTTTCATCGATAGATTTTAGAACTCAGCTTACCGAAACTGTTTCCTTGCGGTGCTTCTTTTCCAATATCATGGTCTTGTCTAAAGCTCTAGTTAGATTCACTCTATGTTACAGAATTGTCAAAGAGCCCTAACCTAACAGCTCTATTACCGAATAAATAATTTGAATTGGAAGATACTGATATTACTGATAAAGAAAAAAGAAATGACAAAGGAAAGCGACTCCGAAGACTCGTATGATACGCCAGTGTCAGAGGAGCCCTGACGTGCGCGGACTCACAGGGAGAGCGAGTCCAAGACGCACGGACCGCGGCGAGCGCACAGGCCACACCTGCAGCATGCTGCACGAGCTCTGTCGTGTATAGACTCACGGGAAGAGCGAGTCCAAGACTCGCTGGCCGGTCAGCAGCGGGTGGTTGGCGGGCAGCTTCTCGGCCACGGGGCGCGGCGAGCGCACGGGCCACACCTGCAGCATGCTGCACGAGCTCTGTCGTGTATAGACTCACGGGAAGAGCGAGTCCAAGACTCGCTGGCCGGTCAGCAGCGGGTGGTTGGCGGGCAGCTTCTCGGCCACGGGGCGCGGCGAGCGCACGGGCCACACCTGCAGCATGCTGCACGAGCTCTGTCGTGTATAGACTCACGGGAAGAGCGAGTCCAAGACTCGCTGGCCGGTCAGCAGCGGGTGGTTGGCGGGCAGCTTCTCGGCCACGGGGCGCGGCGAGCGCACGGGCCACACCTGCAGCATGCTGCACGAGCTCTGTCGTGTATAGACTCACGGGAAGAGCGAGTCCAAGACTCGCTGGCCGGTCAGCAGCGGGTGGTTGGCGGGCAGCTTCTCGGCCACGGGGCGCGGCGAGCGCACGGGCCACACCTGCAGCATGCTGCACGAGCTCTGTCGTGTATAGACTCACGGGAAGAGCGAGTCCAAGACTCGCTGGCCGGTCAGCAGCGGGTGGTTGGCGGGCAGCTTCTCGGCCACGGGGCGCGGCGAGCGCACGGGCCACACCTGCAGCATGCTGAACGAGCTCTTCTCGCCGTCGAACTCCGTCTCCAGCACAGTGTCCTGCAGGGCAAAAAGGACATATTCATATTAGCCTCTTCGTCGCGTCGTCATTACCAACGTCATATTTACCATCATCATCGTCATTGTTTTAGCTATCGTTAACACTGTCACCGTCGTTTTAGTAATCGTGGTCATAAGATTATCGACGTCAATTCCGTCATTACCATTACAGTCATCACCATTATCATAGCATTCATGATCACCATTAACATCATCGGCATCTTTGTTATGATATAATCGTCATTAATGTCATTACATTATCAATATTATCATGACCAACTTTGTTATTAATATAATCATCATCGTCATCGTCGTCATCGTCATTATCCTCGTCAACGCCGTAAACCGCCGTCAACGTTAACTTTATATTTTTATAAATAAATAATAATCTTATTTCATGTATTGGTACTTACGGTGACTTTGTAGTTGCCAGCGGGCGCGATGTAGGTCACGGTACCCTTGGCCTTGGGCGGGACCATCATGCGGTGCTTCACCAGCGTGTTCTCGTGCACGATGCCGTACAGGTCTCCGCCGGTGATGTGCGAGCCGGCCTGGATAACACGACAAATAGCTTATACCATCTATACTCAACACTTACATAGTTTAATAAATTATATTTTTTCAATGAAGACAAACAAAATCAGAAAAATAATAAAAAGATAACTAAGACTAAATACTAAAATAAACTAAATTAACTTATTCTAAGTAATTACAACATTATGTCCCCTAGGCCACTGCCACATAGTTATCTAAATTTTAATTTTTGTTATGTAGTTTGTTACTATAGTTCTGTCACGTTTGCTACTTTAGCTACTTATATTGCTCGTTACTATAGTTTTCCACATTGTTACCATACCTATACTGAAGCGACTTATATTATAAGTGTGGATAAAGCCAGGGAAGTTTGTTTGGAAAGTAGGAAGTGGAAGTAAGTGGTATCTGCCTATCTACAGGAAAGAGGCGTGATTGTATGCATGTATGTACTATACCTTAACGTTGAGCGGGTTGAACTCCCAGGAGATCTCGCGCGCCAGGCACGGCACGTTGACACCCTTGGGGATGTAGATGGACTGCGTCATCTCGTTGATGTCCTTGAGCGGGCGCTGGATACCGTCGAAGATGGACCCCAGGATGCCGGGGCCCAGCTCCACGGACAGGGGCTTGCCGGTACGCAGCACGGGGTCGCCCACGGTCACGCCTGACGTCTCCTCGTATACCTACACACGGTCATCTTTATTCGTAAGGCTGTTAAAGCAAATATATTAGCAGATTTATAGCTATGAGCACATCAGGTCTTCATGGTTATGCTGCTGAGTGCGTCTTTAGGAAAGTAACTCTTTGTGTTAAGAACAAACAGACAACCTACACCGCAGTAAAAGGTTGTTTTAATTACAATGAGAACGCAAACGAGTAGGTACACCGGCCACCTGATGGTAGACTCATACAATCTCAATACTGCAATCATAAGACTGCAAATCGTCGGTGAAACCGCAAATACGCGTAAGTAACATTTTAAATAAAGAGCAAAATGCACCTTTTTAATGAGACGGTAAGGTTTATTTTGCTCTATCATAAATTTGATAGTTGCGCGGTTTTGCAGTAGCACCGACGAAATGCGATGCCAAAGCTGGGGACTGTGATGGTATGCTTCTATGCTAGGTTAGTTCCCGATTCGCCGGATTCTTGTTTCGTCGGATTCCCGATTCGCCGGAATTTCATATAAAATATGTGCCAGTCTGAACTTTTCCCTCAAGAATCCGGCGAAACAAGAATCCGACGAAACAGGAATCCGGCGAATCGGGAACTAACCGTCATTTTAATGGTTGACTTATTCCCCAAACTTGAACAATGCGAACACTCCTGCTTGGTGGTAGAAGATGGTGGTAACAGCGTCCAACCACCACTGAAAACTGGTAATTTTTAACCGACTTCAAAAAGTAGGAGGTTCTATGTCACCTTCTTGAAGCCAGTTTTTTGCTCTTTAAATACTTTTTTTCATAAGTGCAAGTACTATCTGGGTTACTCCCCTGAGACTGGCTTAGACCCTAAGTAGTATGTACCTGGATGGTGGCGAGGTCGCCCTCCAGCCGGATGATCTCCCCGACCAGCTCGTTATACCCGACGCGCACCAGCTCGTACATGGCCGATCCGGACATCTTCTCCGCCGTTACGACTGACCACAAAAAAAACAATCATATTGTTAGCATTGCAGGACACACGAAAACTCCAGACGGGATTACTCTTTTTTTCTTTCGTTACATATACAGTGTGTCTTTGACCTTGGGGCTTTAAATGCAACGATCGATTCTACTCGCTAAACTGAACTACTTTTGTTCTGCGACATGAAAATGGAACTTAAATTTAGATAAATAATTGATGTTAAAGTCTAATTGTAAAATCAGTGTATTACATACTGGCCATGTAATCACTATCTCATGGTACGGGGGCAACATTACCTTGGTACGAGGGCTAAAGGAAAATGGAGAATTGGATCGCGTACATTGAAAATTACATTTAACTTGTATGATAAAAATTAAAATTAAATTAGACATATTTTTAACACCTTACAGAACAAAAGAAGTTTAGTTTCAGGAGTAGAAATGATCTATGCATTTAAAGCCCCAAGGTCAGAGGCACCCTGTATATTTCAATTTTTCTAATCCTACTAATATTATAAATGCGAAAGTTTGTGCGTTGGTTTGTTACTCCTTCACGCTGCAAGCGCAGGACGCATTTTGATGAAATTTGGAATAGAGATAGCCCATACCGTGGATTATCACATAGGCTACTTTTCATCCCAGAAAACTTGAAAGCTCCAGAGGGAATAACGATGATTGGAAACTACGCGGACGAAGTCGCGGGCTGAAGCTAGTTAAAAGGTTTTACTCCCTCATTATCGAATCAACATTCAATATGGAGGGAGTAAAATGGAATTGCAATTAAGGAGTCACAGCTGATTACGTAACCCTGAGAATTTAAGAGGCACCCACCTAATATGATGACGTCATTCACTGCGCATTTCTTTTAGTTATAATAAAGACCTACTTTATCTGCCAGAAGTTATTTTCCAATGAATAGGACCTAAAACCAAAATTTCTCGTGGTATACTAGTGACTGATACAGCATGTTAAGGAGAACTCACCGGGTCCAGACACGGCAAACACGAAACCGAACTGCTCCTCATTCTCCGCCGTGACAATCATCTTCAAATTGCCCCGGGCCGCCATTTTGAAGGTTTATGCTGTAAACATTAAAACATTAAGAAAACTGATAATTCTAAAAGAAATATTCAAAGTTCTTTGTATTTCAGATTTCTCATAGTTAATCAGATACAGTTGTAAATGTGAATATGTTGAAAAAAAGACAAAGACACAAAAAAAATTGTATGGGTAAGAGGCAAACAAACACAAAGCCACCACATGCAAAGTAGATTCTGAAGTCAATAGGCATTCACAACACTGCTGTTTGGCGGCAGGTTAAACCATATTTTTTTCCCAATAAATATTACTTGCCCGTGCTAGTATTACTTGCTCTTTGCCATATTTAGGCAAAATAATACTTTTACTTTTTTTGATTGTATGCAATGCATCAAGGTGAACGGTGGCAAAAAAAATTAAGGTTAGGAATATCTTGGGGAAAAAATGTAAAATGAATAATTTACATAAATATACAGAGCAATAGCTCTTAACACCATCTTCAGCTTTGTACTTTAACCAACTTTACCCAAAACCGGAAAGACTTTAGAGCTATTGCACTGTACCTAGTTGACAAATCAGAATATTTGTACTGATACATGGTAACAACCCTGATTTTATTTCTAGAAGCTGTCTTTTTCTGCCATTAAGTGTTATGAGGATACTACACCAGTAACTTATTAAACATTTAGAAAAACTAAAATAATTACTAACCAATTGCACGCTTAAATAGTAATACTACAAGCAACCACCAATAAGATGAGGAAAGGCAGACTGCCACTATCAGCAGATGAGATGATTCTAATCTAAAGGTGATAACAGTTTCCTTCACCATCAATCACTGTCAATTTGGGAATATTTTGGTCATTTAAAAAAATATACTCTACATTTTTAGTACTGGATAACTAAAATTTATATTCAATTATTGTTGTTCCCTGATAAACTTCCCAATAAATAAAAATACAATTTATGTTACATCACCACTTGGCCAGGGTTTGACTAATTGTCTCATTTCTTTTTGTTGTTTTTAATTGTCTGGACAAGAATTTGTAGGAAAAAATAAATTGAACCTGGCAATGCAAGGCATGAAATAGCTAGATTAAATTTAAAATTAATTTAATTATTCTTATAATCATATTCGAAATGAAAAGTTCAGTACATATTTAATTTTAATGTGGTATCGTGATAATATTTGCTACCAGACATTTCACTAAAATAAAGTAGGCCAAGTGAGCTTAATTCAGCCAAATTTACATCCACAGTCCAGAAGAGAACTTCTCACACAAATATTAATGCAGGGAATCCTGCAATGTGTTAATTGAATAAAATAGTGGTAATATTGATAATGAAATAATTGCTATCCATTATAATTATGCTTCTACACTGGTTATATACAACAATATTTAAGCATAAAATTTATAACTCAGTTAAAACTAATGAACTTATATTCAGGTATTAAAATCACATCATCATATGATTCAAACTGCCACAACACTGAAGCATCATGTGATTTTAACATGATAACAAATCATACTAAATGTATGGTTTGGAACATCATACATAAAAAAAAACCCCTCAAAGTGAAATGTTCTGCCAGTCCAGTTAAGCAATAGTAGTCACAGCCATTTTCAGCAATCTGAGACACCAAGCCGTTACATAAGCTAGCTTTGACTTGAGTGACTATAAACCTGAGTTTTTACATTATTATAAATGTGGTAAAATTACCCAGACAGAGCAGGGGTGATCAGGTGCCACTCAACCAAGTTATCATAATTGACAAATGAACTACACAATAACAATCGCTTACATATTATAATTTTCATAGTTAATTAATAATTTATGTAATAATAATATGATAAAAAACAATTTGGCTTATCCAGATTCTAATAAGAAATTATCACGAAAATGTACAAGTACAGCAGAACACAAGTTTTGGGGGATATTAAATAAATGTAACATGTTATCAAGTGACTGAAAATGTGTTCGTTTTAATTAACCAAACGGAAATGAAAGAATTTGTTCGACTGTTGTCCTTTTTCAGAATCGGGGTGTTCGAGGATCTTTTTCATGTACTAGGTACTGATTAGAATCACATGATAATGGGCGGACCTTAAAATGACAAATCTACACAATATACCCATAGTCCAGCTTCTTCTCACCTGCACCAAACAGGATAGAACACGGATTATTTTATAATCGAGGGAAAATCAATGAAGACGCACTAAATAATCCTAACACTGTGACAATACCAAAATTTGGCGAAAATTTGACAATGGCAGAATTGAGCGACAGCTTACCGAATAATAGGATTGTTACCAATATATCCACAAGGAATAGCACAAGCACAACTAAAAAGAAAAGAGCATAAGCTTATAATCGACGAGAATTAAATAATTGAGACTCACGGGACGGGCAAGATGTAAAAGACGAACCGAGAATGGCGGACTACAACTTATCACAAGACCAATGATAAAAGTAAAGTCAGCTGACCTATCTTCTCTATGCTTTGATGTCTATGGTTAGCCTTTCATTGATTTTGCGTTTAGTTCAATATTTTATAAAACACCTATTGTCACGTATATTAAAATGTAACTAATCAAACTAAGGCATTTTTAATTAAATAACATTTGACTGATTTAATAATTATTACTCACCACAAAATGTTTAATACCAAATTTATATCGTGACATGATGGTAAAGTTGAATTCAAGGCTGTGCGTCATTGCCAGCCTTCACACCAATTTATTTCCCCTGAAACACAAGTTATTATTGATAGGTAATATTGATTCTAACATTCGAAATACTGTTTAAATTCCATGATCCTGTTGAGCATTTTTTGTAAATTATTTTAGGCTTAAGAACCATGTATGTTTGTCAATAATAGAGAAATTCATATATCTATATATTTTGAGACATTTCATGTTCATTTTTGTGAAGGACTTAATGAATTAAATGGTACAGCCACGAACCTATAACTTTTTTAGGTTCGTGGGTACAGCTTGCTGAGCGGCTAGCACAATTTGCATTTTCTCCTTTCCACCGCTTCACCGAGTCTTCAATACTAGAAACTCGCGAATGAAATACAGTAAAATCAAGTCTAAAACTGCAATTATGTCAATGATATTATTATGTTCACTATTAAACTTTATAAAAAAATAGCAGTACGAACACTTTTTCGGCTTGCCTAGGGCGCACTTATTACTTTTTTGTGGCATGCTGCTGTAATTACCATCAAAATTTGTTTGTTATTCTAAATTCTAAAATTCATCATGGTAACACTTAACTCACCCTCGTATCGGGTCGTCCGAAGTCCCGTATTATTTCCTTTCTTTTATTTTAAAACACAGGCCTTACTTTTTAATTAAATCGAAATTTATAAAATTGTATATCAAGTGAAAACACGTCTTTCGCGCAACCGCTCACTAGATAAAACAACAATAAATGTCAGTAGACATTTCTTTTTGTTGAATTTGCCGACGAAGCAATAGTCGTTTGACCTGTTTCTTCATAGTTCGTGTGTGTTTATTGCAGGAACGGTGAAGATATTCAGTTGAGCAAGTCCCTATCGTGGCTTCTGCGGCATAGTGCGGTGCAGGAGGGGCTCAAACTAAGGTAAGGAGTTGGGTTGGCTGTGTTGACCTGCGTGTATAACGAACCGTACCTTATTTTTTATTGTGCTATATTTCGTTAAAAATATGCCTTTTGTAAGATCTTTTTACCTATTACAGTTTTAACGGATTATCTTTTGTAGAATTCGTTATTATTACCAACAATTTCTGAGGCTAAATAAAAATAATAATAATAACAGACGCACATTTTGTTTACGTCTATGTTGCTAGAGCTAGCACGACGCGGCGAGGCGGCGATGTATGATCGTGGTGTTTTTCATCTTATCTCTAAAATGCTAGTGAATGCGGCAAGTGTATTCGCTCTCAAGTTTGTTAAAAGAACTAAGACAACAGATTCAGTTCAAAGCAGATGGACAAAGCCTAATTAAGTAGGCTCTTTTTTGCTCATGTAGGCTTCCAACTTTCCAAGGTAAAAGGTGTTGTAGTGGTGTTTGTTAGTTGTGCTAGTAATAAATAAATACATACATGTAATCACACCTATTTCTGTTTCTGGTTTATTTAATTTCCACTCTACTTATTATTACAGTATCAATTAATTGTTAATTTGGGAGTTTCAGTACAGAGTCAAGACCCATGATGATGATAAGTGGGGACGCCCAGCCGAAGCAGGCGGGCAGTCGATTCGGTTGCCCGTTCATTCTAGTCCAATACTATGTTTCAATTAAAGTTCTGTTTGACCGTAAGGTCAACACCAATATGTTTGTCTGTGACCTTGTTTGATTATATAGCAATGTAGTACTGTACCTAGTAACAGCAATCTACATGTGTAGGTGGCAGATATTAGTGACAAAGAGGAATTATGGGCTAGCAGAAAAGCCAGAAAAGGAAAGGGCGTGCCAGCATACTATCAGTTGCCTGGCCTCCCCTGACATCTGTCACTCGGTGGTACCTATTGCCCACAAACCTGTCAGACTATTACTATGATTAATCTTACTTAGGTCTATATATGATTGTTTTATCGTACATTATACATTGTCTGTAGGTAACATTTTAAACATAGTGTATTTTGTTTCAGTCCGGAAGGATATCTAGATGTAGATAAAGTTTTGCAGCACAAATCTTTCCGAGGTTACAACAAATGTGATATTGAGAGGGTGGTCGTCAATAATGAGAAGCAGAGATTCCAGCTGAGAGCGGACCCTAGCACGAGGGCCCTGCAGATCAAGGCCAACCAGGGGCACAGCATTGCCATTTCTGATGCTGAATTAACACCGATTTTGAAGGTTAGTTACTGTTGCTAGTTTTTGAATGTCAATGTACATGAATGATTATAGCATCACCATAAAAAGTTAGACCTGCCTGCCCTGATCAATCTTGCAAAATGACTTTGAAAGCTAAACACTTCTATGCGAATGAATGAACAGGTGTCTGAAACTTGATTTTCATACCCAAAGTTAAAATACAGCTTTTGCAATTATTATTTTCATGAGTCATTTTATAATGAGAAAAGTTATAAGGAAACAACTTATGGTGTTCTTTTACATTGATGATTGAATTAATTGAAAACATGGAATATTGTGAAAATATGATTTAAGTAGGGATGCAAGTATTTGGCCATAATCACAGAATTATATCGAGATAGAAGGATTCTCGTCGTCGATTTATATGAGAACCGAGCGTGTAACATTTTGCGTAGGCACTTTGACGTCACGCGAGTCTTTTAGTGATGTGCACAACATAAACAAAATCGTTTCTAATCTGTGGTGTCATCGATCGCAACGGAAGAGCGTTATCGAGCCAACAGACTTCGCCGGGAGAGGACGCGCGCGCTTGTCTTACATATTCATTATCAATTTACTTACAGGGTAAATTCATAACGAATATGTATATTTTAAAAGAATATAATATTCGTTTCAGAGCGTATTTCATGTCATATAAAATAAAATAATAATAGCTGTGGACTTTGTTGGTGTGTCAAAAAAATATACAGGGTGTCTGGAAAACCTTCGGAGAAATTTTAACTGTAGATAGGGTGGATGATTTGGATCATCCCTATATTGGTAACTTTTGTTTAAGTTAATATTTGACTGAGTTACAGACAGATTTATCATCGACTTTCCTGACGGTGCTCTCAGTGTGCCCCATCTTAACTGATTCATTCATAATATCGTCGGTGATACTGCAAAACCGCGTAAGTAACAAATTTATGATAGAGCAAAATAAACCTTACGGTCTTATTAAAAAGGTGCATTTTGCTCCTTATTTAAAATGTCAATTACGCGGTTTTGCAGTTTCACCGACGATATGTGTCACAATGTAACGTAATGTAAATAAACAAGTTGTTCCTTATGAACAATGTTTCCAATCATGGTCAAAAGCTCCATGGAGTTTAGAAAACTTACACATTATCCTGTAATGTGAATGAAAAGACGGTGTCTGATAAGGGCTATTATGTGAAATAATCTAAAACTGAAACTTACGATTATGATTTTTACTCACACTTTTCTCACACTCACACGGCTAAAATAGCACTTGCACTCGTAGGCACATTACTTCTTTTACGAGATCATGAATCATGGCTGTATTTCATTGATTTGTACCACTATCAGGGCTTCCGACGAATAAAAAACACAATAATTTATTATTGACAATTTGACATATTATCTTTTTAAATCTTGGACCATTAAAACTCTTTATGAAAAGAGTTTTAGGTTTCATTTGTAAACAAAAAATCCTACCTACACGTTACGTTTTATCAAAATTACATTTAAAGCTGGCATCATACATGTTGTTGCTAGATATTCGTATCATAGAAGAAAGAGAAAAATAGGATCGCTTTGTAAGAAGAGGTCGACGTGATTACACTCTGTGGTAATAACCCTTAAAAGAAAAAGGCCACTAAAGCCGGCTACTCACACACCTGCTGCAGGGGCAATATGGGAATTGGACCCTTGATTGCCTCCTTAATTGTGATGTGTGTAGGCAAGCAGGAGCAATTTTTAGATTGGGCCTGCGGCAGGGCGGCAGGGGCGCAAGACCTTCCTAGCTCCCTAGATTGTGTCTACCGCCCTGCAAGGTTGCTGCGTGTGTAGTAGGATTGGGGCAATTCCAGTCAGTTCATTGGTGACAACCGAGCGGAGTGGACAAAAATGGAAAAAATGGTGTTACCATAGCCAGGAGCTCTTCAAAAGAATCAATATCCATTCGCAAAAAGTTTCTAAGATCATCTACTTCCAATTCTTTCATAATATTCATGTGGCACAATTTGCTTCGTTTCTGCAACCAATTCTTCACCCAATATCTTCTCTTCCTTTTTTTTTGGTAGCACCACAGAAAGTGCCAAGGCGATACCAATCCTCTGGTGTTTCGACAATACAGGAGGCTTTCTCGTGGACGTGCGTTCAGCGGGACTATCAGTTACATACTGAACGGCAGGCTAGTGTGTAGAGAACAGCCTAAAATTGGTCCAACCGCCGTGCGACCGGTATTGCCCCTGCAGCAGGTGTGTGAGTAGCCGGCTTAAGGAACACCCAGAAAATATAAAACGTGGACTACAATCACAATCAGTCAAGGAAGCGATGTCACAAGCGAAGCGATGTTTGGTTTGGGGTTTGTTTTGTTTACTTGCATGTGATGTGACTTCACATCACACTCACAGGTTATAAAGTATTTCTAACATCACATAGCGTTTTTGCCACAGATTAAATTTCAAAAAAAATCCTTATTATTTCGTGTAATTTCCAAAAAAATAGACATAATTTAATGTGAAATAAAGTGAAATACGTTATTTTACGCTAGTATCAGATAGGATGACCACAATTTGTAGTATATTTTCAATGTTGTCAAATAGCCTATTATAATCAATTATGCGACGACCTTTATATCCATCGACAAAATGTTTTGCACTTGGACTTTTGGCTACTGCCACAAATACCATGCGGATCAAAAGGAAAGAACCAGCAGCCAGCAGCGCTTTCTCCCCGTCTGGTTGCCCTGAAAATCAGCGCGTGCAGCGTCACGGCATGTCTGACACTATGATGCTGAGTAGCACCCAATTTGGTGCATTATTATTTTATAAAATAGTTTTAAGGTTTTGTTTTAAATTATTTTCTCACTGTATTTAATTTGATTATTATTTTTCTGTGGTTTGCACCAATAAACGATTTTCTTTTTCTCCTTTTTTTTCTTCAATACGGAGAGCAATAATCGAATCGTTCAATCCGTCTATTTGAACTTTGAGAAGTCTATGAATTTATGGCTGTCATTAGATGTCAGTGTTAAATTATGTTATTTTCAATATTCACGTCTTCAATATTTTTGCTGTAAATCAGTTATATGGGCTACTTTAGAGCAGAAAACAATGGTAAATGGTTAGATCTCGACAGTAAAAGACGGACGATATGATCAGTCTCGGCAAAACATGAACAAGAGACCTAGTGATTTCACATTTAAAACCAATTAGTGTTCAAATTGCAAAAACGAAAATACAGTAAGTTGCACTAAAATTACTCATTTATTTTTATTATAATGCTACCTTGATTTTTGTTTACATGGAGCGAACTGTTTGTTTACATGGAGCGAACTGTTTGTTTACATACCATGTGACAACGTATGGTCTCAGGTCATTGACCTCGGACATTGAATTTTGACGTAAGATACTACGAACTGTTGGAGTAGTATACTATCAACGTCAAAATGTCAAGGTCGAGATATCGGCTGCGATACATCAAGTAACAAAATGAATATAATTAATCCTTCTTTTTTTTTTACATTAACAGAAACAAAAATGAACCATACCCCCGTGATCAGAATCGTGCCAACTATTACCCCCCCAAATTTCTCCGAAGGTTTTCCAGACACCCTGTATATGGAGTAGGTATTCTGTCTTAACTTAACTACCAACCTACTTACATCGAAAGTAAGTAGGTTGGTAGTTAAAACATTTCATAGAATCGAATTGGGAATCGATTTTGACACTTAACAGAAGAATGAGAATAAAAATGTATGTGAATATTTAAGCTAATTTCTGTTAGTCCGTAGCATAGGTATAGCCCAACAACCCAACATGCTTTATATCTACTTTCATGATATTCTACATTCACGCCCGTCGGTTAAGGGTACTCTTGACCAGGGGCCTATTGCATAATAAAGTACAAGCCCATGCCCATACTATTAGTAAAAATCCATACAAAACAGGGCCATGTTTCGCTGCAATTTGTGGCCGGCAACATCTTACTCTTACTTCGTATGTTAGAGCAAGATGCGTATAGTTGCCGGCCACACATTGCCGTGAAAATGTTGCTCGTTTAGAAGCCCCCTTAGCTTGTAATTTTTTAAATCAATCGGCCCCTGGCCATTAACTAGGATTTTTATCTGCTTATCGAGACCAAACTATTGAGTCCTACTCCTAACACGGTGGATCTACGTTAAGAATAGTGGAGATCCTGTCGCCACCTTCCGACTCCATCATCAGATCATCTCTTAGATACCATAATATTGCATTGTCATTGAGTTTGCATATGTGGTCCAAAGGATCATGGGCATTTTTGTATGGAAATTGGGTGTGGCACCAACAGAATTGAAACCTTTATATTTAAAATTAACTTAGTGAAAACATCATTTCTTATTATGGCCGCAAATGGGTCATTCTACTTTTCGATACCTAAAATAGAAATGATAATTTAACATCCATTATAAAAATTCGTAGATATCTTGAGATAATTTCACAGCAGTCCCACATTAATTTTCAACCAGATCTCACGTTATATTGTAAATTTACCCACTATTTTTGTCATTTTTGTATGTAAAACACGAATTTGCTGCTCAAATTACCACTTCGTTACCAGTCTCAGCGTCCCTTTACGAATAACGACCACTGCGTTACTATTATTGCCTTTTTTTACACAGCCCAACCCAATTTAGAAATAAAAAATATTCAAGTATGTCGATCAGAATCCGAATATTGTGTGCATTTTTAAGATTATCTAGTTTTGTTGAAAATTATGACTCCAAATTTACGTTCACGTTAAGGGACGTTTTATTAGGCATCGAAAAGTAGAATGGCCGAAATACCTAGCTCACCGGAGAACAAAAATATGATCACTTGAAAACAAGACAGTCCATATAAACTTTAGGTAATATACCTACATTAACAAAATAAAATAATTTCTTGAAATCGAGAGTTTATTTGTCGAACAGATAAATACAACATTTATAAGATACATTCAATGCATACATAAAAAAAATAATCGTGTAATTTTTTTCAGTTAAGCAACTTAATCGAAGGTTATGTTGATGATAGAGTTCTACGAGATACTTTGTAATCTTGCGAGTAACGTGTTGTTACGAATATTTTGAAATATATTTTTTTAGACAAGTTCTAGAGAAGCACGAACACTACAGTTTACATATTTTTATACATAAAATACCCTACACGCAGTTCTATAATAAACTGTAACAATTATACATTATTAGCCGAAGTTTCTACGGACGATATATCTTGTTTTCAAGTGCCCATATTTTTGTTCCCCGGTGAGCTAGATATTTGCGGCAATATTAAGAAATGATGCTATAACTAAAACCTTTTTTATGATATAGGTTTCAATTCTGTTGGTGGCACACCCAATTTGCCCATGATCCTTTCAGCCCATTCCGTTAACGGGAAGTGGGTCAAATTTAATTTGCAAGATTTGACCCATACATACATACCTACATAATAAAAACTTGTAAAAATAATTATCATTTTTTCTGTTTTCAAAATCGATTTTAATCGACTAAGAAATTGGCATTGAAAATCGCCGGGTACAACCCTATATCCTACTTTTGACAGAAAAATGAGAAATCAACCTTGAACGCGTCTCGACAAGTGCTCGACAGTTTAAAATTGTTTATTTTCGTTGCTGGTTTTCAATGCATGCGAAATTCAAAATTCACATTCAAAAATTCAAAATTCAAAATGTTTATTCAGTAAATTGGCCACATGAGGGCTCTTTTACACGTCGGTAACATGGAGTGAATCTACTAGCGCTTCGGACAAGACCATCATTGCGGAGAAGAAGCGCCGCAAGAAACTCCAGCAGAAGGTAATTTTTTTTTTTTTTTTCAATTATTAAATACAATAATACTTAAAAGTATCTAAATTACATTACAAGGTCAAGGAAGTCTGGCGCGTCAAATTAAAGCCGCAATGGAAAAGTAGCATTAGATACAGACCCGTTACTGTTTATATGAAATTAATACTATGCAACAAAATAAATGGTTTTATAAATAATAACAGATATTTTAGGGCAAAGAGTACTTGCCTATGAAAAGAAATATCTTGCTTCACAGCTCCTACGTTTTGGTGTTGTTTAAACAGTTTATTATCGGGCAACAGGGCATTTTGTTTTTAAATTCGAACGTCACACTCGGAAAGCGGTCGAGAGCGGACTGAGCATCGCGGCGAGCAATGCTGTTCTCAGAACCACTTTTCGGCACGCGAGGTACATACACTCTTTCCTTCTATCTCGATATAGTTCTGTGGCCATAATGATAATGATATTAATTATTATTTATTATGATAACAAATGCATTAAGTTTATTAAAAAAATATACTTGAAATTCAAAGTTAGTTACCAAAGTGTTTTTTCCTTTACAGTTACAAATGTTAAGTGACTCTAACTCTAACTAACTGCCATATGATTAAATTAAATGTTATATGACATTATCTCCTCTATAAAAACTTTTTTCTAACTTGGTAATAGTAATAAAAGTTGTATAATAATTATTAAAGCATTGTTATTTATTACCATGGTTACGGTCATTCCGGATATCAGTCCTTGGCGTTTAGTGAACACTGGACATCCAATTTTTTATAATAAATTGTTAAAAATGTTTTAACACCAATTAAAATTATGTATATTAAAAACAAAGATTTCGAGATTAATATCCATCCATTTTTTATTTGATTACCATGGTTGGTTTCAATACGAATACCAACAAAATGGCGAATCGTTTGGCATTCTAACTTTTATGATAAACTGTTAGAACTGTTAGTTAGTAGCTAACAATTTAAATTTACATGAAATTTGTTAAGACAGCAATAAAATTCACAAACTATTAACGCCAATCGGTAATTTGTCAGGAAAGTATACAAGAAAAGTTAGTTTTATGTATGCAACAGTTCATAATGATCTCTTAAGGTTTTCGTGCCTGTAATTAGAGCGCTCGCAAGCTCGCGCTCTCACCTCGACACTCGTACCTTTACAAGCTTCATTACAAGCTTTATTACACAACACTATAATGATGTTACTAATTAATAACAAACAAAACAATGTAATGTTTATTTTCATAACTTAAATTTGACACAGGTTAAAGGGGTTTTTTGCATTGGAATCTTGTATTTAGGCCAGAGCCCTACTTTGAAAATGGAAGTTTGAAGTTACATTAGTTCCATCCCTGTCGCTTGCCATTCGAGACTAAATCTGCAGAAAGGGATGGAGCTAATGTATCTTCGACCTTCCATTTTCAAAGAGCCTCTGGCATTATTAAGTGCGTTTTGATTAATACTGTTTAGTTTTAATTTTATAATATCGCACTGCCAGATCAAAAGAGGAGTAACTCAAAGTACAACTGTATTTTAAAATAAACTTTAATACAACGTCTATGAGCTTGAAACAAATCTAAAAAAGATTTTGAGTTGATGCTGTCTTGATCTAGCAGTGCGATATGTTGATAATCATCGCGATTTGTACTACGATAAATCGCTTCATTATCAATCGTAATTATTAGGTATCCCTTTGGAACCCCTAATTTTTTTATTCATATTTATCTTTTCACATAACTTTTGTTAGCATAACACCCTTGTAGGCTGACATTACAGTTTTTATTAACATCTATTTTGTAGAATAGGTTAGGTTAGTTTTTTATAGTACATTGTGTATTAAGGTCGGTAAGTAAGGAATTACGATCGAGGCTCTAGTAGAAGCCCGAAGTCGAAGACTGAGGGCTTTCTGAGTCGAGGTTCGTAATTCCCGTACCGCCCGTGAAACATACAATGTTTTTCATCACATTTGCGAGTAAATAAATAAAATTATAGGGCAGAAAAAACTTACAATATAATACACAAGTCAGCACAACTATTATTACGAATTACTTGAACTTTTTTTAAGCGGATGACGGGCGGACTCCACAGATTATACAAATGTTTCGTTCAGAAACGTTAAGGGCAAATACTTACGTAGGTATACATACAGCCCTGAAGGAGTGTAAAAAAAAACGACATTTTGATACAGAAAACTATTAAAATCGATTATTAAGAACATTAATTGAGTATTTAAGTAACAAGTAGTGAGATTGCAATGAAATTCCTGTTTAAATAACATTTTAAGACAATTTTTCAATTGCGTGTAAACTCTTTGCTTGAACTTGCATGACCTGTAACCTGTGCTATAAATTAAAAAAAAATTACTTACCGACCTTGGGTTTCATGGTAAAAAAAAAGGTCGAGGGTTTTATATCGGGCATTGCGGCCAAGTTAACCTGTATGTTTAGATACTGTTTACGTGCAAGTGTGATGAAATAATAATTTAAATAGAAACGGTTCTGTTGTATAAATCGTTTTAGGACAAATTATTTTATGCAGATAGGTACCTGATGCGTAAAATAAAACGATCCAACAGTGAACCTAATTAATACGATTATAGATGCAAAACGATGTACCTTTTCATAGTCGTTGCATCTCTAGATTTAATACCAATTTGCTTTTGATAAATTATGACTAGCAATCACTGTTCATATCATACATACATACATTCAATCACGCCTGTTTCCCAGAGGGATAGGCAGAGACCGCTTCTTTCTACTTGCTACGATCTTGACAAATTTCTTTCGCTTCTTCCACATTCATACATCGAGTCATGCACGCACGTCGGTTTCGGGTACCTACTTAAGATTCGGCCCTTTTCCAGTATTTCTCCGATTTGATTCGAAAAAGTACGCCTAGGGCGGCCCCTTCCGACCCTTCCATTCACTTTCGATCTGTATATCTCTTTCATCCATTCTTTCCAAATGACCGAATCATCGAAGCATGCCCTTTTCAATCTTAGTCACTACATCTTCTTTTATTCCACATTTCTCTCCGACTTTTTCACTCCTTACTCTATCAATCAGTTTCATTCACACCACAAACACTACGCTTTAATATACATCAGGGTAGGGGCCAGCACTCCATTGTGAACAGCCAGTCTGGCTTTTTGTGAAACGCCTAATGACAGGCATATCATTTATAACTTATATTATATTAAAGTCTTCAATTTTAAGTAACTAGTCCCTAAATAAGTTAATATAATCTCATTACAACCGAACTTATCCAAATGTTTAGTGGTTCTGCAATATTTACGTATTTGTATTTCAGTTAAAATTTTGCATATTTACCATCAGCCCGTTTCTCAAAAAGTATTAGTCTAATAATTAGTGTTTTGTCTCATTTTGTAGTTTTATTTACGAGACAAAACACAAGTATGAATAGACTAATACGCTTTGAGAAATGGGCCTCTGTTTACAATGATTCAAAATTTCGATATCTTGTTGTTAACCTTTTGAACGCCACAGTCGGCTCTGGCCGACAACTGAAAGTCGTGCCACTGACGCCACCGACGGCCACAGCCGACACAAGTTAGAGATTAAAAGAGACTTTGTTTCGTATAAATAAAGTTGTAATTTGCTTAGCATAGCAAACATGTTTGGCGTGTGAGTGACGCATTTTGTATTTGACGTACGGCGTTCAAAAGATTAAAAATGTAAGCATGGTTTTGGACTATTGTAATTCGATAGACTCGAGCTCGGTATTTTTTCACCTATCAGTAATGTACATTTTAAGGTAATATGGTATTGGATAGACCTCTATTTCCAAATACATTCAATTACTTTTGTCTTTGTCACATAATTAACCTGGCTCTTGCCTGCAACTCCTTTTGTATAGAACTTTGTTTATTGCTTTTCCCTCCAACAATTTCAAAAATCAAAGTGATTTTTTTTCTCTAGATATTCCTTAGCAGGAAAGTTAAATTGCCAGTTTTTGTGACATTATCTACACATTTATATTGATTCTGATTGTTTGTAGTAACCAAACAGCCCTACGTGTATTTTGTTAATGACAAGTCATACGCACCGATAAATGTGTGTCCATTAGCTAATTTCCGTCATTCATGATAAGAAAGTTTAAACTGCATTATTTTTAATTTAAATATGAGTCGAGCATAATTATTTGGAAAGCATTTACTAATTACATGTTCATTTGTAATAAATGCGTGGTTGTTTTGGTTTAGGCTGGGTATTGTACCGTAGTCCACGGCACATATACCCACTCCTGGCCGAAAATCAAACAAACTGGACTCAGTCGTATGCGCAGGCGCCACATCCATCTAGCCAAACGCGTCGACAACTCAATAATCAGCGGATTAAGAAGGAACGCTCAAATTCACATCTTTATCAACTTGGAGAGAGCCCTGAATGATGGCATAAAGTTTTACGAATCCGACAATGGAGTCGTGTTGACTGCCGGCAATGAAAAAGGATTTTTAGGAACCGAGTACTTCGATAAAGTAGTCGAGGTATCAACTGGTGAGTGAACATTTTTATTTTATTTACCATCGATTTTACCAAACTGAAAACTGAACTTGCTTCGAGATTAGTCTATATTACAAATTCGGCGTTTAATCTAGATATAATCTTAATTAAATCCGCCCTTATTCATTCATCAAATCAACTTTTCGTCTGATAAATCACATATCTTATTACTTACCAGGGAACCATACTAGTGCACAAATTTGATAAGTTAAATAATAACTATCCTCCTATCTTATCTTTCCTTAGTGACGATTTTTCACGCATAAGTTTAAAAAGGAACAAGTTATTTGTCTCTGAAGTATCTCTAGTAAGGCCTTGGTAGGTTTTAAATTATATTGAATTGGATCAGGTCCATTTCGAATCACTGTAAGAAATGTGGATCATTCCAACCTAAATCAGAGGGGCCCTGACCTCTCGCGTCTGGTTAGGAATAGCGTTCAGTTCTATCGAAGGAGAAGAGAAAACTGTCATTATGAACCGCAAACGCCTGAGAGCGAGGGCGGCGCCGCGTTCCTAAAGCCAAGGTGGAGGACGGAAAGGGCCGCTTCCGCAGTTTGGGCCATCGCGGCTCCTGCCTGACCGAAGCGGGTATATTCCAGGTGCTACCATTTACCCGTAAAGTAGAAGATGGAGGCAGGCCCGGTGTCGCCACTAGCCAAGGCGCCGGCGCGCACCGCCGCTGGCCGCCCGGCCTTCGTGCGCGCGCCGGCCACGGCCCCCGCGCACGGCGCGCGCGGCGCGCATGGCGCGCATGGCCCGCCCGGCCCGCACGGCGCGCACGCGGCGCACTCCCCGCGCGGGCAGGACCAGTGGCAGCGCCGCCGCGCCGAGCGGGCCGACGCGCACGAGAAGGACTACGAGCGCATGGTGCTCGTCACTGGTGAGTCGCACTACTGTCGCCTTGCCGGCGCACACGGCCCGCAGCACTCCCCGCGCGGGCAGGACCAGTGGCAGCGCCGCCGCGCCGAGCGGGCCGACGCGCACGAGAAGGACTACGAGCGCATGGTGCTCGTCACTGGTGAGTCGCACTACTGTCGCCTTGCCGCCGCCCCCGGCGCACACGGCCCGCAGCACTCCCCGCGCGGGCAGGACCAGTGGCAGCGCCGCCGCGCCGAGCGGGCCGACGCGCACGAGAAGGACTACGAGCGCATGGTGCTCGTCACTGGTGAGTCGCACTACTGTCGCCTTGCCGCCGCCCCCGGCGCACACGGCCCGCAGCACTCCCCGCGCGGGCAGGACCAGTGGCAGCGCCGCCGCGCCGAGCGGGCCGACGCGCACGAGAAGGACTACGAGCGCATGGTGCTCGTCACTGGTGAGTCGCACTACTGTCGCCTTGCCGCCGCCCCCGGCGCACACGGCCCGCAGCACTCCCCGCGCGGGCAGGACCAGTGGCAGCGCCGCCGCGCCGAGCGGGCCGACGCGCACGAGAAGGACTACGAGCGCATGGTGCTCGTCACTGGTGAGTCGCACTACTGTCGCCTTGCCGCCGCCCCCGGCGCACACGGCCCGCAGCACTCCCCGCGCGGGCAGGACCAGTGGCAGCGCCGCCGCGCCGAGCGGGCCGACGCGCACGAGAAGGACTACGAGCGCATGGTGCTCGTCACTGGTGAGTCGCACTACTGTCGCCTTGCCGCCGCCCCCGGCGCACACGGCCCGCAGCACTCCCCGCGCGGGCAGGACCAGTGGCAGCGCCGCCGCGCCGAGCGGGCCGACGCGCACGAGAAGGACTACGAGCGCATGGTGCTCGTCACTGGTGAGTCGCACTACTGTCGCCTTGCCGCCGCCCCCGGCGCACACGGCCCGCAGCACTCCCCGCGCGGGCAGGACCAGTGGCAGCGCCGCCGCGCCGAGCGGGCCGACGCGCACGAGAAGGACTACGAGCGCATGGTGCTCGTCACTGGTGAGTCGCACTACTGTCGCCTTGCCGCCGCCCCCGGCGCACACGGCCCGCAGCACTATTGACTTGCAGCTTGTACGCTTTTTTTAATAATTTAATTAAATTCAAAATGTTAGGATAAGAGTAACAATCTTTAATTAATTTATAAACCTCTTCCTGATCTCTGATGTGTGAAATAAAGGCAAATTCTCCAGAATCCTCCTTCACATATAATATAACATTATTTATTTATTTGATTTTATTTGCAGGGTTTCCCTCCTACAGCCAGCCTCAAGACTTAGCGCATGTCTTCTGCATGTTCGGCAACGTGAGAGTGGACCGGATCGTCGAGTGCATGGCCGCCCTCGTGTACACCAGCCCCGCGGAGGCGAAGGCCGCCATCAAGGCTTCCACCACTGTCAACATCTACGGCGAGTTCCTTACTGTGAGACCCTTCACGAAGGCGACGGATTTTCTGATGCAGCCGAAGAAAAAAGATATCTTTAAGAATAAGCCAAAAGGTAGGTTTCTGTTATTAGGTATCTACCTATAGATATATACAGTACCGGCAAATAATTAGTATTTAAAAAACCATTGCTGACTTTTTCTTGCATATCTCGTATTTAGTACGAACGTTGATTGGTTGTCAATTTTGGTAAGTAATATTTGTATGGAATCGTATGAGATGTAAGTACAAAGGTGATGTATTAATAGCCGGTACTGTGTGTATGTATATACAAATCTCGTGTCACGGTGTTTGTGTTCGAACTCCTCCGAACTGATTCGCCCGATTTTATGTATATATATTTATTTATTTTATGTCATAGGAAGGCAATTGAGCACACAGGCCACCTGATGGTAAGTAGAAACTGTGACCCATAGACATTCCCATTCACAAGACTGCAAATGCACTGCCAACCCTAAGGACTACGATGGAATGCCTCTATGCTAGTCATTTCACCGGCTGTCTTATCCCCAAACCGGAACACAACAATGCGAACACTGCTGCTGGTGCTGTTCTGTGTTTGGTAGGTATGAGAATATCTAAGATATCGGGTTCAGAAGCCAAAAGGCCTATTACCTGCATTGCTACCATTGCTACCTGTAACATACGAGGGTGCATTGAAAAGTGACGACGCGCTGGCCTAGTTGGTAGTGACCCTGCCTACGAAGCGAGCGGTCCTGGGTTCAAATCCCGGTAAGGGCAGATATTTGTGTGATGAGCGCGAATATTTGTTCCTGAGTCATGGATGTTTTCTATGTATTTAAGTATTTATTTCTCTATATAAGTATTTATATAGTTGTCTAGTACCCATAGTACAAGCCTAGAGCTTAGTTTGGGACTAGGTCAATTGGTGTGAGATTGTCCCCTGATATTTATTATTTATTATTATTATTATAAAGTTCTGAGCCTAAGGTTGAATATAATAAAAAAAAAAACAAATAAATACTGGCAAGTCAAAGTGCCATATTTAGTCGCCATTATGCACTATCTTTTGTTTTTTTCCTGTCACAATTTTGCATTTTATGCTCGAACTGCTACATAAGGTCACTGATTTTTCAAGTAATGGATAAAATTGAGCACCGTTCTGTCATAAAATGTTTGCAAAAGAAGGGGTTAACACCAAAACAAATATTTGAAGATATGAATCAAACATAAGGGCAATCTGCTCCATCGTATCCTACCATAAAAAGATGGGTAGCTGGTTTCAAACGTGGCCGGGAGACTGTTCAAGACGAGCCTAGGAGTGGGCGGCCGTTGACGGCTACTACGGACGAAAATGTCAATAATATATGAGATGCGATAATGAAGGATAGGCGATTGAAGATTGTGGAGATAGCGGAAGCAATGGGTATTTCTTATGAGCGGGCACAGAACATCATCACCGATGTTCTTGGATTTTCTAAGGTGTCAACCAGGTGGGTGCCTAGACTGCTTTCAGTCGAGAACAAACGAGTACGTGTTACAATTTCCCAAGATTGTTTATGTATGTTTCAACGTGACTCCGACGATTTTTTCAATTGTTTTATAACTATGGACGAGACATGGGTCCACCACAGTACACCAGAATCGAAAGAACAATCCAGGCAATGGAAAAGACCAGGTTCACCACCACCCAAAAAAGCCAAGGTCATTTTGTCAGCTAATAAGGTAATGGCCTCAGTTTTCTGGGATTGCAGGGGGGTTATCATGAATATCATGATAGACTATCTCGAAAAGGGCAAAGCAATAAATTCGGACTACTATTGTGCTCTTTTACGTCGTCTGCGTGAGGAAATTAAAATAAAGAGACCTGGAATGCTGTCGAAAAAAGTACTGTTTCACCAAGACAACGCTCGCGTTCACACTTCGGCGAAATCAATGGCACAAATATATGATTGTGGATTTGTAGTGCTGCCGCATGACCCTTACTCGCCGGATCTAGCTCCTCCCGATTATCATCTCTTCCCAAAACTCAAAAAACACTTGGGAGGACAAATATTTTCGTCAAATATGGAGGTACAAGAAGCAGTAGACTCATATTTTAACGACCTCGGCGATTCTTTTTTTTTGATGGGATAATGAAGTCGGAGGCGAGGTGGACTAAGTGCATTGACCTTCATGGAGAATATGTCGAAAAATAAAATTGTTATAAAAAGTGAGCCCGTTACTTTTTTTTACCAGGCTCAGAACTTTTCAATCCACCCTCGTATCTATAGGTGCTAAGCTAATGTAAGTATAAATAGTACATTGTTGCCTAGGCGCGGAAAGTAAGGGTTTTCCTGACGAGGTGGATAGCGAGGCCTGCTAAAATACGAGTCAGGAAATCCTCGTTTCCGCCGAGGCATACATAATGCTTTTCTCAAACATGTGAGGAAATAATACAAATACATTTCTAAAAAGCAAGTAATTTAATTTACATTTTTGTTTGCCCTCCACAGCATAAATTGGTCATAAGTTCGGTTATATTTCTCCTTAGATTTAGCGGGAAGCAGGTTTTGCCTAACCGAGGCAGCTTCAGATTTTAATATAGGCGGTGTGGTACCTATTTCGTCGCTTTCGTTGCTTGAGCTCATTTTTTATAGTAAGTATTTCACACAACAAATAGTTTAATATTCGGTTTCACAATTATATTATGCAGAATGAACGAATGTTACCGACTGTCAATTGTTTTTAAATACTAACAACCATAGACATTGGAATGCAAATTCAAAAAGAAACACACGCACTGTGCTAAAAAAGCGAGCAGTTACCTTGGCTGTTTGGAATTTTTGTCTTGGTCCTTTTGATTTTGTATGCAAATTGACAGCATTTTTAAGAAATATATGGACATGGACGGAAAGTGTTTTCATATGGTTTTTTTACTCCTAGGAGTAAAATGAGGCACTTTCCGTCCTTGTGTTTCAATCGGAAAACCGTTTTTTCCGAGCATGTTTGAGAAAATTGACTTTTTTGCGTAGGGGTTAAAAATATATAAATCAAATCATAGAAATAACATATTTATTCAGTATCACTGCTCATGTTTTACAAGATAGTTCCATAAGTCTCGAGACGTAACTAGGAGAAGGTGCTTATATTAAATACTTTTTGATTTTTTGAAAAGTTGAATATTGAATTAAAGACATTTAAGTGATGCTACTTTTGTTATTCTGAAATAATGGAAAAAATTAGTTTCGTGTGCTGAGAAAACATTGTTTTTTAATGGGAAAAAATACCATTGACGCACAGCGGTGGCTTTTAAAATGTATTCCGGAATCTGCTCCCTCTAAGACAACCATTTGTTGGTGGTATGCCGACTTAAAACGCGGTCGCATGGACACGAATAATGCTGAACGCTCAGGTCATCCAAGTGAAGCAGCGACTCGACAAAATATCAACCAAGTCCTAAAAATCGTTTCGGACGATCGAAAGGTAAAATTATTTACTATTTTACATCAAAATTTGGCCATGAAAAAGCTTTTTTCCAAGTGGGTGCCGCGTTTGCTATAAGTGTATTGTATAGATGAAGAACTGATTGCAAAAAAGTTAATGAATGAAATTAATGAGTGAATGTAAATGTTAATAGGTATTAAAACAGTAAAAAACTAAAAATGCTTTTGTAAACTATAATAAATAATAATAACAAGGCCTTTTCATCTATTCCAGATAAACTATAGTCACTTGGTATATCTTCCTCTGATTCGTTAAGGTTGATTGATTGATTGAGGTTATGGTTTTCGGATAAATCATCAATTTTAGGTTCCATTAACCAGTATCTTCCTTATGTTTCTTGGGTTTTTCTGAAAATATTGTGAAACGTCTCTTTGTCAAGCTGTGTTGCTTCAATGTGTATCTGTTTCTAATGGGTATGAAACAAGACGCGACATGCAGGTTCTGTCAAGAGACAGAGGAGACAGCAATGCACATCCTCTGTTCCTGCGGACCACTAATGCGCAACAGAAGTATCTACCTAGGGCGACATATAATGGACCCACAAGACATACAACTGCCCAAAGCATCTGGAAATTCCTGGACGCAACGGGCGCAATCGATTCAGGGCGCTGTTACTTCGAAAAAGAATTTTCGAAAGCGGCACAGCAACTAAATGATATTATGACGACTTGACGGCAAAAGTGGCGGCAAAACGATTCCGGTTCGTTACAGCCAAATATCATAATGAGGTGTTCCTAGAATATCAAAAAGTCAAAACAGATTGTTCTCATAATGTCTAAAGATCGAAATGACTTACGCCTACTTCTTAGATTACCGTATTCTTAATATGACTATAATTCATTTAGACTCTATCTCGTTTTGATACATTTTCAATTCTACCATTTCCCAAAATGTCTAAAACTTGACTTGATCATGTTTTGATGAATTTTCAATTATACCATTTCCCAAAATGTCTCAAACTCAAATTAACTAGACTCAAAAACGTCAATATGGAAAATATTTAAAATTATGTTGAAGTTTACAGTTTTTAACCAATGAGTAATTAAATTAATTATCAACGGCATCCCAATTTTCATCTTTTTACTATTTTTGTTCTGTTCAATCGAAAATTCATTAATTGATAAATTTGTTGAAATTTTACGCTTGTAAAGTTTGTGGTATAGGCTCCTGGGCTGTTATTTTCTGAAAAGCTAAGGTGATCGAACGCAGGAGTGAATGACCAAGCGGCGAGTTTAAGTAGTCCCGTCCGAGCTAACAAAACACATTATAATAATTCGGTATTTGAAGTTATTGTTCATTTTACCAACTATACAATTTGGATATCGGATGTAATCTGTAATTGTTATTATGACATTTTATTGTATTGAAAATTAGTCAATTTGGGAATTAAGGCATTTTGGAACTAAGACAATTTGAGATTTAGTAAAATATGTAAAAGGGCATTATGATATTTGGCTGTAATAAACCGGAATCGGCAAAACAAACTTGTGCTGTGTCACGAATATTAATGTTTTTTTTTTTTATTCATAGACAAACTAATAAAGTGCTCATGTGTCGTTCAAAATCAAATGTCGTATTCATATTCATTTATTATTGCTTAACCAATAACCATGGTATTCAGTAATTACAGGGTTTTCTATTCAACACGGTAAAAACCATATGGTGTTTGAGCTGTTATCGTATTGTCACTGTTTTGATATCTTTTATTTACTTGACATTAATGGCGGCTGACGTCAAAACAATACCGTAACAGATCAACTACGATGTCGTCGTTTTTACCGCCTAAAATACCGGCCCAGGAGGTCTTAATATTATACAGTGTGTCTCTGACCTTGGGGCTTTAAATTCAACGATCGATTCTTCTCGCTAAACTGAACTACTTTTGTTCTGCAACATGAAAAAATAACTTAAATTTAGATAACGAATTGATGTTAAAGTCTAATTGTAAAATCAGTGTATTACATACTGGCCATGTAATCACTATCTCATGGTACGGAGGCGCCATTACCTTGGTACGGGGGCTAAAGGAAAATGGAGAATTGGATCGCGTACATTGAAAATTAGATTTAACTTGTATGATAAAAAATAAATTTAAACTGAACATATTTTTAACAACTTACAGAACAAAAGAAGTTTAGTTTCAGGAGTAGAAATGATCTATGCATTTAAAGCCCCAAGGTCAGAGGCACCCTGTATACAGTATCGTACTAAAAAATATACCGTGTTGACGTTTCAATTAATACTAGAATTGGGCCTATTTAAATTACATTGGTTTTAGAAGATGTTCCAAATTTGAAAGTCATTAACATTATAATATTTGATAACGTAATTAAAAAATTACGTTACAGCCGTTATTACTGTTACCTACTACCACAGGAATGCTTGTTATTGCAAACGGGGCTTCAACGCATAATATAGGGCTTATGATTATGTGTATAGATAAAGTATAAAACAGTATCAAATATTTTAGAACAACTTGTTAAGCCTCATATTCTAAAATCACCACGTCTTAAGAGGCTTTATAATGACATTTTAATGAAGACTAGATGAGGAAGGATAGGGAGAACTGTCAGGTCGCGTGACCATACAATGAAAATATTTGAATGTATCATTTGCAGTCCCGACTGTGAATCCGACGAGTATCTCCTGGGTGGGCGACTTCCACGCTCAGCTGCAGGCGCTGCTGGGCGCCGTGCGGCTCTCCGAGCTCGACGTCCAGCGGCTCGCGGGGCTCTACCGGGACCTGGAGCTCGCGCTGCAGCCCGCCTGGCCCGGTGAGTGGCGGCACCTCGGCATAACCAGGGCCCTATTTCATAAGTTTACAAATAATATTAGAAAATAATACAAGTTACAAGCTAATGATTCAGAAGTCGTACTAATTTGTGTTGCATAACAATTTTCGTTTTTGCTAATAATGCAACAATGTTACTGTTGCATAAATTACTAATATTTTATCTAAACTACAAGTAATATGATCTCAATTTACAAGTGGTAATATATTTTGTTGCATAATGTATTTATCCGAACTAGTAATATTGGTGCTAATATTATCAGCAAATTTTACAAATTACAAGTTAATTCTGTAGCGAGGTTGTTACGACCTCTTTTGTTTGAGTTCCTGGCCACTCTTACATTTCGATCTAAATCTTCCAAATTCAAATTTATTACATTCTATTCCGATATCGATCCTTGGATCATTCTCCAGATATTTTCCAGAAGAACCAGACACGAGTAGGTACTACGGTAATATTGTAACTACATTAATTTATTATTTTATTTGGTATTTAGTTCTAAATTATAAAATACATACATTATTATCTCAAGCAGTGATTCATTTATCTTCGACACAACGTCTCAGCTATATTTACCCTATACCGTCAGAAATGGCTCTCCGGCGGGGAATCGAACCCCGGTCTCCCGCGTGACAGGCGGGGATACTTACCACTCGCTGTCAGAATTGGGATCGTTGTGTAGTGGTGTCATAAGCCATGTTTTCAAAGGGTAGAGTCCCCAAGTATTACGCCATTAGGAAATATACAGGGTGAACTCTAAATGGTAATACAAATGATCACTTCTGTGTTCTACCCACGAATATGAACAACTTTCACTAAGGTACAACACTGAAATCACGAAAAAAAAACAGCTGCTTCATACATTTTGGTCGAGTAAGTACCTATTGAAATTTTCTATGAGACAGCTTTGTATTACCAATTAGAGTTCACCCTGTATTGGCTTGTTCCATGGTACTGTATAGGCTACTTCGTCGTAGAACTCTTGCGTCGTGGACGCTACCTGGCCAATTGGCACTTACATAGAAAAACTGATATTCTGGTTCACATACCATCATACAGTTGCTTGAATGGCCTCCTATTCGATCAACAAATGCTGGTTCGTGTGAAGTGGGTGCATCGATTGGTATTAAAGTGCCATCAATTATGCCAATCACATTAGGGAAATTATACAATTCGTAGAATTTACCTACCACTTCTTCAGTTGATTGTGGCCATTTAACTGCTGACAGAAATAATCTTCGATTTATTGTTTTAACAACACGGCGAACAGCACGTGAAACGGTCGATTTATTAATGCCGTGACTTGCACCTACAGAGAAATGACGTGTTTTCAAAAAAGTGTCCCGTCATGAAATTGTCAAGAAATCAGTTTGTCAAGAAACGTCAGGAAATTATCAATACTAAGGATGATGTTATACCAAAGAGCTATGGAAATCAAGTAACGCAAAATTAAACACATTTTGTCTTATAGTAATTAAATGTATTTTTTAATTATTTGTATTATAATAATCTTAATCTAAAACATAAGCAGCTAGGCTTGTTTTGTTTTTGCAGCATTTTTCTTCTCTTTTCTCTTTTCTTCATCAGGTAAATCTTTGACCTTTTTTTGTCTATCTTTCACTTTCTGTAAATGATGTTTTCTTTTACTTTCGTACTTTTCTGGGTTCTCTCGTTTCAATTTCTCAATATATTTTTTCTGCCGCTCTGCAGCTGATGACAAGCTATTAATCCAAATGTTTTTTGTTTCAAGAAAATACTTACATTTTATAATTCATTGCTTGTCCCCGCCTGCAATACCTTTTCCACTATTCAAGTTGTATGTATATTGGTATAAATTGCATTACTTGTTAACGAGGTATCAAACAAAAAATCATTGCATGGTACATTATAAGTATTTACCTATGTATGTTTGAATGTAAACACTTTATTATACAAACAAAAAAGATAATATAGCTTGTTTCTCGCTTTTCAGTTGTTTTTTTTACTGCAGTCGGGTTTTATGTTTTTATTTAAATAATTTAGTTTATTTCACATTTTTTTGGCTGTAGTAAGAAATATTTATTACTTAACATTTAACGTGCTTTTTGATTTCCCTGTCTAAATGGTAGCATCAAAGTATTATAATGTATATATATTTGGAATGGGCTATTTACTAGCTTTCATTTGAGACCCATATTGCTATAATAAACTTTTTTTTTTTTAAACCCCCTCTTTTTTTTGCAGACGCCATTTTGAAATATTATATACCCTATGTCACTTCGGCAATTAAGACGAATCGAATGACACCTAGTATGTTAAAATCGGTCAAGCCGTTTAGGCTGCAGAGCGTGCCCAGAAATAGAGATACATACATACATACGCTCGAAAAACATAACCCTTCTTCTGACGCAGTCGGGTAAAAACCGCCATCAGAAAATGATTTTATCTTATGGAACACGTTAAAATAAGCATATTTTACTTGAAAACTTTTCTCTAAATTCAAAAATGGCCGAGTTATAGGGGTTTGAATGTTAAATAAAATATAAAAAAGTAAAAAATAATACAAAGAAAAATAGGTTAGGTTAGTTTTTATATACAGCCGAAGGGCAAACCGGCCAGAAATAGGGGACCCGTCGACTCAGTTTTTAACTCCGTAATATTCTAATATGCAACATCCCAAGTCCCTGACGCCTTGAAATAAACCAAGATTTGAACCGGTCATTTTTGATTTTAAATAAAAGTTTATCTAAAAAAATACCTATGCTTATATTTGTATTTTCTCCAAGATTCAATCAAAATAATCATGAAACCGTCCTTATATGCACCCCCTTTGCTTTAGGCGGACCGGTGAAGTCAGTGAACATACATAAAAAATAAAATAAAAAATACAAACAGTGAAACGTATAATCTTCTTCTTTTTTTTGAAGTCGGTTCAAAAATATACTAAATTTTACTATGCAACCCTACCTCCTGCATGAAACATCCAAAATTTCTTGACGTCAGGAAAATGTCACGAAATCTTGTCAGGAAAATCAGGCACGCAGTCATATTTTTGTAACTACATCATAATCATAATCATTTATTTGCTTAGAAACATAATTTTACAGGGTGGTAAGGAACAATTATGTAAAACCCAAAATGGCATGCAAAATAATATTACACATTAAAGCTAATAACAATACAATTGTAGGAAATACAATTGTAGGAAATAAAAATATGCACATACATTTTGCAAAATATGCATATAACTAGTAATGACCGGCCTGATCAAACATTTTACCAAAGTATTCTTCCAATTTGTAAAACGGCCTTTTTAATAAAAATAATTTAACCTTTTTCGAAAATTCGTTTAAATTAATACATTGTTTAATATCATTGTTTAATAAATTGTAGATAAATGAAAGTATCTATTAGATCCAACAACAAAAGCTTCCTGAGTATTTATCACCTTTAACACAAAGTTTTGTACATATTTGATTATAATAATTACTTACTTTTTGAGTCGAAACACGTCAGGAAATATTTTTTATATCACTCACTTCGAACGCTCCGACTGTTTTGCTCAACTGACAACTAATACAAAATGGTGGCACTATTGTCTCATTGTCTATGGAATCCAATCGGGGTGCCATCCGCAAAATACAAATTTCTACCTTGGGACACTGTTCTGTTGGTAGAAATAGCGTCAAGAAATGTGTCACGATTTTTTTTTTCAAATTGTGGGTCATTTAATGTTTTTGACTTTTAAATAACAGAAAAGGCATAAAAAAGCTCAAGTGTGATTTTAAATAGTGTCACATATTATATAACTGTAGATAAGAGCAAGTCCCTTTCTAAGTATTTGAAAATATAGATTTCACGAAGACTTATTATCCTTTGGGCAGGGTGGGGACATATACAGGGTGTATTGCAAGTCGTGTGCCAAATGAATATCGTGGGTAGCTAAGGTCACTTGCAACACGTTTTGGGCCAATTAACACTCATCCTACCCACGGTGTTTTTTTTATATTTTTTTGAAAAAATCTCGGTATCTTCCAAAAGTTAACCATTTTGTTCACCTATCTTTTTTTTTTAATGTGACAGCACAAAAGTACTTATAGTTTTTTTATCTTTAATGTTTGCGCATTCGAATGAAATGTTATTTTTATTCATATAGTAAACAAATAAAAAAATATTAGCCAACAAAGTGTGAAGGACAGAAAAATAAAATCTTCACGGTCAACTTTACGGCACAATTAAAAAAAAAGTGGAAGCTCCTCAGATCTTCCAACATCATAAAAACTTCTCCAGTTCCTGACAATTCTTACGGTATACCACATGTCTAGAATCACGTTCAGTTTTTCGTCAAAATATGGTTTCAATCTAAAATGGTGGTTTTATTCGGTCAGTAGATCCAGCCAGTTAAATGGGCTAAATGCACAATACAAAACGCAATATGGTTAAAAACATAGCTAGGTACCGTTAATCAAATAGTTAACTTCGTTAATCGTTAATCCGCTACAAAAATAGTTAGCTTCGTTAAACGTTAAAGCGTTAGATTTCGGAAGAATTAACGCAAGTTAACGTTAATCGTTAATCCGTTAATATGTGTAAAAAAATGCATTTTTATATCGTTGCGTTAGTGAACTTATAAAACCTGTTGGTTTAGGTTCTGGAAGTTAACAGGATAGGAACAAAACAAAAATACAAAAGGGCATAAGGTGCATATTCCCCTTCATGTCATGAACATTAACATGTTGAAGTTCTCGTCTGAAAGCGAGGCTTTTGGAGTTAAAATGTCTTTACCCGTGGAAAACAGACGTTCAACTGCAGCGCTTGAGGGTGGTATAGCAGTATTGTATTTAATGAATAGATTTATGAATATCTTTTCCCCGAGGAATGCAGCATCTTTGAACGAGTCTTTTGATTTCATGTCCAGACACATTTTAACGAGACTTAGCGCTTTACTCTTTAAAGAGTTGGAGCTCTTTGGTTTTTCTATAGACTGAGTGACAGAATTGAAAAAGTCTTCCTCGTCATCATCGTTGCTACTCACACCACACACTCGCTGCCCCGCGCCGCCCGGCACTTGTGGTTTCATACTTGTCTAAACCTGTTTTTCGCGCCACGCCGCGGTACCGTTCGGCAAATAGTAGGCATTGGATTAACGATTAACGGACTTCTGCATATTAACGGAAGTTAACGTGTCCGTTAACATTTTTAAAAGTTAACTTACGTCCGGTTCCTATATTCAATCCGCGGACAGATAGGCTTACTTCGGATTAAAATTTGACACATTTTGTATGGGCAAATGTCAAATTTTAACCCGAGGTAAGCCTTATCTATCCTCGGATTGAATATAGGAACCCGACATTAAAAGTTAATCCGTTAATCAAAATGTTAACTTCGTTAATTAACGATTAACGGATTAACGCGTTAATGCCCAGCTATGGTTAAAAATCATCTTTATTTTAATAATTACTTCAAATTTTGTTCAAATTGTCTTACTCCACAATTGATACATTCGCGACACCTTTTTCGTATTTCTACAGTAGTTGTTGTACGAAGTGTCACTTCTTGCCGCATTATTGCGAACGCGTCATTAATTTTTGCGATCAGATGCTCTCTGCTCTCTACCTGTGTTGCGAACACTAGCTCTTTGGCCCTTCCCCAGACGTAAAAGTCAAAGACACTTCGTACAACAACTGTAGAAATACGAAAAAGGTGTCGCGAATGTATCAATTGTGGAGGAAGACAATTTGAACAAAATTTGAAGTAATTATTAAAATAAAGATGATTTTTAACCATATTGCGTTTTGTATTGTGCATTTAGCCCATTTAACTGGCTGGATCTACTGACCGAATAAAACCACCATTTTAGATTGAGACCATATTTTGACATAAAACTGAACGTGATTCTAGACATGTGGTATACCGTAAGAATTGTCAGGAACTGGAGAAGTTTTTATGATGTTGGAAGATCTGAGGAGCTTCTACTTTTTTTTTAATTGTGCCGTAAAGTTGACCTTGAAGATTTTATTTTTCTGTCCTTCACACTTTGTTGGCTAATATTTTTTTATTTGTTTACTATATGAATAAAAATAACATTTCATTCGAATGCGCAAACATTAAAGATAAAAAAAACTATAAGTACTTTTGTGAACAAAATGGTTAACTTTTGGAAGATTCCGAGATTTTTTCAAAAAAAATATAAAAAAAACACCGTGGGTAGGATGAGTGTTAAGTGACCTTAGCTACCCACGATATTCATTTGGCACACGACTTGCAATACACCCTGTATATTTTTATATGGGGGCTACTTTACTGGCCAAACCGAATTCATTTTTTATATTTGTTTTAATACTTCTATGAGTATAAACGTTTTTTAAGAAACAGGATTGACCCGCACAACAATGTGTAATACAATTTCTGAAAAGAAGATTCATATTTAATTCATATTAACGCTTTTCATGAGTGGACAATAAAAAATTCTCAAAGTGGAAAACTTTTTGAAAAATAGTCAAATATTAGCATCCTGTACCAAGCCAGTGGAGAGTACAACACAGTTGTTGTTTGACTGCGGGAAAGAGCACCACCATTGCTTCTTTGTTGAACGTCATGTGAAATTGCTTGAAGAATACGCTCAGCTTTAATCGATGTCATACGGAACAGTTCATAGAAGTGTGCACTATTTTCAAAAGTGAAAGGGTGATGGGCAATTTTGTATGGACCCCGTCCCCCCCTCCAACAGTCACGGGATGCATGTTTATATGTTCGTTAGGACCCAAAACAAGACTAAATAACTATTTTAGTAGCTGAATCGATGGGATTTTTTCTATGAAAAAAACCTTTCAAGAGTCATGAAATGCAAGAATGTGTTCATTTTTAAACCAATTCCATACGATATGATAATGGTTTTCCAAGAGAACCCCATACATAGGACGATCGTCGTCATAGTAAAAAATCATCAGGTTGCCAAGATCTATCAAATGAGATATGTTTCGTTTCTGTTGGTGGGTGGGGACATTTTGCCCATTGTCCTTTATTCGGCTTCTGTAGAATTTACGCTGTCGCCTTGTTTGTAGCAATTCATCCTCTTCTTCGTCAGCAGACGACGAATTTAATAAACTGAACATTTTCGATCAAAGTATACTACCAAAAATGAATACTACAACAAATACTTTAATAATATGGTGCCCCTTAGGCGCGTAGAAATAATTACAAGTTACTTCGAATAACTTGTATTTTGAGCTTCATATTGCAACAGAAACTAGTAAAATTCACTAATTATATTAGTTATTAGCACTGATATTTTGCCACCTGGGGCCCGTTTCTCAAACAGTATTAGTCTAATAATATTAGTGTTTTGTCTCATCTTTTAGTTTTATTTACGAGACAAAACACTAATATTATTAGACTAATACGCTTCGAGAAATGGGCCCTTGTAGTTTATTACTGCTACTTTATTATGCAACAGAAATATACAAGTTACAGGTTGAATGTACTAATATTATTATATAGCTTGTACTTAGATACTTGTATATTTGTATCTCGTACTTTATTAGCAACATAAAAGTACCAGTTACAACCAAAACCTCTAATACAGGGTGACTGGAAATTCGCCGTATTCCTTGAAAGGGGTTATTCTACAGCTCATTTGTAACGATTTAAGTCCAGTCAACCAGGGGTCAAAACTCATTGGTTATCGAGTTATTCACGTTTTTAGAATTTATAAAAAATACCCGTTTTTCGACCTAAAACTAGTCATTGTGTAAAAACTTCGCCATTTAGAAATAAAAAAAAGCATTTTTCAAATAGCCAATGAATTACTGATTACGAAAAATAATAAAAAATGCCAAAAAAATGTAAGGTTTTTCAAATAAAAGGATTTGAAGTTGAAAGTTCTAGTAATTATTTTCCAAATTTTGTAACATGTTAAAGCATAACTAACAAAAAAAGTACGACACTTCGCGTACAAATGACAGGAATAGTATGCTCAATTCATAAGCTTTCTAAAAAGGTACAATTTATGACATTTTATAATTAATTTTCATTTAAAAATGTACAATTAATAATAATAGCAGAAATGTTCGCGGTTAAGCTCCTTCGTTTCAACCAAAAAACGCGGGATCGTTATCGTTTTTAAATTCAGCTAATCGTGTTCTTTTAAAATTTGTTTTTTAAAAACATAAAGTGCGTTCCCTTTTTAACCGAAAAACGCGGGAAGTGTTGTAGTAAAATGAATAGAACATCGTTCTCCTTTTTAAATTCAGCTAATGGTGTACTATTTTACAAATAAATTTGCTTTTTAAAAACAAAGTGCGTTCCATTTTTTAAATTTCGAGCATCTCAAAACTTTTTGAGTGACCTACGTAATCAGTTACTTTCAACTTTCTTTCCAATTCGGACGATATTGATAACTAAGCTTCTTTCTCAAATGCTTTCCCGCGTTTTTCGGTTAAAAAGGGAACGCACTTTATGTTTTTAAAAAACAAATTTTAAAAGAACACGATTAGCTGAATTTAAAAACGATAACGATCCCGCGTTTTTTGGTTGAAACGAAGGAGCTTAACCGCGAACATTTCTGCTATTATTATTAATTGTACATTTTTAAATGAAAATTAATTATAAAATGTCATAAATTGTACCTTTTTAGAAAGCTTATGAATTGAGCATACTATTCCTGTCATTTGTACGCGAAGTGTCGTACTTTTTTTGTTAGTTATGCTTTAACATGTTACAAAATTTGGAAAATAATTACTAGAACTTTCAACTTCAAATCCTTTTATTTGAAAAACCTTACTTTTTTTTGGCATTTTTTATTATTTTTCGTAATCAGTAATTCATTGGCTATTTCAAAAATGCTTTTTTTTATTTCTAAATGACGAAGTTTTTACACAATGACTAGTTTTAGGTCGAAAGGCGGGTATTTTTTATAAATTCTAAAAACGTGAATAACTCGATAACCAATGAGTTTTGACCCCTGGTTGACTAGACTTAAATCGTTACAAATGAGCTGTAGAATAACCCCTTTCAAGGAATACGGCGAATTTCCAGTCACCCTGTAGTATTAGCTCGTACTTTGTTATGCAATCGGGCCCCGGTCACGTTGCAGGCTGCCGCGCCATCCCGTTCGGGTCGGTGACGACGGGGCTGGGCGTGCGCTCGTCGGACGCGGACTGCTTCATGCTGGTCCCGGGCGGCGGGCTGCACGCCGTGCCGCGCGCGCGCCGCGTGCTGGCGCAGCACCCGCACGTGTTCGGCGAGCTGCTGGCCATCCCGCGCGCCAACACGCCCATCGTCAAGTTCTTCCACCTGCCCACCGCCACGCACTGCGACCTGTCTTTCAAGACGCCGCTCGGCGCGCGCAACAGCGAGCTCATCCGGTTCCTGCTGCACGCGGACCCGCGGCTCATCCCGGTCGCCGTGGCCGTCAAGTACTGGGCCGGCGTGCACGAGCTGACCGGCACGGGCAGGCTGACCAACTACGCGCTCACGATGCTGATCCTGTTCTACCTGCAGCAGCCGCCCGCCTCGCTGCCGCCCGTGGAGGAGCTGCAGCGGGACCGCTCGCGCGACCTGAACGTCGACCACTGGAACGCGGGCTTCTCGGACCGCGAGCTGCCGCCGGCCGCCGACTGCCGCTCCGTCGCGGACTTGCTCGGAGGGTTCTTCGCGTTCTACGCGCAGTTCGACTTCGAGACGCTCGTCGTGTGCCCGTTCCTCGGGCGCGCGATCCCGAAGGCCTCGTTCGCGGACCTGAACCTGCTGCCGGCCGAGTTCGAGCGCTACCGGCTGAACGTGGAGGCGGGCCTGGCGCAGCCCCTCCGGTTCACGACGGCGCTGTGCGTGCAGGACCCGCTGGAGCAGTGCCACAACGTGGCCTCGCCGGTCTCCTCGCGCCTCGCCGCCGAACTCCAAGCCTACTACCGCTTCGCGGCGGACGCTTTTACCAAAAGCAAACCTGGCAACTACAGGAACTTCCTGAAGACGATTCTCCTCGAGAAGCCCAAGTTCCCGAAGAAGAGCAACACCGAGTACCGCACCCGGCTCGCGCCGAAGCTGCTGCACGGGCTCGCGGCCGACGACTGGCGCGCCGTCGTCCGCGATATCGTCTTCCTCGTCTTCCAAACCATCTTGAAAATTGAACTGAAGAAGATATACCCCGACGCTAAAGAAAACGAGAATCCCGGGACGAAATTGAATGAAAATTTGAATGTGAAAGGAAAAGGAAAAGCTATAGTAAGAAATAACGGCTTAGAGAAAAAAAATGTCGAAGTGAAAGAAAATCCTGACGTGAAAGGAAAGGCAGTTGTCGAAGCGAAAGAGAATGGTAATCCCGACGTGAAAGAACAACTTCTAAAACGGGAAAAAGAGCACTATGCAGGCTCAATTGCGAAAGCCATATGGAAGAGGAAGCAATTTTCCAAACTGTACAGCGCTATGGGTTTAAAGTTTATAGAACGCGAGACGATGATTACCGAAGAAATTCTGAGAACTGATAAAAATGTGATCAGC
This sequence comes from Acleris emargana, assembly GCA_927399475.2. NCBI lineage: Eukaryota > Metazoa > Arthropoda > Insecta > Lepidoptera > Tortricidae > Acleris > Acleris emargana. Next base: position 902,535 of record OV656849.1, read on the forward strand.
ATTGAATTTGAACTAGTAATATCATTTTCGATTGGCCACCGTGGTTGTGTAGTGAGTCTTAAACCGGCAAATAATGATCTCAACTTTTACAGAGAGTTTGCAAAGTTTTTCACATGCGTCATGCAGCACTGGTTTGCGACGCTCGCCATACCTTACTGCGAGCCGGTAAATAATGACGGCGCTAAGAAGAGTGCAAAGAACGAGGCTACCAAAGCAAAACCCAGTCCAGTAGCAACTAATGATCAAGAAGTCATTCGAGAGGTCGACACGGTAAAAGACGACGAAGCCGATTCCAGTGACTCTAATGATAGTGATATAAGCTACGAAGATGAAAGAGTCGCCCCCAACGCGGAAGAATCCGCAAAGCAAGACAAAGACACTAATAAATCGACTACAGAATCCCAAGTAACACAGACTAGTTAAATATAAGTCTAATATGAATCTTCTACGACTTACGCTGGTTTCTCAGTAATGTAGTATTTCAACAAAACATGCAAACATTATAACAGAAAACGGCCAACGAATTCCCTTAAAGGAATGAGAATTCAGCTGAATGCGTAGATTAAATGAAGAGGGGCGGTGTAAGACGCGAATTTACATTGACGACAACAGTAGAAAAAAACCAAGATAGAATGTTATTATCGCACAAATAGTCTTGGGATGCAGTGCTGTGGCCGCACAGCTTGGCGAAGTAGTTCGATGCGTTACACGTGGCAGAAACAATACTCTCGTGAGGCAGGATAATGTTGTCAATGCTGTCTAAACAACACCCGTTTTTCCAAACTCATTTTGCCAAACTGTGGCCGGAGTCATTCATGGGCCGTACAGTTATCACAATGTGTTGCCTAAACTTAAGTGTACAAATGAAATAATTAAATTTATCCGCCGTACTTATATGAAAATCAAAATGAGTTTTGTTTAAGCTAGTACTTTGCCTTTTTTTCTTTTGTATGTAGAAAGCTATGATTTGAATTTTAATCAATTATAAATTTTATTTCTTAACATTTTAGCTTGATGTTTTATTCACCCTTACAGCGGGAGTAGTATACAATACTATACAGTATTGCAACATTCGTCGCTTTCTGAAAAATATGTAAGTGCAAAAATGACGGGGCAATATCAAACTATCGAGTGCTATCCACAGCGTTACTTATATCAAAAAAAAAAAACAATCGTACAATCGAGTACAGAGATATTTATACATACATACATAAAATCACGCCTGTTTCCCAGAGGGGTAGGCAGAGACCACTTCTTTCCACTTGCTACGATCTTGACAAATATTTATACTTTTGCATTTTATTTATTGCATTGGATTTAAGCGTGCTAAAGCTTGTGCATATCATTGAGCTCGAAATGTTGTTTGTCCCGTTATAATGCCGAGCTTACATTTCATACATACAGGTCGGTGACTGAATTCATCGGCCTCATTCGGTTAAAAACCACCATAACTGAACCTCTATTCAATACGGTAAAAACCATATCGTGTTTGAGCTGTTATCTTATTGTACCGTTTTGATAGCTCTTATTTACTTACAGTAATGGCGGCTGACGTCATAACAATACCATAACAAGTTAACTACGATATCGTTTTTACCGCCTAGAACACCGGCCCAGGTCTAAGGACAGTTTATTCCCACTAGTTCAGTTGACTTGACTGAACTAGTGGGATTATTTTTCTCGTTTGTTCAGTTGACTGACCCTGGCCAAAATGTGTATCATAAAAGAGAGGTAGGTTTAGGTTATGTGAGATGTTCAGCAGGCCTGAAGGGCCAAACACACCCAGAAATAGGAGCTCCGTCGACACTATAAGGATGTACCCCCTTCGTCCACGTTCATAACTAAGATTTCACAACTGAACAAACGAGAAAAAGAATCCCACTAGTTCAGTCTACTGAACTGGACGAGTGAACTAGTAGGAAGGAATAGATAGAGGCTAAGGACGACCCCTACCGCCTTTTTTTATAGCCTAGAAAAGAGGCCCTGTATTCTGATACGGTCAAACGGAATAGGTGGACATACGGGAAAAACAATTAAGGTCATGTCATGTCGGTGAAAGTTGCCACCGGCCACGGATATAATCGCACTGCTAGATCAAAACAGCATCAACTCAAAATCCTTGCTAGTTTTGTTTCAAGTTCATAGAAGTTGTATTAAAGTTCATTTTGAAATACAGTTGTATTTTGAGTTGCTCCTGTTTTGATCTAGCAGTGCGATATGTTAGAGGATTGAGCGTAGACAGAGTATTATCTAGACGGGAAAAGAAAAAACAATGGGCGATTTCACTAAAACTTTATAGGGATAGGAACTTTAACTTTGTTAGTTTTCTAACGAAAATTTGCCAGCTATACATTTACTGCAATGTATGGCTAATTTTCGTCCACTAAAATCGGTACCCCAATTATAGGCGCGACCCCACCGCTGCGTGAAATACGGTGTCGTTGCGTAAACAAAAGATGGGGTCATTAGTAACAACATGGCAGGCAGAGTTACAGAATTACCTACAACTTGTCAGTTTTGTGACGAAAATTAGCCATACATTGCGGGGCTACCAAAATTAGCCAGCCATACATTTACTGTCTCGTAAATGTATGGCTGGTTAATTTTCGTTACAAAACTGACAAAGTTAAACTTCACACATTTATTTAAAGACATTATTCCAAAAAAACGACGGACGGTGATTTTCTTATAATACATCGTTATCGCGGGATCAAAAACAAATCTATTAGAGAACAGATATAACAGATGGTCGGTTCAGTATAAACGGAATATTCTGCCTATACACTCTAAGCCTCTAAGAAGTTGTTCATATCTTGCACGAAATTTTCGCTGGAAACAGTCAATTACACTTGTCTTACAATTTGTAAACGCTTTTATAAGTCAACGTGTTAGCTTTAATAAAATAATATAAAAGTCAAATATTTTTGTCCAGAACTACTTTAATTTCTTTAAATATATTTCATATTTAATTTAAATATATTTTTGTATCTTTTCTTTTTGTACATATCAAATCAATCAAGAATGACAAATGTCTAAAGTAGCAGGAAAAGTGACTGAAGAGGTTGAGGTTAGGATTGCGTAAAAATGTACATGTATGTATGTCTTTAAATATGTACTAATAATCAAGTCAAATACGGAGGTAAGACATTTGAAATAATATGATACATTTTGAACTCGTAGGTATAAACGTTTCTCGATACGAGTGTCACTTCTATTATTGCCTATTTGTCATAATCTTTGACTACTGTCAAATCGTTTTTGCTCCCGCGATAACGATGTATGTTTATAAAACAATTTATTTTGTTGCATAGTATCAATTTCATATAAACAGTAACGGGCGAGTCTGTGTCTTATGCTACTTTTCCATTGCGGCTTTAATTTGACGCGCCAGACTTCGCATGCATTGAAAACTAGCAACGAAAATAAACCATTTTAAACTGTCGAGCACTTGTCGAGACGCGTTCAAGGTTGATTTCTCATTCTGTCAGAAGTAAGATATAGTGTTGTACCCGGCGATTTTCAATGCCGATTTCTTAGTCGATTAAAATCGATTTTGAAAACAGAAAAAATGATAATTATTTTTACTTTTTATTTAACTTGCAAATTAAATTTGACCCACTTCCCGTTAACGGAATGGGCTGCATTTTGGACCACATATGTAAACTCAATGACAATGCAATATTATGGTATATAAGAGATGATCTGATGATGGAGTCGGAAGGTGGCGACAGGATCTCCGCTATTCTTAACGTAGACCCACCGTGTTAGGACTCAATAGTTTGGTCTCGATAAGCAGATAAAAATCCTAGTTAATGGCCAGGGGCCGATTGCTTTAAAAAATTACAAGCTAAGGGGCTTCTAAACGAGCAACATTTTCATGGCAATGTGTGGCCGGCCACTATGCGCATCTTGCTCTAACATACGAAGTAAGAGTAAGATAGCACTAGTTGCCGGCCACAAATTGCAGCGAAACATGGCCCTGTTTTGTATGGATTTTTACTAATAGTATGGGCTAGTACTTTATTATGCAATGGGCCCCTGGTCAAGAGTACCCTTAACCGACGGGCGTGAATGTAGAATATCATGAAAGTAGATATAAAGCATGTTGGGCTATACCTATGCTACGGACTAACAGAAATTAGCTTAAATATTCACATAGATTTTTATTCTCATTCTTCTGTCAAGTGTCAAAATCGATTCCCAATTCGATTCTATGAAATGTTTTAACTACCAACCTACTTACTTTCGATGTAACGATGGTTTAGACAGAATATCTACTCCACATATATTTTTTTGACACACCAACAAAATCCACAGCTATTATTATTTTATTTTATATGACATGAAATACGCTCTGAAACGAATATATATTCTTTTAAAATATACATACTCATTATGAATTTACCGAATTATTTATAATTATTTATAATTATTTAATTATTAGGCGTACTTTTTCGAATCAAATCGGAGAAATACTGGAAAAGGGCCGTATCTTAAGTACCCGAAACCGACGTGCGTGCATGACTCGATGTATGAATGTTGAGGAAGCGAAAGAAGTTTGTCGGGATCGTAGCAAGTGGAAAGAAGTGGTCTCTGCCTACCCCTCTGGGAAACAGGCGTGATTTAATGTATGTATGTATGTATGTAAGACCAGCGCGCGCGTCCTCTCCCGTCGAAGTCTGTCTGTTGGCTCGCTGACGCTCTTCCGTTGCGATCGATGACACCACAGATTAGAATCGATTTTGTTTAGGTTGTGCACATCACTAAAACGACGTCAAAGTGCCTACGCAAAATGTTACACGCTCGGTTCTCATATAAATCGACGAACTCTTTCCTTCTATCTCGATATAGTTCTGTGCATTAGACATATCCTATAATGGGGGTTTCCGCTCATCCGTTTTTTCACAAGACGGCGCCTGTGAAGTGAGGTCTTTGTGACAGTTGATGTTAAAATATATGCCTGGAAGAAGACCAAACTAGTGACAATTTACATTTTTCACTTGATAAATACACATTTCAAATATTTAGGTACAAAATTATTTCAATTTATATATTTGGCAACACTGGTTAGTAATCTGTGACAATCTGTGTTATGTTAGTAATTAGTATTGTTTTATGACATATGCCACAAAACAAAGATCTATCTCTACCTCTAGTATTGTTTTGAGATTTTGTTATCTGGAAAATTATTTAACTTAAGTGCTTGCTTAGTGCTTCAATGAAATGTTCTGCTGAGCAGCGGATGTGCCGGTAATAGGTTCATTCATTTTTTTTAAATAAAATACGTCGGCATTAACCTCAATAAGAGATGTGTCTTCGACTCTTAGATTATGGAGTTATATTCTGGGGTAACTCAACTGATCGGGACCTTCTCTTTAAAGCCCAAAAAAAATGCTTGCGTGCTGTGTGTAATCTTCAACCTACAGAATCATGTAAACCATATTTCAACAGTCTAAATATTTTAACTTTTCCTTCTCTGTACATTTATGAAGTAGCTATTTTTGTTAAATGTAATCCACAATTATATTAGAATTTCAACAGTCAACGACACCGTTACAAAGTGCGTGCCATGTCAATGAATACAGCTCTCTTATCCAAAAGTATTACAGGAATGGCTCCAAGGATTTACAACAGCCTGCCAAATGAAATTAGAGAATGTAAACATAATATTATAGAGTTTAAAAGATTGCTAAACAGATATTTAATTAAAAAAGGGTTCTATTCGATAGAGGAATATTTAGATGACAAAGTCTAATAGCTGATGTGCCATTACATTAATAATAATATTAGGTTGTATGTATAAATTAATTTAATGTAATCTAGTATTAAGTTTTTTTTTATATTGCATGCTAGATGCTAGCAGATTGTGACAGACCTTATGTATTTTATTTAACACCTCTTGTACTCACTTTCCAGCAATAAACGATTTTGATTTGATTTGATTTAATTTGATTTGAAGATATAGTTTAATAAAACCGACACAGACTACCACAATATCTACAATACGATACAGTTGTGCAGAGCTTAGGTGCAAGGATAATAAAACGTCTGACCAATACTAGTCCTAGTAAAGTAATATAACAAATTTGTGTTTTAGCAATAATTAATCTTTATCCTAAATTACTTCTTAGTTATAAATCTCATGTTTTGAATGAATATTAGTAAAAAAGATTTTTCCTTACAGGGCGCACAATTTCTCTGGGTTGCGTTGTTGTAAAATATATTTAAAGTCAACACTATCTAAGCTTGGTAGCTATGGAGGAGGAAGGTATAAAACAGTTCTTTTTAATCAAAGATCTTTTTATTATGAATTTAACTGCCAACCTAAAATATTCTGTTATTGCTAGGTGACATTCTCAACACCTCTTGGATGAATTTGGTGGGATCTTTTGATGAACAAGTGCAGCGCTTGTTTAGCTTTGTGCGGCTGACCAGGGATGAAGTGGAAGGGCTGCGCTGTCTCTTCAGTGATTTAGAAAATATTTTACAAATGAGATGGCCAGGTATAATACTAAGGGTACCCAGTGTGCGCTTAGGCGAAGATCTGTGCCAGTTAATGAACGGATCCATGCCAAAGGACTGTACCCACTCTTTATTTGATTTAAAATTCTATTGCTTACTGTTTAAGGTCTGAAAGGTCTACAAATACACAAATTCACAAAGAAAGGGCAAACTATAGAATACATTCATTTTTTTACATTAAGCTAGCAGTCCCGGGTTCATGCTCGGTAAAGGCAAATGTTTGTGTCAAGAATGCAAGTTTTTGTTGCTGGGTGTTGGATGTTTTCTATCTATTTAAGTATTTATTTCTCTGTTTAAGTGATTATATTGGTGCCTAGTACCCACAGCACATGCCTAGAGTTTAATTTGGAACCGAGTCAATTTTTGTTTTATTTTTGTCAATTCATTCATTCAAAATTGAAACAAATTTTCCAAGTCATTACTTGCATCACTTCGTCGCACTGATGTGTAAAATTATAAAACCTGCATACAAGGGGCAATATCTGTATGTTAAGTGATTCTTGATACAGGCAGGCAACTTCGATGCATGCACTGGATTGATTTTATAATAAATGTGTTACTCAGGGATAATGCAAAATATTTTTTCAAATTGGTCCGGTAGTTTTTGAGTTTATTCCTTACAAGCATACAAAATTACAAATCTTTCCTGTTTCTAATATAAGGGCTTATTTACGGAGACGCAGAGCGTCGCGCGTGGCGTGCGGTTTGGCTTCGCGCGGCGCGTCGGGCGTTTTTTCCGTTTACAGAGAGGTGGCGCGTACAGCGGACCGCGTCATCACACGCGCAAACACAAACATATGGCAATGTACGGTGTTGTTTATGAAGATGCGGGGCCTGATGCGGCTCGTGGTGCGGGGCGTAGAGAGGAGCGGTGCCCGCCGCGGCATTTGACTGTACCATGTGTACATACAGCATACAGCCATCGCGTCAAATATATGTATACACGGACCTTATTGCCATTGGCATAAAGGTGTATAGACATTTTTGACGTCTTGGGAACTGTACCTACAAAAAAAAAGATTAGATAAGGTGTTACGATGGTGGGAGGGAAGATCGTGAAGGCTTTGTTCGGGGCAAACTAGTTGGCGTTCATTCAATACTGTGATCCATTAGTGCAATTAGTATTGATCACAATCCGTTGATGGAGTAAACAATATTTATCATGTCAGATTTGTTACGTATAATGCGTAAAGTTTAGATGCAAAATGGAAACTGAGACAAAAAATATAACTAAGGATGATAATCACTCGAATTTTCAATAAAAGTTATGAACAATTCTAAAGCTCAGGCTTCTAAGAGCTGCTAAATTCAATATTAACTCTTAAAATTAATCAATTACATTAATTTAAATAAACATTGAATGAAAAACATTCAGTATTGCAAGTATGTGTCAGGCTGTCCGTGTAAGAATTTCCAAAATCCAATTCCAAAGAACACCCTTACCATATGTACCTACCCTTAAATAATATTAGAGCAAATAAGTTTCCCAAAATTTTAATATCCACAAACAGAATTTGGAATCTTGACTGTTCTTATAAAGAGAAAGTTTGCATTTCTTTGTACTCAGAAATCTTTTACGTCAAAACGCTGCAACTCATTGGTTTTTTTAAGTAAAATAAAATAATACTTGAAATTTTGGAATCCGGATATAACAGGCGCAGTATATCGAACCATAATGAATAAATAAATATCAGGGTACAATGTCACATCAATTACCCTAGTCCCAAACTAAGCTCTAGGCTTGTACTATGGGAACTCGACAACGATACAAATACTTAATATAGAGAAATATATACTTAAATACATAGAAAACATCAATGACTCAGAAACAAATATTCACGCTCATCACACAAATATCTGCCCTTACCGGGATTTGAACCCAGGACCGCTAGCTTCGTAGGCAGGGTCACTACCGACTAGGCCAGCGTGTCGTCATAATATTAGTATAACTCCTACTGGATAATATAACTTCTATAAATCAGGTTCACTAATGTTTTACTAAATTATCATTTGGCAAACTATCATTTTACTTTCATTTCGCAAAGAGATAATTCCCGCCGCATTATTATACAATTTTATGTGGTCTAAAGTCCAACCTAACCTAACTTATTTAATAAGCCCATGTAACCTACGTAACATATCGCACTGCCAGATGAAAAGTGTAGTAACTCAAAATACAAGCGTATTTTAAAATCAACCTTAATACAACGTCTACGAGCTTGTAACAAAACTAACAATGTTTTTGAGTTGATGCTGTCTTGATCTGGCAGTGCGATATTATACTTAATGGTTTAAGCACGAACACGTTTTTAAAATGATACCCATGTAGATCATGCAACAAAACATATATTATTTTTATTGTGTCCGTATATTGATCTGGATCATTTTGAATTTCAGGATGTGAGGTCATACCATTTGGCTCTATTATCACCGGCATGGGAATCAGGACCAGTGACGTGGATTGCTATGTACACATACCAGATAATGACAGACCGCGAGCAAGGAAATGTGTCACTATTGCTAGAGATATTCTCAGGAAAAAATCGTATATATTTGCTAACCTGTTCTGTATAGCATCAGCTAAAGTGCCCATCGTCAAGTTTTACCATGTCCCTACAAGTCGAAACTGTGATGTGAGCTTCCTAAGTCCTTCCGGAGTACGAAATAGCAAATTGATATCGTATTTACTGCATTTAGACAACAGGGCAAAAGACCTCGCAATACTAGTGAAGTATTGGTCCAAAGTCCATAACCTAACAGGAACTAACCTCATGCCGAACTATGCATTGACATTATTAGTAATTTTTTACCTTCAGCATATGCAGATCGTCCCCCCAGTGCACCAACTGCAGGGTCGCGCGCCGCTCCTGGTAGATGCGTGGAACACAGAGTTTACAGAATACTTCCACCCAACTAGCAATCAAAATTCTCTTTATAATATTTTAGGAGGTTTCTTCACTTATTACGCCACTTTTAACTTTGACGAAAATGTAATTTCCCCTTATATCGGGTACCCTATTACTCGGGAAATCTTCAAGAAGCACTCTGATGTTCCAGTGGAATTCCAAATGTACAAAGAGTACTTGCTAAGGATGGAGTGCAAGCCGCTGAAGTTGAATACGCTGATGTGTGTGCAGGACCCTTTTGATCACAGTAGGAACTGCACCGTGGCCGTATTCCCTAAGTTGGCCTTAAAAATATATCGGCAGTTTAAATTTGCAGCAAAGTTATATGGGGAGAGGTCACCAGAAAGATTTCTTAGTGGAATACTCATGAAGCAGGCTCAAGCGAATGTGGCGCCGACCAGAGGAAATAACAATCCCAAATTCAAGACTCAGAATAAGATTCAAAAACCACATAGACCAAATGAGCAAAATAAGAAAGTGAAAAATTCCTTGCATATTATGTATGCTCAAATGCAAAATAAATTTTAAGGAAAATCATTATGAAGAATGATTATGATGTTCATACAAGTATTAGGCTTTGGGCAGAATGGAGTGTTCAACTTGATTTAAAATAAATATTATTGATTGTAATTAACATGATGGATTGTGAATTATGAAGGGGCACGAAATCTCACGACACGTTTAGGCTAAGGCTGCCCCGAGCAACCGTCGGGCGTCCAGGGGCGCCCCCAGTACTATTGTTGTGTTTTCTGAGTAACTAAACAATTTCTATGGAACTGGACGATGCTTCTTTGTAGCTGCTGCAACAAAGCAACTGGTTGCCCTTAATCCTATTGTTTTAGCTGCAACGCCTGCAACAATAGGATTAAGTGCAAAGACCGTGGGGGTGGGTTAACTCGCAGCCCGCAGGTAAGCAGCTTTTGTCTTAGTATTAACAATTTATGTTTCAACAAACCAAAATTTTTAAACAATTATTTAGTTGCTTTTTTTTGCTCCACCCCCGACGATCGTGCAATTTAATTACACAATACATAGTTTATAGTTCTTGTGGATTTATATAAATAAGACAGTTGCATTTTTGCAAAACTATTAGTTTTTTTTAACCTCGAATGATTATTATACAGGGTGAACTCTAAATGGTAATACAAATGATCAGTTCTGTGTTCTACCCACGAATATGAACAACTTTCACTATGGGTACAACTCTGAAAACACGAAAAAAAAACCAGCTGTCGCATAGAAAATTTAATAGGTACTCGACCAAAATGTATGAAGCAGCCGTTTTTTTTTCGTGATTTCAGAGTTGTACCCATAGTGAAAGTTCATATTCGTGGGTAGAACACAGAACTGATAATTTGTATTACCATTTAGAGTTCACCCGGCATTACTCATTATAATATGTTGATTTTATTTATATTTTAAAGTATCACAACAACCCAATAATTATTTGTCCCTAAGAATTGGTTCATTAAAAAATTACTTAAAATTTCAATAATAAGTAGGCATTTATTTTTACAAATAGCCTTGTGATTTTATGTTCAAAATCTACGTGCGTCGTGCGTGCATCGAAATTTTAATAAATCTTATTATAAATCAAAGTATATTTCATTTAAAACCAGGATCCGTTACTATCCGAAATATCCGGATCCGACAAGTCCCCAGATCCGAATTCGTCAAGTCCCCAAATCCGAATTATCCGGATCCGGAAAATTCAACGGATCTTGCAAACAGTATTTGTAGTTTGTAGCGCAAGTAAAAACACAATTTATGGGATACGTAACCAACTTTGATAACTCATACTTTTTGAGAAGTTAGCTTAACGGGGGCAGGTGGCCACTTTTTTCCGTTAAGTTGATAACTCGGAGGTCAATTGTATTGTTATTACACTCATCATCATGTCAGCCGAAAGACGTCCACTGCTGGACAAAGGCCTCCCCAAGGCTCTCCATTCGGACCGGTCTTGTGCTTTTCGCATCCAACGCTTTCCCGCGATCCTTACAAGGTCGTCACTCCCATCTTGTTGGAGGCCTACCCACAGCTCGTGTCCCGGTCCGCGGACGCCACTCGAGAACCTTCTGACCCCATCGGCCATCAGGCCTGCGTGCGATGTGCCCCGCCCACTGCCACTTAAGTTTATCTATTCTTCGGGCTATGTCGGTAACCTTAGTTCTCCTGCGGATATCATCATTTCTGATTCTATCACGCAGAGAAACCCCGAGCAATAGCCCTCTCCATAGCCCTCTGAGTGACCTTGAGCGTTATTACACTGATATATATCCTACTAGCGACCCGCCCGGATTGTAATGTATTATACATATAAACCTTCCTTAAGAATCACTCTATCTATTAAAAAAAACCGCATCAAAATCCGTTGCGTAGTTTTAAAGATTTAAGCATACATAGGGACAGACAGCGCAAGCGACTTTGTTTTATACTATGTAGTGATAAGAAGTGATTTCATTTGTAGTACAAAAATGCACCGTCCGATTTCAAGAAAATTCATTAGCTTATTAGAAAACTCAATAATACTAATGAAGGCGCCACAGTACCTACATCCGGCGCCGCGTACGCTCGGCGCAATCTTAACCAAATAACATGACAATGGCGGGGCGACGGCCGGAACAGGCGGGTTTAGCTTTGCGCTGCTCTTCCCATCCTTTTATTGCGTGATGGAATCAAGACGACAAAATAAAAAGTACTCTCAAGGCCGATAATTCATTCTTCAGATAAAATTATATGGATGTTTTTTTTTTGTGGTTGCCGGGTTAGAATATTGCCACTCCCATGTCATCCCGTGGATTTCGTAAGAGGCGACTAAGGGAATAAAGCTTGTAGTACTGTTAGGCGATGGGCTTGCAACCTGTCACTAATACGCTGGTAAACATCTTAGCCTATTTGTGCAAAATGTGGTTACAGAATTATCAACAAGTTTTTAAAGTTGTAGGTAATTCTGTAGCTCTGCCTACCCCACTCTGGGATTACAGGCTTGAAGGTAAGAAAATTGATATCTTTGTCTAAATAGTTTTATCTGCGAATTGGAAATGTCCGAGTTTGGGTTATTGGATTTGCTCTGATTTATGGCGTAAAAATATAGTATAAATGATTTCTGTTTCTTATGAAAGTAATATAAATCATTACATAATATTACATTTATTCTAGTTTTATTTCATTAAACAAAATTAATTGTGTGTTGTTCTCTTCACGGCCTATTGACCTAGGTCCTGGTGCGTGTCCTTGACCAGCCAGAAGGAATCGATCACCTCTCCCTGCAGGTCCACGGAAATCTGGAACAGACAACATTATCATGTATTATCGGTATCTTTTTTACACATAATCTAAACTGCACCTATTTTTATAAAAATATTCACACCCGGGCGTCACCCGACTCAAATAAACGTTACACTGTCGCATACATAGAATAATAACTTAGTCTCCTATCGAAGTAATAAATTTATGTGTCACGGGCAGGGCCCCTTCCTGCCCCCCCCCCCCCTCTCTTCCAGAAAAATACTACAAATGTAACCCATTCGTATTAATGTTGCTTCCTCTATTATGTTGTTGGGTATAAAGTCGAGAATGAAAGCAAGATTCAATTAAATACGAAGTTTTCTGGTTAAAAACTTCATATAATATAGTGGTAGTGAGCCTGCCTACGAAGTTAGCGGTTCTGGTTTCAAATACCGGTGAGGGCAGATATTTGTGTGCTGAGCTCGAATATACAGTCACCACACGGGATTGTGGAGCCACTTGCCACTGTTCATAATTTAGCCGTGTAATGCAAATCGGACATACTCATGTGACAGTGGCGGTACTGCCATATAAGCCCAAAAGCCGGGCTTGCCTTGCCTTACAAAAATAACTATTCATTAAATCCACGTAATGTATTAGATAGGTATTTCACCTTCGCGCGCCGCGCGCTCTCACTAAATTCTTCAAATCAAATTACATGCAACAGTAGTACCTACTAAATTTTACCGCGCACCGCCGGCCGCCACCTACGCAGCACAGCGCTCAGCGCTGTGCGGCAACCAGTCGAACTATTCATGACGCGGCTAGCTCGTATCTCGCTCGCACGTATTGGCTTGCAATGGGGCTTTCATATTCTCTGTCTTACCCACCGAAACGGCATATGCCCAAATACGACTGCTCGTGTATTAATATGGCAAATAGTATGAGAGTAAAAAGCCTTGCTTGCGTATGAAGTTGTATACGAGTTCATAGTAAATGCGAAATTCGCTTCGCGCAGGCGCGGAGCGCGCGTTGAGCCGCGTTAGCGGCCAACTTCACTTCATTGCTATTTGTTGACAAATGCTTTTATTCACTTGTTGAATAGTTTGTTTAGGCGTTGAGCGGCGCGGCGCGGTCAGTGCAATAATAAGTTTTTTTTGTTGTGTTGTGAGTTGTGATTCAATTAGATTGACAATGGAGGAAGTCCCGTGTGACTGTGATGATATTTTAAAGTGTGCACAAACTTTGCTTGTCGACGGAAAGGTAAAATGTTTGGACTTTGCAGAGAAAAAGGTACTTATTTCTTCGGCAAAACCTACGCCTGACTTGTGTATTTCTCAGAGTAGTAAATCGCACAAAAGACAGTTTAACAGGTCAGTGTACAAAACTCATTGAATTGTTGGTTGTTCGCACTCTAATAAGTTATATTGCTGGTGTTGTATTTTCTTTTCTAACGACAAATACGTGTGGAATACATCTGGTTATGACGATTTAAATAATTTAGCTGGCGCCATTAAAAGACACATGAATTCTCGAAAACACATGAACGCGGTAATTTATTTTAGTGATTTTGGTAAACAGCGAATTGAGACATCTTTATCGCGCCAATTATCAAAGGAAATTACAAAACAACATGCGTGTTGATAACAATAGTAGCGTTTTTCAAATATTAGTCGATGTTGTTTGTCATTTAGCACAACAAGAACTTCCCTTCAGAGGTCACGATGAGTCTAAAACTTCATTGAATAAGGGTAATTTTTTAGAGCTTGTGTCGCTACTTTCAAAATAGGTACGATGGCGTTTTAGAAAAACACATTCGATGTATACAAATAATAATTTAATTTAACTATGTTGTGTAATATGTATGTAATTTTTAGATAGGTAATTGAAATAAAAGTAAGTACTTATTGCTTTCTCCCTAGGCAAGCAAAGTTAAAATAAGAAGTTGAACCTTTATTTTATTCTCTCATACAAACCAAGCGGCTTTTTTCAAGGCCACCGAAAGTATGCAATTGCTGATATGTCTGTAAAATTATATCTAGTGGTAACATGCCTTCAGGGTGCTTTGGTGAGCTCGTCCACGTAAGCAAATGCCTATACAACTGCAGAGTGAAGTGAATATTGATCAGTAATGTGGTAACAAGATAAATTTATCCATAATAACCGTAAAAACTACAAAACATATCTCTCGGCTTGCCCTATTCTGAAACCCTAGGCACGCCACTGTCATGTGACATCCTCGTCAACATTGTGAACAGCTGATAACGAATGATGACATGTCTATATTATAACAGAAAGACTATTCTATCTTTGTCATTTGGTATTTCCATCAAATCTCCGCAAAAATAATCTGCCACACTACACCCACTCTCCTGACCTGTTCCATGTAGATGTGCGAGTGGTTGTGCGCCACGAACCGCGTGTACCCGAAGTCCTGCGAGCGGAACGCCGACCACTTGTACGGGTTATCTGAAACAATCGTTATCACAGCACTCCTCGGGCCTTAAAGGTACCTAAACATTATTTTTTACATGTAAGTTATAATGTATCATCTGTTGGTATTCTTAAATAAACAAAATCAAATATACACCGTGTTTTTTTTTATTTACGATACCTTTAAAGGAACGTTCTTTAGACAGACAAATGATAACCAGGGATCGGAAATTCGGATCGATATTTACCTAAAGTTGGCAAAATCCCGGAAAAAGATAGGCAAACATGGCGTCGGCTTCTTAAAAATATTATTTTAATAATATAAGTCCCGGGATTCTGGGATTCTACAAAATGTTAATATAATAATTACTTTAACTGTAGGATAAAACATTCATTTTTGCTCCTATAAATTCGTTAGGTTAATGAGTTATAGGTAAATTAAATAACATTTGGTAAATCTATACATGAAAAATTACTTCAAACAGTTAATATAAATAATTGATTATGAATTAATGCCGGTGCAATTTATTTATTTTGAAATTCCAGAAATTTTAGTTATGAATTCTATGATTGAGTCCGCCTCCATACATCTGAACAACAAAGCCGGTGCGAAAGTATAGGCAAATATCGATCCGAATTTCCGATCCCTGATGATAACTCATACGGTTTTAAAGATATTTAATTTTTAAATTTACTAGTTAATCACGTTGAACTGGTGTAAATGGCTCTTAATTGTGTGTGTATATCACGCCAACATTGACGTATTTGACGCTGACTATTAGTCAACTCTAAAGGCCCTTTTAGAATGACCAAAGATACAACATTTAATGACTTTGTTCTAAACAGTTTTTTTTGCAATATTTAAAAATCTAATATACCACTTAAGTTTCTATTGATGTAAGTACCTAGTAATATGCCGAAGTTATCGTAAATGAAAAAAAAAACACGGTGTATATGACTCGTAAGGCCCTCCATACTACATATATACAAACATGAATACTTTTTTCAGTGGGAATTTGCATCTACCAGGAAGGACATAAAGTTCAAAAACCTTTGTACCATATTGTCTTTTTTAATTTTTAAATAACGTTACATGCACTTTATTCGTATTACAAAATGGATTATGTATATCCTATCGCACAAAGGGCCTTAAGAGGATATCGCTAAATATGATCTGGGTCGGGGTCACAAAACATCACTTACATGGACAGGCCAACAATATATTTACCCTGTGCCTTATATCCAAATATTCGTGGCCTGTTTTCATAAGCCCAAACAGACCGGCAAAAATATTCTGGGCCTGTTTTATACATGGTGCCGTTTTGGGGCGCGACTAATTGGTCTATTTAAGTGAAGTTTTACGGATCGTGGCTGGTGGAAAGAAGGGGTCTCTGCCTACCCCTCTGGGAAATAGGCGTTATTTAATGTATGTATGTAGTTTTACTACCCCGCCCAAGGTTTACTGGGGTTTCTTGCGGCGCTTCTCGTCCGAAGCGCTAGTAGATTCACTCTACAGGGTTTGGTAGCTAGGTGCAAAGCTTTAAGGGGGTGATAGAGCAGCTCATAAGCTATGGATTTAACCCCCATTTATGTTCAGCAATTGTTATTAGTTTCCGAGATATTGATCATTTTAATCGGATTTTTTGTAATTTTTCCTTATGTCCGTGTTACAAAAAAACCCCTAAATTCATGTATTAATTTTTAAAAAATCTGTGTTTTCTTGCATGATTAGGATCACTATGAACTAAGGCAGTTTTAAAGCTAAACTAATAACAATTACATACATGGGGGTTAAATCGATAGCTTATGAGCTGCTCTATCATCCCCATAAAGCTTTGCACCTAGCTACCAAACACCCTGTTTATTACCGACAACGTGTAAAAGAGCCCGTATGTGGCCAATTTACTGAATAAATATTTTGATACCGATTTACGGTAAATAAGTACGCTAATACCGGTTAATGTCAGTTTTGCTTCGAGCTTTTCTAGGGAACGCGAACTTTTAGAGAACTTTATTTTTACCTGAATCAACCGGTGTCCACGAGCGGTGAGTCGATAAACCAACGCGTTCGTTACTACTTGGTTTTTTGATTTGTGATGTAAATACGAGCGTTAATTCGAAAATAACTTTACATAAACGTTCCTTCAAAAACCGGTTTATGCGAACGGAACCGAAATGAAAAGGTTTTGCGTCGAGTACATAATAACGCAATGGTTTGAAATTGTTACCGGTATCCGAGCCCTGCTTAAAAGTTCGTTACAAGGTAATAAAGTACATACTTAATAAATTATAATAATAAAAACCAGCAAAATAAAATCATTATTCATTACAAATGTAAGGACAATAAACATTAAACTAAAAATGATGACGTATGGTCGGGTGAGAATACGTTTGTGCCATATACCCACAGATCACAGAAACAAGGGAGATATGTCATGAACGCCAATTCGTACAAGACCCGGTGTCGCCACTTTTAAACATGTGTGCGTCTTACGCTTACGCTCTATTAACTACTACAAAAACAACCTCCTCATAATTGGTTACAGCTTACGAGCTAAAAACGCCGTAACATAGTTTTGATAGTAGCAGAAAATTAAGCTTTATACTAAGTTCTCAAGGTTGAAAAATGCTGAAAGATCGTTTTTTTTCCATCGTAGTTCAGTCACTGAACGTAAGGTAGCGCTTACTCGTCACTTAGCTGCCATCTATGCGACGAGTAATTAATTAGTTCCTCAGAGCTAGATGGCGCCAAGATAGTAGTCCCTATGTTCAGCAGGTTAAGGACTACCCACACACAGCGACATCTAGTTATACTTTTTTCAAGAGGTGTGCGTTTCTCTCCTGTCGTCCACTTAGGGATGCCACAAGGAATGTTTCAAAATATATCGATAAACAATTCAAACTTGTTTGCAACGTTAATATAGGTACTATTCAATTTACAGGCAATAAGTACTATTTTTATTATTTTACTACTAGGTTAATACAATTACATCATTTAAACTTAATATATTATTGTTAGAATAGAATAATATTTTATTAGCAAGAATACGGTTTGCGTAAAATTGATACATAAGATTTTAAATTTGGAACGATACCTATATTAGAACGTAACAAAAAAATGGTCGAATTTCTTTGGTTAAATTTTCTGGAGCTGTTAAAGGTTTTCGTTTTGATTAGTACATAAAAGTCTAAATTGTAAACTTGGACTTTATGATGTTAATACAAATATACTAATAAAATGGGTTCGGTTGAGTGTCACGTCACAAGATCTCAGTTTGGGACAAACCAGTAGTTTACCGACTTGATTATGTAAACTTTATTTCATAAATGGTACAAATTACTTAAAACAGAAAGATAGACTTAATACTTGGGGCAATCTCTACCATCCAACCTTTAGGCTTGAATCCTTTTAAGAGTGAGTCGGCGCGAGCTGTCAATCAGCGCTGTGTGCAAGCACAGCTCAATACTGAGCCAGAGCCCTTTGCCTTTGTGGTTGGTTAATTTATTTTTATCTTAATTGTATGATTCGCCTACTTATATTTGAATTGCTAGAGTCCTTCGTCGTTCGTTAATATTGTAAAGAAAATTAAATTTTGTATAACGTGAAAATTTGTTAAAATTATTTTTCTTCTGTTTTAAGCGTGTCGTGGTAGTGATAAATAACGAACTATTAACACGTTGAATTCTATTGATAGCTGTAGAATAAGCCATTTATCGATAGTCGATAGAAATCACGTCAACACAACTTTCACAACCTTACGCTCTGAAATCCATTCAAATATAAAATATTCATTTAAAAATATAAATAATGCTTAAAAACAAAATTTACCGGTGGTAAGTTATGCCCTTTGATTTTATATTAACGTTTGTATTTCGATTTTTGCACACTTTCACGCTACATACAGTCATTTTATCATTTAAACGGAGCTTCTATACTGACAGCGTTCAGTGAGTGACTTTGTCAACGCTTGACACGCCTCGTGCCGATATGGTCAATTTGACCATATCGAGGCGACACGAACCACGCCCCCATAACATATCTCCCTTGTTTCTGTGATCTGTGCATATACCCATATAAGGTTGCTTGGATATGGCACAAACGTATTCTCGCCCGACGGTATGAGAACAACACGACGAGGTCTCTACGTCAAAAGCCATAACTAGAATAATTATTAGAACAACAAGTCCTTGCAAACGTGAACAGATCGCACCCCGCAAACAGCATCGGATACTCACGGTAGAATCTGTCTCGTCCCTCCTGGGAGCCCGCGGAGCCGGTTACGATGTGGACCGGCGCCCTGGAAAGAGTTTTTATTATTAAAAACATACTCGTACAGTACATGTTGTGTTTCTTGCGGCGTTTCTTCTCAGCAGTGGTCTCTTGCGAAGCGCTGGTAGATTTTTGACATGTAAAAGTGCCCGTGCGGCCTACTTACTGAATAAACATCTTTTATCTTTATCTTTTTATCATGTTTCATTACCATTCTGTCGCGTTTTAAACTTTCGCAACGATCACACATAATTATTACAAATATAAAAGAGGACTTAATCGCGTAAAAACAGTATATGCATCCCGACGTCTCGACCGTGTTGCAATGGTCGTGGTCACCAGCAGCCTGATCAGTCAGTTTTAGATCTATAACAGTACGCTCTGTCGCTGCCTTCGTTAGTTTGGAGATATATTCGGTGTTAGATGAAAACTGGCTTAGTTTGACAACCAACACAAATAACATTGTTTGTCTCTTTGTGTGATTGTGTGTGCGTGTGTGTATCTGTATTTACAAGCCTAGGGTTCGAACGCGTGCATCATATCAATTGATTTTTTATTTATATTCTCGTTGTAGATTATTAATAAGATTTATCTATCGAAGAAAACAATTTAATGTTGAATACAGGCGAAACAAACTTTTTTACTAATTCTACGTCAAGAGTTTCATTGTTTTTAGTAAAAAGATAAAGTATGAATGCATAAATTAATAATATTTAACAGAAGTGAAGAGATAAATAAACTGCTAATATCATTACCAGACCTAGGAATATACGGGGCAAAATTAAATGACAGCTAGGGATTGCCTTTATCGATAAACTCAATTATCGATGCTTTTCCCGCATACTAGTGATCGCTCCAAGTTTTGTTTGTATTTTTTTTATTGTAACTATGCAAATAAAACAAAATAGCAACATCATTCTTGTTATTCCTTATTTTAAAAGATGTTTTTAACCTTTAGTCATCATCATCATATTTTTTTCCTTACCATGTATTTCAGAATGACTGTCCCATTTTGTTAAAATAAACAATCCGAATTTGTCAAGAGTAAAAAAAAACGGTTATGATTAGTGAAGGTTAAAATATCCTTTTAAAATAAAGAATAACCAGAATTATGTTTATATTTTGTTTTATTTGCATAGTTTCAATAAAAGTTTATTTTTACAAACAAATCTTGAAGCGATCACTAGTATGTGGGAAAAGCATCGATAATTGAGTTTATCGATACAGGCAATCCTTAGGTGTCATTTAATTTTGCCCCGTATATTCCTAGATCTGATCATAACTAACTAGACCCCGTTATCTTGTCGCAATCACGACGCTTTTTTGGAGGGATTGAATTTTAAATTTTATCGATATTATTGACGCGATTGATTTTTTACCTTTAAAACCTCTGCTCATAATTCATTAATTTTATATATAAAATCAATTGCCGCCATTTTTCAATTACAGTACCAGCAGTCTTCATGAAGCATTTGTGTTTTAATACAGTGAGGGGCTGGTCAGTGGCCCTTCGCATTTATATGTAGCAGGATTCACAGATGCCGGCCAATGTGAAATAGTGATCACCAAAGCCCCTACTCACCCCTTAATTACACTGGAGATGTAGAATTGTATAATAATATAGTGATAGTGTAATTGTGATGTATTTGCCAGTGGATGGAAGGATGTGTGTATTGAATGTTTCAAGTTATACGAGAAGATGGATGCCCACATTTCTTCGGTTTAAATAATACTTTCCTTCTATCTAAATATAATATCATGTCTTGTATTTCATTTTTTTTAATTCTAAATTTGGATGTTTGTTAATTTATAATTAGTATGTAATTCACAGTGCTCTAGTGTTAAACTGTTATGCTGTGTAATTATTTGTAGATAAATAAATAAAGACAAGACATTAAGCACAAGACCGGTCTGAGTGGAGAGCCTTGGGGGAGGCCTATGTCCAGCAGTGGACGTTCTGACATGATGATGATGATGATGAAATAAATAAATAGTAAGTATAATAATCATTGTGGATAAACTACGATAAACCGTTTTAACTAACGAACACCCGCGACATTTATCCCATTCTTTTTTACCACCTTTTTAGTAGTGATTGTCTATGCCTCATTGTCAGTGACATGACATAAACTCTAAGTAAAGTCAAAAACTTAAATTTGGGACCCAGCTTAGGTCCAAAGTCAATCCGACATTCTACAACAATAAAGTTGAGTTTCCTTACGTTACAAATGATTTGGTATCTTTAATGAAATTGACGACTTCAAGCGTTTTTTTTTAATTGGTCACAACTTAACGTTTGTGACCGTACAATACTTGGACATTTAGATAGTCGATAAAATAAAGATTCAATCCCTAAAACAACGGCTGTTTTCTCGTGGTCCCATTATATTTGTTCCATTGACTAACGACGGAGCCCCGCTAGGGGCGGGGCTCCTGCTTCTGGGTCGTTTTGCCCTTCGGGCATCTGAAGGTACCTAACGAACCTAACCTACCTACTTTTACAATCATAATGAGTATTTGGTGATCAAATCTAGGTGCACTTTTTACACTTTTTGTGCAATGTGACAAATATAATGGGACCACGAGAAAACATGTCAAAAAACCGACATCAGTGCGATAAGATGACAGGGTCTAATCATAACCCTCTTTTTTGCTTGGCCGTATTTGGATAATAAAAAAAGGAAGTACTAATTGACAAGTGCGTCATTGACACGGTTATGTATAAGGTAAGGTGGCGCAAGGGCGTCAAACCGACAATTATCTCCTAAAAAATAAATATGGCTTACCCCGTTGACGCAGTTGACTAAGTAAACGTGGATTTAATTAAATGTAGGGTATTAATAATGTTTATAACGATAATGGAACTACGAAGCCTAACCCAATATACATTTATGTGTGATATCAATTTTTGTAAATCATAGTAAAAAATAATCCTTTTGGATTTGCTTTACAATGAGTATGTTACATGAAAAAAACACCGATTATATTACGTATATAATTTCAATAAAACTAATAAAAATTTAAAAGGAAGATTACAATTATTAATAACATTAAAAGTTAATAATTATAACTTTTTGTAAATTTTGTTTATTTCGATTTTCTCTATTCCATGTCTTTCTTAAGCTTCTTATCCTTGACCAGCCAGACGGAATCGATCACCTGTCCAAGCTTGTCCACGGAGACCTGGAACGGACATTCAAATAAGTAACGGGTAAGGACCGTAGTTAAGCGCAGTTAACGATACAAACAACGAAGTCTAAAAAAAATCCGTTGTGCGACGAAGCGTATCTCTACTGGCAAATTTTCGTAACACAACGGGAAAGTTTCATAGAAAATTTAATTGAGTGAGTAAGCGTGGCCAACTTTTTGGTCCTTACCCTAATAGCTATTTCAATTCAAGGAGACAAGTTCAGGGCTGCTCCACGCTGTCGGCCACAAAACCGGGTGCTCACTAGCGAGCTGTAACTGTACTCGTAGCTGTTACAGTAACGAGCTTCTAGTGGAGAGCAGGCTCGCGAGCCGGGTGCACATAACGGTTTTAAAAATACCTTTTTTTAGATTTTTGCTCATATCTCGAATATCATTATCATTATGATTATTTCTGACAAAAGTTTATATTCTATTTTCCACACAATCTTTTATATTCATGGTTACTCTAAGATCAGGAGCTGCGGGGTGTTGATTTAAACAAGGAGATAAAATATAGGTACGGTGTCAGGAGCTGGAGGATCAGTGGTGGTAATTGGTTCGAGGGTTCCATCAGCTCCTCGCTTCCAACCCCACATTTCAGGAGGCATTGTGTTACCCAGCCGCTCTTGTACTTAGTGGAATTCTCGTGATGCGTGATATTTTGTTGAACCTTAGTAAGTAGGGGGAGAGGGGAGGGATCGGCTTTGGACGTGGCTGTCAATTAACTCTGACCTACCGTAGAACTGTGTCACAGAGACGTAATGATTCAAGTCGTAAGAGGTGTCAAACATATATATTGTTTTTCTCAAAAATTACCGGAAAAGTTGACATTACTAACTCCATACTGAGACGCAAAGTACATAGTTTACAGACAGTTCCCAAATTAAAAAAATTACATTGCGTGCTCGCTACACAAGCCCGCAATGTTGCATACAAATTTCATTGTAATCTAGTTTGTAACTTTTTTTAAGTGAAAACGGCCATAATAAAATGAGGGCACAAGTCTTATACATCCATATTTTATTCGAAACGTAACTTTTTTATCTGTGTCTGGAATAGCTTGAGTTTTTTTTTTCTAAAAAAGCTTGCGTTTCTCCTTGTTATAAACATAAAGGCGGTAAAGAGTGATGTTATTTCACGTGAAGTTTCTGTTTATATGCGATTTGTATCTAGCGATTATTGAGAAAAGCACTATATATGCCTCGGCAGGAACGGCAATTGCCTGCTTCACTGCCTAGGCAATAATGTACTATTATAATGTCATTGTAACACCGTTCTCTGGTAGGTCAGGGTTCCATTGGGCTGAGAGTAGGTACATTCTCCTGACCTGTTCCATGTAGATGTGCGAGTGGTTGTGCGCCACGAACCGCGTGTACCCGTAGTCCGTCGAGCGGAACGCCGACCACTTGGGCGGGTGGGCTGCAATAACGACCGGCATATACTTACTAACTTATACAACGACGCGTTCAGGTTAGTTGCTAGCCAAGCAAAGTCACTCGCAAGACATGGGCGTCGCTTTTTGAATCTCACTGATGATATATACATCCATACATACATTAAATCACGCCTGTTTCCCAGAGGGGTAGGCAGAGACCACTTCTTTCCACTTGCTACGATCTTGCCAAATTTATTTCGCTTCTTCCAACAGGCGTGATTTAATGTATGTATGTATGTAAATAAGGATAACTGGAAGAGATTCCTTATAAGCTTGCCTTTGTACCTACTATATCTTCTTATAAGAGCTTTTTTGTGCAATTACTTCAGACTTTTTAACTTGAAAAAGTTCAGTTATCTGCCATGTTTGGATATGTTGCACAGGACATTAAAAATTCAAGTTAATAACCATGACTTTTATGGACGTTTTTTTATTTTTTATTAAATATAGAGGACGCCCGCGACTCCGTACCTACACGTAGAATAAGTTCCCCGCTACTCCCCCTATTTTTTCAATTTTCGCAAAATCCTTTCTTAGCCAATGAATACTCTCCTCTCTCTCTCTCTCTCTCTCTCTCTCCCTCCAAATTTCAAGGCCGTAGGTCCAGCGGTTTAGGCTGTGCGTTGTACGAGTGTGTCAGTCAGTCACGTTATTAATTTGTGCAGTTCCTTGGGTTAAATTCCCGGAAGGGCAATTTTTGGAAAGAGCACGAATATCTGGTTCTTGGATGTTTATATTTATATTTATATTTAGATACGGTCTGATTAATTTTCTATACAGTATGTAAGTATATCGTTAGCACGTGCCCAGAGCTTAGTTTGGGACTAGTTCAATTTGTGCAACATTATCTCTATGTTCGGAGATAAAATCAAAAATGTAGCCAACGTTATTCGGGAATAATGTTACTAATTATAATTAAAAAAAACCGGAGATTTCAGAAATTATTATAACTTCAGGCCCAGTGTGCAATAGGATGTACATAATCAAGGCAATTTACTTTGAACTCTGTTGCAATAAGAATAAGGTTTATTTTCCTATGTTCATTAACTGAAAATGGCATTTTCGAATAATCGCAATTGGACGTAGTTATGCAATAATGTTCCAACCCACAGCGACCTAATTTTGAGAAATGCAACTAGGTTTCAGTGGAAGAATTGTTTTGCTGTAACCAGTATATACGTATATTGTGTGTGTTTTTTGTACATAGACGTATGTACTGGTTACAGCAAAAAAGTCTACCACTGAAACCTAAAGTTGCATTTCTCAAAATGATATCGCTGTGGGTTGGAACATTATTGCATAACTACGTCCAATTGAACTTTATTCCCTTGATTGTAGATTCATAGTCCCAGTTACAAAAAACTCCCATTTTTCAGTTTTAAAATTAGTACAGATTTATCTTGGCGCTAAAATGACGGTATTCATTTAATGGGTAATATAGGCATTATAATCCTGAGTTATATTAAAGTACAAGTAACAACATACCGACGAATGGGTCGGTTTTCTCCTGGCAGCCCGCCGAGCCAGTGATGATGTGAACGGGGGCTCTGAAAACAGATTTATTAGTTAATTTATGTCTTTATAAAAATAAACAACATGCAAATAGCTCATTTTCATGCTTTTATTTAGCTCTATGACAGGCATGCACTAAAATGGTAAGGTTTATTTTAAGATTATTTAATAGTGACGTGCAATAATACAATAATAAACAATTTTATCTGCAAATGAAACTTGAATCTTTACGCATTCATAATATGAAGTACTAGAGCTACAAGTATTAGCTAAAACACATTAAAATTAAAACACCATTATAAAAAAAAATGTTTTTTTTTAATAACCTGAAAATCCTGTTCTATTCTAATTTCAACCCAAATTCAACCCACAAGCTGGAATTTGTTTTTCTAGGTAAATGACTAAATGGTATGCATGTATGTATGTGATTGAAATTATTATCTTATATTATGTACATATTAAAATGATCTGTGGCCATATATCCATTCATGCATGAGGGTTGCGGTGAGTCATGCACATTCAAAACACATACATATACATACCTGGTTTGGTAACTTTTTGTTTCGTAACCATGGCTTCCGTTAGCTTCCAAGGTATTTTGTGAATATTCTTAACTGAGGTATAATTTATGTCAAAAATCAACCTTTTTATTAAATTGCTAAGTTTCATGAATTCGAAACTTTGGACACAGTATAAATTAAAAAGTAGTTCGTCTCCGGGACTTTAGGGGTCTCTGATACCTATTGCCGCTCGAGTGCTATGGTTGGGTCGACGTAGGTCGCAGCGACGGCGAGCTCGGACTTAACCGACTAGGCGTGACTAGTTGAGTACCCTTGCGGTGGCTCGCGGCGCGCTCGGTCGACGCACGCACACATGCACGTCTCTGTATACCTTTGTTTGAAGACGAACTTACTGTCTATAACTGCGATTTGGAGCATGCGCTCTGTTGACAGGTCGGTGGAACCACAGTATCGTCAAGCTTTTCGTTTATTCATCAACAAGCATTACAAACCACCAGGTTTACAAAGGTTGAACTTGATAAATTATTTTTGGATGCTTACGAGGTTGTATATATATTTCTTGCAAGCGAATATTTCCGTTAATCTATATTATTAAGGCCGCTTTACACCAAACTGGAATAAGACTTAATCCGAGATTAGTCTATACAAATTGGATGTTTAATCCAGTGGTCGAATGCAACCTTAAAAACAAAACTTATGAGTAGCAACATTATTTTAAAGCTAAGAGCGTTGTTACAGAATCCACCGAGAAACAAAAACACATGATTGTATGTAGGTATTGAAACAGAAAACTGAATTGGTAATTAAATTTATTTAATCATAAGATTACCTCATTACATTTATGTCAAAGAATTATGTGACACGAACAAAATTATAGCTCTTTTTAAGTAGCCGAAAATGTAGTAGCTGTCATGAGACGGTAAAAAGTTTTATTTTATGTTAGTTTAGCTTATAAATAAATGAATTTCCTGCGTGCAGCGTCCTTCACCATCCAAAAGGAGTCCACCACCTTCCCCGCCTGCTCCACGTCCACCTAGAATAAGGATATCATAAACCAATGCTAATTAGAAAGCGGCTATGTGATATACGAGCCGTATGTTCATAGGTGGCGGTATGGAAAACGCGAGGTTTTTACGTTTCTTTTTTCTCATTATATAATTTACGTTTTGTGGTTTCACCTGATCTTTCCAACGGAAGACCAGCGCTGACTTTACTGCCAGCATTACGCTGAGTTGGGACCATTTCGTGGCTAATTTCTTAATGTGCGTATATACAGGGTGTCTGGAAAACCTTCGGAGAAATTTTAACTGTAGATAGGGTGGATGATTTGGATCATCCCTATATTGGTAACTTTTGTTTAAGTTAATATTTGACTGAGTTACAGACAGATTTATCATCGACTTTCCTGACGATGCTCTCAGTGTGCCCCATCTTAACTGATTCATTCATAATATCGGCGGTGATACTGCAAAACCGCGTAAGTAACAAATTTATGATAGAGCAAAATAAACCTTACGATCTTATTAAAAAGGTGCATTTTGCTCCTTATTTAAAATGTCACTTACGCGGTTTTGCAGTTTCACCGACGATATGTGTCACAACGTAATGTAAATAAACAAGTTGTTCCTTATGAACAATGTTTCCAATCATGGTCAAAAGCTCCATGGAGATTAGAAAACTGACACATTATCCTGTAATGTGAATTAAAAGACGGTGTCTGATAAGGGCTATTATGTGAAATAATCTAAAACTGAAACTTACGATTATGATTTTTACTCACACTTTTCTCACACTCACACGGCTAAAATAGCACTTGCACTCGTAGGCACATTACTTATTTTACGAGATCATGAATCATGGCTGTATTTCATTGATTTGTACCACTATCAGGGCTTCCGACGAATAAAAAACACAATAATTAATTATTGACAATTTGACATATTATCTTTTTAAATCTTGGACCATTAAAACTCTTTATGAAAAGAGTTTTAGGTTTCATTTGTAAACAAAAAATCCTACCTACACGTTACGTTTTATCAAATAGTACATTGTGTATTAAGGTCGGTAAGTAAGGAATTACGATCGAGGCTCTAGTAGAAGCCCGAAGTCGAAGACTGAGGGCTTTCTGAGTCGAGGTACGTAATTCCCGTACCGCCCGTGAAACATACAATGTTTTTCATCACATTTGCGAGTAAATAAACACACAAGTCATCACAACTATTATTACGAATTACTTGAACTTTTTTTAAGCGGATGGCTGGCGGACTCCACAGATTATGCAAATGTTTCGTTCAGAAACGTTAAGGGCAAATACTTACGTAGGTATACATACAGCCCTGAAGGAGTGTAAAAAAAACGACGTTTGTTACAGACAACTATTAAAATCGATTATTAAGAATATTAATTGAGTATTTAAGTAACATGTAGCGAGATTGCAATAAAATTCCTGTTTAAATAACATTTTAAGACAATTTTACAATTGCGTGTAAACTCTTTGCTTGAACTTGCATGACCTGTGTGCTGTGCTATAAATTAAAAAAAAATTACTTACCGACCTTGGGTTTCATGGTAAGAAGAAAGGTCGAGGGTTTTATATGGGGCATTGCGGTCAAGTTAACCTGTATGTTTAGATACTGTTTACATGCAAGTGTGATGAAAATTACATTTAAAGCTGGCATCATACATGTTGTTGCTAGATATTCGTATCATAGAAGAAAGAGAAAAATAGGATCGCTTTGTAAGAAGAGGTCGACGTGATTACACTCTGTGGTAAAAACCCTTAAAAGAAAAAGGCCACTAAAGGTAACACACCTGCTGCAGGGGCAATATGGGAATTGGACCCTTGATGGCCTCCTTAATTGTGATGTGTGTAGGCAAGCAGGAGCAATTTTTAGATTGGGCCTGCGGCAGGGCGGCAGGGGCGCAAGACCTTCCTAGCTCCTTAGATTGTGTCTACCGCCCTGCAAGGTTGCTGCGTGTGTAGTAGGATTGGGGCAATTCCAGTCAGTTCATTGGTGACAACCGAGCGGAGTGGACAAAAATGGAAAAAATGGTGTTACCATAGCCAGGAGATCTTCAAAAGAATCAATATCCATTCGCAAAAAGTTTCTAAGATCATCTACTTCCAATTCTTTCATAATATTCATGTGGCACAATTTGCTTCGTTTCTGCAACCAATTCTTCACCCAATATCTTCTCTTCCTTTTTTTTTTGGTAGCACCACAGAAAGTGCCAAGGCGATACCAATCCTCTGGTGTTTCGACAATACAGGAGGCTTTCTCGTGGACGTGCGTTCAGCGGGACTATCAGTTACACACTGAACGGCAGGCTAGTGTGTAGAGAACAGCCTAAAATTGGTCCAACCGCCGTGCGACCGGTATTGCCCCTGCAGCAGGTGTGTGAGTAGCCGGCTTAAGGAACACCCAGAAAATATAAAACGTGGACTACAATCACAATCAGTCAAGGAAGCGATGTCACAAGCGAAGCGATGTTTGGTTTGGGGTTTGTTTTGTTTACTTGCATGTGATGTGACTTCACATCACACTCACAGGTTATAAAGTATTTCTAACATCACATAGCGTTTTTGCCACAGATTAAATTTCAAAAAAAATCCTTATTATTTCGTGTAATTTCCAAAAAAATAGACATAATTTAATGTGAAATAAAGTGAAATACGTTATTTTACGCTAGTATCAGATAGGATGACCACAATTTGTAGTATATTTTCAATGTTGTCAAATAGCCTATTATAATCAATTATGCGACGACCTTTATATCCATCGACAAAATGTTTTGCACTTGGACTTTTGGCTACTGCCACAAATACCATGCGGATCAAAAGGAAAGAACCAGCAGCCAGCAGCGCTTTCTCCCCGTCTGGTTGCCCTGAAAATCAGCGCGTGCAGCGTCACGGCATGTCTGACACTATGATGCTGAGTAGCACCCAATTTGGTGCATTATTATTTTATAAAATAGTTTTAAGGTTTTGTTTTAAATTATTTTCTCACTGTATTTAATTTGATTATTATTTTTCTGTGGTTTGCACCAATAAACGATTTTCTATACGGAGAGCAATAATTGGATCGTTCAATCCGTCTATTTGAACTTTGAGAAGTCTATGAATTTATGGCTGTCATTAGATGTCAGTGTTAAATTATGTTATTTTCAATATTCACGTCTTCAATATTTTTGCTGTAAATCAGTTATATGGGCTACTTTAGAGCAGAAAACAATGGTAAATGGTTAGATCTCGACAGTAAAAGACGGACGATATGATCAGTCTCGGCAAAACATGAACAAGAGACCTAGTGATTTCACATTTAAAACCAATTAGTGTTCAAATTGCAAAAACGAAAATACAGTAAGTTGCACTAAAATTACTCATTTATTTTTATTATAATGCTACCTTGATTTTTGTTTACATGGAGCGAACTGTTTGTTTACATGGAGCGAACTGTTTGTTTACATACCATGTGACAACGTATGGTCTCAGGTCATTGACCTCGGACATTGAATTTTGACGTAAGATACTACGAACTGTTGGAGTAGTATACTATCAACGTCAAAATGTCAAGGTCGAGATATCGGCTGCGATACATCAAGTAACAAAATGAATATAATTAATCCTTCTTTTTTTTTTACATTAACAGAAACAAAAATGAACCATACCCCCGTGATCAGAATCGTGCCAACTATTACCCCCCCAAATTTCTCCGAAGGTTTTCCAGACACCCTGTATACGAGTATATCTATATGTTATGTGCAGAGCTCGGCAGGGGAGAGCCTCTTTATGTCATTAATGTCAAGTGTAGATATTAATATTGATACACCTTAAAAATAAATATTAAAAGAAAATTAAACTTTATTAATTATAACTTCTATAATAAAGTTATTTGGTGTAAGTTAATTTATTTTTGTATTTAGTTTTAGTATGTTTTTATTATTTTTCTGTATTATAACTAAACTCAAATGACAATACATTATGCACAAAACGAGTAGGTACTAAGTTTTTTATTTATTCTAAACTATAAGTTTTTCTATATTTTCAATTTTCAACGCATTTCTTCATTAGTTTAATTTAATATCCACTTATTGATAGAAAAACATCTTTCTACATCCACTGAAGTGAGGCAGAAAATAATTTCATTAGTTATTAAATTTCACCACATCTACCATTGAATGACAGCTATGTCCATGTTAAAACAGCTCACCCCTGCCGAGCTCTGGTTATGTGTTCACGGGTAAATGTTTTTTTTTTTTTTTTCTTTCTTAGTACATTTCAACAGTCTTACAAAATTTGTATAAGACGCACCTGTTCCAAGTAGAGATGCGTGTCGTTGTGCGCCACGAACCGCGTGTACCCGTAGGCCTCCGTGCGGAACGCCGACCACTCGGGCCGCGTCCCTGCCACCAACAACACTAATTAATCTAAACGTACACACTGACAGAACGACAAGATTCAAGCAATTGAGTGTTGAATTTCATTAGTCATTTTGCATATTAGCAATTAAATATTGTAGCGTGTCGTAGTATCAAAGGGTCGTAACAATAAACTTATCGTGGCTGATTTGCCAGCCTAAAAAATATAAATATGAAGGGACCAAGAGATCAAAAAGTGAGTGTGTTTATGCCTTGGTAGTGGAGAAAAATCAGCCAGGCGGAGGATAAACTAGTTCAAAGGGTTTGGTTTTTGACACTTTAAAGTGATAGTTCTTACCGTTAAATAGGCTATGTTCCTCCTGACATCCGGCGGAACCGGTCACAAGGTGGACAGGGGCCCTGAAAAACAAAAGCTTCTATTAGGTAATAAGTTATACATAATTTTAATAGTTAGCTTTCATGCAGCCTTATACGATAAGATACAGAGAAAGATATGAATACGTACACAAACTGTAGAAGAAGTGAAGAAAGGTGATATAAATAAAATAGAACAACATGAAAATAAATATACTTAACGTAATTGATAGTAAAAAAAATGAATATGATATTTATATTTAAATATAAATTTACCTTCATGTTGTATATAATACGCAAAGCCCCGCAGCACCAGAACACCGAACACTCATGCAACACTGCATGCAAGCCTTGTGTGTGTGTAGCAACTGTATCAACAACATCTTTTGAGGCTCTATTAACACGCCGATGCAATAAGTAACACGGAAAAAAAAAAAAAAACAGACAAATTAAAAACCGTCCGTTGAATAGATTTCAACATCGTACCAAATAACTTAATGAAACACCCTGTAAATATTAGGAAATACTTTTCACTACCATCTAGAACTTACTACTGCAGTAATTACAGATATTACATTTCGATTATCCAACCTGATGTAGGTTGGAGCCTTGGAGGGCATCATTGCAAATTGCCAATTGATGTTTGAAGACGAAGAAGAGAAGACTGTTCATGGCATTAGGCCTCTCCGGAGTTATAAATAAGTAACATTTTCATGCAGTCCCCGTATTTCGTGAAAATAAATAAAGAAAATGTATTTCAAGTACGTACATTTTACGAACAGAAAGTTTTTGTGATCAGGGTCGCGTTATTACAGTCGGAGCAGAAACAAGGTCAGAGTCCGTTGAGAGTAACACAAACGGAATTAACACTCATATTCAACCGTGTCAATACCTACGAGTTAGTAATTAAATTATACTGAAATAAATAAGCGGCACGCTCGATTAGTTAGTAATACGTACCGTAAACTCTGTTGCTAATTACTTAACAAGTAGGCACGTTAAGTAGTATTTAATCATAAAACACATTAAAAACAATAATAAAACAAAAAACATGAAATACAAGAATAAGGCGTATCTTTATAAAATACTGGTTGCACCCGGCATGCGTTGCAATTTCAGGTTAAGCAAGAAACGTGTTAATTTTCATCAGCATACACAAAAGATCCCACCAAATTTTCATCACAATCGGATCAATGGTTTAGGAGCTCATAGAGGTCGAACATACCAAGGTTCATTTTTATTTATTTAAAAATATATACGCATTTTTTATTTATTTATATGTATTTATTTATTATTCGCTTGATTCTACTACTAGAGAACATGAGTAAGTTCCCAGAAACACTCTTGACACAGTAGGCAGAACTACCACTGTAACAACGATAATAAAACTACGGAGAAAGATGTATTATAACATAACTCACCTGGGGTTATGGTAGGGCTCCTCGAGCGACCCGTTGTACACCTTGGAGTCGAACAGCGGCCAGGTGCGCTCGTAGGAGTGCTCGTGCGCCCAGATCACCAGGTCCACGGAGTACTTCTGCAGCAGCGGCTCCAGAGCTGGAGACCACAAATAACTTAAAACATAATTTTATACCCTTGAATTTATTTTGTAGTTTACAGATAAAAATATTAACCTCGTAAGGCCCACCATACTGAAAAATAGGAGTTTTTTGTTATTGGGACTGAATCTACAATCAAGGGCATAAAGTTCAATTTTGATTGTTTGAAAATGCCATTTTCAGTTAATGAACATAGGAAAATAAACCTTATTCTTATTGCAACAAAGTTCAAAGTAAATTGCCTTGATTATGTACATCCTATTGCACGAGGCTAAAGCGGGTTGGCAGATGAAACGGTTGGGAAACGATAAATTTTGCCAAGCAATTTTGAGCCAAAAGACAGACAGGGATGCGGGCGGCGCTCACCCAGCCCCAGCAGCGGCACGCCGCGGCGCGTGTACTCCAGGCTGCAGTCGATGTCGTCCGAGTTGCTGCAGTACATGGGCCGGTGCCCCATCAGCACCACCCACGGCCGGACGGCCCTGGGGACAACCAAACATCATGCTCCTCCGACCACTCAAACTTACGATTCATCAAGGAGAAAAGGCGTATCTACTATATGAACTGTATTGAAAATCCAACCTTATTGTAACCCTTGAGAGTTTAATATGCTTCTATGAATTAATTGCACACGCGCCTTTTCTCCGTAGGAGGGCAGAACGTGTCTTATGCCCGGTTCCTATATTCAAGAAACGAATCGTTTTCCTTGCGGGCAGTAGCGTTATGACATTTGCTACGTACAAAATGTGTCAAATTTTAACGAGACGTCACAATTCTACCAACGGTTTTGAATATAGGAACGCATCATTAGTAGTGTACACCTCATCCGTTACTTTTTATTGCGTTAAGACCACTGAACCTATTATATTATGGTCGTGTTTATCCATGTGTTTAAACGTGGACAAAACATCTGTCACTTTCTGGCCAATATGTAAGTGCGAAAGTGACGGATGCTAAGCTTTATCCACCGTGATAAAGGCAACCGTAATACGACCCCAGCCCCCTATCTCGCATATTATTCATATGTTATTGCGTATTATGATTTAGTAACATTTTAAGAGCATGAGAAGTGAAAATAGTATAATAGTAACTTAAAAAGGAGAGTACAGACCAGCCGACGTAGCTCCTATTCCGCGTAGTTATGGCGCTTCGCACATTGACGCAACTCTATCCTAACCTTACCTATAAGTAAAAGCGAGATTGACCTAATTTAGCAGATTGATTTAAACATATTATAATGTATAATAAGTTATAATTATATCACCTTATCGTTATTGCAAATGTTTTTACTAACTTTTAATAATTATACATAATGTAAAAAAACTGCATTATTCCATATGAATGTTATACTTTTACGCTACAAAAAATATAAGTACATTTTGTTGTTATACTGGACGTTTGTGATCCATTTCGCAGTTAGTTAAATTAAATGATGCAAAAAGTTTTTATACTTATAGAAGCGCAGCCCGCTGAAGCATCACTGGGTTGCATATAAGCTGCGCCATGCACAGCACAAAGGATCCTACAGGGTCAAAGTCATCTCGTAATAAAGAGTGTCAGTTAGTATCCGGGCGTCCGGTCAATAAGAGATAACTCAAAATAAATACCCAAGTTTTATTACTATGATTGATAGTTTGATAAGGAACGATTCTTGCATTAGTACTCCATGCTTAAAATAATGAAACACCTACCATTGTAATAATGTTCGGTTCTGCAATTTGGTATTAAGTCATACATACATACATACCTTCACGCCTGTAATCCCAGAGTAGGGTAGGCAGAGCTACAGAATTACCTACAACTTTAAAAACTTGGTGATAATTTTGTACCTAACCACATTTTGCACAAATAGGCTAAGATGATTAGCGTGGTATTAAGCCATTTCATATTTTTATTTAGTAACTTTGACCTTCGCTACTTCTAAAAGTGCCCGTGCCAGGCCGCGCAGTCTACTGACAAAATAAATGACTTCTTTTTATTATTAAAACATACAAATAGTCACGTAACGCAGGAGACTGGCTAATACGATATGAGAACAGTAGTTTTGTCACGATAGTTTATAGAATGTGTATGATAGCTTCCAGGACTACTATTTCTAATGGCAAAAGTTATAAATTTTGTTGTAATAAAATAACTAATTTAAAAGATCGCTTGTATCACAAGTAACACAGGAGACAAAATTACGCAGCGTCAAAAAAATGTATTTATCAGAATTTCACTTGTAATTGAAATACCTATCGAGGGATTGAAATTTTTTCGTTATTAAATAAACTTTACATTTGGATGTGATTGGGATTCCTTTTAGTATATTTAAACCGTTATATTTATACATAAACGATAAACCTAGTCTACTTAGAATATGTTTAATATCTTTTTTATTTATCATTCAATTTGACACGTGTAAGATAAGGACACAAATAGACATTAGCGACATTTCATTACATAATATTACTATTTATGAGTTAAGTTGTAAGTTATAAATCAAGAAATGAACAATTGAAATGCAATAATATTATTAATGGCTTTTAAAAATTTAAGTAAATATTTAGCAGTTATCTTTATTGCTTACTACTTACGATTACTGTTTTAAAATAGTTTAACAACCAGATACAATTTGCTACAAGAATGTAACACTAGAAAAATACCTAGATATTTATCAAAATGTAACCGTATTCCTCATAGCCTATATTTATGATATCGTCATTGCTTTGAAAAAACCTCGTAGTTATCTCACATTTCGTGACGAACGATTTTAAACTGAAATTTGAAGAAGATAAAGTTAAAACTCGTACATCTCGAAATATCAGATACGAGTTTTTTCTATAGTATTAACGATATAAGTAAAAAAAGCTGAAAAAGATTTCGATTAGGGCGTTGTTTGGTGTTTAATTTGCAATTTGATCCCAATCAATATATTGTAACTTCAAAGGTCACCGCGTCAAACACTTATTTTCCAAGCTGTAAGTAGGTTTCAAGATAACCTCTCCCCGTAAACGTTAATCGGCGTACCAACGCCGTTTTTATTTTAGCACAGCCCTAATGTTCTCCATTGGAATTAAAAAAAAAAATACTGAGGTTTTGGAGGGGTTCGAGTGCTTGTTAGGGGTGACAGCACAACTTGCCCACTACATTACACTCGGTGGAATTAGTACGTGTCTCACTATACGCATGGGCATATTTAGAGGAACGCCACAAACGTATGCTACCTATGGGCCTATAACTCAATATTCAATACTCAATATATTTATTGCGTTCCACATTTTACAGATGTTCATGGTATGTGGACCCTGTTGGGCACAGCAACAGAAACAGAGGAGAGGGCTTAGCTTTATAATATTATAATACGTTATTTACTCATTTGAATTGCACTTTAATCACTGAATTATTTATAATTATTATATTTATTATATTTTTTCAAGTATAGTTATCGATATAATTAAACTACATACATACATAAACTCACGCCTTCATTCCCAAAGTGGGGTAGCTAGAGCTACAGAATTAGCAACAACTCTAAAAACTTGTTGATAATTCTGTAATCACATTTTGCACAATCAGGCAAGTGTATTACAAGTGTATTAGTGACAGGTTGCAAGCCCATCGCCTAACAGTACTACAAGCCTTTATTCCCTTAGTCGCCTCATACGACATCCACGGGAAGACATGGAGTGGCACTATTCTAACCCGGCAACCATACGGGGCATAATTAAACTATCTGATAATATAGTTTATACAATTTATTGCACAAACTCAAACTCTTTATGCAACTCTTGGTGGCTATTAAGTCTTTTGTCTCTCTATCTTTGTTTTTAATCAATGTTTTGTGTCGACTCGTACCTTCTTCCGTTTCTATAAACACGTCCAAAAGTTTAAAACCAAAAGAATCGCAGTTGAGCCAACCTAAAATGTTGACCATATTAACACGTCCACCGACCTGTTCTCCCGCCGGTTGGCCTCGGCCAGGTTCTTCTCGAGCCAGCTGTACTGTTGGAACAGCGGCTTGGCGCCGTAGATCAGGAAGTAGTAGACCTCCGTGGAGATGGAGACGAAGTGCACGGGGCCCAGGTCGAAGCTGTAGAACAGGCTCTCCGTGCCGCCCGGCATCGAGAACCGCGCGCGGTAGTTGCTGAAGTTACTGCAGAAACAAGGTTATTTATGTTACGGATGAGGCAGACACAGGCCACGTAGGTAAGTTCCAATGCTCAGGATGCTTGTACAAACTTGAGTAAGTTCCTAATAACACTAACAGGCTTGGCAGGCTTTTTCTTCCAAGTTGGTTTATTTATTATTTATTTATTTATTTATTTTATGGCATAGGAAGGCAATCGAGCACACAGGCCACCTGATGATAAGTGGAAACTGTGACCCATAGACATGGTTGTAAACATTAAACCTATATGAATAGTAAAAGTTAAATAAAAATATATTTAAAACTCGCGCGATATAAATAAAACTATGCCGTGTTCCCTGACATAAGTAAAACGTAGCTGAGTATTATTAAAAAAAATATTACAATATCCGCCTGTTTCACAATCCACAAGTAAAGCATAGGTATTTGACAGATAAATTTAGCCCTTTCTCTGTCTTATACTTGAAAATAGACAAGGAGAGAGCCAACTTTGCATTACAGATTAATTTACTTGTCGATTCGAAACAGGCAGACTTTGTTTAATAGATATTTGTAAAAATGCTTTTTTCTTGTGCCCTTCGACTTAGCAATGTGTTTTTGAAAACAATAAGCTAGACCGATGCTTGATTGTTATTGGTACCTAGTTATTGTTTAAGATATCCTGAAAACATAATGATTTCAGCAAACAATAGTGTTTAATGAAATGATACTCGGCAAACGTAGTGTCGAACGCCCTCCGGCGAGATGGAGTGATGATTTGCGAAACGCTGCTGGCAGATGTTGGATGCGACAGGCCGAGGGCAGGGTGAAATGGCGCTCATTTGGGGAGGCCTATGTCCAGCAGTGGACTGATATAGGGCGATGATAATTATAATGATGATGATGAATTGTCAGTCAGCACGTTGGACTTACTATCTCTCCTCGTGGTTCCCCGGGCAGGTCATGTAGGGCACCATGGCGGCGAGCGGCTGGATCTGCCGCATGAACTGGTCGCCGACGCGCGCGTCGTCGTTGTGCATGTCGTACGCGAAGTCGCCCACGTGCAGCACCAGGTCGAAGTGCCCGCGCTCCGCCTCGTCTTGGAGGTACGATAGGGACTGGGCGGTGACATAATATAGGGTTGATATGATATAGTTACAGCAGATTTTTTAATAATATATTTAGATACACCTGACATGAAATAGGTGTTCTGTCAAATATAATTGAGGTACTATCAGTTTCGAGTTTAAATACGAGTATATTGCGACAAATGACAACAGGGTTTTTGTAAATGTTCAGAATGTCATACTTAAAGAAGATTGTCTTAAAAGCAAACGATTTTTTTTCATTATTATTTTTGAACAAAAAAATCATTTAATATTTTCAATCTAGCTGTACCATAGAAAAGACTAGCGATGCATCCGATACCGATACCGATACCGGTATATCGGCGATACTTCAGGTTAGCCGATATATCGGTATCGACGATATTTTTATGACCGATTCAACGATACTTTTTAATTAAAAAATGTAGTGTAAACAGCAGCAGGTCTTATTCAAACAGACTTGCGAAATCGCCTTTCTCTGAAAAATTTAAGATTACTTTGTTTTTTAAACAAAAATGTTATCAATGTTAATTTTAATTACTAAATTTTTTAATTATCTAATATTAACCTAAGTATCTACTTCTTATATTAATAAAAATAAATCTGTCTTGTGATTTATTTATTATGCCTTCATTTTTGAATTCACAAAAAGCGTATCGGTATCGGTATCGGTATCGCCGATATTTTTATAAGAGTATCGGTATCGGTATCGTATCGGCGAAAAGGCGTATCGATGCATCCGTAGAAAAGACCACGCGGCGTTTAAGCTCTTTAGCCACTATCAGAAAGTTGTTAAAAAATTAAAGCATGATTTTATTCAAACCCCTTTTTAAAAAAGTTCCCGTTCTAAATTGAAATAAACATAAAATTAAAAAACGAATTAATTAAGATGTGGAACGCAATAAATATATTGAATATTGAATTAAATCTCCAGACACTAGAAAAACTAGAACTACAAAACCGGCTTAATTTTCGTAAGAATTATTATGAAACTTGAACCTAAAACACATACATACATACTTCATTCCCAGAGTGGGGTAGGCAGAGCTACAGAATTACCAACAACTCTAAAAACTTGTTGATAACTCTGTAACCACAATTTGCACAAATACGAGGGCTGCCTTTTAAGTTGTGTCGTTTGAAATAAGTATAGACAATCTAATAGATTATTACCATTTATTGTTTTTCAAAGAATTCGCCGCGATATTTAATACACTTTTGCATGCGTTCAAACCAGTTTTTAAAACATTTATTCCACTCCGAAGTGGGGGTAGTCAAAATGGCCGATTTGTATGCGTCAACAGCTTCTTCGGGTGAGCTGAAACGTTGACCACGAAGACTTTGCTTAATTTTGGGGAACGTAAAAAAATCGTTAGGGCTTAAGTCAGGACTGTAAGGCGGGTGATCTAAAATTTCCACGTTTTGGGTGTTCAAAAACATCTTTGTCTGGCGGGCGGTGTGCGAACTTGCATTGTCATGGTGCAGTATCATACGACGTTCCGAGTTGTTTTTTCGAAATTCGGTGATGACTTGTGGCAAACAAACAGTGGTATACCAGTCGGCGGTAACCGTCTTGCGATCTTCTAGTACAATAGTGGCGACGTGACCACCCTTTGCCACAAACGAGGCAACCATTTTTTTTGAAGTGCTCCGAGAGCGTATGACTTTGGTCGGTTTTGGCTCGTCCTGGAAGACCCAGACAGTTGACTGCTGTTTTGAATCTGGATCGTAAGCATATATCCAAGACTCGTCACCACTAACCACATCATAAACATGTTTTGACTCTCCTCGGCTGAATCGCTTCAGAGTTTTGCGACACCAACTTACACGGGCTGTTTTTTGGTCGTCGCTAAGCAAATGTGGTATCCAACGAGAGATCAACTTTTTTACAACAAGTTCTTCGTGCAGGATTTTTTGGACAGTGGTCCCTGAAATGCCCACGGATGCCTCTATTTCACGGTATGTCACATGACGATCTTCGAGTATTAGCTGCCGCACGGCTTCGATATTCTCTTGCGTCATGGCGGTTTTTGGACGACCTTCACGAAGCTTATCACTGAGGCTAGAGTGCCCACGTAAAAATTCTAAGTACCAGCGTTCTACAGTCCTAAGACACGGTGCTGCATCACCAAACACAGATGTGATCTCCTCAAAGCACTGAAGTCGCGATAATCCCCTTTTAAAGTTGTAGAAAATTACCGCACGCAAATTTTCCTTAGACATTTCCATTTTTACAACCGACTTGTCACCTTTGAATAGACGCTGTAATAAAACTATTCGACCAATTTGAAAACATTCTTTTGTTTTCGAGTTCTAAATTCAAAAGGATGAAAATGCCATATGTTTTTTTTTAAATAATCGCGGGAGGTTGGCAAACGACACAACTTAAAAGGCAGCCCTCGTAGGCTAAATGATTAACAGTGTATATTAGTGACAGTTAGCAAGCCCATCGCCTAACAGTACTACAAGCCTTTATTCCCTTAGTCGCCTCTTACGACTTCCACGGGAAGACATGGAGTGGCACAATTCTAAGCCGGCAACCACACGAACCTAAACCTAAAACAAATGAGATAGAAGTCGTGTTGGTGGAGAAGTCAATTGACGATGCTACCACATGGTACTCACGTGTGCGTTCTTGTTGCCCATGTCGCCGTAGATGGCGGCGCGCACGGGCCAGTGCGTGCCCGCGGGCGGCACGTGGAACGAGAACAGCTCCGACCAGCCGAAGTTAGAGCCGCAGTGGTACTCTGCGCCAAACGACTTTAATGCAGTCAACCAATTTTTGTATCAAGGCTTTTATGGAACTATGTCGAGGTGAGCCAATCAATCAAATCGTACCAAGTAGTAGTTGTAGCTTCGGGGCAACATAAGTATTTGCATCTTTTATATTTATTTAGAATCAGAAATGATGATATCCGCAGTAGAACTAAGGTTACCGACATAGCCCGAAGAATAGCTAAACTTAAGTGGCAGTGGGCGGGGCACATCGCTCGCAGGACTGATGTCCGATGGGGTCAGAAGGTTCTTGAGTGGCGTCCGGGGACCGGGCGACGAGCTGTAGGTAGGTCCAACAAGATGGAGTGACAACCTTGTAAAGATCGCGGAAACGCGGTGGATGCGAAAAGCACAAGACCGGTCTGAGTGGAGAGCCTTGGGGGAGGCTTATGTCCAGCAGTGGACGTCTTTCGGCTGACATGATGACATGATGATATTATAGTATTTTTTCTGGCTTATGTATTTTTACTTTGATTGTATCTTACTGTGTCTGTTTGTACGCTGCCGTTTGTTTCATAAAAAAAAAACAACAGGGTGTTTGGTAGAGCGTTGTCTAAAAGAATACAGGCGAATATAAGAGGCCATTACCATTAGCTATGCATTTCAGGTACTTTAATCCTTAATTTGTCTAGGGGCTTTTTAATACCGATTTTTTTATTTTATTAAAAGATACCAAAATTCGTTCTGAAACCCCGAAAAAAATGTAAATATTTGGTGTATCCACAAAATTATCATTTTGTTAGAAAGTTAAATGTTGTGGTGTTCAAATAGAAGTGTTATTGGAAGCGTATAGCAACATTAAAAAAAATGGGGGCTCTCAAAGTCAAAATCAGTAAAGAAATTTTTCAAGCTTAACTTCACAATGAAATTAAAAACAATTGATTACAACACTTCCAATTTCCTAAAAACATTTCCAGTTCATGCCGATTCTAATGGTGTGCCACATGCATTACAGAACTCTTAATAATTTGAATTATTCGTTAATAACTTCCACCCGGCCGTGAATGCGGCGATTTCGATGTTTGGGAAATTTAACTTCTCTCAGTTGCCATGTCTTACGCATTTAGAGGTTTTTCCGTTGTAATACACATATCTAAGATGAGAATTAATTCATTCGAATTTTATAAGTAAAACGTCCGTGTGCAGTAACAAACGGCAAACCTCGAAACGTCTGTTACCTCCAGGCCTAAAACAAATAAGCTAAGGATAAGAATGAATGATCGGACACTTAGTTTTTTAAAAGCTACATAGTCCTGTCAGCCGAGGTAAGGTAGGCTGGCCGCGGGCACTCGTAAAACATTTAAATAATTGGGGAATTGAACGAACTACGTCCATCTGCCGCGACCTCGGGAGATCACTCCGGTTGTATGGTTGTAATGCTCTATCTCGACGAACTGGACACGGTTTTTAAGGTATGAAGAGAACCAGACGTGTGCAGTACCTCTAATACCTAGGTACACCATCCATATAATTTTCTATTATAAAAAACTCTGTCAGACACCTTGCTCATATCTAAGAGTATACCTATAGCATAATTTCTATTGTTAATTATGTTAACATTTGATTCATATATTTAAAAACTGCTAATGTTGTTGATCGATTTTTCCTAAAACCGTTCTGGCTCTCGTTGAATATTGAGAATTTTTCACAAAATGAGTAGAGACGTTTAGACAGCTGTTTCTGTTATTTTTGTTTACTCCTTAACTATGTACAACATTTTTGCAATTCACCCTGTCTTATCTGTCACTCGAATCTAATTCAAGGCTGATTTAAAATAAAATAAATAAATATCAGGGGACAATGTCACACCAATTACTGTATTTGATGTTGGTCTAGTATTTTTAGTTAACGAGGCCTTATTAAGGGTTAAATACATAGAAAACATCCATGACTCAGGAACAAATATTCGCGTTCATCACACTAATATCTGCCCTTACCGGGATTTGAACCCAGGACCTCTAGCTTCGCAGGCAGGCACCACCAACCAGGGTCGTCGTCGTATTTATACTGTGTGAAGTAGCAAGTGAAGGTAAAAAGTGATAAAGTTAACTAGTTTTACGATGATTATGTTAAGAAATCGTTTACACATTGCTTAGGCCCTGTTTATACTTTATTAAGT
Organism: Acleris emargana; assembly: GCA_927399475.2. Taxonomy (NCBI): domain Eukaryota; kingdom Metazoa; phylum Arthropoda; class Insecta; order Lepidoptera; family Tortricidae; genus Acleris; species Acleris emargana. The sequence continues at coordinate 945,951 of OV656849.1, forward strand.
GCAAGTATGAAATTCATACATTTGTTACTTGCCATTTGACTGCGAATGTATGAACTTAATATTTGTACTCAACAAAGTGGAGTGTATCACTTTACACCTGCACTTGTTTGCTACTTCACAAAGTTTAACAAGCCTTAAACATAAGGGTGACAGCATTAAGCAAAAAATGGGATAAATTTAAACTTGAAAAATCGTTTTTGAGTAAATTAGCAGCACATGACTTAGTAGAGGGGTTTAGTTTAGGAAAAATGTGTAAAACTTTGATTTTTTATTACCAATTTGAAGTCAAAATTTTAAATTGAATTTAAGAGTAAAGGTAATTGAACTTAATTTCCTTGCTGCTTGATTTACATACAGACAATTAACCTGTTTGACCGTAAGACCATCCAGTTTGAAGCAGACCCTTACAGGTTCTGAACTCCTGGTAGGATGACCGAACATCGTCATCAGATTAAAATAACCATTCCCTCCCTTTTAATATGGTGGGTCTGGTCTCACGAGGTTAAAATTGAACACGCAAGAGCACAGCTTCAGCGTAACGCACGTTAGAGCTCAAGTGTTAGAAATCTCGTGTAAGCATCACAGCTTTGTCCTCACAAACAAAAGAAAATAGAATTTCCATTAACTCCAATTCCAAAATATTTACGCATTTTAAACAATGCTCACCGTAAGTAGTATTGTACTGCAGGTTGGGCAGCGTGACCCGGTGAATGTACTGCTCGCGCCGCTCGAGGCCTCCGTCCCGGAACAGGCTGCTGGCGCCGGTGGCGCGCTCCGTCATGCCGCCCACGCCGTACTCCACGGCGGACTCCACAGTGTCGTTGAACGTCGACCATGTTACTACGATGTCGTTGGATTTCTCTGGAAGAATAAAGTTCTTTAAATACACCTCTCACTGCCACGATCATCATCATCATGTCAGCCGAAAGACATCCACTGCTGGACATAGGCCTCCCCCAAGGCTCTCCACTCAGACCGGTCTTTTGCTTTTCGCATCCACCGCGTTCCCGCGATCCTTACACTGCCACCATTTAACCCAAACTACCGCTAAACAATTATTGTATTCTAGTAATTTCTTTGTTTGACCCCCACGGTCAAACAAAGAAATTACTAGCATAAAGGGATCATCCATCTTAGTCAAAAGGGTTGGCATCACATTTGCAGTGTTGAGATTGGAATGTTAGTGGGCCTTCGAGATGACTTACGATCTGATGGCACGTGTAGGTACTCGGTTGTCCTTCAATATCACAAAAAAAACGCTATGCTAGTGGACATGTATATTAAGCGTTCTCTACTAGTCAACGAATGGGCCATACAAACTCCAGACATCGATGTCCACTGCGTAACCAAAGTATCAAAGGAAAACACCCACATTCCTACAAAACCACAGGAATTATCTGTGCAGTCCAGTGAGTAACCTAATCTAAAACAAAACCGTTTAGGTATTATTTGCTTTAATAAAAGAATGAATAGATACTCGTATCAGCTACCCAACAGTATGAATAATAATGAAAAATGAAAAGATTTTGACTAGTCACAAATAAATTACTGTATCCCCTTATAATAGAGTTCATTATTCCGCGTCTCAAACAGCGAACCGAATAAGTAGGTAATTGTTATTATAATGATATCATAATGTGACTCTAACTGCTATGTATTTATGTCAGGTCATCTCAAAACATACGATCCGAATACGGAATCATTGGAATAATTATTTAATCAGGCAAATAACATGTTAGGCATACGTCCATAGTTCTTTATCTTTATATTATTTTAAATGATATACCTGCATGGCTTTCTTCGTCTGCCAGTCTGTCTGTCCGTCTGTACTTATATCCGCTAGCTACTCGCACAATACGGATTTTATGAGGTTTTTTTACCACCAGTTGGTTTTTTTTTCACGGAGTGTTTATGTATATTAATTACCAGATCTAGGAATATACAGGGCAAAATTAAATGACAGCTAGGGATTGCCTACGTCGATAAACTCAATTATCAATGCTTTTCCCATATCCTAGTGATCACCCCCAGCATTGTATGTAAGTGTGTATTTTTTTATTTCCCCCCCTACTACTTCCACAGAAATTGTAGTCTTTTAGCCACCTGAAATAGATTTATCATTCGAGACGGAGAAAATGAACGCCCGAAAATTTAGAACAAATACCGATCATTTACTTTAACAGTAGTAAATGTTACAGTAATTCTAAAATACACAATGAGGAAAAAAAATTGATGATTATGAGTGAAGGTTCAAAAATCCTTTTAAAATATAGAATAACCAGAATTATGATGCTATTTTGTTTTATTTTCACACTTTCAATGAATATTTTTACAAACAAAACTTGGAGTGATCACTAGTAGGTAATATGGGAATAGCATAGCATAGATAGTTGAGTTTATCGATATAGGCAATCCCCAGCTGTCATGTAATTTTGTCCCGCATATTCCTAGGTCTGTTAATTACATAATATAAAAAAGTCGCTTTCCGCGTCTGTCTGTCTTTCTGTCTGTATGTATATCCGCTAACTACTCCTAAAGCACGGAACGGATTTTGATGCGGTTACCGCCATCAGCTACTGTGGTATTACATCTGTCCAATATCCTTGTCCAATTTTTTATCCAATATTTGAACAAATGTCTTTTACGGAGGCCTATTACACATATCCAATATGGTTCAAGTTTAAATAATAATTGCGTAACCATTTTGAATTAAATGTATATCGTAATACACTCACAGACAAAATTAGAGGAACGGGATGAAGTAATAATTTTACAACAAAAAAGCATGATTTTTATTTTATTTTATTTTTTAATTAATTCGGAAGATTATTTTGTATCGTTACAGTTAACATAAAATGAACAAAAAACAAATGACTATGCCTTTAAGTATGATGTAATTTTTTTGGATTATTGTTGTCGTTTTCTGCGACAATATTTTTTGTTTTATTTTCTTTAAAGTGTGCATTTTTAACAATTATAACAAAAAAATACTCGTTTATTTAAAAAAAATACAATTTATAGTTGCACAAACTCAAATTTTCCAAAAAATTGCATTAAGTTAGGTAATGCAAAAGAAAAACAAATGAAGTATTAGAAAACAATTAAAAACATCAATTTTAAGGTAATAATCCTTTTATTTAAATGACCCAAGCTTTTTTCATTATCTGACTTACAACGTATAAAATACGTTTTATTAGTCTAGTTGTATTTTTGCGTTCCTCTAAATTTGTCCATGAGTGTATATGATCAAATGTCGGTGTTACTAGTAAATTTGATGAAGACACCCAATTTCTTTGATCAAAAATATTGGACAGATGAAATACCACCCTTAATTTTTCACGGAAGGTTCTTATGTATAGTAAAATCTGGTTTATGTACAGCAGCTCATAAACCGAAGCGAACTAAGGGGTAGTCGCTAGTATCAATGCGAAAGTGTTTATTTGTTCCGTCTTCACGAAGCTCCTGAATTGATCGAAATATTTATAGCCCGGAGATTGATATAGGAACCTTTTATCCCGGAAAATCTGACAATGCCCAAGGGAAAACGAAGATAACTATTTCTCTATTTATTCGTTTAGCGCACCGTCCGTCACAAACGGAGCTGGCTGAAAATCAGCGCTGCAGGTGTTTAACACCTCAGCATCATGCTGGGCCAGTATCCGATTCACTGCCGCGAAGACACACTCACTACTGTTTTTATTGCTGTTTTTACTTTTTTTTGTAAATATATTTTTCTTTTCTTTTCTTTCTATAACTAAGCGAATTCTACGCGGGCGGAGTCGCAGCAGAAAGCTAGTTATACTCACGTGTTTATGTTTATATATGTTGGTCAATAACGTCTATACCGAGTGTCCTTATCTGTTTAGTAAAATAAAACATGTTGTTAATAAACAACTTGCCTGCGCCTCTATTCTAGGCGATATAATCAAAATCGTATTTGAACGATTATGGCATTGTTTTAGACGTGGACGCCATTACTGCCAAGTAAATAAGAGATGTCAAAACATAGGCGACAAAAACGATATGGTTTTTAGTTTTTACCATGTTAAATAGAGGCCCTGACTACTATACAATAAAATTGGTTGCTTCAAATTAAATGAAATACGCAATTATCATGCAACCCTATTGCTTATCCAATCATACTTTATTTACATTGTCCCCTGATATTTATTTATTTATATGTAAATGTGGAAGTAACTATGTTTGTTTGTTATGCTTGAGATAGCTTGAACCCTGGAGAGAAGGACAGTTTCCGAGTGAGTAGTAGTGATAAACAACTTCTTAGCGGACAAAGTCAGGCAATAAAAAATGAAAATTTAAATTTTCTTTCAAAAGTTTCAAGTCAAGTTTATTTCAAAACATTATTAGTAAATCAATTCTATATTGACAAAAAGAGCACAGCACATTAAATAGTTCAGTTGTTTTCGAATACTCTAAGTCGTTTTATAACAGAGTTGTCGTGATATTTTTAAGCAATGACATGTTGTTACATATGTATTGTTAGTGACAGAATTCTACAAAAAAAAATTAGATATATTTATATTATATTGAACTAACAAAATGGCACTTTCATCTTATCCTGTAAACAACACCTAACGATTGAATAAACATAGCTGGAAAACCAAAAAGATTAACTGGATCATAGGTCAACCTCAATTCAAATACCTACTTATGAAGCACAGGTCACAGTTTACATTTGTTGCTTTATCACCAGTTCATTCAACTCAATTGTTTTATAGTCCGAACATAACTAAACCAATGCTCGTCAAATAGAAAATAATGTATCAGGGATGTTTGCGGAGGCTTGTATGGACTGCACCGACAAGCCTCATTGTCCATGCTTAGGACACTGCCATTGTCTGCATTTTTATGTGCCTAGTAGAAGCCTGTCTTAGTAACCATATTACGGGCCTGTGTAGTGAACTCTAAAACAGAGGGCTGCCACAAAAGATCAGCAATGGTCGAAGTGGCTCACAAGGCCCATCTCAACCCCCTCAATAATAATAAAACCATATTACATATTTACATTATAGAATAAAATGCAATAAAAACCACTTTAGATTTTCACATACACTAAGGCGACTTATGTGGCACATCACTGAGAATAATTAAGTAAATACCAAACTATTTACTACAATTTTAACTATACTCATAATCCTATAAGCTATTCTGTTTGTGTCAAGAAAGGAGTGAAAATACAATTGACTATGGTTACTAAAATTGAATATTGTAATTGGGGGCCAATCTCACACAAATTAACCTACTCTAAAACTAAGCTCAAGGCTTGTATTATGGATACTAGACTAGACAATGATAAACTTACTTATAATAGAGTAATAGATACTTAAATACATAGAAAACGTCCTAGACTCAGGAACAAAATATAACACTCATCACACAAATATATGCCCTTACCGAGATTGGAACTCGGGACCACTACATCCATAGGCAGTCCAGTCACTCACTAGGCAGGTCTACCAACTAGGATAACTTAAGCATACAGCACCAACCAACCATAATCAAACCATTAACAAAGATTCTAGTACAATCATAACTTTAATAGGTATTTTTCCCGTGCACAACAACAACCACAAGTAATAAAGATAAAGATAAAGATAAAGACATTTATTCAGTAAGTAGGCCGCACGGGCACTTTTACACGTCAAGAATCTACCAGCGCTTCACAAGAGGAGACCACTGCTGAGAAGAAGCGCCGCAAGAAACTCAGAATATGAGCACATAAACACCCTTCCATTCATATATCAAGATAAACTTTATATTGTACCATTAAGGATTAAACAGAGAGTTTTCCTCGTCCAGGTTTACCTATAAGGAATGACATGAATTAGGTATTGAAAAAGTAACTTACCTCCAAAGCTGATATGAATCTGCTCTGGCTGGCAATGGGTACAGTCGTAGGTGTAGCTCGAATAGAGGGTGGCATCGCCTAAAGCCCATGTAGCACCGAGCGCTACTAGTAATATTAACAATTTCATAATTACTCCACTAGGTATAACGTTGTTATAAACTTTATTATTGAGTAAAGGCGGACGTCCGCTCGCTAGCAATGCTTCGAATCAAATGAAACGGCGCGAGCGGCGGTCCGATGACTACTCTACTCACTCAATCAATAATAACAAAACAAGGGCAATGTGTAATGTAAAACGAATGTAAACGTATTTATATCAATTCAAAACATAACCATTATCAATCCCTCTGTCATACGATACATACAGAACGATTTTTTTAGGGTTGCCCACGAAAGAAATTGAAATCCCCTACAATGTTACATACAAATATGTATTATAGCTGTCATGAACAAACTTTTTATTTATTAGGTACTATTTTATATTTACACAAATAAAGCAATCTTCTAAGCACATGTGTATAAAAAAGAAATAACAAATAGGGGTTTTAAACACGCGTAAAACGTAACATGTCTCGTTTTTGGGTATATGGGATAATAATCCGGGTACGGCATCACAAACAATGATATTTTATATTTATATACGTTATGCTCATACTAGACGCATTTAAAACCCGTCGCCAATTAAGTACTGATAGTTGCTACGTTACCATATTTCTACAGACAAAGACGGCAATCCGTAGCGAACGCTATTGTTAGAAAGAGATAAATAGTTTCAAATTGTTGGTTGTGGGAGGACCTTGTGCAGGGTCCGTCCGGGTTGGTACCACCATCTTATCCATTAACCTACCGCCAAGCAGCAGTGTTCGCATTGTTGTGTTCCGTTTTGGGGATAAGACAGCCGGTGAAATGACTAGCATAGAGGCATTCCATCTTAGTCCTCAGGGTTGGCAACGCATTTGCAGTCTTGTGAATGCGAATGTCTATGGGTCACAGTTTCCACTTACCATCAGGTGGCCTGTGTGCTCGTTTGCCGTCCCATGCCATAAAAAAAAAAAAATAAAAAAAAAAATTGCTGGCCATTCTCGCCAAGACAAGCGATTAAGTGGTGCAACTAAACAGTAGTAAGGTAAATTACCTTCCTCTTTGAGAAACTCTACTCCCCTGAGAACCACTTAGTTAGTTACGTTATGAGAAATACAATAACATATAGTAGGAAATAATATTAAGTAACATAAGAGAAAATAATATTTTAAGAATTGTAACCTACACATAAGATTGTTATTATAAAATATAGCTAGCCCTCTCGTGTTGTTGCGCCCTTGCAGGGCGTCACATGTATGCCTATTTCCTATTTGTTCCATCTTGAATTGTAATGTGATATGCAATAAAACTAATAAATAAATAGAATAAATCATTGATTCTAAGAAATAATTGAATTTGAATTTGACTAAACGTGGATAAAACATGCATCACTCTCTCACTTATATACTTTTCAGGAAGTGACTAATGATTTATCCACGTTTTGTCACGCGATAAACATAGATAGGCCCACAGTTCTAAATTAATTTGATATTTTAATTTTAACATACTTCAAAATAAAAATACGTTAATATACTTCGGTATGAATAACTGCATTTATTCGGAGATCAGACATGCTGACGGTATTTCGAGTCATGAAAATAATATGTACGAGTAACTTGAGCGACGGCGCGCTCGTTCGCTACTGATCGCTCCGTCAGACACGCACACTAATGCAAAATGCATGTTCACGTTCAACCACTAATAAATCCCACTCGCCATCGTGAATTGCAAGAGCTATGAACATTTATCAAAAATTACAATGTTACAGTTACGATGTTTAAATTAACGTTAACTATACTCGAAAATCTAATTAGATTCCAAAATCTGACAGTTTCCATCTTGATTATTTCTTTATTAAAATATTATTTCATAAACTGCTGAATAACTCTAAAATGTCATTGCAATACAAGCCTTCGAATATAAAATAAATAAATATTATAAATAAAAAAAGTAAAAAATTCATCTTGAGCTTCACTTTTTCTGAATTTAACAACTTCTACTTGGAAATATTGCCGTAATCATCAGATCATCAGATTATTGGCTTCTCCTGCATGGATTAACTAGTATCTACACAGTATCTCAAATTATTTACACATTGATAGCACTAGATGCAGCCGAATTACACTTTCTGCATGTTATATAGGTATAAGGAGTATATTATAATAATAAACCGATCGCTCTCTGAAATTACTGTCATAAAAATGTAACTAGCCCTGTCACAGGCCTCGGTCTTTTTGGGCTGTTACTGCACACTAGTCTTAAAACCCTAACTATGCAGTACATATCAATGCAATAGAAAACATTCAAAATAAATTCATTAGGCGAATGAAGTATAAGTTCAAAACCTTTAAAGCGGATTCTATTGAAACTCTTAAGACGCGTCGGGAAATTAGAGATCAAATCTTTCTTTTCAAAATCCTAAACGGCTCGATAGACTCTCAAAATCTTCTCTCTTGTATCTCGTTGCGATGCCCTAATAGGAGAACTCGTTCCTTGAATCTTTTTTCAGTTCCATTTTCTAGTACGGTATATGCAAAGAATAGATTTCTAGTCAGAGCGTGTAAGAATCATAATGAGAGGTTTATAGACACTGACATTTTCCACATGCCTCTGCATAAATTTGTTTATGCAATAAAAAATAGCAATAAAAAATAACATTTTTTTTTTTAAATAAGAATGAGGAGTAAAAGAACATCGCAAGGAAAAAAAATTTTTTTTTTTTAAATGTAAATAAGTATTATAAGATTTATGTAAATAAGTATTAAAGTAAGATTTATTATCTCGGAAGAATGCTAGAGTGTAACTTATATGTACTTATTAAGATTTTTCAAATTAATACATGATCAAAAGCTGAAACAATTAACCAAAGTTTATTAGTCTATAAGTCCGGCTTGAGCTACAAATGTATTTAATCCAGTAGTGGAAACTGTTTTGGCCAATGTTTTTTCTACAATGTATTAACTATAATGTATTATATATTGCTGTTTGTTTCCCTTGATAAATAAATAAATAAATAAATAAATAAAACATTTGTCTGGATTAACTTAACATATATTTTATAAATAGTGAAATATTAGTTGCATAAGAGTGGTTGAATAAATAAATAAATAAATAAACATATCAATGAGAACTCGTGTAACCAGTAATATTAGGGTCAGTTTAATTGATAAAAATACCTACACTTAAACCAAAATGCAGTAATCACAGCGAATGTGCTTCGGTTGAGGTTAGGATTTTGGAATCTAATTGACAACAATTCATTTTGTGCTAAGGTAGTAAAATAAAATACCGTTTCTAGATTTTACACTGCTGATTACAGTAAAAATATCTTTGGATTTTTTTATGCAGTAGTTTTTTTTATATTTAGGAAAAACAGTAAAAAAAGTTGGATTGTGAATGTTAGGAATACACTTATAGTGCCCTTAGTCCATTTATTACCAAAGGAATTCAAAAAAATATACAACTGTCATGTTCATTGTTTATCTGTCTGACGGATTACTTGATTCTGACGACACGCTTTCAATTCTACGCAAAATAGTTTATTTATTTTAATGGCGTCTACAAATTACGTAATTAATTAAATACTACGCAAAATAGCAAATTTGTGAACGAACGGCAGCGAATGATTGACATGACATGACAGTCAGTTTTGTTTACTGTTTAAAGTTACTTTTTTAAATTTTATATCAGGCTAAGATCAGACATCAGTATTCCTAACTTTGTATATACGGTCTTTTTAATGACTATTTCTTTAATAAATTATTAACGACGAATTTAAGTTAAATAAAGAAAAACCAAGAAACACGGGTAGTCTAATTTTTAACCAGCTATTATAAACGCGAAAAAACAATAATGCTTTTTTTTGAAATGTTGTCTATTACAGTTTCGAGTATAAGATGGGAATAACGCCAAGCTAGCCACACTCCAGTAAACCTGTCAGTCGAGAAACGTCAAAATCATTCGTTCTGAAACCACTATCTGTTATGCTTGTTCGTACTTCAGTCTGCTAAAATTATTAAATGTTTTAATATCAATCAAGGGATCACTGAACTTAAAATCTCTAATCTTTAAATTATTCCACTTATAGAGAATTAAAGATATTCGCCATTGCCTTGGGTAACATTTTGTACAGGAAAATCATCGCGGGCAAAAAGCTAGATTATTACTACTTCAGTAGGTATGAAAATCACAAAAGCTATGAAGAACTTCAACGCAATGTAGTTTTCATTAGATTAGTTAATAAACGATATCTCTTCCCGGTTTCGAGGCCAACAACAAAATAATAATATTAGGTAAGTACCTATTTGTATCCTGCGGACGCGGCAATCTACTTTGAGTCTTCGCGTTTGTTATGTAACTTATGTAGCCCACATTCGTAGGTATTATTCTACCCAACTATTTATTTAGTCAAAATGTTGATAAATACTTACCAAAAACCCATCGATGAACATTAAAAGGGCAATTCCATGGCAGAGAGTAATGTAAGTTACCTATTTTTAGCATCCTGCTTGTTTTTTAGTAATATTGCAAAATGGAAGAATTAATTTATCTCTATAGGGTAAAGTCACCAATGCTCAGCCAGATACCTGAGGGGCTCTTGTCTAACGCACTTACAATCGCAATCGCTTTCATTTTGAAAATTTAAGGCTTGTTGAATACAAAACGAAAAAAGAAAATTATTAGCATTTAAAGTAAAAAAAACACGAACTGAAATGGTACCTAACTTTTGTTACATTATCGTGGAATTACCCAAAAGCCTTTGACACTACTTCAGTTCCCATATTTCCGGTAAAAATGAAAAACTTACGTAAGAGTGTTCTATATCTTCAAAAGTTGCCTAGAACATCGAAAGTTTGAAATAGTTAGTGCCGAAAGTTTGGATTTTTGATACTCAATCACGCTAGAACGGCTGATCGGATATGGATGAAATTTAGCACATAGACAGATTTTAATCTGGAATAGCACATAGGCTACTTTTTATCCCGGGATAATGTACAGTTCTGGTGGGATGACAAAATTACGAATTCTACGCGTACGAAGTTGCTGGCAGAAGTTAGTCTATAAATAACTATCCCTTTTTCCCTTGGTCACGCCAAAACTCGAGAAAGTTTTTTTTTGTTGTATTCGTAACTATTACAAGGATTGTATGAAAAAAGGATTATACCCTGGCGGCACCGGGCATGGACAGCTAGTAGGTAGTAGGTGTAAAAAATATATTTAGTAACGTCGTTTTCCAAGGCAGTGTGCTCGGCCCAACTTTATTCCTTAGCTTTATTAGTGATAGTTTTACCGTGTTGTCATATTTATAGTTAAATGCCTACCTACGCTGTAGGCAAACCGGGCCTGTATCCCGAAAATCTCGCGTAGTGCAGAAGTTTTCCATGCTTTAAGTTTAGGAGCTTCAGACTAGAGGTACGAGTAGGATAAATACTGTTAATTTTGCGCTAACCCAGGTGTTGAATAATAGGCAGCACAGCAGGGGATGGTATACATATATAGATACAGAAACACAAAAGGTATGTACGAACTTATCCCTTTAAGGGATCTCTTCCAGTTAACCTTTAAAATAAAACCTTTGAGAGTTTAAGAGATAAATTTAAAAACAACGGATGGCTCAACAATTAAAGACGCAGAAGATACAAATAATAATAGCAAATTAATACGTAGGTTAGGTAGGGAGGTATTGTAGGTTCTGGGCAAACTTTCCTTCTAGAAAGCTCGCAAATATCAGTTTATAAAACTGGCGTCTAACACAATCGCAATCGGCCAGTTTTTGTACTCGGTAGCTCTTTATCCAGAAATCAGTATGAAAATTGGTTTTTCAGTTTTCGTTTAAATAACTACCCATAAGCTTGTCTAGCCTCATCGCAGACAATCTAACGACTTCAGTCAGACTATGTATTTCATATTTATACAACAGAGATCTGATATGATAATATTGCACTATCATCGGGTTTATTTATTTAGATCCAATAAAATGACAATCCTTTCCCTTTATCTAAATTTTTGAAAAATGAACTACTATTTTGATTATTTCATTTGATTTTGTTTACTTTTATGTTTTGTAAATAGGTACTTCTTTCAAACCTCTGGTACGACAGGAAATAAACGAACATGGTAAGTTACTTTAAAAAAGTAATGAAAAGAAAAACCTTATGTCAGAAATAAGTATTTGTTTAATCCAACTGCAAATCAAACACAATTATTTACTGAAATATAAAATGGCAATCTTACAGACAAAAATCATAATATTACTTACATAACATGCTTAAGTTACAAGCTAACGCGACAGGTATAAAAATATCACAACCCAATGCGATAATAGGAGGATTTTTGCAACATTCAACACATTTGATCAAATTAATATTTAAAATATTATAATATAACCGTTCTGAAACAATTCATTAAAAAGTATAAAAACCTCATATAAAAGGAAAGTTTTTTTAATTAATTCATTTACCTACACACATAAATCTTATCCAACATTATATTATATTAACAGTTATGATTTGTACTTCTGGTGAGTCCACAACATATATTCAAAGTTAGAGAGTCTTAATTAATAAATTTCATTATTAAGGCACAATAATGGTAAGGAAGCAAAGTTAAACAAAATGCAATTTAACTATTATAATTATAAACACGAATAATTAAGCATTATGCTAACCATTTCCCGAAGCTTATTTCACCGTCGCTTTTACTAGTGATGTGATGTGATGTATTTCTACTTCTAGGTCTCGGAATTGAAGTCACTTCTCCTTCACTCCTCAAAGGCAAAATGCTTCCAGAATTGAAGTCCATGCTCAATTTTGACGACGATGAACTACTACTCGTATATTCAGATAGTGATGGAACTCTTTTTTTTTGTCTCCTTCTCAGCTTAAATTTAACTTCTCCTAAACTACTTATCTCTGATGAGGATTTGTCAGCATCTAGTGACGAAGAGCTACTTACAATTTTTCTAACAGGTTTATGTAATTTATCACTACTTTCTTTTCTGACTGTGTTTTTTCGACTAACGTTTGATAGTGTGTGACTACATATTTCCAGATTGGATAGCACTTCCAATGATGTGTTAGGTAATCTAAGGCTGAATCGTGGCGAAGAGAGATTAATAGATATCCCCAGGTCTTCAGGTTCCTGTTCTTCTGCGACTTCAATCCCCAGTTGTTCCTCGTTTGTGACTAATACCATGGGACTAGTGCCGCTAGTGTGATGATCAACTGCGAGAGACAAACGAAAAGGCGACGTTGTTCTGGTTTTCGTTTTAGTAGGCGAGGTCATCACGCTCTTAACGCATTTTGGCGATGTTTGGGTTACCTTCTGAGACGCTACCATATTAAGGCCTGTATTGAGTGATTCTTGATTTTCTTTCGATGTGGAAGGTTTATCGATTGAACGTTGTAACAAATCGCCGTACTCGTCTATTATTAGTTTCTTGATTATATCTTTTTCCAATTCGAACATTTTCTCAACTTCCTTGCTAGGATCTACAACAGGCCAAAGGTCGTTGTGAATAGGCTGGACTGGAACATTAGATGCCACGTTTCTAGGAGATGTTTGAGTCTCTTTTAAGGAAATTGTATCTGTTGTTTGAATTTGCGTAGCTGTATCTTGCGTATCAATTGCGTGAACATATTCAAATATGTCAACACTGTTTTTCAGAGTAAGATGAGGCTTGGAATAGGTTAAGTTATGAACATTGGTTTTATCCTTAGTAGTGCTCAACTTATCATCTTCGATATTACTATCCCCGGATTCATCTGAACTATTTTTAGGCTCCGAAGAATTTATAACCGCTTGTGGTTCAGTACGTGGACTATTTTTGCCTGAATTGGCTTTATTGGATTTCTCATCTTCGAAATCATCTGCATAGCTATCAGGTTCATTAGTGTCTTCATTCGTACTATCACTTGATACTTTTGGAGCCTTTAACTCTTTCAGTTCAATGTCTAGATTTTTGGACAAAGTTTTACCGACGGTGTGTTCTATGTCTAATACTTCTCGTAGTAAGTTTTCATCAGAAGTTGTCAGTATTTTTGGGCTATCGCTTTGTTTGTTTTTCCTTGGACTATTGTGACGCGAATTTTCTTGACTACTTATAATTTTATCGAGAATGGGACTGAGTGGTATATTGCTTCTGTTCGGAATATTTGATATTTCTCTTTCGATATCGCTGACATTGACACCTCCTAAAGTTAGCTGCGAATACGGAATATACTGTGCGTTGTTTAGCCTTAGTTGCGGTTTGGTGACGTTTGCTGACCTGATATTGGTTTTTTTGGGAGACAATTTCTTAACGTTAGATATGTATTTTGCAGGAGTTTTATTTTTTCGAGAACTCGACGGGCCGTACACAGAATTAAGTTTATTTTTCCATTCATCCAAATTAAAATGCGTTCGTTTAGGCGGTTCTGTCTTAGATGTTTTAATATTTTTTAATTTACTCCTGTCTATGCGTGTCGTAGTTTTTACGGGGGCTCTAATGTTTTTTAGTAAAGGTATTTCCACATTATTACAGTGATCAGAACTTACATTATTAGTGGATGAGCTACTTTCGCAGGTCACCATTTTTGTTACTTTTCTTGTCGCCTTTTTGCCAATAATGTTAGTTTGAAGATAATCTCGCTGAACCCTTACTTGCGGAGCTACTGGTGTGGGTGTAGGTGCATCATACTGCACTATAACGACGGCTACATTGGATTTATCATCAGTATTGGCAACATCATCTACTGATTCCGGCATTATATCTAAATGGAGAACTTTTTGTTCTTTCAATTCACTTCTTATATTTATGCTAGGCATTAATTGTACTTGTAGTCCTTTCGTAGGTTTTTCTACTTTTTGTTTGGGATATTCGTAAGAAAATTCACTATAAGCTACTGTTTCTTTAACCGGTTTTTTTACTTCTTCTACTTTATAATGCTTTGTACTTGGCGTAGCATTGATTTGAACTACGTTGGTGCGGGACTTAGTTAGCCTCTTTGTAGCAGTAGTTTTAACTTTCGGCGGAGCATTTTGTGTAGTATTTTTGAGAGCATTATTTTGGGGTTTGATAATTAATTCAGGTCGTGTAGGCTTAGCGGGTTTGTCGACAATTTCGTACCCGTGAAATTTGGCGTTAACGACTTCTTCTATGTGGACCTTTTCGTTAAATTCATCGTCAAGCGGTGCGGGCGCCGCTCGCACGTGGATCCCTGGCTCTCGGCTTCGCGTCAGTTCTCCGGAAAGCAGCTTCAGGTCGTCTGCAGTCGATTGCAGCATTTCATGCAACTTTCTTAGTATGATTTCTTCTTCCGGCCGGAGCGATGGCTCCGGGTTCCATATATCGTCTATGATGTTTACCATTTCAATCTTTTTGCTGCTCTCAACCTGTAATGTGCAAGAAATAAATGTATGAAACAGTAATGAAATATTATTGATAAGAAATTTAACGCCATGATTTCAACTCAAGCTTTAGAACGTTAAATTACTTTATTACTGGCGTTATACGTGAATTGGTCTTAAGAACTACGAAGTTAGTCGAATACGAATGACTAAACCGGGGTTCGCTTATTTGTTGACGGTGAGCTATTTCTACCATGCATATACAATTATACACCTTAAAAATTGTCTGTGGAAATGTGAACTTACCAAATATCGATCGACGGGGTACTGCGGTCCGCCGGACCTCATCTGTTGGTCAGACACAGCGGCTCCGGCATTCTCTCCGCTGCTCCGCTCCGATCTGTAACAAAATACAACATCTTCATCATTACGTTACTTGAAATATGCCTGCACCAGAAACTAAATGGACTGCTATGTGTTCATTGCTTTGCAAATTGGCATGTCAATTTAACTTAGACGAGTGCTATGAGTAGGTATATCGAGGCATATAGCATCTCGCAAAAATCGCAAATATTTATTAAACTTTTAACCCTAGTCGTTTTAGTGCATGTCACAACAACAACGTGTGCGTGAACAAGTGGTATTTCTTTTCCCAGTTTCTTTCACTTTCTGTCACTTTCTAATTCACTAAAATGCAAAGTGACACCATGCGACATTGAGTTTAAGTAGTTTTTATCCGGTTTTCTTCATTAATCATTTCTATATAAACTTCAAAGTAAATTGCCTTGATTATGTACACCCTATTACACACTAGGCCTTATGAGGTTAAATGGATCGGTCTGTCATGGCACAGCCATGTCCTGAATAATCAAATTAGTTTTGGTTTCAGACGATGACTATTTGAAAAATGACATCGTAGAGTTACAACGTGACTGAATCAAATTGTAGAAATTTCAATCATTGTTAGAAATAAGATTTTGCCATTAAGTAACTTTTTTATAAAAACAAAACCATTCATTAACACCTATGAATATGATCTCCAGTCTTTGAACCGAGAGTGAAGAGGATATAGGGAACTTGAACCTGCACTCCATGTAAAACATCAAGTAGTATACATTTAAAAAAATGTGGTACCACGTTCACTACATTACTAAACACCTTAGTGTTGTTGTGTCTGCGTACTATTGACGCATTTTTTTACTGCAGAATATTATTCGTATTCTTGATAAAAATAGGGTGTCCCCTATTTTACAGACTGAAAAATTACAGAATTTTGTTTCACAGAAAATGTTTCATATAAATACTATTTGGTCCTTGTATTTTTGCTTCGTATATTATTATTTTTTAACTATTTACCTACTTGAAAGAAACAAATTCGACAGAAAATCAATTCAATGAATTTTGTAATTTTATTTTTTCATTACACAAACTTATCAAACAATATAATTTTTTTTCAACGAATATTGTTTGGTCAGTGTATTTTTTCATACTCACTCAAAACTCATTAGAAACTCATTTCATAGAATGTATCACTTCGCAGAATTTTCATTTCTTAGAAAGCTAATTTCTGCTGAAACCTTAATGTTTTCAGATTATCTTAATCATGAGTTGCGTAGGTTAGGTTAGACCTGTAACCAAGGTTACAGCAGAAATTCGCTGTCTAAGAAATGAAAATTCTACGAATAATACATTCTATAAAACTTCTGTCTGTAATATAACGTACAACCTATAAATATGAGTGAGCGAGCAAGACCTCTCTGGGCAGAACCGACTTGAATAGGTTAGGTTAGAAGGTTTTTTTTTTTATATCCCTTGAATAAGCTATGCGATATAATTTGACATATTCTATGACATGAAAAAAGAAACATTGAATTTTATTTAAAATAAAAAACGATGATTTAAATGTCTTCAAAGTAATTATTCTACATATTGATTATTCTATGAAATGATAATACGAGATTTTTTTTCTATGAAATGAAATTCTAAACAACTTCAGTCTGTAAAATAACGTACAACCTAAAAATAGATTGCACACTGTCCAGAATATCAGAATAATATTAACGTCACGAGATATCAACACCGTAGGTTCATAAGTTAGGTTAGGGAGTAGGTTTGTGCAAAATGTGACTGCGGAATTGTCAACAAGCTTTTAGAGTCAAAGGTCATTCTGTAGCTCTGCCTACCCCACTCCGGGAACGAAGGCGTGAGTTCATGCATGTGTATGTGTATATAGATCCATAAGATATGGTACAATATTCAAATTAAAGAGAATAAATGCCTCTGTCTCATTTTTCGAGATACGATGCAGGTTTTTTTTTGTGTAAATCTTATTACATAATTCATATTTTCGATATGTAAGAGGGCAAACCACCGAAATAATTCGGCAATTTTAAGGAAAGGGATAAAGGATATAAAATGAAAGTACAAAAATACAAAATCACATCAATTGTATTTCACCAACATGTATATTAACATCTTAATCGAAGCTTTCAGTTGCTTATAGTAGAAAGAGACAAGTCTCGAAATTATACGATCCCGTGTCAGAACGACACCTACGAACAAGCCCGTGGGTACAGGCGGACTACCACGCGCCGCTGGTACTCAATGTGCCTTCCAAACAGGGTAAGTAGAAATAAAAGCAAAACATTAACAATTGATGACCCAGAATGCTTCCCGTGGAAACGCCTTAAAATCCCAGAATGTATATCTACATTTAGTTAAGTTTAATATAATTAAATTGTACATGTAAATAAAAGTAATGTTCTTTACAAAGCTAATGTTATAAAACGAATTAGGAAACAGATAATGTGACTTAAAAATAGAATAACGGATAAATACTCAGGGGAAGGCGTCCGGTGGGGGGTTTGGCGCGCGCATTGAGTACAACGGCGGAACAAAAGAAGATGCACACTTTGTGCTTACAAAACTCTTGCCGTCCGGCGAGAACGAGGAAACGCTCATCCCGCGTCCGGGAGATTTCCACTGATAATACTATATTATTATCAATTTCGAATCTATCAGATACACGACGTTAAATAAATTGTAAGGGCGTTTGACAAAATCGTGCCTCATTAAAATACTATCACAATCGGTTGAAGTAATAATAAAACGTTAATTACTAAGGACACTTTGTCAAACGACGTCACAGGAATTAATATATATTAAGGGAGCATTACGCCCAAAACAATGCGTTCCAAAAAATTAAGCTTCACAATACACAAACTGTTAACAAATTGATTGATTAATAAAATATTCGACGCGTCTCACAACTTTAGAGAATACGTTAAAAAATATTGAACATCTAAAAGGCTGACGGTTCCTAGTAATACTGGATGGAAAGCCTTCAAGATCCGCACGGCTATTCCGTCTATCTACATAATTATTTACACTTATGAAGTATATACAACGTACGTATATGTACACGAATAATGACTAAAATAAATAAGACATATCAATTTAATTGATTGTACTAAGAATAATGTAGCTTGAAGAGGTCCTACCCTGGTTTACAGACATTACGAAGGAGAAAAGTCATTTCTGTAAACCAAAGCTCGATCAAATCGCTAGAACCTATTCGAACGGTTAGATTGCGAGATTTGCATCATGTACACGGCTGTCTTCTGATAGCCTTCGAAATTGACATACACTACGAACTGTTAAACATTATGACATACAATGATAATTACTTCACTTTATACAATTATAGCAGCGAGTTTTAAGAGTTCCTATAACGGCCGCGTGTTCGCGGTTCTGACAATTTGACATTTCACAAAATGACTAGGTTTGCTCCCAACATTGCCGAGCGCTCCCGCTAACACTGCGCCGCCGCACGCCGCGGCGGCGGACAACTTATCCTTACAAAATAATCAACTCAAACACCGAAAGCTCCGCGGAGCCAGAACGTTCAAAACTAGAATTTTGAAAGATCTCCCAATCGAAAAGAACGCCGATAGCATCCCCAAATAAACTGTTAATTTGTCATCAGACCGAATTAGTCGTTGAATGCAAGTAACGGAACTCGAGCCACTCTGAATAAATCGCCTCAAAGATAAAGAAGACTACGTGACATCGTCATATGCGGTAAATACAAATATACACGAGCTAGGGCCGAGGCTGACTGTACAGAGCAAGGACGGGGACAGGAGGCGAGCCGAGACCTTCTGGTATCTTCTACCTTTGTACAATCACCTCTCTGGACTACATAAAATATGTCATGATCGTATATCGCAAAATACTCGTACAGTATAATAAGAATCATCACATTAATAAATGCCAAGTTCACTATGGTTCCGGACCTACAGGTAACTAAGAAAATGGCATCCGAAGAGATCCCACCCACGAGCGCACGAGCGCTCGCGTCTCCCAAACAATTCCACGTCGAGACAAAACTTCGTCGAAAATCGTCAAAACGGATATGTACTATATTCAGAATATTGCACCATTCGTCGTACAATTACAGATTACTTAAAACGCTACCAAAGCTCCTTGTCGTACAAACTCTTAGAAAATAAATAAAAAGAATTGAATCCAATACGCTGAATACGGGGCATACCCTCACGCCGCGGCTTCGGGCCACGGCGGTCTCGTCCAGGGTTTCGCCGGCTCGCACCGGGCGAACTAAATTACAAATTGTCTATTTACAAGTGTATGTACAGTGATCGTGTTCGGCAGTGGCTGGGCCACGCCCTCCGCGGAGCCGCGCTCGGCGCGCGGCCGCGTGCCGCGGACGCTCCCGCTAAGCGGGAGGGACAAGAGGTAGAGTCGGGACGGCGTCGCGCCGCCCTAAGTCTCCCGCTCCTTCTTCGGCTTAAACTCCTCGCCGAGGATCGTCGCGATCTCGCCCTGCATGAACGCCCACGGAACTGTCGAGTTTGCCAATGGGCACTTTTCTCCACTTGGACAGTACACCTGAAAACAAGGAGACGGCGTTACAGAAACTGTTCGGATTATAAAGAATCACATATCAGAACGCGCCGGGCTAGGTCACCTAGATAGACTCACCTCAGATCCTTGCTGTCGCTTGATGGAGTCCCGGGAGCACGGGAAGCAGAACTTGTGATGCGGCTGGCTGGGGCACTGCACAAAGTGCGTGTCCTCCAGGCGCTCCTGGCAGAGCGTGCACTTGAGCAGCGGCGCCGGCGCGGGCGCCGCGTCCGCGCCCTCGCCGGCCTCCGTGGACGAGACTGACGTCGTGGACGACACGTGCCGCGAGCCCGACGACCGCCGCCCGCCATTCGAGCCTGCCGGACCGGAGGACAATGTTTAGCTACCGTCTGCCTCCAAATATTTAGGTCAGAGTGAATGTATTGAGCCTTATTGGCATATTTAAAAGATATCAGCAGACTGCAGCGGACGGTCGGGGCGCAAGCGGTCGTCGGGCGCCGCGCCGCGGAGCTGTCGCGCGGCGATCGGACGCCCGCCCGTGTCCGACCCGTCAAACGGTATGACAGTCAAACGCTGTGCAGATTTCGTTAATTGCTAATACGGTTTGTGAGGATGCACCGAATCGGATAATGGAACTTCTACTGAATTTAAATTCAAGAATGATTGTCTAGTCTGTTGGTAAACTCGGTGCGTGGTGTATGCGTACCTGAGGAGTTAGGCGAGTGTTGGCTGGAGCGGCTGGCGGAACGCTGTGGCGGCGGCTGCGGCGGCGAGCCGCCGGCCGAGCGCGGCGAGCCCGGCGGCAGCGTGTCGGCCACCGACATGAGCGCCGCCATGGGCGAGGGCCCGGCGCCCGGCGCGCCGGACACCGGCGGCGACCCAGTCGGGCGGCCAAGCGGGGATCCCGCCGAGCCGTTTGTCAGCGGCGCACTGTTGCCATAGCCTGTGGAGACCCAACGGTTTAATCATCAAGGCTAAAATAAATAATATACTGTAGTACGAGTAGATTTCAAAAATCGGCATTGTTCGGTCGGTCTCACACACGTGATAATGACGGTCGAAAAGTGATTTGATTAGAGTGTATCATTCGATGAGGATATCATTATTTTATGGATATCTAAATGTCCGCCAGCGAGTTTCAATGTACTCGCCCGAATAACCTCGCATTGAATGTTGGATGACACATCGTTTGCGGTGGACCGACGGATAGTAAACATACGTTAGCACACGCATTTGTCTTATAAATAGTATTGTATGTTAATACTCTGTTACGTAGCGGGTTGATGTGTCATTGGTGGCACAACGTGGCGCGGACGTTGGGGCCAACGGCGCCGTGGGCGGTAGGTAAGTGCGTTCATAATAATAAATTCGACGCTGATAGTGGCGTGCGGCGGTCTCCGGCGCGGCGACGTTGCCATGTTGCCGGAGCCGCGATATGAACCCACATGTTGTGTGCGCTCGCTACTCGAACCTAACTTACGAAACGTTTATTGTCGGTCAAATGCGCGCATATCGTTAACATTTGTACGAGCCGTTTGTATGTTGCTACATAAAAACGTGACTAAGACTACCCGAATATTAAAAACATGATCACACTTTTGAATGATCCAAGTTCAAGATTGCGAAAATAAATCTTCGTGACATCTGTATCGACGTCGTTACGGGCTTATGGCTTGCTCGAGAGCTGTCGGAGCGGACAATTGCACTGTAAAGTGTGATTTATTCACGGGAGCGAGTGGTGCGTGCGAGATGGTCGGCGTGATAGTTGGTGTGAAGGCTCGCCCATATGGCGGGGTGACGTCACGCACTGTGACCTTTTTGGCCGGCGGCGGCGGCGCGCACGGCCGGTCGGAATGTGGTCGAGCGACTCTGCCAAGCGTAGGCCGGCGCTATATTTTTTCGCCCGCCGGCCTGCCTACATACGTACGCGAGCGAAAATGTCGTCACGCGACGTTGCCACGCTGCCGTTTCGTGCATGCATTCACGGCACGGTCTGCGTTCACGTCGCGTAGGTGTTCGTACGCAGCGCCGTGGTGTGCGAGAGGCCGGCTCGCTTTCGAGAACGCTCAACCAGTGGGACTGGTTTTGTATTTATGGACCGAGTTAATGCACCTACCTAGATATGAGCCGCGGCCAGCGCTTGCGCAAACCGCCCGTCGCCCGCGCTCACGTTCAATCACTATCGTTCGTGTTATCGCTCTACGCGTGACTTCTCTATTTTTGTAATAATAACCTACATTGTTATTAGTAAACACGGAATGTCTGTTGTGTTACATCACTCCTACGCGTTAACGCTCTTGACTCTACTGTCGAACACAGAGTTCGGTTTTGTTTGCACCCGAAAATGTACCCACCCATGCAGAAGTGGGACAAAAGTTAAATCATCGTCGTTATCTGTTCTGCTTGATGCAAAAGTGTACACCTAATTTCTTAGATTTAAGAGGATTCAATAGGTACTTAACAAATGATAAAATCGTAACCAAAGACTATGTCTGCAGTTTCGCCTAAAAAATGAACACATTCAAAGATGTTTCTTTAGATTTAATCTCTCGGTAGGTACCTATATAATAACTGGTCCTGATAACAGTAAAGCAAAGAAGCAAAAAGCATAGGCACTAATAAATAATGTAAGTATCTGAAGAAAGCATAGTAAGAAAAGCAAAAACAACAACGAAATTAACCAAGCAAAGCCCAAAACAAATTGAAAACGAAGAAGGAAGGATAAGTTTTAATATTTATACTGCAAATTCCTTATAACATTAAAACCACGAAGTTTTCCTACACGCCGTACTCATCATGGTCCTTCGACCGGACATATTACTCTTCTTGCGTGTTTCGTCGTGCTTTGAAATTAAATAATGCAAGTTGTAAACTGCTATCTACCAGGAAAATATGAAAGAGACCGAACAGATATAGTTAGACTCCGTATTCACGGTTCTCGAGACTAGTCCGGTAAACAATCATCGTTACTAACATGTAATTACGCGACGCAAATTATGTGTAATTATTAAGTTTATCAAGCCGATCGTTTCTTTACACAACGTATGGGCAAACAAAATGTGTCTCGCGCGGATGTGTCACGAGGTTTGCAAGCTGGTTAACGAAATGAACATGAGTCAGATCGGCGAGTGTACCATTCAATTTCACTTGCGAACTTTGCCAATCTTTAATATGTAGGTATTTCTAAAAAAAAAGAAAACTTACCATTAGATTTGAATGAGGAAGCATCAAAAGATGGTGTGCGATGTGGGTGTTTTTCTTGCTTGAAAACTCTGTCTGGCGCGAAGGGAGCCGCGAGGGAGACCGCGGGCAAGGAATCGCCACGAGTTAGAGGCGGACGAGAGTGCTCCTCGAGCATCCGTTTCGCGGGCTCGTGGTGGTTCTGGTGGTCGTCTTCATCGAGCTGCCGCTTGAGCGTGAGGCCGGGGGCGAGGCGAGCGCCAGCGTGCGCCGGCAGGTGGTGCGTGGGCAGGTGCGCCAGGCGACGGCCCTCGTGCTCGTCGCGCCGGCCGCCGTACTCGGCCAGCAGGCCGGCGCTGGCCGTGGGCCGCGGGTGGTGCAGCGTGAAGGCCGCCGAGGGCGCGTGGTGCGCCGGCGGCGCGGGCTGCCCGCGGACCGCGGTCTCGGACCCATTCTGGTGAGCCTCGAGCGGCGCCCGGTGCGCGCCCTTGGCGTGTGTCGGCCCGCGGCCCTCCTGGAACCCGTGAGCGCGCTTCAGCTGCCGCGCCCCGTCCAGCACCACCTCGATGCGGTCCGCGCCCTCGTAGTTGACGCACCCTCGGCACACCGCCTCCGTGAACTCGTGCAACATCGCCCACGGCATGCGGGGCAAATCGCACAAGTAGCAGTGCTGCCTTTTCTGCATAACCGACATCTCGCCGCCGGGTGTCGAGCGGAGCGCGAGAGATCGGTTGTCTTCGTTTCTCTTGTAAATTGTCACAGATTTATCGAACCGTTAAGAAAAAACACTGTCACCATGGTACACGGGCACATAAATTACACTTTTGTTTCCGCGGGCGCCGTGTGTCTGTTAGTGGCACGTGAGAGACATTCGCTCTGTAGGCAGGGCGAGGAGAGACTGAGCAGGGGTCGAGGCGTCGCGCGGGAGCCTGGGGGGAACAGCGCGGGGCGCGGGGCGGCACGGCCATTATCGAGCGGTGACGTCAGCGCGCGCAGCACGACGCGCCGCGGGACGAGCCGTTACCCGCGACGCGGATGTACTCGGGCCCGCAGTGCCCGCACCGCGACCCGACCCCACACAACACGACACAACAACCTTATCGTTCGATAATGGGACCGTTGGATTCGCTATAGGTTCCCGCGATCACTGGCTTACCAGATGCAATGCATGCTTACGTTACAGAGTTCAACAGATCACCTTTATCATTTAAATTTAGTTATGTACCTACCTACTCGAACATTGTCCAAGTCAAACTTTTCGTGCCTCTGCCTGCATACGGCAGGGAAAGGAATGCCGTGAGGTCTGGTCTGATCTACACCAATTAATCGTTAGTCCCGTTTTTTGAAAAAGACTCTTGTTAATTTAAAGGTGACTCTCTGATTGCTGCAGTCTAAAATGATTGATTCTCATTAGCATATGATCAGTCACTGACAAGGTTAACAGGAGGTTATAAGAGCTGCCACAGAGAGACACACACACACACAAACACACTTACTCGTCAAACTTATAACACCTTTCTTTTTTGCGTCGGGGGTTAAAAAGAAGACTCCTAGGAAATGACATAAGTAGGTAATATAATAGGTGAGTGCAGCTATTGTGCAAGTGAATCACGCGCACCGCGCATTCCTCTGGGCCCTCGATTCCGCTAACTAAGTCTATATTCAACGAAAGTAAACAGCTGCTGTTGTAGAATAACAATTAGTGTTAGCGCGTATTATACTCGTCGCGCATTAAATTTCAATCTATTCTCGGTCGGTTTCCTTTCGGACTGCATTCTACTTATTATTACTAAACACCACGAACGGAACTGGCTGGAAGACGGGAACGGGGTACACCAGTTCGGGGGGCGGGGGGGCGGGGGACGCGACCGGTGTGGCGGCCATCTTGAGACGTGACGTCACGTGACGAGTCAGCCGAGCGTGCGGCGCGGCAACGTCGCGTCGCTCATCGCTCGCTCTCGCCATGTTGCCGCTCATTCTTATTGTGCTTTAGTAATAACGAAGCGAGGCAGCTTATCGCTTTTTTTGTATGCCACCGACAATCGGAAAAAACAGTTATGCGGCCAGGTAACCGCGGTTGACGAATGGGTGATACACTCGAATTTCGGCCAGATAAATATCAGAGTATTATTTGTTGGCACAAAGAGTCGGCGTATATTAAAACTGTGTCAACACATTAATTCCCTGACGATCTGTCGCCGAGAGATAAGCGTGCTGCGATAACGTGAAGTCAATGTACTTGCAGATACTTAACAAGTTAATTTTAGTGATGATATTGTTGATCGAAACAAGGTGGACAAACAACCAACTCAGTAATATAATCAATTTGGCTCCACTGTGAATATGTAAAAGGCTTCAAAGAGTGATGAAGACTAAATTGTGTTTGGAAACGAACTAAGTCCCAAAGCTGTTAATCCCCGTTTTTGCTTTTACCAATTTACATGACGACAAATTTTGCAATCAAGTAATCGAATTTGTCTTTGGACCGTTTTTTCCGTCGCGGATCGCGGATGGAGGCATAATTGGATTTGGCCGAAGCAAATTTGGGTAGGTGTCCGGGAACTTTGGAAAATTAAGTTACTAATCAAAACGAAATCTGCGCGAGGTTTAGGGTGTCATTTATTTACCACCAAGTAAACCTATGTTGTCGCACCTAACAATAACAGTTTATAAAACTTTCTAGTACCTACCAGATGAAAATAGTTGACACTGGATTCCGCCAAATATGTCCGACACATTTCTGAAAACATTATCGACTTGAGGACGTCCTTAAATTGTTACAGCACGCCTGCGCGGAAACCCCCCGACTCAGTCACGTGCCAGCGATGTTTATTTACATCTAGACTGACCAAATTTAAATAACAGTATAACGGTACTACCAACTGACGGTCGAAGAAAGTCGGTCGGCATTAGTCGGCAATACTAAGAATTATCGATTTGGTTATCGCTTTTCCGTTTGTCTATTGTTTATTTGACCTGTTCAGTTCAGCAATGACGTCACTCATATCAGTAAAAACATTAGTCGTTGACTAATTAATATTTTCGTTTGAGTCATCGTCATTTCTAATATTACCAAATGTACTCATTAAAATACTCAAGACAACATCGTCAGTGTATTCATTACGTTGTTATAGTCAACCAACATTACCAAAAAAACGTAAATTTGGACTCAATTTAACCGTATCATTATTACATCATTGACTTTATCGCTGCTAATCTAGCAATTAAACGTAGCTGTAATGAGGTAAATGACTAAATATTGAGCTACATTGGTTCGCCGTTATATCCGCAGTGTAATATTGATACCTAGGTAGGGATATAGGTTGTGGAGTCTGGTCCTCCAGCCCATCACGTATATTGTGCCGGTCGATGGGGCTGGCCGCGGGGCGCAGGCGCGGGCCCGCACCCGTCCACGTGTCAATGTTTATTTACGTTCCATGCACGTACGGCGGCTTTATGTCATCTTAAACGTTGCCAGCTATGTTGAGGCTTCGGCTTGTATCGCGTTTGGCGCGTTGGACACGAAACAGATTATACTCGTATACCTACTACATGACATGATACTACTACTTTGAGGGATACCAAATGAGACGCAAGTTAGTAAGGTTGAAAGAGCAACTAGCTTTTGTATACAGAATAAATTAAGTGTGGTCAACTTTTAAATTGTGTCTATGAAAATAGAAAAAACACTGGATTTAAAAATTTAGTAGCTATCAAAAATCTTCGTCGTAAAAATAACGAAAAACAAATTCTCAGCCGTAAAACTCCAATTATAAACCGCTTGCCAAACAGGTTAACAAGTGACATTCCCAAAATATATGTGGTACCAATTAGCTGATCGACGAACAGCTCAGGCCGTCAACGTAATACAAGTCAGTGACACTACCAGCGTCAAAGTTATTTATGGCAAGTATAATAAAGATCTAATGGATTCGACGAACGTCAGAAAAGCAACAAAACATGTAATTAAGAAACAAGAAAAATACGATTTGGAAATACCTTTAATAGGACTGGTCGAAAAAATGTTGAACATAACATAACCCGTTATTCAGGTGCGTTCATTCGGTAGATAGTTTTAAAAACGAAAATATATTCGTTTAAGTCAAGCGCAAAAATGTTGCTCTGTAACACGCATCACACTTCCAGGAGGAAGAAAACACTCGTTACAAAACCAAATAAGTAATGGCACATGCGGCGTTAAAAAGGGCCTCTGCCGAGCGCACTGCGTACTGCGAGCGTACGCTACGAGTAACCTAACCTAAGAGACAGCTAACTTAACAAAACCAACATTTTGGTATGGCTTTGATTTAAAATACTGTATGAACCAAGACGTGACTGTAGCACAAGCAAAACTAGACCATCCCCAAAATAAGAACCATTTGTTAAGGTCAATGTGAACTTTTATTACGAAACTAGTTTTTTGCGTGTATACAGAGTAGCGTACAGTTACATCACCCGGGGCGGGGTGAAGTATTGATCCGTGACGTCACACCGAGTTATCCCGGTTACTGTTATCGAAAATTGCCAGCCCAAAATATTGTTTAAATATGATCGCCGGTATGAGGGAGTAAAGTGAGAGTAAATGTCATCGAACTACGAGGTATTTGCTAGACATTTATAGTAACGTAACAAGCATTTTCGAAAACGTAGGCATTCGTTGTAAAACTTGTCTAGGCTGGTTCGGAGAAGTTGGGTTTGGACTACATTAGTTAGCACCTAATTTAGTCTAGTAGGGAGAATTTTAGTAACTAAATGTGTTGGAACAACGACAATTTAAATCTAGTTGTTTATTAAATTATTTAGTAGAGTAGATCTATTTTACTCTTCTTTTACCCGACTGTGTCAGAAGGCGAGTTATGTTTTTCTAGTGCATGTAGGTATATGTATACCTAAGTCTATTTCTTTGCCATGCCCTGGAGCCTAAATGGCTTGATGTATTTTAACATAATATGTTGAAATTTGTCAAGATCTTAGCAAGTGCAAAGAAGTGGTATCTGCCTACCCCTCTGGGAAACAGGCGTGATTTAATTTATGTATGTATGTATGTTTGTTGAAATAGGTTTTTTCTTAATTATGGGACTGACATAGGCTGTAATATTTTAAACAAAGTATTGAAGCGGAGGGGGATTATTTTTTGAATATATTCTGACGATAATATCAAAACATGTACTTGGGTTTTCAAAGCATGCTTTTTATTATTCGATTTTTTTAAATATTCGTTACTCGACAAAATTACTAATGTAGTCTAAATTGAGTGAGATTGAGCTGAGACACTAACGAAGGTTTCAATTTGTTATCTTTATAACACTGGATTGTGCTGTTGATTTAAGGGCTCTACATTCTGGTTCTGAAGATAAGTGTTAACCATGTATGAGTAAAGACAATTTCGCATATCTTTTCTCGTTTCCAAGAACCGTTTTTCCTGTGCCTAGCTTACTAAGCGCACTTTTCCAAAAGGAAACACAGTTACAAATTTATTTGCTAACGTCCAACTGCTGCTATCCAGCCAGGAAGCTTCAAACTTCCTATTTAGCCAATTGCAACTGAACTGATGAAAAGCGTACCAGACGTGAATTGACACTAATTGGAGTAGAGCCTAGATCAGCCGGAATGGCACAAGAGCCAGTTAGCTCTAAGTGATCAACGATGACATTGATGACTGCGGCGAGGAAGTTCGTCGCAATTACGAGCACGTCGTTCTAATTCCCTCAAGCGTGACTCGGCGCCTCAACACGGCACGAAGTATAGTAATGACAATCAACAATGCCGTGAGAGCTATAGAGCTGTAATTATTTGACGTCAAAACAAAGGTAATGACGCAGAAATTATTGATTTAAACTAAGAAACTATAGCAGATCACAGGACAGCTATGACGCATAATATAATAACACACATTCAGCAGGAGAACACTGCAGTTTAACCATCTATTGATATGGTACGAGTATGTTGGTTAAAAATAAAAATGTAGACCTATCGTAACGCGCTCTGGTCGTTTACCCCAGACAGTGCACCGCTGGGGTGACGTTTAATCTCCCTGGTATTGACCGGGGAGACGCCCAAGGCGCGCAGGCGTAGTCGCATTGATCCGGGATAACGAACTAGCATGATAGAACCAAGGGAAACTAAACAAGGGGACTCATTATCATAAAAAACATCTTAATAACAGAAGTTGCAGAAGTTATTTCAGCTAACTACGAGTGTTATGACAGCGACAATAGATAGATATGAATTACTGACTAATAATAGAAGTGATATGACAATAATAATGATACATGCTGTGATATGTGCATGTGCTAGTGCTAATGCTAGCTTTATTGGTATGGGTAGTGGATGCTGGGATTGCTGTGGCGTCTAGCGCATGCCTGGTTAAACGGGGCGTTTAGTTAGACAACCCAACTGAGGCAAACCGTACCCGTAATTAATAAGACAAGATATTACATGGCGAATGGCGGTGGGGTTTAGCACAACACTTTATAAGAAATCCTCCTTCCTTCTACTTCTTTGTCGTCACATTCTTGCCAAAGTGGTGGTGATCGTCACGTTGATTTTGTGGCCTGCTTCAAAAAGCGACACCATGCTTCGCGAACATCGCGAAAAGCGATTAAGTAATAAATTCAACTTTACATTTATATGAGTCAGACAGATCGCATATTTAAAGAAATTAAAATAAATAAAAACAGTACTTTTACCTTAAACATGGTGTTAAAACTTTTAAATCACTAACTGGTGACTGTTAGTTGTAATTAAAGTACTTTAGTGATGCTTTAGGAACTTATTCCTGTGGCCTATGTCGGCAAGTGCTGACGTCTTCCACTTTCAGAACTCATAACGTTCCTCAAACAAAGCAAGAAACTGCAGCAGGAAATTGCCTTTTAGTACAACAGCCACACGAATCACGAACAACTAGCGTATACAATTGCAGAGGGCAGCGCAATATGCAGTCGGACTTTCGTGATCAATACCCTAGGTTGAACTCGGACACTAAAAGACTGGGTTTCAGTTCTTCGTTTGACATTTTATAAAAAATATAAACAGAGTCAGTCGGTAAATATATAAAACATAAAATTCAAGAACAATACAGACAAATATGTGTTCAGGATGACTCTTCTCTTATTACCTGTGACTTAACATAATCAGAACTTAAATTTCTCCATCGATGACCTTAGTACGCTAAGTCAAATACGAGACTTGAGTTGAAATCATTTTGTGTATAAGTGTATTTCAGAAGGGTTTTGGAATGTAATGTCCTTATTTTCGCCAGGTGCTTCAGAATATTGGCTCAACAGGTGAAGGCCTCTGCAAAATAGGCAACCGGGCCAAGGATACTGCGCGGCCTATTGGATTTGCTCGTGTTGATTAGGTGGCCCAGTTTTACGCGGATTTTTCATTACAAGATGATGTCCATGAGATGAAATAAATCATTAATTTAACGACACAACCAACACGACCAACTTATGTCTAGAATCCATATTCTTCCTAAATAAATGTGTTTATTTATGGTCTATTTACGTAAAAGCAGAGCTACTTGCAATATTCAGTCAGGAAGACACATACATAAATTATATTTATCCGAAAATTAAGAGCAATTCTTGTAATAATATGAATAAAGTTGCGCACAAAGTTACGGGTAAAAGCCGGTATTTTAAATTAACCAAGAACGAACCGAATAAAGCCTTAGATAAACCACTTACATAAACTACAAAAAAAAAAAAGTTTTTGCCACGCAGTCGTTTTCAAAAGGTACTCTGATCTCGTATGCCAACATCTTAACTTCCAAGAGCTCATTAGGGCACCGTTCCTACTTGAACCCAGTTCAGCGAGAGGCTGCGAGAGCTGCACGGGTCACCGGGAGCACGGAACCGGGCCAAGGATCCCGCTATCGATCCCGGGGCTGTGCAAGATGCTACGGGACCCGGTCATGTCAAATTTCGCCAACCGGAATATTTTATTGGTCCATTTGAGCACAATAAATTGTTAAATAAGCCGTAGGTATAATGGCGTCAGAGGTTCTGCTGTTGAAAACTTGAAAGTTTGAAGAGTCGTTGTGAATGTATTAGAGAAAGAACATAAGTATATAATTTATTTCACGTACTTACTTCTGCATTTTTTTACTTACGCGGAAGTGAATTTAGATTTATGGCATTGTTATCTTATTGACATAACATAACCGAAATATAAATTGACTTTGCTGTGTGTGCAGTAAGCCGCGGTACGACAATGTCAGATAGAGCACAACTTTTTAAAACCCTGAACTTTGACACACGGGTTATGTTTGCTCAAATTTTCTTTCTTACCCTATCCAAAAATTGTTCAAGCCAATAAGAGACACAAATACTATCACTGTTTTTTAATTTAAAGGGAAAGTTGTTGTACCTACATGAAAAACAATTGATACTCGTATCATAACTGAATCATTGCCACTGAGACCTTCCGAACCAGTTGTATCCAGGTCTCTAGCCTCAATTGAATGATTCGAGCTGATGAAAGTGATGAATCAGTCCTAAAAGCGGCCAATCACGCGGCACCAATTGTGAGTATTTGTTGACAGGAATTGAACCAATCGAGTGGACACGTCATGGACCATCTGTTGCCTGCGTGTATGATGTAACTTTGTACCGTTAAATCCAGTGCCAAGAACAAAGATATTGGGTCCATATTGTAGGGAAATCCTGAAGGCTGGTACTGAAGCTATTAAAAGATACCATATTTAGCTGCTTGTGACTCACAAGTTGTGATTGTGCTTTAGTTTATAGAGTATAAAGAGTAGCTTCTTCCCGCGACTCGTCCGCGTAGAATTAGATAATCGTTATTTCATTGGGAAATTTTATATTTTCCGGGGTGAAAAGTATCCTATGCGTTATTCCAGGATATGAGCTATCTCCATTTAAAATAAATATCTTCTGTTTTTTGCGTCCAGATATTGCAGCGCGAAGGAGTAACAAGCTGACATTCACATCACACATACAAACTTTCACATTAATAATATTAGTATTAAAGTCGGGAGTGGATTAAAAAACAATAATGGTTGGCCTACGTCCAGCAGTGGACTAGTATAGGCTGATGATGATGATGATGATGATGATGATGAATGGTTTCATTGTAAAGTGAAATAAGAACAAAACATGACGCCGTAGTTTGCTAAAAGTTTTCTAGATATTTAAGGCGTCCTTTCGTGTCACAGGCATCATGCATGTTACACGACATGAAGACTGTCGCTTACACTTGAGAGATGAGTGTCAAGCTACATTGTCATGCTAGAAATTCGCAATTGTTTGAATTGTAGCCATTACCTTTGATCTTAGAGTCGCTACAAATTCACGATTACATTAGACATGCTCGTATGTTTCTAATTCGGTGTTTGGTGCATGCACTATCCGTACTTGACTTATTTTTTATTAGAGTTCAACTCATAGACCGATTTAAATTGACGACCGATCGATTACCCTAGTTGATACTCATAGTAACCCTGCCTACGAAGCCAGCGGTCCTGGGTACGATCCTCCAGTGAGGTAGGGTAAATATTAATAGTCTTGGATGTTAATAAGTATGAATTTATCTTAGTAATAATGAACATCGTTGTCTTGTACCGATAGTATAGGTCTGCTTAGTCTAGGATCATCGTCCCACCCAGTAGTGGCATAGTCATCAGGCCACGGTGCCCCCGCTAACAGCCTTTGGAGGTTAACACCGGAGAGGTTTTAGACGGTACGCTTCCACCTCAGCTCTCGCAGGAGATTGAGGTGGTCGAGAGTCCGTCATACCCCCCCTTTATGGCTGCCCTAGCCTAGGGGGACGATGCGTAATGAATTTCCTCTCCGAAAAAAAAAAAAAAAAGGATCAATGTCCCAAGATATTCTTATATAGATATCATATTATTTTTGATATGTCATTGAATCGGCAGTGCATTGGCGTAAAGGGCGGACACGGCCGTATCATCAGCGATACATGGAATAGTAACAATGAACTTTCCGCCGGCGCCGGGTCAGAGGGATCAATAACCGGGCGCGATCCTTGGCCCGGTTCCGCGCCAAAGGGCCATTCAGTGCTCAGGAACCCGGATTGGAGTCAGTTCTCTATTAAAATCAGCGTGTCAAGCACCAAACCGCGATCGGCGCCAGACATTCTGAAATCTATACAGTAATGGTCTCGATATAGTGTTCTTGGTCTTGAATCAGTTAATAACGTTTCAGACATTTAAAATTCAAGTCACCGTCATATTTATCATCTCCTTTCCCACATCATCGGGTTGCCTCTTACAATTTTGCAGCCCTGGGTTGTTGGGTCTGATAGATTTTCCACTAAAATTTGCTTTGTCATTTGTCACGCTGGTTGGACTACTATATGGCAGAAGATAGATTCTACCTCCTTTGGGTTGTGTGAGGAATTAGACCTTTTCAACCTATGATAAAGTAATAAAATATTTACTGTTACGTTTGGTTTACTGTTAAAAATAGCTCTAACAAAATTGAGCCTAATTACCAGACGACCATGCTCCCAAATTCTCGTTTTTATTTTTTTGTGCCATTTAATGACATTGATATTTATCTTGATGACTATAATATGGGTACTAACTGGACAACCTGGGAACACCGGATGTGGTCTCGGATTTAGGGATTAACATTGATCGTCAAATTATGCAGCGGATATGCAGCGTTTTAAGTTTTTAAAACAGCACTTTGCAACACTGTAATTCACTTGTGCACTGTTCCGAAAAAATACGGTTTGAAGTCGACGCATTTACTGGAGTTCCGGTACGTATTGACCAGTTTTTTAATATAGTCAGGGGTTCTACAGTTGAGAGAACACTTCTCTATCGTTACCACCACCGGCCAATGATGTGAGCAAGTTGAACTTCAACTTTTGGATCAAACTAAAAATATGAAAGTAAAGTCATGACCGCATTCACGACTGACGCATCCTACCCTCGTGATTTATGAATTGTTTTACGTAAACCCGTAACAATGACTAAGACGGAAAATTCATAATGTAATTTACAAAATCTATCTTTATTAAAAAACGTAATTGTTTTTATCGAAGCTTTCTGTAAATTAGTCACAACTGACAAATTTTTCCATCGACGCATTATAAATAAAGTTACCTAGGTATATCCCTTTTCCTTGAAAGCTTATCAAACTGAATGGTACGTGACCGACAGAGCACAGACAATTGACCGAAACATTATTATTATTGACTTTATGTGAATAATAAAGTCAATAATAATTAAATGTTAGCCATGACGCCACGCAATGACTTCAAACTCAACTTGCGGTTTGCCTGTTTACTCTTTAGAGCCTCCAAAGGAAAATCATTACGATTAATTAGAATAAGTACAATGACTAAAAAGGAAAATTATTAAATAAATAACGACGGCTAGCGCGCAAAAGTATTTTTTAATTAACTGCCACGTAACAGGAACATATTGAACAAAAAATATATTTTGTTTGCTGCTAAAACAAAACTAATATTGAAATTTGACCATAATGTTTGTTCATCGAAATGTGCCAACGTGACCTGGATTTAATCTTCTTCTTCTTTTTAATTATTTGTAAAAACTTTACCATCTACATTTTCAAGTCTTACTTCAAAGGTTTTCGGCTCGTTTAGCAAAATAAAACCATAAAGACTCTCTGTATGGAAATCCCGACGGTTGTTATCTTGCCAACGCAACTGTTTTACCACTTAAACTTATTCGTTAGTGTTATATTCATAGTTATATTCATCACCGTAGTCATCTAGAACTTAATAGTTGCCAATTTGCTTCAGTCAAAATGGTACGTACTCATAAATTAGAACGGAATATCCGGAATAGCTAAAATTTTCACTCATTATTGTTTAAGCGGTTTTTTATAAATTATGATGTGAATTCTTGGCAGTTGACAGGGTTGGGATCCACGACCGCGCAGTAAACAGCCCACGTGGCGCTGATGGCATAGTGTTATTGTTATACTGTTTACTTCATGTAATTCCAAGAATTTCTTCACACAAGGTAAGGTTCTATAATAAGCTCCCAAGTAGTGTTACTCATTTATCAGTAAATAAATTTAAGAGTTACGTTAAACGTCAACTAATTTCTAAAGCGTATTATAGTATTCAAGATTATATAAATGATGACAATGCTTGGGACTGAATTATTTGTATTAAAATTATTAATGACCGTGGAGACTATATACATCTCCTTGTATGCTTATTATTTTAATTTGACATCTGGAGGCTCTTTACATCTCCAAAATTGACCGTGGAGACTTTCTACATCTCCCTTGTTTGTGTTTGTTGTTTTGTTTTTTTGTTTAATTACCTACTTACCTATATTTAATTTTAATTTGACATTTGGAGACTCTTTACATCTCCGGAATTGTATTATTATTTTAACCTGACATTTTTATTAATTTAATTATTATTACTACTGGGACCTGTACATCCCTGTGACATTTAAATTAGATAGCTTATGTTTAGTATTGTAATAAGTTCTTTATTTAAAAAAAATGGCTTACTGTTGAGTTTCTTGCGGTGCTTCTTCTCAACAATGGTCTCTTGAAGCGCTGGTAGATGGTAGATTCAGACTTGTAAAAGTGCCTACAGGGCCTACTTACAGAATAAATGATTTTATTTATTTTATTTTCAAGATTTCCCGTGAAATTTGCGTTGATGTGTGTAATGTCAAGGATTGTTAACGGAGATTGCAATTGAGAGGTTCCTTATGGGTAAAAATTGAAGTGTTGAGCTGTGAAATTAACAAAGTTAACATCGTGAATAATTTTAAAGCCACTGCCGATGACGTTACCATTAAGAATACGTACGGCCGAAAACAAAACAGTATTAAATGTTATAAAAAAATACTATTAACATAATGATTTCACAAAATCATGTGACGCTATCGATTTTGGGAGCCTTTTTGGAACTCCTATGTTTCAAACCCATGTGATATTCAATTTTTTATGAAATATGCTCGTACCACAGGATACTCGCACTTAATGCCTTTGACTATGCCTGGTCGTGGGTCAAAGGCTAACCAGTGGTTAGTTTTGGCGTCTATTAGTCTAGCATAGCCAACAATTACACGTGTCTACTTCAACGATGCGACTTGCCACTACCCAAGTGTTAGCGTTATTGATAAGCTTATCAGTTTGCGTTGACTTTCCGTTTTAAGGATGTTAGTATCTATTTACACGGACGGACGTGCTATCAGTATTTATTCAGTATACAGCTGCGTGTATGCTGTAAATATGACATTATATCAAATGTCCGGTGTGAGAGTCATGTTATGTAGAGTAGGTGCATGATTTGACTTTGATTTTATTCTCTTTAAACAGTATTTTTTGATTTGCATAATGCCCTCTGCCCATTCTGCTAAGTAAACACAACATGTGTTGCATCCATAATTAAAAATTAAAACTATTTGGAATTCTGCTAGCGCAGTTTGAATTCATTTAAATTCGACCAAACGCAAGTAAAATTTTCGAGTTGTCAAATATTCCACGAACTACCAACTATGTTGCTGCCTTGTA
The DNA here is from genome assembly GCA_927399475.2 of Acleris emargana. NCBI lineage: Eukaryota > Metazoa > Arthropoda > Insecta > Lepidoptera > Tortricidae > Acleris > Acleris emargana. The sequence goes on from OV656849.1 coordinate 982,797, forward strand.
ACATTAGACCCTTAACATTCGTATGCTTATCGGATATTCACAAGGCACCGCTTTGTCTGTCCGTTACAACCACTCCACTATTCGCTACGTTTCCGCAAACGCATATAGAGTTTCATGGAACTGTAGCGACTGTTTATGTAGGTGCGTATGTTTATTCTAATGATATGAGCGTACTTGAGTGAAACCTTGAGTTTCTGATAAAGTAAAACGCAATGCAAGTTTTTGCTGTCTAAAACCAGAAATATTATATCTCAAAATAATAAATCTAAAGTACATGATTCGATTAACCATACCTGCGCGTGTTCCCTAACCTCTTTGTTCAAAGAGGTTAGGGAAGAAATTTACCTTATTTTAATGTGACATTTTACATCAAACAAGCTTAATAAAAAAATCTATAATAAAGTAGGTACCTACCTAGCTAATCTCCGCGCGTGTATATTAAGATGGCGTAGGTACTAACGAAGCCCATTGCATAAACCGTAGAAAATATGACCAGTTCAGCAGTTTCCTCATCAGAACGCAAATACCATGTGTGCGATGGCAAAACCGGCAAACATTACACAATACTTGCGTTATGCGAATGATTCAAGTTATCGATCCGCTGGTGTGTGCGCGCTCAAGGGCACGCGTGGGCTCGTTGATAACCTACATGACGATTCCTAGGTAATAAGGCTAGGCGATCAGAAAGTCAGTGCTAGTGTCAATATTGCCTAGGAAGACATTAAGATGAAACTATTACGATTGGTTTTAGACATAATCCTCTACGGAGTGTAGAGGACTACCGAGTGACAAGACAATTTGATTTATAAGACGTGCTATTGATTAGTCACTAGAGCTTAACTATTTTTATAGTAGTTTATGCAACTGATGCATAATGAGAGATATTAAAATACGAGTGTGGTTTTATGAAACGAGCGTCAGCGAGTCTTAATAGTCTAACACGAATGTTTTAAGGCCTAATAATGTACAGTTGCATCCACTACTTTATCTTCACACATATCATAAGTTTAGAATTATCCTACTATCGTAACAGCAAAAAACAAACAAAAAAATTACAACTATAATGGCGGCAATTCGATCCTCCATCAAGAAGATTTTTTTTTTAGATCATAGACAAACTAATGTAGTCCCTATTCTCAAGTCACTCTAGATCAAATTTAGGTTTATATTAAAAAAACATACTGAATTGACGTTTCAATTCGATAACTGTTGTAATATCTATGAACACTAGAATAGAGAATCTCTTGAGTTTTGACAGCTGCTCCAAATTTAAACTTTCTTGCTGTAATAACATTACAGTACATATTTTTCCTACTACCACAGACAAGAAAGTTCTCATTGTAAAATTGGTTGTAATAATGCTGGTTCTTAACCTACGGGTTTTGAACGCATAATAGAGGATATGATATGCGTGTCGATAAAATATTTTACTAACTACTAGACGCTTGGAAATCCTATATAAGTTAGTATACTTCTGACGGAAAAAATAGACGTATAATTAAGTCGTCAAGTTGCGGTAGACTAGCCCGCTAATACCCATGCGTCAAATTCTGGCGACTAACATAACAGAACTAGGTTCCTTCTATTGAATGTCTCTGACATTTGAAAACAAACTTTAAGCAAACAATATGCCATTGCATGATTATCAGATCGCTGATAGCGTTTACACAAATGCAAGCTTTGCACACGCTTGTCGCAGAAAAGTGTTAATTTTGGGGCTCGTCCCATTGCAGAACGTCAATATATGCTAATAAACAAAGCGGGTTGCAGCGAAGATTCGTGTGTGTCATAACCTCATAACAATTCTGCTTCGCTAACGATCGCTGAGTCCTCGTGTGTCTTACGGTTACTAAGACTTGACGTAATTTTCGTATTCGGAACATGAGCGGGCGGATCGTGTTTCTTGTTAGATTACGACATTCGAAGCTCGTCAAATTTCTTAGTTGGTTGGTTGGTATCTAAGGAGAAAAATGAGGATGTAGATAACACGAATTAAATACTCTAATCTGAATGTTTTGAATTTGCCTTAAATCGACACAATTTAGATTAAAATCTTAGAATCCTTTTGTTATTGTAACCTTAAACTAGTCCAAGCATCATTAACGCTGGCTAGAGAGTATCAAGTCAGACTTCTTCCCTCACAGACCATTTCTAATGTTTTGAAATTGATCAATTCCTATGTCCCATTTGAATAGATTTAGCAATTAAAATCTTCAACATTTCAAAAAGAGGCATACGCTTTGGTGACATACCCACGATCGGTCCGCGTGCCGATAGCCTATCTCAAAACCGAGGAACTTTCCACGGCCTATCGTATTTGAGCGTCGCTAACTGAACACTCATGTAATTTAGCTGACCCAATGTTTGTGACAGATAAAAGGCTGATAACGCTGGTGTAGGCTTGAATTATTCGAATTGCAGAAATAGTGTAGTTTCAAGAAACAGGTGATGTGATTGATAAGGATGGGAAATATAATAATGTTACTTGAAAAATTACCGTTGCCGTGTGGTCGCCGGCTTTTCCGTGTGGTTGCCGGCTTAGAATTGTGCCACTCCATGTCTTTCCGTGGAAGTCGTAAGAGGCGACTGAGGGAATAAAGGCTTGTAATACTGTTAGGCGATGGGCTTGCTACCTGTTACTAATATACACTGTTAAACATCTTAGCCTAATTGTGCAAATTGTGGTTACAGAGTTATCAACAAGTTTTTAGAGTTGTTGGTAATTCTGTAGCTCTGCCTACCCCACTCTGGGAATGAAAGCGTGAAGGTATGTACGTATGTACTTAAAAAATAACAAGAAGTATGAGTTACAATAGTACCTACGAAAAACATAGTCATCGATATAATTAATTAAAATGCGCATGGATACTACCACATAATGAGCGTAAACAGATAATGACCGTACGTGGGCGATAGTATTGTTTACTTTGGTTTGTTAGATAATATACAGACAGGATAAATTTCGTGACGCGACATATTTATAAAACAATTCTAGGTACATAAAATAAGTCTATGTAAGTTTATATATGTATATTTAAGTATTAATACATATCTATGTATCTATTTATGTAGGTATTCGAATGTAATATTTTATTTATATAGGGTTTATTATTAGTTCATGTTTAATGTTCTTCTAAATAAATTTCTGCATTTTATACATTAAAGTGTTAACATACATACAATTAAAAACATTAAAGTAAAATCTTACAATTTTAGGAGCGTGGTGTAACGATGATAAGAAGTCAGTATTAGATATGGCAAAATGATCCCATTTCTTTTTTGACAGTTACTAACTAGACTTGTTCTATCTGAAGCATGAATTAGTAAAGCACGTTCCAAGTAAAAAAAAAACATTTCAAATTGAAAAGACTTCAGATTTCCTAATAAAAAACGATCGAATATAGACTTCGAAATTTTCTCTCGCATCACCAAGGCCACGTCCAAAACGATAATGATCGCGACATAATTCAATTGTTTACGCTTATTTTACGTGGCGTAATTTACCACGCGCAAGCTAAGACGTAAATAATGAAGTCCGATAATGTAAAGAGGAGTCTTATCTCTGAGTCAAACGTAGTATTTACAAAACAATGCGATAAAATGATACGTTTCTAGAATAACCAGTTCAGTACTTATTGTAAAAACATTTTAATGAATTTTACAACCTTTGTATGTGTTCACGTCATGCCATATATTTTCAAATGAAAAATTACTCTAAACACCCAGTTTCCTAGTGGGGTAGGCAGAGACTAATTCTTTCCACTTGCTACGATCTTGACTAATTTATTTCGCTTCTTCCACATTCATACATCGAGTCATGCATGCACGTCGGTTTCGGGTACTTAAGATTCGGCCCTTTTCCAGTATCTCTCCGATTTGATTCGAAAAAGTACGCCTAGGGCGGCCCCTTCCGACCCTTCCTTTCGATATGTATATCTCTTTCGTCAATCTTCTTTCATCCATCCTTTCCAAATGACCGAACCATCCAATTACTCTAAATTGTACCTAATATTCTTTGCTCTTAATAAATTATGATTACAAATTGGATAGCGTTATGCAGAAAACAGCCATCTGACATTTTCTCAAAAAACTACTTTATGAACTCGGCCAACTTACAACATTCTGAATTTTTGCCAAAGACAGCCATGGTAATATCTTGAACAGATACGGAGATATTAAAGGGTAAAAAACAGTCATGAACTTTAATAATTTAGTAAAAAACACTCATATTATGGTTGAAATAACCTATCTTAGCACAAAGCAAAAAAAGGTATTTTGCAGAAAGCAACCAAACAAATGGCTGAGTTGGGCAATTTATTTTTTGTAAGACGTATTGCCGTTTTAATTTTTGCAAAAAGCATCCATGACACTTGGCTGACTTTTACTTTTTTTTCTTGTGGAATATGAGTTATTCTTTCATCTCAGCTAGCATATTTGGCTGGTCTCAATATGATACGGGAGAAATTTGGCTGTTTTCATTATAATATGGGAGATTTTTGTCCGTTCCAGACTTTTTGAAAAGTAAAATATTTAGGCAGGAAAATACAGCTCCAATGAAATTGTGGTGAGTTATGTTGGCGGCGCGGTTCGCAAGCGCCTGTATGAACAGGTTTGATTAGTTGTCACATCAGCGCTGCGCGTGTCGTACAAGTTTTGTTTATGTTAATTCAATCGTTGTTTATGTTATAAGATCAGTTTCTTATTTTGTTTGGATCTAAGTACTCAGTGTCGGTGACTAGTGTTCTTTGATGATTCGTTTCGTATTGTTCCTTTGAGTCAATATGAAAAAAAGTTCAAATAAACTTTGGCGTGGGAAATACTTAGTTAATCCATCACGAGGTAGAAAAAGGAAATGTCCTCAAAACAGCGATGAACGAAAAGCAGCCCGCAATAAAAATGAAACATATTATGATTACAAAAAGAGGGTTGTAGTGCCAAAAAATTCATAGATTTTAAATGCAAGTGTAAAAAAAATATCCAAAACGTTGTTCCTACAGACGTCCGAAAGAAGTTTTTTAGTAAATTTTGGAGTCTTGGCAATTATAATTCTCAAACGAATTTTTTAGGTGTTTTTGTGCATGAGTCAGTTGCATTTAGACAGACTACTGGGAAAAAACCAGCAATATGAAGTTTGTCGAGACATGTTTTGCCAAACATTGAAAATCTGTAGTACGAGAGTTAACAGTAATGCAGAAATTACATTCACGAAAACCTTTATTGGACCAGAGGGGTTTAAAGCAAGCGGGAAAGAACTGTATTACTGATGATCGAAAACAAGATATAAGAGAGTTAATTGATTCCATTCCATTATATACTTCTCACTACTGCAGAAAAACATCATCTGCAAACTTTTTCAAACCTGGACTCACTTTGGCTGCAGTATACGATCAATATAAATAAAGAACAGGGATAACTCCCGTTAGTTTTGCCTTTTTTAAAGAGTTTTTCTATAGCAACTATAATATTAAAGTAAAAATTCTAAGCAAAGATACATGTAATGTTTGCGATGGATTACGTGTACGAAAAATTAACGCGGAACGCCGAGGTCAAGATGTGGAACTTATAAAAGATAAAAAGAAGGCTCATTTAGACCTAGCTGAAGAGGCAAGACGTAAAATGAAAGCTGATATGAATATGGCAAAAGATCAAGCTGATGTGGAGTGTCTCACTTTCGATATGGAAAAAACGTTACCTTTACCGAGACTTCAAACTAATTTGATCTTTTACAAGCGACAACTTTGGCTTTATAACTTGGGAGTGCTCAGTGCAAAAACAATCAAAGTTATTGTTATGTTTGGATTAAGGGACAAGCTGGAAGAGGTGCCCAAGAAATAGGTTCATAGGGATTTCAGTACAGAAGAATATGACTGTATTGATGTACAGAGGAAAATACCCGCACGGAGTATTTCTACTAGAACGAGAAGGTCTGCTACTGACAATGTTGTACCTAATTCCAATGATGAAATATTATCATTTTGGAATCTTTTAACTAAATTGTGGCCAAATGGCAAGCCCCAAGTTGAGGGACCTCCAGTCTATAAGACATCTGATACCTGGTGATGCTCAGCTCTTTTATGGTACATTAACTGGATCTCCTAATGTTTTGGCGGATGTTGACGGATTTAATACAAATTTGGACGTTTTGTTAGAGGATGAAGCCGTAGAGGGTTAAAGTTATATTTCAATTAGATTGAAAGTACATTACTTATGTTCCTTTTTAATTAAAATGAGAAGATATTTTGTTATTTCTGAATGTTATTATAAAGCTTTTTAGTACAAAATAATATTTTTTGTGTTCAACTGTTGGTGCTCCTTAGATTTAATAACGCATAAAGTCTTGTTATTTCTATTGCATTATTTTTAAATGTTTTTCTTTAAATATTGTAAAAATAAAGAAGTTTCTACTTTTTTTTGTTTTTTTTTTTAAATCAGACAACATCTATATACATGTATGAATATATATACGTGTATGAATTCTTTTATTTATATTTCTATTGAAAAGACTGTTAAATGATATTTATATACAGTTTATCCAATAATTTCTTAATCTTGTCTGATTCAAAACAAATATTGTGATCCAAATTTTAAATATGCAGAAAACAGCCAAGTTAGTTGGCCGCTTTAAGTGAATTATTTTTATCTTACATACAGTATTGAAGAATACAGCCATCCATTAAAAACGTTAATATCTTTAAAACGGAGAACGTTTTTTAAGATCCCGCTATATATAATAAAAATATAGCATCAGTTTAACAAAATTTTAATCATAACTTTGCCGTAAACATCATAAAATTACCGAAATTTACCGATGAAACTTTAAACACTTATAACTCCGTTTCAACTTCACATCAGTTGGCTGTTTTCTGCATAACGCTATCCAATTATGGATGAAACACTGGAACCATCAGTGTTGTTAAACTTTAGTGTTTCCGCACCGCGTCCAAGCATTTTAAAGCCATATAATTATACCTATGAGCATGGTATGAGCTTGACATCACACTCACTACACTTCTGAGATTTCGGAATATCATAATTCAAAATTCTCGTACCCTATTTTCTCGGATCCAAATCGGTCTCGGTGCACAAACACAGCATATTTGAGATAAAAGCATAGAAACAACGATTTCATTACCGTTAAACTAATTAACAGCGTACTTTAAAATGCTAAGCGTATGCGCCACTAGCTGTTGGCAATGTTTTTCAACGTAATCAGTGCGACGGCGATAGTTAGCAACTAAAAATAAACTGTAATGAGAGCAAACGGGTCAAATCGCTTAAAAATGTTGTTGCAAGTTCACTTCTCGGAATCTTGTTAGTTGTTACCATGTAGTAAAGATGACAACGTATTTTGTAATGTACTGAGCGCTAAAATAGCTTTAAAATTTGTTTTGAGCGTTCTAAGCTCTCGTAGTTCAAATGTTACAGATATCATGGCAAATTCTACCGTCTCTGAACTTATAAAACCAGTTTAGCTTACAGGACTATTAAACTCCTTGATACCTTTTGTATTAAGATTATCTCCAAATTAACTTCATCTTGTTACTGCTGGCCTAGTAGCAGAAGACTGTCCTTTTCGACAGACGGCTATCTCTCTCGTAAGATTTTAGTGTATTTTCCTGCGGAAACTACACAGGTTATTTGATATTTTTTATTTATTTAATATTTATATATTTATATAATGCTATAAGTAGTACCATTGTAATATTAAATATATTTAAAAATTACTGACTGCTGAGTTTCTTGCGGCGTTTCTTCTCAGCAGTGGTCTCCTCTTGTGAAGCGCTGGTAGATTTTTGACGTGTAAAAGTGCCCGTGCGGCTTACTTACTGAATAAATGTCTTTATCTTTATCTTTACTGTTCTATGTCGTGAAATATCAACTTCATCATTTTGTACTTGCTGAGTGTATTGTATCATGTCAAATTGTAGCGTTTTCGACAACTGTGTCTTCTCAGAACGACTCGCAATGAGAACTATATTTTATAAAGGCTATTTCATGCATGACTGTAGTATATTTAAAAAAAAAAAATAAAAAAAAAAATTTAATCTGTTTTTTTTTTTTTCAGAAAGTATAATTTGTTACAGGCTTTTTTTTAGCTAAAGAAATCTTTAAGTATTTAAGATTTTGCTTAGCCAAGGAGTGCGGAGGGGGGTACCCCCTGCGATCAGTTCCGCTGGGTTAACTATAAATAAAATTACGATCTATACTATCATTAATTAGTTTATACAAAACAATATTTTCAATTTATTCACGTATATATGCTTAGTTCTTACATTTTTTTATGTTAGCCAATAAATACGATTTCAAAAAGTATACATATGAATATTACATATTATTTATTATTTATTTATTATAATTAATTATATTTATTCTATATCAAAGTCAATAAGTGCCTTCTTAGTGATATTTTTGATCCTTTCGGGTTTTTCGATTTAAATTCGGATTATTTAAAGCCCTGCTGAACTGTACGCATCAATTCCTGGGACACATTACACTTAGCTGGCTTGCTCTAGCTTACGCTTTACTCAGCAAATGTGTTTGACAACCTTAATTAGCGGTACAATCCACGGTTTAATTTAAAATTATTACGGTAGACACAAGTCATAATAACTGATTAACTAGTTTCTAAGATTAACGCGCAGATTCATTATACCTAACCTTACCAATTTGCGCGAATTCTAAGGAAAATGGAAAAAAATGAGAAGAATTTGTAACAAAATTACGTACAGTTTTAGAGGTTTTTCTTAGATAACCGATCTGATTAATAGGATACGTATAATTAAAAAAAAAAAGGTTCAGAAGCGCAAATTCTCTGAAACATGAGAAATTTTGAGGAGAATTCGGTATTAAATTACAATTTTAGAGGAGTTTTTGCACAAAGATAGACAATCTGGACCAATTAGCATTCGCTTTTCACAAAATGGCAAGTTCCAGAAAGAAGGAAGAGTTTAAATGTAATTATACGCTATTTAAAGCCAATGTTAAGTATATTCAAAAGCTAAGTACTGCGGCTCTTAAGTTACTTGCTGAAGGAAGTAGGTACCTACCTAAGTCTTGATACCCATTCCAATTATTTAGCATACCCGCTTTAAAATAAACGATCCCTACTTTAAAGTCTCCATAACAAATTAATGTCTCAAAATGCTTTAAATAAAGTAATTGTATAATGTAGACCATGTCATACATTGATGATCACTTCTGTATTTTGTCGCTTTGTCACCTTTGACATTTGACAGTGCGAACGTACGATGATGACTAAAAGTGCTCCCTTTGGGAATTTTGCAAACCTTTTCGAACTAACCGTATGAAAAGATATGATTTTTGCTTGAGCGACTTGGCCCTTTATTATTTTGTCATATACGACCAGTTCGATTCCCGGTTAAGACAGAAGAATTTTCAAAAATCCATAAGGAAGGATTTATTTTTTTCAAAAATAAAAGTAAATCTCCTTTGCGCAGAACTTGCTACTTCCAATATTTAAGGTAGTTGCGGTTCATGTGGCGTTCGTTTTTTCCAGCCTATATAATTTAATCTGTTTAATAGTTGGTATCCTGTTTAAACCGGAGAAAAAAAAGAAGGAGTACTATTAGGGCGGGTCGCTAGTCTGCCGTGATTCCAAAGAAGGCGACTAACTGCATAGTAATAGAATAAGCATTTTAATCTTATATGTTGACCAATAGAGTATAAACTGCTTCGACTTCTACATTGCAGCTATCCGCCTTCTCTTACAGCTGTAGTACTTTATATACATATAAGAATCGCGCCAGTCATTTTACTTCTTCAACACATTCCATTGAGCAAATGGATGTCAGCCACTATCTGAGCTGATAAGCTGTCCCTTATCACTTGTTTGTGTAACAGCACACCTATGCACCACTCCGTATCAGGCTGATATGCGCGTGGCATCACGTCAACGGGCTTATGATCTGAGATACTGTATCTATCATGCCGTAGGAAATATATTACATTATACCGCAACTGTCAAACGTTGTAACGAGCTATCTTTAGGTTTAGAACTGGTCTGTTACTGACTAATAGCCGCATAGGCACGTAGACACACTAGAAACGCCGCGGAGAGGTACACTAAGGAGTCCAGTAACAAGGCGACAGTTTCCCCAAACTCGCTACTTGGAACATGCTTGCTTATACAGAGAAATAGATACTTAAATACATAGAAAACATCCAAGACTGAGGAAGGAAGAAGAAATCTCGCGGTCACGAATACTTGCCCGTACCGTGTATCAAAATCATCGAACCGAACTATACGTATAGGCGAACCAAGTTGTCACAGACAGTTGTGGAGACAGGTCTGCAATTTATACAATTTATAGCTAACGTGAGTTTTAGACGCACTAGTGAATTCACTCCATATTCCCAACGTGTGAAAGAACCGTCATGTGGCCAATTTACTGAATAAGTAAATATTTTGCACGTCTCTGTGCTCAGGGCGGGGGGACCACCACTTTCGAAAGCTACGTTATGCAGGAGCAGTCTTATATTAAAATGCATAATATAGGTATAGTGCATCGTGTGCACCCCTCGATGAGAGGGGGAGGGGAAAAGGCGGAGGGTGTCATATGATTATAATAATAAGAGTCTAAGGTAGGCCATGATCTCAGTACAGTAGGAATTAAGACACGCCATTGAGTTGCGTCAGACGTGTGCAACAGTTATTATTACCAATTGCGATACAAAACTTTATATAAATAATGGAATAATTCGTGCTAGCCGTGCTAGGCAATCGGGTTTCTCAACATAATGTACCTACTTATTTTATTTCTTTTGGTTTTACATTGAACTAAGTAATCACCGAATATACAATGTCGTGTAAATGTAATTGTGACTAAGTATATCTATAAATAATTACAACTAAGTACTTATAATTTAATTAGATACTAGATATATCAAGTAGATATGACAACCTGTCAAGCGCGAGTTGGACATATTTTTTATTTATTTGTATGTATCCGACTACTGAAAAGACAATTATTTAAACAATTTATTGTGTGTACAGTCCAGAATACTCCAGAAGCAGGGACAATTTAGAGGTTTCTAATATTACCGTTTTTAAATCGAACCAAAACACATAATGTGGATCGATTATCGGCTTTGTGATATTTAAATAATTTGCTTTGGGAGGCATAGCCCTACAAATAATTCTAATGACCTGGTGATGTGAACGACAGACTTAGGACATGGACTTAGAATCAGAGACATGTTAACAATATGTAAGTACGAAAACTTGAAAACTTTGATTATAAAAAATCTAAAATCTACCTTTTTTTGAGAGAAATTAAGTCTGTTCAGTCGAATTCAAGTCAGCTTTTGGTTTAAAATATTATAGGACACCGACTTCAGTTTGACTGACCTGTTACCATTTGAAAAGATTTTGTTTTCTGTTTTTTGCGTATTTTTATTTTTTATTTTATACTTTTTAGTAATCATAATATGCTTTTATTTAGTCCAACTTCTCAGTTAATAAGAAACTGTACGATATTTTAAGCTCACTGCAAGGTACGCCGCAGAAAAGTCATTGTGTAAAACATTTAAATGTGCTTCGTCATAGTCACTCAAGTATCTTAATCGAGATATCTTATCGCCACCCTTGAAATAGGTACAATTGAAGAATTCCGGTGGCCATCTGTGGTCTTCATTATCACTTCCACTTCACCAAATGATAATTTCTGAATGCAAATGCTTGACTTGTTACTGAATATACCAAAATCGCTATGTATGCATATAATATTTGAGGAGTTCCCTCAATTCTTCACGGATTCCTCATCAGATACTGGCTTGGTAACAATGGGATCATTTCGTCGACCTACTTAATGTATTGATCGATTTTTTTTTATTCAAAATTTATCGGTTGAAAATATAGTTTTATGACTAATAATCGGACATTAGTAAAAGAATAAATCTTCATACTGTAGCTACAAATTACCCATCAATTCTGTTTATCAATTCTGTTTGCACCAGATAGTTACCTACATACAAGTTCATATCAACCAGGGCAAGCGTGTGCAAATCGTACATAACTGTAATCTAAATATACATAAAGACTGATTTAAGTTCGATAAGTAGGGAAGATAGCGGATGGTACAGGATCGTTATCACTTCAAGATGATTGATTTGTCGCTGCCAAAGAAAATATTCCCTATGATATGGTCGATCGTACGATTCTCCTATCATTTGTACCTAAACGATACAACCAATCAAATCACTGGTTGTGTAACATTCACACTACACAAGTGAATGATTAGACATTAGATTCTGATCTCAATACAGCCTTTACTTAGTATGTAGGGACAAACTAGGTTAATGAACATGAGCATGTAGCAAAGTGAAAAATACCTACAATATTAATTAATAAACAAGTAACTCTAATGGTTTACCTTTGTTTTATACAGTGTGTCTCTGACCTTGGGGCTTTAATTTCAACGATCGATTCTACTCGCTAAACTGAACTACTTTTGTTCTGCAACATGAAAAAATAACTTAAATTTAGATAACTAATTGATGTTAAAGTCTAATTGTAAAATCAGTGTATTACATACTGGCCATGTAATCACTATCTCATGGTACGGGGGCGTCATTACCTTGGTACGAGGGCTAAAGGAAAATGGAGAATTGGATCGCGTACATTGAAAATTAGATTTAACTTGTATGATAAAAAATAAATTTAAACAGAACATATTTTTAACAACTTACAGAACAAAAGAAGTTTAGTTTCAGGAGTAGAATTGATCTATGCATTTAAAGCCCCAAGGTCAGAGGCACCCTGTATACTCTCATTTCATAGACACTATCACTTAAAAACTATTTTCTGCTCAGCCCGTGTTGATTTCAGTTTATCTTGAGATGGTTATAAGTCTAACCTAACCTAACCTACGTCAATCATGTTTAAGATAACCTGAAATCAACACGGGTTCAGGTAGTAATCAATAGTTTCCATGAAAATAAATGTAAAATAAAAGAAGGTGCACCCAAATCTAAAATTTTAATCTGTTTGATTGTCCTACAAAATAGCGTTACGATAAGAAACACACAACGAGTGCATAGGGACTCTATTCTATAGGGTAAAACCTTATTGCTTTTGACAAGTAATTGTATTGTCCAGGTTACGGCAGCTCTTATTTACTTGACAGGAGTGGCGGTCGAGATTAAAACGATACCATTAGAATAGAGACCCAGGTGGTAGTATCCATTACACTCTTGGACTATGTCATTCTGTTTCAATGAGAAATGTTGACTCTATGGTCCATGGACACATGTCATGTCTACGCTAATCTTTACCGGATGACTTTCTCAGTGTCGAGGGACAACCGAGCCTGAACCATGTCCTACAACATGTACACAACACCACTTAATTAAAGGCGTTTTTTTTACCAGTTGTTTTTATTTTTGGTGAGTTGCGTGTCGGAATAATTTGGAATTTATTTTTCATTAAAAGTATGATTAGACTGAAATTTGTCTGAAATCCTTAGAAATTGAAGCAACAGGAAACTTCGACAATATATTGTTATGTTTTATTCATTAATCAACAACTACCTACTCGTACATATGAACATATTATACACCCAAGTGCATTAGGGAATATAAACAATTATTTTGTTGCAAAACAGAATGACATCGCGGTATGCTCACCAAATATGTTGTTTTACGTCAATTAATATTGGTATACTGCGTCAATACGTACCTACTTATACTAGCAGGGGCGGCATGGTACTCCCTCTTCGCAAGCGAAGGATCGGTAATCGATAGTTCCCGAAAGACCACGTGTCTTGGGAGTCGATTTTTAACTCGCGACAAAAAAGAGGATTGAAAAGTTTAATTTGTGTATCTGTGCATGTGTGTCTATGGACCGATTTGGAAGCGGTTTGTTTTTAAAGCTAGCTGAATCGTGATGGTTCTTATCGGTTAAGCCGTTTAAGATAAATAAGCTCTGAAACAAGGGTTCAACATTATCCATTTAATAGTTATTACCTAAAGTAAGACTGAACCAAACAGGAACAAAGAATAGCGGATGATTTTTATCGTAAAAACTTTGTTTTTCACTGTGGGCATCAGATTAAAGTGCATCATCATTGTGTTCATCGCTATTCTTATTATCGTGCTCGCTTCAGGCATGTAAGCCGATAACATTATCACCATTTGCGTCAGCCGAATCACCTGAATGTTATCTAGATTCTATTATCGAGAGTCATGTCACCGACCTTTATTTAGACCGTCCTGCTATCGACGTTATCGGTGCACACGGATATGGTCCTATTCCCAATCTTTCTATCTATATACTCGTAGATTAGGTTTCTCTAACATGAGGTATTTGTATGTTTTGTAGGTACTTTTATTGTTTCAGTTAAGCTGTCTATATTTTGAGCATCGAAGTTTAAAGTGTCTGTTTGTGATTTTCCATATCTGAACTTTTCAGGTGGAATTTACTTATCTTTGAATATTTGATGACTACAATAATTTGTTATCCGTTGAGATTGAAGTTGTTTGACTCGTAGTCTAAAGAAAATTAACATAAGAGTTCGAAGTACAATCGGAATTAAAAAGTATTATTTGAAAGACACTATTACAGTATACAGTACATATCAGTAGCGAAGCGTCCATACAACCCGATTCCCAGCGGCTTCCCTAAATATTCCTATGCATAGAGTAGGTACCTACTAGGTATACAAACAACAAAACGTAAAACCGAAAGTAACCCGGTGTACTATAGCTTTACCTTGCTTCATAATACGATGAATGAACACGCACTAACGCCGCAATTCAAATTTATTTATTTACCAAGCCGAAATCTATCACTCGCTCGCACCCATTCACTAATCTATATTACTAGAAAGAAACAAGAACAATATTTTCGTATACACGCACACATGCTCAGTTACCTTTCACTACGCGCGCTCGAATCGAACTTACACCCACAATTAAAACCGCCATACAAGCCGGTGACTCGGCGCCGGACCTCACTAACAAATTCAAACCAAATGGTATAAAATTATAGCGCTACATTAGCTTTAAACTCGCACACAGACACAGCGGCACCTGTGTGAGCACGCAAGAGGGAGAAGCACGCAAGTCCGGCCGGCGAACTACGGCTTATTGCATCCAATTTTGAACTTAAAGTGCATGCGTTAACTTTCTTTTCCCAAGGACACTCAACTCAACTCAACCGTCTCTCTCCCCCCTGTCCTCACGACCTTCAACTACTTTTTTCATTACGCCATTACTTTCGCGTCCTCGCGCTAAAATACGCGGTGTTTTGTTTTGATTTATAGTTTAACTAGCGACCCGCCCGCGGCTTCGCCCGCGTGGAATGTATTATACATATAAACCTTCCTTAAGAATCACTCTATCTATTAAAAAAAACCGCATCAAAATCCGTTGCGTAGTTTTAAAGATTTAAGCATACATAGGGACAGACAGCGCCAGCGACTTTGTTTTATACTATGTAGTGATTTGTGTTATTACTTAACTTATTGTGTTTTATGAGACTCAACTAGTGAAATTTAGCTTGCTTAGTGTTCTGTGAATGTGTTTCTGTTTGGATTGTGTTATTTGCAGATTCGTGGCGACAACGGAGGTTTGTTTATATTTCGTTAAGTACCTAAATATTGTTATTTTTGCTTCGATCTATTTAGGTTATATTCGTGGTTTGGTTTTTACATATTTTTGCCTGTACTCAAAGTACAAATGGCCGCATTGGTGCAAATTGAGTGTTGTCTTACAGATTACCTACTTAATGAACAAACATGTTTTTCAAAGTTATCCTTTGGAAATAAGAAACATGTCATTAAGTTAGGACGCGCTCGCCCAGACATAAAAATTGATTATAGGCGTAGAGATGGATTCTTCAAACATTTCCACAGCGAATTACAAATACAATTGGCTGACTGGCAGCTGCAAATTAAACAAATTATTTTGCTATTCATCTTTGCTGTTTTCCGATTCTAGCAGTGTTTGGAATCGAACAGGTTTTGCAGATATTCACAATTTATACTATAATTCAGTTAGGGGACGCAGGACTTAGAAAAAATTTCGCCAAAATTGTATCATTATGACACTCAATTTAAATGATTTTATCGTATAGAACACGTTAAAATAAGCATGTTTTACTTGAAAAACTTTTCTCTAGAATCAAAATTGGCTGAGTTATAGGGGTTCAAATGTTGGTCATTTTCAAGGCGTCAGGGACTTAGAAAATTTTGATGCTTGAAAATTATGTCAATATAAGGTCTATTTATGATGATTTAATTGTTTAGAATATACTAAAACAAGCATATTTTTTTAAACAAACTTTTCTCTAAAATCAATTATTACTGAAACATTACGGTTTGAATTAAAGTATGTAAAAAAAATAGGTTATGTTAGGTTAGTTTTTATATATTCCAAACCAAACCGCAAACCGCAAGGCAAACCGCCCAGAAATAGGGAAATAAATTTGTATTTTTTCTAAGATTCAATCATAATAAGCACGAAAAAGGCAAGAAAAAAAAACTTATTCTATTTTCTATATTTTATTTTCTATAAGTAATTCTGCTAGAAAACATGCTCAAAGCGAGAAACATATACGGAGTTGTATATTATTACACGAGTTTGGTAACAGTAGAATTTAAACTTTTTTTGGTAATAATTTTGAGGCCCACAATCGTAAAGTGGAACGTAATCGAAATTTATTGAAACGTTTAATTGATACGGTCGTACTACTTGGAAAGCAAGAATTGCCTTTCCGCGCACTTTTAACGCACGCGACACTTCAGCACTGCTTTTTGAGAACTAGAAAGACGACATCCATTTTTTAAGGTATGTTTTTTTTATGTCACGGAAGGGGCAAACAAGCACACACGCCATACACCTTTTTTTTGCTCCGGCTTGCCTATTTATTTACGTGACGCTTCGCCACTGGTACATATGCGAGGAAGTAGGAAAAACATGCAAGCCTTTTTTTATAGAAAATGGGTTTGCTCTTCCCCTGGAGGACGAAAGATTTGGTCGACGATGAAGCGAATAATAAAGGAAGAGCTTTTTTTCCAAAGCAGAGAGTTGTTTTTTTCCTTTGGCTCTTAGTTGAGACATTGGATCTCCCCCTCCATCCCTGCATATTTTTCCGTAGAACTGATCCCGTGTACAGTAGCAGACTTTCGATGGAAATTGATCATTCCCGAGTTTAATGGAGACTTTTACCAAGAAATGGCATTTGAATTTGAAGTTCCCGATACACACTGCGAAATTGCATAACAAGACTACATGTTATCTGAGAGTAAACATTCCATAACCCATGATTATATTGAGCAAATATATTGATTATATAAGAGGACATTAATCAACGCGTTGCAATGCGTGACGCCATTAACATTATTTTATTTAATAATATGTAGAGCACACATTGATATCCAGGAAGACCAAACAACAATGCCATTTCCTGGTCAATTCAACATTACGTATTACGTATTATATTGGATTTACCCGACTGCTAATGCTAACCTTGACAAGTCAAAAGGAAAGTTAATCTAATGCCAAGTTCAACAAACGTTAATTTAATTAAATTTCGTATTATGGCGTATTATAAAGTGGCATGATGGTGTCCTAAATGGAACAATACTTCGTGCTTTTTACAACTTCACGTAAGACGGTAAGCGAATCTTAAGGAAATTACTCATTGACTGTTGGTTGGCTGGCAACTTTGACAAGGTTCAATACGTAGATGATCTTCATGTCATAGGGCATGCTATAGCAATTACGAAATATGCAATTATGCAACGAGTGTCGCGGACGAGCGACCGCGGCCTGCGACACGTCCGAGAATCAAATTCAAATGTCAAGGTGAAGGCGACGCGAAAGGAAACGCACGGGTGACGTCACGGCCGCCATCTTGCGCTCGGCTCCGTGCACCGCGCGGTGACGTCACGAGCCGCCGTCGCGATTCTTAACTCTACTACGTTGGGATTAAGTCTACATGTTTTGGAACAGCACAATCGATGCGAATTTTCATTCATTGGCGCTGAATACGTTTAGAGATTATCTAGACAGAGCCGAGAGATTTATTTTACAAATGTTATTTTTGGTTGTTTACGAAACAGCAGTTACATTACACAAAACAGATTACAAAAATAGACGAGACGATTTATAACATAAAGTTTTTTTTCACCACCAAATTGCATTTGTATTGCTGATGATGATGATGATGATAGTGATGATCATAGTGCATGGTAATTAAAGCAGTGCGTATAAGTTGCTGATTGTGCTTGGTCCCCTCGAGACTGATCATTGTGGATATAGGTACTTGAGTTAGACCAGCTGCAGACGTCTGACAATCTTGCAATATACATTTCATAGATTTAAACGTAATGTTCGGCAGAATAAGTGTTAACAGTGCGTGAGGAGAGTTTTTTTTTTAATGTAGGGTGATTGAGGTAAGGCGCAAACTTGATCAGATGAGGGGGTACGCAAATGAATAAGAAGAGAACCTATAAGTAAGACAAACGGCTCTTCTGTGACATGGTCGATTGATATAACTTAAAAAATTGAAGATGGTGTCCTAAGGTATTTTTTCCGTGGCGGCAATGCCCTTAGTGACGCATCTCTCTCAAACTTGCTTGACCCAGTATGCGTCATATTTTTTACCTGATCGCTTTCACTCGTTACACAATTTTGTATAACAGTTCCATGCAGACCTGAAGTTCAAGCAACTATGTACTTACAAGTTACAACAGTGATCGCTTACTTATGACGACATTGCTTGTTACGTTGACTTTGCAACATAACTGTACATAGCAATAATGAGATTGTTACACAAAGCACTGCAGCATCCGTCCAAAGATGACGTGTCGATGATACAGCCAATACAGGATATCCTCTATTGACATGATAAACAAACAAACACAATGGTCGGGCTCAATGTCAATTGTATGACTAATTGAAATTGTGCGTACCATTTTATCTGAAACTATTTCTGACGCATACAGGGTGTCCCAAAACTCAACGATAACCTGGTATCGGGCGAGAGGCCAAGTTATCGTTGAGTTTTATTAGCACCCCATAGTTTTATTTTTTCCAGTACTAGTATAATTTGGCCTCTCTTCCGGTATCAGGGCATCGTTGAGTTTTGGGACATGCTGTATAGCTATGTTATAATTATAAGATCAACAATTGATTAAATTTAATAGATTTGAAATATATGGAGGTTTCGTTTTGGAGTCCGTATACCGTACCTAATCATTGTTCCTCTATTATCATTGATCGATTTTTGTCCCAATGACTAATATTTCTTTTTTTTAATCGTACACTGGGCAGTTTATCGGCTAATGAACCGACAAAACCGTGGACGTTGCAAGACAGAGTTGGATGACAAAAAATGTGACAAATTTAATATTTACGTGCAAAGGAATGACAAACAAATCACAAGTCACGATAAAGAACATGATGGATTAACTCATACCACAAAGCCATAAAAATGTATGAGAATATGCTGTGCTGTCGTCACGATGCTGAGACCGATGGATCCAGGAGTTACAAGGATTTACCAATGAACATTCGTTTTTTGTAAAGATTTTTTGGAAAAGGTCACATATGTAATGCTGCTTCGCCCATGCAAGAATTGAAAGGAATTGGCTTGCGTGCTAAGAACGTAAGATAGAACTTAGTTTGCAAGTCGATATAGTTATTGAGATCCAAATAGCGGACGCGAACACTACCAACTTTATCACATTATGAGGCCTCTTAAGGCAGAAAATACAACAGGTATTATGATATTGATCAAAAGTAAGATACTTAATAATTATGATGAAATAATGTTTATTGATTTACAATTCGATTTGAAGCCTTTCAGCCGGCAATGACGGTGACGTTGATAGTGTAAAATGCAGTTGTCACCGATAAATAATTTGAATCGAAATTGTCGACCATAAACTTATTGTAGGGTTACAAATCTGACAGCGATATGTATATATTAATTTAGCACCGAACTTTAAATTTTATATCATTAAATAAATGTCGTGCTCCGTAGAATGGGAGAGGCCTAAGTCCAGCAGTGGATTAGTTAGTATAGGCTGATGACGATGATGAAATAAATGAACCGTAAGTGTAGCATGGCTTTTACATAGATACTGGTTGATCAAACAAAATATAAAAAAGACAAGCCACAATCAGCCTGAAGAATCCACGCAATCTCGCAACGAAATCGGAGCGGGTCAGCAACGTGTCGGAAGATCCCACAAGCGTTAACGCGAACCATTTCAATGGGCCGATCTAAATGATTTCTCACGTCACGCAAGCCTTGATTGCGTTAAATGTTACGCCGTTCCCTAGCCCATTGTGAGAAGCGATCCAAGTGGAAACACTACCAATTAACAGCCGAAATGAACCGGGTTAACTTCTCCTGGCGCTTTAGCACCATTAGGAACTGTAATGTTGCCTCATCAATTTTGTGGTGTAACGCCAATTTTGTCCAAATTATCGGCTCCACTGGGATAGTACAATCCCTCAGAAATTGGCGTGAAGAGCGTACATGTTTTTTTTTTTTATGGCATAGGAAGGCAAACTAGCACACAGGCCACCTGATGGTAAGTGGAAACTGTGATCCATAGAAATTCGCATTCACAAGACTGCAAATGCGCTGCCAACCGTGAGGACCAAGATGGAATGCCTCTATGCTAGTCATTTCACCGGCTGTCTTATCCCCAAACCAGAACACAACAATGCTAAACACTGCTGCTTGGCAGTAGGTTAATGAATAAGACGGTGGTACCACCCCGGACGGACCCTGAGCAAGGTCCTCCCACATGTATTGCGTTATGTCCAGATTCCTTTCATTTTCCACCGTTTCTCCCAGCTTTTTCAATTAATTTATGAAAGCTAGGTAATTGCAGGTAGACGTACGAATGGTAAGATCTATCCTTTTGGTGTAGAGTTGATTTGATAGGCAAGACTAATTCGACCCTTATGATTGTTTTTTCGATTCTTACACAAAAATACTGATTAGCGCTAGGTTCGTTTTGATCGCGGAATTAACGCGAGCGAAAAATAAATCTTACGTATTTACTTTGTCTCGAGCTTGCATCATTTGCGCGTCAGATTATTTATGTTCATTAAGCAGTCAGACTTTATTATAATGTCATTTCGTAGCCAGATTGCTACTTATTAGATTAATGGGCACTTAAGTCAACATATCCCACATGAATTCTAGAAAACCTTGGTTATTAACCTCATAATCTATCTATATAATAAAAATGAATCGCTAAATGTGTTGCTAAGCGCAAAACTCGAGAACGGCTGAACCGATTTGCCTGATTTCTTTTTTGTTGTGTTTGTCAATGTCAGGGCAAGGTTTTTAAGAAAGAAAATAATTGAAAATCCACCGGGAAAGTCAGGAATTTGCAGCGGGGCGAAGCCGCTGGCGGGCCGCTAGTACGTTAATAAACTGAGATATTACATTTCACGGTTATTAGACGAACATAGGTCTGTAATCTTTCTGGTGTTATAATGGTTAAAAATAACTTGGTTTTTCAATTGAGAAACAGAAGAAATGTAATGTTAGGTTACTTAGGAAGTGGGTTGGAACAGGCGGCGGCGGTGCTATAAACGTGGGAAGGTTCTCACACTCTGGGTACTATCGGCTACTTCTCTCAGGCAGGACACTTTTTGTATGATGAAACCTGTTCGTATTTGCGTACCACGTACCACAACCTGTTGTAATTCAATCATCATCAATAACGATGCAAATTTAGACCTCAGCTCACATAAAACTTGTTTTTAAAAACGGTTACGCTTGGCTATATTTGACATCAATAATGTATTCCATAAAATCGAATGGGCAAACCTGTTTCAAAGATTTTATGGACGTAGCTCTGTAAATGGAAACACATTTTTAACTTGAACCGATAATAAGCAGGTTACGCAGGTTATTTGATATATTTTTTAATTTAATATTTATAGATTTATATAATGCTAGACTAAGTATATAATTGTAACTTTAAATATATAAAAAAAATGACTGACTGCCGAGTTTCTTGCGGCGTTTCTTCTCAGCAGTGGTCTCCTCTTGCGAAGCGCTGCGCTGGTAGATTCTTGACGTGTAAAAGTGCCCGTGCGGCCTACTTATTGAATAAATGTCTTTATCTTTAAGCTGAGGAAATAAGAATACCTAGCATATATGAAAAAAAAGGCCACGTTGCAAATTGCAAACATACTACCTACTGTATCTAAATTATTGTTACAAACAACGGTCATAAACTAAACCCTGTTGCAAACAAAAAAAACGAACCCTTTCGTTTTTTTAAATTTATTTAAACAAACTGTAACTAAATGAGATTGAATGCTACACATATGGTAATATACAAAGCTAATGATATGCCGTGTGGTTGCCGGGTTAGAATAGTGCCACTCCATGTCTTCCCGTGGATGTCGTAAGAGGCGACTAAGGGAATAAAGGCTTATAGTACTGATAGGCGATGGGCTTGCCACCTGTCACTAATACACTGGGAAACATCTTAGCCTACTTGTGCAAAATGCGGTTACAGAATTATCAAGAAGTTTTAAGACTTGTTGGTAGTTCTTTAGCTCTGCCTGCCCCACTCTGGGAGTGATGGCGTGGGTTTATGTATGTAATAATATTTGTATTGAATTATTATTTCTCTTCGTAAAATAAATTTTCTGTATTTCGTATCTTAAAATGTCATTTAGTTACATTATAGTTATTTAAACCACTTAAAAAAATCGTAAGTGTTTGTTTTATTGCAACAGGGTTTAGTAGGGCGGTTATTATGACCATTTAGAAGGTAAGGGCAGATATTTGTGTGATGAGCGCGAATATTTGTTCCTGAGTCATGGATGTTTACTATGTATTTAAGTATATATTTCTCTATATAAGTATTTATATCGTTGTCTAGTACCCATAATACAAGCCTAGAGCTTAAATTGGGACTAGGTCAATTGGTGTGACATTGTCCCCTGATATTTATTATTATTATTTATTATTATTATTTAAAAAATTAAACGGTAATTATTAAGTATTATTTTTCTGCGGTTGGTGAATTAGTAAAATAATTAGTAAAACATGAACAGTAATGAAAAGAAAATTGGTCGGATATTTAATTCTGAAATGTCAGTTCAATCAAGTCTAAACCAGTGCAGTAGGTAAGAGCGGTAATAATGATGAAATGGGCGGTTAGAAAATCGGCCCAACAGTTCATGGCGAGCTGTAAAATTCAAACGACTTCTTGATCAAAAAGGTCGGCAAACTTCGGAGAGGGCGTTGATGGTTATGTAGAAAATGTTAAAAAACCAAAAAATGTAGGTTACGTATTTTGCTTATTATTTACGCCCGAAGGGCAAACACCTCAAGGATAGGGGTCCCGCTTAGCGGACCCTCGATATAGTGACAAAGTCGTGGGTAAGTTTAAAAGAGCCGGTTTTCATATAATAAGTCTTTGTAAATTTTGATTTGATGAATGTTAACTCCAATCATAAATCATACAAGACTGTTCTTAATTATATTTCTTTATTTTACATACTTACATAACATAACGAACATACGAGAGATACATTTTACCGCCTTATCTTTTCTAAAACTGCTTATAATGAGATTTTTTACGGTTAACTGCCAAAACTACGATATGCAACTGCAGCTTCAAATCAATGCCTATCCAAATCCAAATTAGGACTGCCAATTTTTTATCTTTACACACGTTTACAATGTTTTTGAGTTCCGTATAGCCACATAATAAGTAATAGTTGATATGGCATTTGTGGTGGGAGAAGGTAAATGTCAGAATTAAAATTCCGCATTAGTAAAGTAGTTCGGTGATTTGAATTCGAACCACGTTGCCCGCACGCGGGGTTCGCACAAAAACTTAATTTAACCTTTGCTTTGGTAGTCTTTAGACTTGTAGCAGCGACGTGATCTATCGACGGAGCGCGATAGTGGTCGACCTTCGCGCGGCCAGTTTCGGACAAAGCAAACGTCTTTATTTGGCGAGGAATAAAAAAATAAAGGATCGTGAGCGCGGAACGTGACGTTATGCCACGATGTTAACGTTACGAATAGTTTTAACGTTCGTACGTGTTTACAGTTTATGGCCAGCCGGATTTGGTTCGCCATTAATTGCTGCGCTTGTTACAACTTGCACTGATTACATCTAACTATCCTAACGTCGTTGTTTGCGTTTATAATATTGTAATGGTGTGTCAATGTTTATGGAAATTGGGAAAGCCAATTGAATTTTAAAAGGCGGAAAAAGTCGCAAAAGCGCTACCATTTTCATTGTACATTGTTCCTTCTAAGCCTTAACTTCAAAGGTTGGTCCATTTATGAAAGAAGAAAATAACAATGACTAGTCTAAATGTTTTACCTAAGGCTTTTGTCGGATTTGAACCTGAGTTACAAGACCTGGTCGAAGGGAAAACGAACTTTGAGGAGAAAATATCCAGTTTTCAAAAAACATCGTACTTTCAACAGCATAAATAAATAAGTGATCATTTCTGTACCTTTTCGCTTTCAATCGTTTCACAATTTTGTATAACATTTCAAACACAACGGTAAAGTGACAAAGTACATAAATGATCACTTATTTATGCGGTTGACTGTACCAGGACCATTTAATATTTTTTCGCGCGTCTTTAAATTTATCATGTTTTTGATATAAATGTTCCTCTGATTCGCAGTAAAACAAAACTGAAACCATCTAGAGCGGATTTTGAATGTTAATTTATGTGTGAAGGGTAATTATTCCAGATGGACTTGGACAATATTCAACCCGGATGATCCGGGCAGCTAGTTTACCTATAAAATTGGTCTGATTATATAACCACCCTTCTCGTAACGTAAGCCACGTGAGGACGGGAATAGAAGCGATTCGCGAAAATAAATAGAAACAAAGAAAGGGCTCGCGCCAACAAACCGGGCTTCCTTCTTTACCTGCAACAAAAAAAGATGGGATTAAAGAAACTTAAGATTATAATTTAACGAATAATTGACAAAATTTCAAAAAAAAAGCGTTATTTATTTTTCGCGTTTATAATAGCTGGTTAAAAATTAGACTACCTGTATTTCTCAGTTTTTCTTTATTTAACTTAAATTCGTCGTTAGTAATTTATTAAAGAAATAGTCATTAAAAAGACCGTAGGTATATCCAAAAGGAATACTGATGTCGTGATCTTAGCATGACATAAAATAAAAAAAAGTAACTTTAAACACGTACAGAACTGACTGTCATGTCATGTCAATCATTCGCTGCCGTTCGTTCACAAATTTGTTATTTTGCGTAATTTAATTAATTACATAATTTGTAGACGCCATTAAAATAAATAAACTATTTTGCGTTTACTGCTTTGCATCTGCTTTGAGTTTCATTCGTCAGACAGATAAAAAATGAACATGACAGTTGTATAATTTTTTTTTTTTAATAAATGGACTAAGGGCACTATAAGTGTATTCCTAACATTCACAATCCAACTTTTTTTACTGTTTTTCCGAAATATAAAAAAACTACTGCATAAAAAAATCCAAAGATATTTTGACTGTAATCAGCAGTGTAAAATCTAGAAACGGTATTTTAGTTTAATGGTATTTTGCAGTATTAAATGTAGTTTTTTGTGAAATCTATGACTGTTATTTGGGAAAAAAGATAAATAGCAGAAACGTTAAAGTCGAGCGGATTAATACAATGTACACTCAGGGACAAAAAAAAAACGGGTCAGAGAGCGTTTTTCATACTAAAGAGGCTATTTCGAGGCCTTGCTTGGTTCCTCGTCAGGGGATGCTTTTAGTGAAATCTGATGATGGATACCCCGAGCATCAATACAGGACTTCCAGAGTGCCAAGGATACCCAACTGATTGTATCTGCGGCTAACGCCGGAATTGATCATGTTCAGAAAAACATCTAAAATGGCAATCAAATGTAAGGAAATCCAAATGCTGACCCTAACTCTCTCGCTGTGGTGTTAACTGATTGTGCGATAAGTTAGGTATCTTAAGAACATTTGATCTCCTCTATTGAACCTCGTAGTATCCACCATTAAAACTTACTCGAAACATCCCCTGGCCAGAAACCAAGGCTTCGAAATAGCCTCGTTTGTATGAAAAACGCACTCTGACCCGTTTTTTTTGTCCCTGAGTGTATCTAGTCAAATGTAGTACGTACTACACATGACATGGGACATCATTAATATAATATAGCTATTAAGAAATCGATAATCCTTAACATAATCCCAAGGAACATTGTTCGTCTCCACAAAAAAATATACAAAGACGCATTAAGAGTAAAGAGCGCGTGGGAGTTGACAAAGTCCATTAGTGGGTCGGATCAAATAATGAAATCCCGCCAATCCCGTGACGAGAGCCTTAGCTAATTAACTGCTCAACAATATCCCGCAAGGTCAGTCTACGGTAATCCTTTCATCGAGATAAAGAATTTTAACACACCTCGAAACAAAAGGTGTCGAAATCTGGGTGGTCTTGCAATCTCGAGCCCGGTCCAAAAAGTTAACGGTTAGGTAGTCTTGAACGGTACTGCCGGTTTGGGCCAGTTTCCGATTTTAACAATGGCTAAAGCGTTAAACCGATACACGAGACCAGACAATCATTTAGCTTTTACTTTTATTGTTAAAAACACCATTTTTGTTTGTAAACGAGTTACGTTATAGGCATTTATGGCTTCAAAAACTTGGAAGTTGGAACATGTTAACGGTGTAGTTTTTATTTTGGGGCAAGGTGTGACTTTACATTTTTTGGTCTTGCGACGTTTTCTGTGAGAGCCGGCTCGGGCACAGTATATAAATAAACCAGTAAAGAAACTAGGCCTACTTTTCAAGATAAATACCTACGCTCCAATTGAGCGTAAGGGTTGTCCACTGACATTTTGTAAAATTGAAAAAAAAACTTGTTTATTGTATCTCAGCTAGTTAGTGCAAAATCGATACGTGTGATCTGCGACAGCAAATCCGTTGCAGATTGAGAAAAAGTAGCCGCCATCTTGAACTTTTTAGTTATTCAACCGATTGCTTCCAAAATCGATATATGGGGATGTGTATGGTCTCTGACAACTTATCTGTTGACAGATTTAGAAAAAGTAGAGGCCATATTTTGTTGGCAGAATGAGAAAACGTAGCCGCCATCTTGAACTTTTTTATTATTCGACAGGCTAATTCAAGTATCGATTTCGAGAGTTAGGACCACACAGATCTCCAGATATCGATTTTGGAAGCAGCCTGTCGAATAATAAAAAAAATCAAGATGGCGGCTACTTTTTCTCATTCCGCCAACAGATTAGTTGTTGGAGACCATACACATCCCCAGATATCGATTTTGGAAGCAATCGGTTGATTAACTAAAGAGTTCAAGATGGCGGCTACTTTTTCTCATGCTGCCAACGAAATCACTGTCAGAGACCACACAGATCCCCAGATTTCGATTTTGGAAGGAATAGGTAGAACAACACAAAGTGTAACATGGCGGCGGTTTCTTCTTTTTCTAAATTCGAGAGGAAGTATGCTTATTTGACATATTTCATAACCTAATAAACAAAATGTCAGACGTGTTGCAAAAGTTCCCGATTCGTCGGGAGATCTACCGATTTCGGCTCTTCCCTCCCGATATCACGATTTAGCGACCCCGTTTCCCGAATTTCTACATTTCGAACCGAAGTAACAAATTAAAACAGTATTTTTAAGACGAGAACACCAAAGGTAGACACTCAAAGAAGGACCTATCCACGGTCGAGAAAAATATTAAAAAAAAAACACTCAATGTTCAAATATTGCAGAGATGTTTATTATTTTATATCGTTTAATAATTTAATAGTTTGTAAATTAAAGTAATTAGTGTAAAATAGAGTTGTTTTATTTCGACTAAAATCTCCCGAGTTCTCTCGAATTTTCGCTGGGAAATTAAACGATTTTTATATTTTTACTTTTGCAACACGTCATCGTATTATAAAAAGCATTTTATTTAAAAATATTTTATTTATTCTTACCTTTCAACACCAGCAGAGAGTTTAAAAAATGAAAGTTCCGGGTTTGAAGAAGCCGAATTCAAACAACCGTATATACCACGCAATACTTTTGTGGCATCTTCCTCAAGAACGAACGTAAAATGCGAAGGAGCCCATTCGGCTCGACGCGACACACGCGGCTGACGGCACCGCCAAATCCTCTTAGCGGTCTCGTAGAGGCGTGCGTCTGTGTGAGTGCGTCGTTTCGAGCATTTTTTCGTAGCTTCTTTACTGGTTTATTTATATACTGTGGCTCGGGTGACATTTCTTGCGGATGTTCGTGAGTTGGTACCGTTATTTGAATTATTTACGTCTGCTATTTTAGAACTGGAACCAGTAACCGTTTGGCTACGTTTTTTACTATTGTCTGTATCTATTCAAGGTTGCTTAGTCTCTTTAACTATAAATATATCTCCAATTTCACCTTAAGCTTTTGAGAAAGCACTACCATTAATACGATAATTTTATCAAAATTTTACTTATTCTTCATAGATTTAACAGCCGATTAGTTTTCTCCAATGGCGTGTCTGAAACCGCACTCAATTTAGAAGATCCGGGGAAAAGAAACCCAGTAGATAGCTGAACAATTATAAGTCTGCGGGCGATCCCATCGCGTGCGCGCGCGCCTTGCGTGCGGCACGTCACTGTCGCATTTCTACCCACGGACCGCTCTCATTATTCAACCATGATAAGCCTTGCATTAACTGTGTTATGCAAAACTACGGTTATACACTTCCTTGGAAATTATTTAAGATCCTACAGTACGAGTACGTCTAACTTTACACTATTATGTAAACATCTTTTGTCTACAGTAACGGTTACGATGTAGATATTCGTATTGAATTAGGAAAGGCATACCTAAGTCAGTTTTTTTTAAATATAATCATATCACGGCAATGGGTTACCTTTGTTTCAACGAAATCTATTTGCCAAATCTATCGTTTCCCAACCTTTTCATTTGCCAACCTTCTTTGTTTTCAGCAACTGTAAATATGTCAGGATTTTATAAAACTAACCTAACCTATTTCAGTACCACAATGGTATTGAAATAAATGCTGAAATATTTGCAGTTACGGAAAAAAAATTCGTTGGCAAATGAAACGGTTGGGAGACGTATTTAAACATATTTCGGCCAAACGGCTTTTCAAAAGCAATAGGATTATATTCAAATGATTTAATTAAATACTAACCAATCTTTGGATGTGCCTCTGACTGTATCAATCCTATTATTATCTTCGTCTTCATTTCTTACTTACTTTCATTTAGAGGTAAATAAAGTCCAAGCGAATCATGTCAGTGAATCATGTCATCAAGGTCAGATCATAGTCACGACTCACGAGGGGTTCATCTGTCTAAATATAGAGTCACCAATTAAGCATACAATGTGGAAAAAAGGTTAAATTATTTGACATCCGAGGGGAATAAACAGATTAACCATCTAAGAACATCTGTTTATTTTATTCGCGTTATTTTCTTAAATGTTTTCCTGGATCTGGTTGTATGATTCATCAGTTTCATAACTAGAAATTGTATTAGTAGTACCTGCTGAACAGCAATTTCAAGAACTTTTATTAAGGAGGATATTTCTCCTCCTAAATATAAATAACTACCGTAGACTCAAACTTAAGTCGAACGTCGTGCTCAAAGGTAATAATCACCCCAGAGCCGCAAATAACACGACACAGCCGAACCCTCATTTAAGTTCATTTTAGAAGTTATTTTTGCAACTGCTTTTGTGGTGTTTCTCAAACCTAAATGCCAAGTTCGAATCGACTTCATTGGAAAATAATTCTGTTCTCCAGTCGGAAGCCCACTGCCACTGCAGTGGTAATGGCATGGAACAGTGCACTGTTCCAAACTGGAGGATGCTGTTTTGCGTCACGCGTTAATTAAACTTTGCCCACTCGAGGGCTTGGAAATGAAAACACTTTAAACCTCCAAATTTCAATTTTTCCGAAAGCGTTTTTACGGTCGTAATTATTAAAATTCTGGTTTTTGGTCAATTCGGAATAATAACACGGAAATTACGTGCGGTAAAATATTTGAGGCATAGAAGACGCTGTGATTCCGGCGAGGTTAGGCCTGACGAATTATATTCACTTCCATCACAATGCCTCAAATTTCCAAAAAAATGTTCCAATTTTTTTTGACAACAGACAAGACACTGAAAACCCTCATCAACACGTCGGAATAAACAATCGAGGTTGGCTCCAAATACTGCCCAGTTTTAAAGACATCCTCTTTTCAGGTTCCTCTTGATCTTCGTTATCCCTCAAAGGTCAGAATTATCCACGTTAGAGAATTCCACCAGCGCTCTTCACTCACACGTGTATCCGAGGGGACGGCAATGCCGTGCCCGGCGGCATTACTTCGCGGCACGCGAGCAAATTAGCCGGTGGCGTGGCGGCCGTCACGCGACCATTAGAAAGCGTAGTGGACATGCATCACGGCTGGGAAGCGACATGAGCTAGGAACAGACGTGACACGGACACTGAATAACTTTAAGAATAATGTTGAGGCGTATTTTTGATGGAGGATTATGAAGATAATGGGGCTGACCGCTTTCAAGTCCTTATCGTTAAGAAAAATCGGGAAACTACGCTGTCGAATGAGAATGATTCTCCATTGATCATCCTATTCTTTTTTATAATTGAACGCCCAGAATGCACGTTAATAGAATTAATTCAGATTTACTCATAATTAAGCTTCTACAGTGGCCTCTAAACTTCCTAATTTTATTTAGGTGTCGCTAAAACACTTTGTTATTCTATGAGCAGCTGTCATAATCAAATGGCAGCGCCATGACAGCGCTAATTTGAATCTAACGCTTCTTATTTTAGGCTGTCTTATACATTCTCAGCTTGACATTCTGGAATAGCACTGATTAAATCTGCCCTCTAAACTATGTCTTAAAATTAGACAATTTAGATTTAGTTAGTTTTAGGCTATTTAAGCGATGTGCACGTAGAACCGGGTCCAATGACAGTCTAGGGATATCATAGTAGAGAGAGAGTAGAACGGTTGTGAAATAACAAACGTGTTATAGCCAGCATCTATAGGGTTTGAAGGTACACAATTTCTCATGACACTCCTGCACTTCTTTGCGAGTTAGACTGTCGGAGTGGTTGGTCATTTACGGCTTCATCTCATGACCATCCATCTTGTCTGTAATATTTAATCCATCCAAGTTCGCGGATGTAACGTCAAATGTGCTGACTTTTGACCGTTCACTGGAACCAGCAGCGCCGCATTGTGTATTTAAAATTTTACATCACTCCTTCGTGCATAATTTTCGTACCAGTATAATACAATAGAAGAATAGCAAAGGGCAAAGAAGACTATCATATTTCTATAAATGTCAAGCGACACAAATATAATGGGGTAAAAAATAGACTTTACACTCACACGGATGAAAAGAAAGTTCTCGGACTTGATAAGGCTTCTAAAACAATGCCCAATTGAGTTGACAAAGGAACAGTTTACGTCTTGATTAAAAATAACCAGTTAAAGTACTGTTCTACGAATACGGATATTATTTAAGAATATCCGTTTTGTGAATAATTAATTTCTTCAATCGTGAGTTTTTTTGAACGCTTAATTATATACCTGAGTCAAAGGCACACAAAAAACAAAAGTTGTCTCTCCTGTGGTCAATAGTTAAAGGCTTGTGTGCATATAAGATATGTTTTTATCTGATCGGGCCAAAGTAGACCTGACGCCGTATATGCGGATATGGGTTCAGCTAGAAAATTAGGCCTTAAAGCGTTAACTTCGTGTATGTCCACAGGAAAGACGCGAACCTAACTCTGCGTATGACCCACCTATCTAAAATGTTTACATGTACAATAATTGTTTGTTATGGTTTTGCTTCATTCACCTAGTTTTGATAATTAATGGGAACTGAAGATTACGTGTGGAAACTGATATAAGGGTTGCTTTTATTATTGAGATAAAATAAGCTTTATAACCTGTATCGTTTTAGAGTGCTGTAAGTAAGCATTGTCGCGTACCATCACAATATAGGTTATAAACATGTTCCAAATAAAATAAGTGTCATTAAAACTTATACATATACAAACATGAAAAGAAGTAATGAAAAATACTCCCCTCTAATCACCATTTGCGATGTTTCCACGTCTAATGTTCAGCTAGCACGGAACACGTCGCAAGATGAACTGTGTGAACCGTTCCGTGCGGCAAGGCCATCAGCGCGCGAGCTTCCTGGAAACTTGCATGTCCGAGGGCGTTCCCTGGGGAGACGTGCTTTTGTGGGTTTCATGTTGTGTTGTTACTTAACGCTTGCTGTATATGATATGTCCCAGTAGCATTATTAAAAGTTTTAACTTTACCTCCTTTTACCCGACTGCGCGACGCAAAGGAGAGTAATGTTTTTAACAGCTTATATATATATGTATGTATGTATGTATGTTTGGCCCTTTGTGGTTCTCTAGAAACTAAACGCGTGGGCCGATTTCGGAGATTCTTATGTCAATCGATTTGTCTTAATCTTGTGAGTGGCAATAAAGACATGGCACTAATGAAAATTCAATATGGCGGCAACCTGACACCAAAAAAAAAAGTCGGCGAACTATGACAAGTGGGATATCACTGATAGACTTTTAAAAACATTTTTATATATTTTTTTATGGCATAGAAAGGCAAACGAGCGCACAGGCCACCTGATGGTAAGTGGAAACTGTGACCCATAGACATTCGCATTCACAAGACTGCAAATGCACTGCCAACCCTGAGGACTAAGAAAGATGGAATGCCTTTAGCTAGTCATTTCACCGGCTGTCTTATCCCCAAACCGGAACACAACAATGCGAACAACGCTGCTGCTTGGCGGTAGGTTTATGGATAAGATGGTGGTAAAAACCCGGACGGACCCTGCACAAGGTCCTACCACAAGTAAACATTTCTAGGTTTCTTTCATATTTTTTTTATTTTGAATGATAATGTAGGAATTATAACGATTTAAAGGTCTTAATGGACATAAGTAAAGTGGGTAAAGTTTCTGATTTATAAATGTATTGTAGTTTGGGGTAGATAGTTCGATCTGTCAAACAAATTTTGATCCTGTTCCATTTATCTACATACATATAATGAAAAGACACGATTTAGTATTCCTGGTCCAAGAATTCGCAGACATGGAACTAAAATTACAATCGAACTAAAATTATGTATCTTCAATAGAATGCAACTTAATGCCCGTTGTGTAAATAAGGTTCAGAAGCACATGCAAAGAGTCATTTAAAGACCTATCATACAACCAGAAAGCCTTTTCCCAGCAGTAATACACCAAAACAGGCAAGTAAAAAAAAAAAACATTTAGCACACATTAAAATCCCATAACAATGCAATATTATTGTCATAAGTCAGTCTAAGGCTCGGAAAAATTACCGGAAGACCGTCATTATCAAGCAAGGGTTACGTGCGCCAAGAAAAAATCTAGTTTTAGTCTTAAGTACGGTTAAGTTGTGTCAAAATGTACGCAACTACCAATATTGATCAGGTTTACGGCTGAAACCAGATTTAAGATGATGATGCACACCGGGTTAAGAGATAATAAAGTCGCAAGGTTGTCTTCGGCCTATAATAATAAACTCATGTGCCAAAGGAACCCAAAGTAAGCGTGAAGCCAATTACACACAACAATTAACATACAATTACAGTTGAGATCAGTTTATTAATACGACGCTAGGGTTTCTGGCTGGGATCGTAGATTTATCGAAATTGACTACGTTAAATTGCTCTCAGTCGATAACTACGCTGTAGGGCATCTAAGTACATACAGTCGGCTACAAACACGTTTGGACAATGCAATAAGGTGTAAAAAAGGATATACACCTCTCCTCGCCATCCACCAGAAGAAAGCACCGCAGATTTGGTAACACTATAAAACAGTGCACGGTGATCTCGAAGGTGATCTGGTTAACCATGTACAGTTTCGAGCGAAGAAGAAATTTACCAAAAACCAAAAACAATTTGCTTTACCCAACGCTAACAATAATGTAACTATGGATGCGCCCCTCAACAGAATGTGCCGTCTTTAAAATAATTTGAACGCTGATATTGTTATATTCGAACGTTCATGTAATACTTTTATAAACAAATTAAAATTACTATGTAAAATTTGTGTTGCTATGTTGTTGTGTTAATATCGTGTTATTGTACCGAATTAAATAAATAAATATCTCTTCGTAGTTGACTACCTGTAAAAAGCCCAAGCTCAAATATGAAAGGTTTAATATAGTTCAGAAACATTTAATTCACTGCAATAGCTTTACTTGAACATGATTTATGTACGAGTATTATGTACGTTTAACCTACAAATGGATTCAATTAATCAGGGCTAATGGATCAGGATGGACAAATGTTTAGTTAAAAATTGTATCAATACCACTACCCAAAACAGGGTTACCCTCCATGAATCGTTTTTTTTTTAATGAGCAACGTGCGTATCGTCTTGTTTTCAAAATATTAGCTACACTATTGCAAATGTATACATACATAGTATACGTTCATTTTATCCTCGGCGACCACAAAATTAGATCATCCTTAGAAACAGCCTCACGCATTTCAAGTTCAGATCGACTTATACGAAACTTTGCAGAAAAAACCAAGTGACCTCTTGGAAAACGTACAATCTCGTCCCGTGTAACTTCGGAGCGCGACCGGGGAGCCACGTTTCTCGGGTGCACGTGAAACGAGGGTCCTGGAGGAACCTTTGTGACATTGCTTATTCAAGCGATATTTGAAAACGATCACGTGTCGATTGTGTTTGAAAAATTATGTTTTTTCTATTATATGGAGGGATTACAAAATCCTGGGTAAGTTACAGAATATATGACAACAGAATATCTTTTACTCATGAGATATAAATAAAATTTGGATAATGAACGAAACGTATGAGATAAAGAGTCGTCTGTGGCTTGTGGTTCAAAAGCATGAACTACTTTGTATAACATGTAATATGTAACTCACATTTTAATAATCAAATTCCACTGCAAATTCTACGTCAATTCATCGTGAGAACAAACTGACAAACTGGTTCTATTGGTTACCAACGTAAAACATTTGACGCGGAGCGGCATATCGCCAAGCAACAAAGATTAAAAAAAAATAACATTTGACAAACTGATGCCGATACACAAGCACAAATATGCAACGCCAAGTGAAGTGCCATCAATTGAAGGGTGTTAGTTACTACTGCTGCCTATTAGCTCCTTCCATTCCAAAATTTCCAACCTCATTATACTACAAGCCGATTTAATCTGACATTTCGTGTCTCACCCGTGCCGTGATGGAAGCACTTATAACGCGAACTTTCCGCCATCGATCTCGTGCCGTCGCCACGCTATTGGGGCTAATCCTTAAAAATTAATTCATTAGTGCTATTGCCACAAACAAGGCCAGCTATTATGCTGCTAGGGTCCCCTGTGGCCCTATTTGTATAAAACAATGGGTACAAACGCACAAGCTTTCAAATGGTTATTTTGGAGCTTGTTAGCACGGATACCAGAAATATCGACGCAACTTTAATATCTTTTAAACTGCTCTGGTTTGGTAATGACAAAAAACTTGTATAGGTATACAATCGAGGACTGGTATTTTAAGTAACGAGTTACACGTCACGCAGTTATAAATCACTTAAAATAGAATTAATATTTCTACTACAACGTGTTCAGTCGTTTGTGTTTTGTAGAATTCCTTTGTTAAAAACAAACAACCTTTCGAGTACGGTACCGTGATTAGAAAACAATTAGCGATAGTGCTTGACGTCTATATACGTCACCACCCGTGACGGAGTTACAGAGAGATCGAATGTAAGATACAGGTTGATTGTAAACTCGGGGCTTAAAGTGTGAAAATCGACCTCATTCATACAGATTTCATAACTCTTTAAAAACTAAGCTTTAATTAGAGTCCATCTGAAAATCAATGTCGCACGATGCTGAGTGAGGGCTCACTTTTTAACGCTATTAACTTTTTTATTTAGTTTCTAACTCGTGACGCGTGTGTTTTTGTTTTTAATCCAATGTTTCTTTCTGTCTACGTCCAAAGTAGGAGAACAAAAGAAGTCAATAGTTGCATTTAAATCTGAGTTCATTTCATATACGCTCCCGCGCCATGTAGAGGGTGTTTACATTATGTTACTATCACCGACCACAATGAGTCAGGCGTACTCGTCAGCTCGTCACGCTGTGACATGACGTGACACACTATATTTAACCGAGTTACCGTGTTACGTGGCCTCCGCAGGGTTGCTCCGCGTGCAAGTTATCTCTTACACAACGTTCGCGAGGTTTATCACTTTTAACGATAACCAGACATTGTAAGTTTGGTGATAAGACACGTCGCAAACGCTACTGAAATCGCCTATTGCGTTGCATTCGTCATTGTCATTGATTGTTGTAGACTAAATGACATTCCTTAATAAACAATTTTTAACGTATTTTGAAGATTCATTCTCTACACTTTAACAATTAAAAAAATATAATGGATATATATATCTCATTTTAATCAATAATTAACTTAAGAGTTTTCTGCCCCAGTCATCATATTTCTATTGCATGTGGTAATCAAATAAGTAATATAATATGTATTAAATGATTGAGGCATTGGAATTAAAGGCAAACTAGCAGACGGGATACAAGACAGAAAGAAGTCGCGTAAACACGTCAGCAATTTATAGAATACCTACTCTTAAAAACCACGTAGGTATACAAGAGGATTTTTTTGTTGCGATTGTAATATTTTTTTTATGGCATAGAAAAGACAAACGAGCACACAGGCCACCTGATGGTAAGTGGAAACTGTGACCCATAGACATTCGGATTCACAAGACTGCAATGCAATCCTAAGACTGCGAATGCGTTGCCAACCCTGAGGACTAAGATGGAATGCCTCTATGCTAGTCATTTCACCGGCTGTCTTAGCCCCAAACCGGAACACAACAATGCGAACACTGCTGTTTGGCGGTAGGTTAATGGATAAGATGGTGGTAGCGATTCGGACGGACCCTGCACAAGGTCCTACCACCCGCAATTATATTATTATTTCCCAATGCTCACACAGATGCACTTACGCTAACGCAAAATTAGACCACTTAATACCTAGCTATTCTAGGCTTTTCACATCCGTTTCAAGTACAGCAGCAACCCTGGCTCCGAGTGATAACTCGGCGCGATAGTCGTGAACCGGGGTCGGGTGGAATTTTCCACTGTCAACACTTACGCCACCTGGTGAGTGCTCTATTTGGAGAAAAGCGACCTTTTCCACGTTACATTAACTTATTGATTCCGCTGACCGTGGCTGGGCGTCGTGACGTGGACGAGTCCAATACGGCCACGTAGCTGATAATTATGTGGTTGCAGTAAAAAAAGATACTACAGAGCTTAGAATTATGATTTATAATACGTTCAATGCCACCAACTAGCAAATGTATGCGATTTGACGTCGTTGGCGCCGGATATGTTGATACAACATAAATTTATGTTAAGGCAGACAAGAGTGTTGGAGTAGACTGATTAAGCTACATTTATGCTAAGCTTCAGGTAGAGGTATCAAATGTGAGTGAAAAGGCCGTCAATTTTTAAGCGATAACTATAAATGTGGAAGTTGATGTTTATTCATCTTCAACGACATACAATCAAGCAAATGTATTTCTGGGCCATTATAACAACGTCAAAGTAACGTAATCAATCAAATTCTAAGAAACTTTTTAGGATTTGACTTGGACCCTTGTTTAAATCAAACTGGTATACCTACCTACAAACTAATTGCAAATGGTCATGACGTAAAGATCAAGATGGAAAAAAGATTATGGCATATACATATGTCGTAGGGCTCATCAACAAACTATCAGCGACTGCGCTAATAACAAAGCTGCCCTTGACAGTGGCGACATCTCGGGGCCATTGTCCTACTCCATGGTTAGCAGACAAAGACAATAGGATGACGAATGGCGTCCGACGCCTTAACTAGGGTTACAGTGTGGTCACCCTTTTTGTCATGAAGTTTTATAAGTGCTGAAACTACAATATATTCTACGATATAAATTTAACACGCTATATTTAGCAAACATAAAAAGTATTATTTTTTATATATTTTTTTATGCTCATTTGATATATTGTTTTTAATACAAAAGAATGATTGACAGACGTAAGTAGTTTTTTTTTTTTCTTTGCCCCCGCGGCGACTTGAACAGCTACTACCGCGGGGATATGGCGTTTCCACGTGAAGTGATTTCGCCAGTGTCAAGAATATATAAGTATAAATCAATATAGCAATACGTTGTACGGTGATTTGTAGGTCAGAGGTCAAGATAGTTTTAACCTCTGCACCACTGCGAGTCCACTTGAAACGAGAAGAAAGACGCCAGATACACGAAATAAGTCCAAGTCTTCAATCACTGTGCGACACAAAGGCATAAAAAGTACAAATCACTATCAGAAAAGAACTTTGAACACCTAATTACCCAAAAATTCAAGTCTAAAACAAATTACACGTCCGCCATCTTTTAACGTTGCAAATGGCCTCACGTAAGTAGTTACAGTAAAGCAAATTGATTTCTAGATCACTTTGGACTATGTCAAAGTGATGTAAATATGTAATCAATCAAAACGTAAGAGAATTCTTATGATTTTATGTACAATGTCACTTTGACATAGTCCAAAGTGGTCTAGGAATCAATTTCCTTGACTGTACTTATGTATGTTATTTTATTAACGCATTTTTATGTTTATGTTTGTGGTTGCCGGGTTAGAATAGTGCCACTCCATGTCTTCCCGTGGATGTCGTAAGAGGCGACTAAGGGAATATAGGCTCGTAGTACTGTTAGGCGATGGGCTTGCTACCTGTCACTAATATGCTGGTAAACACCTTAGCCTATTTGTGCAAATTGTGGTTACTGAATTATCAACAACTTTTTAAAGTTGTAATTCTGTAGCTCTGCCTAGCCCACTCTGGGATTACAGGCGTGAAGGTATGTATGTATTAAATGTAAGCAAATAAATTAAGAATTTATTTCACTTTTTTCAAGGCCATCGTATTTTTTTACGGTTCTGTACCAAAATGGTAATTAAACGGGCAGAAAGACCACCTGATGGTATTAATTACTAGCATAGAGGCATTCCATCTTCGTCCTCAGGGTTGGCAACGCATTTGCAGTCTCAGGATTGCGGTCTTGTGAATGCGAATGTCTATGGGTCACAGTTTCCACTTACCATCAGGTGGCCTGTGTGCTCGTTTGCCTTCCTATGATATAAAAAAAAAAAAAAAAAAAATTAACGAGGGCTCTGTCTGGGACCCATAAAAATATAAAATCTCAAGACTACAATGCTAAGACCGCCAACGCTCGGAATGAATTAAAGCCGTTAGTATTACGCACACTATTGGTAAACAAACCATCGCATATTTACCTAATCGCTGTACCAATTAAATCGGGGTCAACATCTCTACGTATGTTACCAAAACATCCGAGTAGAGGCTACTATAAGCCTAATGTTGAAACAACGCGAAATAAACTATTCTTGAAATGAGACGACGAAGTAAATAAATAATATCAGGGGACAATCTCACATAAATTGACCTAACCCCAAACTAAGCTCTAGGCTTGTACTATGGGTACTAGGCAAAAAGTGTTACTGTTAGTTATTTAATTAAATATATGTATATTTAAATGGATCCCAATCAATACAGTTTTATCATACCAGCCTTATGTCTCTATTCATTTCTGTTTGAAATTTGGCAAGTCTTGTCTTGACAGTTCAAAATGCAGCCACAGATCACTTATTTTTAAAAAGGTTACAGAATACACTGCTGTATCAACCGAACCATACTCTTTAACAGTAAAGAAAACATTCCTATCTTCCGACCCATATAGAACTTGACATGAACATTGTGAATATAAAAATGACTGAACAAAACCTGTTCTTCCACTCCGATCAACTAAACTGACCAACTAAAACAGGTCAACTTTTTTTCTTTCCCAACGGGTCAACTACATCAAATTGAACAGAGTCGACAGAGCTCCGCTGCTATTTCTGGGAATTTTGGCCCTTCGGGCCTGCTGGAGAACTAACATAACCTAAACCTACCCCATATTTATGCTATGAGCATAGCTGGGCACCGTTAATCAAATAGTTATCTTCGTTAATCGTTAATCCATTACAAAAAAAGTTAGCTTCGTTAAACGTTAAAGCGTTACATTTCGGAAGAATTAACGCAAGTTAACGTTAATCGTTAATCCGTTAATATGTGTAAAAAAAATGCATTTTTATATCGTTGCGTTAGTGAACTTATAAAACCTTTTGGTTTGGGTTCTGGAAGTTAACCGGATAGGAACAAAACAAAATACAAAAGGGCATAAGGTGCATATTCCCTTTCATGAACATTAACATGTTGAAGTTCTCGTCTGAAAGCGAGGCTCGTTTTGGAGTTAAAATGTCTTTACCCGTGGAAAATAGACGTTTAATTGCAGCGCTTGAGGGTATAGCAGTATTGTATTTAATGAATAGATTTATGAATATCTGTTCCCCGAGGAATGCAGCATCTTTGAACGAGTCTTTTGATTTCATGTCCAGCCACATTTTAACGAGACTTTGCGCTTTAATCTTTAAAGAGTTGGAGCTCTTCGGTTTTTCTATAGACTGAGTGTCAGAATTGAAAAAGTCTTCCTTGTCATCATCGTTGTTT
The DNA here is from genome assembly GCA_927399475.2 of Acleris emargana. Lineage (NCBI taxonomy): Eukaryota > Metazoa > Arthropoda > Insecta > Lepidoptera > Tortricidae > Acleris > Acleris emargana. The sequence continues at coordinate 1,023,489 of OV656849.1, forward strand.
CTCACACTACACACTCGCTGCTACGCGCCGCCCTGCACTTGTCGTTTCATACTTGTCTGAACCTGTTTTTCTTTCCGCGCCGCGGTACCGTTCAGTAAATAGTAGGCATTGGATTAACGATTAACGGACTTTTGCATATTAACGGAAGTTAACGTGTCCGTTAACATTTTAAAAAGTAAACTTAAAAGTTAATCCGTTAATCAAAATGTTAACTTCGTTAATTAACGATTAACGGATTAACGAGTTAATGCCCAGCTATGGCTATGAGACTGGAAAAACGATCTATTTGGTTGGTTCGATAGGAATAAATGGCTCCTCGGAGTTCCATTCTGTACAACTGGTTGGTCAGTTTAGTTGATCGGAGTGGAAGACGCCAACAAAACAAACATAACCGGGTTTCTGCAAACACGTCATCGCGGTGCGACTATTCGAGTTCCTCCACCGGGTTATGACAAGCAGACTTATCGACTATCGAGTTACAGTTAGGATTAAGAAAGTTGGCAACAATCGGTTGACGTCACCGTGACGTCAGCAACGCCCGTAGGCAGGGGTACGCTTAACAAAGTTCAAAACATTGTTTGATATCGACTATCGAGATTCGAACCAAAATTTTCCACCTACTGTTGTTCACGGTGTAAAAACGTCATTTAATCCATGTTTTCTATGTATTTAAGTAAATATATATCTATATAAATAAGTATTTATACCGTTTGTCTAGTACCCATAGTACAGTTTGGGACTAGGTCAATCGGTGTGATATTGTCCCGTGATATTTGCGACCTACAATAAAAAGTATTTTACCGTTGTTCTTTGACTTAGGAATATTCAACGATATAAGCAAATAAACAGTTTAAGAAAGAAACAATAAAGAAAGTCATTTCAGTAACCCTTAGACACAAATGTACAAAAATAGAAGAAAATAATGAAGACATCAGGAATAGCACGGAATGTGTTCCCTCGCGCGGCAGTGAAACCGACACTCACTGGCTCAATAAACGGCTTAGGTGTCAGACACCTACAGCGCTTATTTTCAACAAGTTTGCAAATATAATTAATTCAGTTCAGCCCTTAACCAATATCCAGTTAACGATAAAATTAAACAATTGAAAACCCCAGGAGTAGCGGAAGTACCTATTAACCTATGAACGGCTCAACTGAATTATTTTCGGTTAAATACCAACTCGGATAAATAATCAAACTTCGCATTTCTCTTGTATGGCCGGGGTTCAAAAGCTTTGGCTATTGATATGCTGTTTCAGGGCTTTTCAACGATTCTCGATTTCTGTCGGACTTGGCATTTCTCCAATCAATGTTGTCCTACAGTTACTACGCTTCACGTCTCTTCAAATTACGCGACTGAGCCACAAATTTGCCTACTCTAGTTAAACGCTAATTTATTATTAAGTCTACAGTTTCAATTTTAGATCGGGCCGCAGTTCATTGGTAAATTTGGCAAAATGGAACCCTTCAACATTTAGTTTTACACCTTCTACGATTTGATTTATAACATAACTGTGACTCCATTTTAGGCAGGATCAATATTACATTTTCCATGAAAAAGGGTCGACACATTTTCACATTTAGGAATAAGATTGCACGTTGGCCGGGAGCATGATTCTAGACGGAAAAAGAAAAATTCTCGATATGTCCCAAAAAAAAACTACATTTTCAAACTCTCCAAGCGTTAAGGTTGGCAGGTATGTAAGGGTAGGTGGTAGCAATCTACTCTACGTTTCGCTGTCCTACTTATTCAATCCTTTTATCATTTCCATAAAGACGACCCACCTGCGATTGCTTTGATGCGAGTGTTTGAGGGCAGCGGAAACTTACTAATCTTAGTATCAAAACATAGCATGTTGAATTGTACGAATTAGAACCTAGGTACATAAGCTACAAGAATAGAAGACACCTATTCACTGAAACAAAACTCACTATTTAGCTACACAGAATCTCAAAAGCAAAGGATCGTATCATCAAAATAACAAGCTACGTACGAGCAATTTTAATCGATCACTCGACTGTTGATATTTACTTGTTATATCTAGCGCCCAGACCACCTACGTACACATGCAACATGAATCACCGTCCAGAAATACTCTCAGTGCAAAAGGCGCCGGCGCAGCTCGCCGTCGCAATGCCAATGCAAACAGTAACACAATTGCTCACTAATTCATTAAGCTCGTCAAACAGGACAGGACTAAACATAGGAAAGAATCTATAAGAAAGCACCCATAAATGTGTTTTTACACGTGGATTACGAATAAAACTGAGACAGACTTGTTAGTAGATATCATTTCCAAACTTAAGTTTTGCAATATTTGGGAACAACCTAGAATGGAAGGGCGATGAGCTTAAGAGTTTTGGACTGAACAAAGGAAAAGATGGGCTGACTAAAACATTGAACAAAAATCGGGTGTTAGTTCCAATCCGAAGACCCAAAACTGGATTAAGTGTCGATCCTTGGAATCCATGTTGAAAAGTATATCTCTCGTCTGTCACGGTGATGATGATATAATAGTAGTTTATGAAATTGTTGCATAAAGAGGGGTATTAAAACACGAGTGTGTGTTTAAGAACCGAGTCGCTAGGCGAGGTTTTTAATAGTATCACACGAGTGTTTTAATACCTAGTTATGTGCAGTTTCATACACTACTTTATCTACTCTCATACATTGCGATTCAACCTACTAAATAAAAGATCAAAGTTAATAAAGTAACTACAGCAAAACGTATTCAATTAATGGCGCCAAAACCTAGCACATCACCGCGCATGCGTTAAAGCGGGCGCTGTCACAGACAAGTAAAAATTGGAATGAAAACTTTTTGTAATGCTGTAAAAATGACGCGAACCGCATGTGCGTTCCATTATAAAAAAAATATTGATATGGAAACTCGTTGGTGACATTAACTTTTTGGATAAACTTGTATCGTAATGGTAAAAAAAATACTTTATAACTAAACATCGGTATCAACGTTCAACTTTCATGGCAACCGGTAAGGGCAGCAAAAAAATAAATACACTTCAATACTTAATGAATAATAACTTTTATTTTCTGTTACTTTTCTTAATTTAATTTTGTTGCAGCTAACTGTACCTACATTTATACTGTATTAATACTTAAAGAAGTTTATAATCTAAATAATGTCTAGAACCTTAATACTCATTTGGCATTCTAAAAATAATTGTGTGCTAAAAAGATGACAAAGGTCAATGTAACTGTCACACCAAATAAATATTAGTCAGTCTGGAAAGATAATTCAGTCATTTAAAATGGATACATTCTTACAGACGTCAAAGATTGACAGCAAAATCCATGGAACAAATTTTAGTTATATATTCTAACCCTTAAAACATTTTTAGAGACCTTTTTTATCTATACAAAATAATGGTTAAAAATACTAAGTGTATTTGTTTGTATTTGTTTTTCTGCCGACCATACTTTGCCATGAAATTTGAACGTTGATACCGATGTATATTTAAAACATTATTTTGTTAGAGAAATAATGTTATAAAGTGTTTTTTTTTTTAATTTCGGTAATGTGTTTATAAAGTATGCCAATATAAATTCGTTTTGAAGTTTATAATTCGAACTTTACGATATGAGAGTAGATAAATAATAATACAATGACTAAGCCACTAGTAAAAATCATTCATTATTTAAAGGTTGTATCCTCGTTTACGAACCTCACAAATTGGTTATACTCGTAAACCATTATAGGTATGTATGATAAATAATGATAATACTTCGTCAAACACCTGCGAATTCGGTCCCAAGAATGAGCCACAGGTGGCAAACGCTCGATAAAATTTGTTCAAAAGCCAAAATGGACAGACAAAAATGGTCTGTTAAATCGCCAGCGTAACTTTTGAAACTGCGATAGAATATAACCTGTTTGCGTAGACTTTTATCGTGCAACTATATACACTTGGACCGTTGAACACTTGATTAGTAAATGTAAAATCATAGAACTCCATCGTGTGCCTGAGAGCAGTCGTGGTGTATTTTGCAGTAAACAGTTAGATGAGTTTTCGAAAATAAGAACAAAAAAGCATTTCGTGAATTAGAGCGAGAGGAGATTAGAAAACACGATACAAACTTATAAGAATATTTATAGCAATTTAGCATCTGACTATTTATTTATATAACAACTTAGCCTAGTTGTGCTGTGCAAAATGTGGTTACAGAATTATCAACATATTTTTCCACATATTTTTTTGACATGTTGGTAATTCTGTAGGTCTGCCTACCCCACTCTGGGAATGAAGGCGTGAGTTTATGTATGTAGTATGTACTATTTATATAAAGAAATTTAACATCACAGAAATAACGTTTTGATAGAAAAAAAAAAATAGTCAAGACATAAAGTTACGTCATTTCAAACTGAAAAGTAATTAATACTAGTAATTAATAATTCCTCAAAACACTGAGCTGATCAAAAATTAAAAATTATACAACCCTGACTCCCCGATTAAATATTTGACTTGTGAAAGAGATTAACCATACTTTGATGTGAAAGTTAATCGAATCTTTAAATCTTCTAACGTAAATCATCACATTTTTTAAATACATGTTCCTAATTCAAATGATCTGCAACGATTTGTCGTTGGCCCGAGGCCAAGAGTAAAACTGATGGTCCCTCCAGTTGGTAGGAAGTACACAAGGAACATAATAAAAAGGCCCTCGTCGAAGATCTTATACGCAAGACATAAGGTTCATTATGTCTTAATTGAAGGGCTAAAGTGTACGTGTTCGTTGGGTAGTCCCATTGAACGATGGTTGCGTACGCAGCGAACGTCACTTGGCAGATGGGCCACTCGTTTGTACCGCGGGTTTAAAATATATTATTTATTTTTGTTACTACGTGTTTATTTTATTATAGCACTGCGGAACGAGACTTAACTTTGTTTTAAATAGCTTGAAGAGTTTGGAGAATTGACGAAAAATTTAAGCGTTAACAGAAAAATTGTAATGAGATACATACATAGCAATGCCTTTAGGGATACTTGCAATAAAGATAAATCTAGATTAAGGCTAAAGCCCAGTTAAGTTGTGTTAAAATGAAAGGAATGGCAGTCCTCCTGATTCAATTCTATTCATAATTTTCATTTTTGTATATATTATACATCCGTTTCCTGATAAACCATGTCAACTTGATATATTTTTATATTTGAAGAACTCATCGTCAAGAGCCTTATACTCTACATTGTCTTTACCCCTATTGCTATCATATCAGCAACGTAATGATAGCTCTTATTACACAGTAAAGACGGTAGTCTCATAAACATTCGTCTAGAAGATGTACGGTCAGCGTAAAAAGAAACTAATACCTTGTCGCGTCACTGTCACATAAGCAATGTCAAACAAGATTGTCTAATGTGTTAATGCGATAAAGTACAAAAGTAGCTTGAAGTGACCATTTACTTTTGACGCTGACTGTACAAAACATTTAGAATAACATCTACTTTTCAAATACAAGTTCCCAATGAAAACCGAAAAGGCACTTTCCCCTAGACGTTAGCGAGGTCAAACTTGTTCCAATACAAAAAACATAACATGATATAGTTTTAATACATAGTCGATAGTTTTTCTAACTCTAGAGCACTCCACTTCGCACAGAAGTCCTTGAAACCAGAACGAAAGGCAAATTCCGTGTCCTGCGCCTTAGCGAGCAAAACTTGTTTAAGGGACTGGAAAAAAGGGGGAGGTTGGATTTGGCTGTCATGTAAGTATAAAGAAACCAAATCATATTTAGTTTCAAGCACGTTAGATTCTGATGTACAACAATTCTATCGAGATGGGGACGATAATTACTTTCAGATATTGATTCACTTTTAATATAGATCTACTTAAGAGTTGCATAACTCTTCAAAGTATATTTGTCTTAGACAAAAGCATTGCAATTTAAAATCCCACTGTTGTTTAGCGTCTAGCTAGCCTCCGAGCTTCTTCAAATTCACCATATTTTTGTGAAGCCAAGAGTTGCTAGTGTTCTCTCACTTATAAAGTTATGAGCATCATTATTCGCACTACTAGAACAAACTCAAAATACAACTGTATTTTAAAATCAACTTTATTACAACTCCTATGAACTCGAAACAAAACTAGCAAGGATTTTGAGTTGATACTGTTTTGATCTAGCAGTGCGATATACTCGTACGATAATACGATCACTGTATTGTTGCCTATTATTATGTAACCGCATCAACATTTGTACTTTGTTTAAAACCATTTCGCTATCGTTGATGATATAAAATCATCGCAATTTAAAATACTTAAATTATGATGGCGTCATTTCGGGCTTCGATGACTAAACGCAGGGAAATAATTGGGCGACTATTTTTAGTACAATTTGGTATAGGACAGGTTTTTTGTTGACTACTTGAGTGGAGGTCACGCACAGAATCGGATAACAAATAAATAATAGCTATTTAATTGATTTAAAGCAAAAAATATATATCCATTTTTGGCTCCCAATTTAGAATACACTAGCTTCTTTCTGCCCGCATCTGTCATTCAATACAGTCAATAGTTCTTTAATTTTATTGCGTTTTTTTGTTTTGTTTTTTTTAGTTTAGTGCGTGTGCTATGTGTGTGGAATCTGCCATGGTTTCACTGGATGGTTCCAAAGGAAGCCAGCGCTGGCTTCCACGCCTGGATAACGCTGAGTTGGAACCATTTCGTGACAAGTCTTTTGTCTACTTTTTTAAGTTACGTTTCTCTCTGTTTGTCACGAATAAATGATTTTTCTTTCTTTCTTTAATGCGACAGACCATTCTGCCCTCCTAAGTTAAAAGGCAGTGTCTCAAATTCAATAACCAAAGTAGTTTGAATTCTCTTTTGTTAATAATGAGGTTGATATTGCTACAGGAGTGTTATCGGAGATACTGCCTATTGTCTTAGGAGGGCAGAATTCAGTGCAAGAGGTTTTGAACAGCCTTTCGGGCTGGGGTATAAAAATCGGGTAGACTTGCATAAGGAAGAGCATATGAGAGCGAATGAGAGAGAGAGAGATACAAAACCGATGGTCATTTCAAGAGCTAACATACTAACAGCGTCACTGACAAGATTCACAGACGGTAAGTTAACTGAGCGTACTGTTGCGTGATACGAACTATGCAAAATTGACTTGTCATTCAAAACGTAAGAGACTTCAAGTTGGTTGACTGTACGTTACATCTAGGTATTACCGTGTGGTTGCCGGGTTAGAATAGTGCCACTCCATGTCTTCCCGTGGATGTCGTAAGAGGCGACTAAGGGAATAAAGGCTTGTAGTACTGTTAGGCGATGGGCTTGCCACCTGTCACTAATACACTGGGAAACATCTTAGCCTACTTGTGCAAAATGTGGTTACAGAATTATCAACAAGTTTTAAGACTTGTTGGTAATTCTTTAGCTCTGCCTACCCCACTCTGGGAATGAAGGCGTGAGTTTATGTAGGTATGCGTATGTATTTAGGTATTATAACAAACAATATTTCTTAAAATATAAAAACACGTAATCATACACCTATACAATTAATTATAAAGTAACGTTCGCGTATAACACGTTGTACAACCATTTGCCTGTTTGCCTCGGGTTAAAAAAAAAGAATGGCTTCCGAAACAACTCATTAATTTATTCAAGGTATTGATAAACATATAGTAAATAAGTTGCGTAATTGAAATCTGCCGGAAATGCTAATTTTGATTGGCACTTGTAAGCGAGCTAAAATTTTAAGGATAATATAAATATATGATAACAAAATATACGTATATAATTAACGATTAAAAAACAAAGAACCACAAATTATTACGGAGTTCTGTTGACTTTTCATGGATGAGATGGACCCCGTGACCAAATCTTGACGAAAGAAATAATACGGGTAACACTTGGCGGCGAAAGCAAGTAACTTTTTAAACAAGTAAAACAAACGAATGAGAACCTTACTTATCCTTTTTTGAATTCTGTTAAAAATAAACGCATGCAAGTTTAGGTAGCAATACTTCACATGGTTTTAATTTGTAATATAAAATATAAAAATATAAATATTAAAGCGTGTATGTTTCTAATTTAAGGTTTAAGGCGTCAACTGACCAACGTGAAGGTGCAGAGATAGTTTATAAACCGGAGACGGTCATAGATTCTTTTCAGCAATAGTGATAAACGACTTCTACGCGGACGAAATGTGTACACAGATTGCCTCCGTAAATATGTTTGACCGTAAGGCCAGCCAGTTCTGAGCAGACCTTTACAGGTTCTGAACTCTTGGTAATAGGATGACTAAACATCTAAATGATAGTCAAATGAGATCAGCTTGACGTATTCCTTAAAGGAGACTTTACTCCTCGTCGATCGAAACGATCGAATGTTTTCTTGTTACACAGACGCACCAGTGTAGCTGTAGTACTACCTTGTTATCATAGTATCCTACGACCTTTAGGCATCCTGGCCGATGACAAGATCGATCCGACGCCGCCCTTGGCAGTGGCGCGGTGACGTCAACGCGCCGTAGGCGAGTGGCGACCTACACAGTTATACTATAGCTTAGTAATCTAGTTACAGTAAAGTGCTACATAATTCACTTAAATAAGTGTTTGGTTACATCGCCTTTAAATAGGGTTTTACTAATTTTAATATTATCAGCATTTGTCCGAGACTCCCGCGTAGGACTCGATATTTCACTTTTTTGATACTTCTACTGGATACAGGATTACTTTAATAGGTTAATTTTAAATTGAGGTATTAGGTATATTAGGTGAGATCCGTGAGATTCAAGTCAATTAGGGCTCCTCTGAAAACGAATGCCAGGGCACAATACTGAAAGCCATGCGTTTTTTTTTTAAATCGTCATTTGTATTTGTGTTGTGTGAGCTTTGAATAAATGTTTTCTATTCTATTTAATCACTGCACTCAATTGTAGAGGAAAATAAAATCAGTTTTTAAAATGTTTTCTTGGTTTAAAGGTATTACATTGATCGATATTGTGTCAAAACAATAATAGTTAGGGAGGCGAGGTAGCTAAATGGCGTAATTCAACGGCGCCGTCGAGACCTATCAAAATCGAAAGATAAAATAATTTCGAAAAGAAAAGCTCGTATGGTAAAAACCATTTTAGCGGTGGGTTTGGCTTGTACGGTTTTTCAAAAATGTTAAAAAAAACAGTTACTTGGGCATTCTCGAGCGCGTCAGATATTCATACTACGTATGCCCCAAGTGCCTCTGATAACAACGGTATACTAATCTGCCGGTTTGCGTGGTGGGGGTAGGCATATAAAGGAGTCAAAAATGCAAAAAAAAAAAATTTACTCGAGCGCGTCAGATTTTCGGAAGGGGTGTTAAGTAGGCCCCAAGGAAGCTCCCTTTAAAAAAACTGACGATTTCAGCGTGACGATAAGTTACGATGAATTTTAGAAAATGCAAAAAAAAAAAGTTTTTTTGAAATACTCGAGCGCGTCAGATTTTCATAGGGGAGGTTTATCTCGGTATCCTGAAAGCATATTTTCTTAATCTGACAAAAATGTTGGTGGGTTCTCTTAATCTGACCGAAAAAGGTTTTTTGGTTTCTTTTTTTTCCTTTCTTTCTCCTTGATAAAACGGGGAATTTAAGAATGACAATAAAGCGATAGATATTCCCTTTTTTGTTTATTTAAACTTTTTTTTTGTAAAATGTATCGTTCGCGACTTATATGCCGCAACGCGTTTTTCGGAAGACGAAATGGCTCCTCCACACTTCCGGTCATCCGGAAACCGGCAGATTTTGTATTTTTAGTAAGTTTTAGATTATATTCTTCAAAATAAAAAAAATAAAAATCGCGCTCGAGAATGCCGGATTAACGTTTTTTTTTTACAAGTTCGCGACCCTATAACTCGGCGGCGTCAAGGACTTATCGTCAGATTAGTTAAATTTAGTCTTAAAACACTAAAATCAACCCCCAATATCTTAATCTGACGCGCTCGAGTATTTCAGACTATCGTTTTTTTTTTACTAATCTGATCGTCTATCCTAGGCGCGCGTCACTACATATAGAGCTAAATACTTTACAAGGTTGTTCTATTAGGTCTAAGGTATCTCTCATATCTTAAACTTCCACGCTCGAGTATTACCGAAAATTCCCCTATTCGCCTCCCTAACTATAAACAACCTAATAACTAGGGCTGGGTATTTGCCGTGTCGTTGCCGGCTTAGAATTGTGCCACTCCATGTTTTCCCGTGGAAGTCTTAAGAGGCGACTACCGGCCGAACCCTATATTCAAACCGAGGATAGATAAGGCTTACTTCGGGTTAAAATTTGACATTTGCCTATACAAAATGTGTCAAATTTTAATCCGAAGTAAGCCTATCTGTCCGCGGATTGAATATAGGGTTTGGCCGTAAGGAAATAAAGGCTTGTAGTACTGTTACGTCCGGTTCCTATATTCAATCCGCGGACAGATTGGCTTACTTCGGATTAAAATTTGACACATTTTGTATGGGCAAATGTCAAATTTTAACCCGAGGTAAGCCTTATCTATCCTCGGATTGAATATAGGAACCCGACATTAGGCGATGGGCTTGCTACCTGTCACTAATATACACTGGTAAACATCTTAGCCTATTTGTGCAAATTGTGGTTACAGAGTTATCAACAAGTTTTTAGAGTTGTTGGTAATTCTGTAGCTCTGCCTAACCCACTCTGGGAATGAAGGCGTGAGTGTATGTATGTATGTATTTCTTTTTTTTCTTGTACATTAAAGACGGTCCTATTAAAGGAATTTTACCATCGCGGTACGATATAGTCAGATAACCATTAATTTGCAATGTCTCGTCGTTGTCAATGAAAAAACTGATACAGTAGTCTATGAATCTATACTTATAGTATAGACAGGCTTACGATAGTTTTTTCAGGTCGTGATAAGACTATCATTATTATCAGCCCCACATCAGTTTCTTGTCAGCTTGTAACTTTCCATAGATTGTTCAAATAGCTTTATTAATTAACAATTACTATTTACGTAAAATGAAGGTATCTACATACATTATTAAAATAGACGGATCGATAAATGTTTTACGTAGTTAAATAACACGGACGCACCTTAAAGATCGTACGAAAGCCAAGTTTAGGGGGACGGATTAAAAAATAAACAGATAAGAAAACACAGCAACAGAAACTTTGCGAATGACAATAGAATCTATAATCAGGGCTGTCTTTGACCTGCTATCGTATTGTCAACGTTACGAGAGCTCTTGTTTACTTGACAGTAATTGCGGCCGAGTTAAAACAATGGAGTTCTTCAAGAGAGGAGTACATACATACATACCTTCACGCCTTCATTCCCAGAGCGGGGTAGGCAGAGCTACAGAATTACCAACAACTCCAAAAACTTGTTGATAACCCTGTAACCACAATTTGCACAATTAGGCTAAGATGTTTAACAGTGTATATTAGTGACAGGTAGCAAGCCCATCGCCTAACAGTACTACAAGCCTTTATTCCCTTAGTCGCCTCTTACGACTTCCACGGGAAGACATGGAGTGGCACAATTCTAAGCCGGCCACCACACGGCAAGAGAGGAGTTAATAGGTTTTAAAAAGGGTCGGCAACGCGCATGTGATACTTCTGGTGTTGCAAGCGTCCATAGGCTACGGTAACCGCTTACCATCAAGCGGGCCGCACGCTTGTTTTCCACTGGTGATGTATAAAAAAAAACCCGTAACCAGGTCAAAGATAATATGATTATTGTCGGCACATTGATATACTCGTATCACGTCACTGGCCAGCTGGTTACATTAGCGATGTCATTTTGTTAACCTTTCAAGCGTTTACCTACTTCACTTTATTAATTATCAGGATATGTCGAAACCGAGATTATAATGAGCTCATCACGGCGTTTTTGTAACAGATACTACATCATCAACTGATGAAATGTTTTCTGGTTCCCAAACTGTAACTAAAATAATTTCATCGAATTAATGTCAGGAGATAATGTCACACATTTATTTATTTATTATTTATTTATTTATTGATCATAAAATTAACACTAACAGTCAAGCCACACATGTTAATTAAATCATGGAGAAACAATATTTCCTAAAAACGAATTATAAGTAAATACAAACACTACATACTAACTGAGCTTGATGAGACAATAGACTCTAGGTGACGGCCGGCTAAAGCAAGGAATCTAGACTCAGAGTTGAAAAATATGTCTGCTGTATTGACCTAGTCCCAAACTAAGCTCTAGGCTTCTACTATGGGTACTAAACAACGATATAAATACCATGTGGTTTTCAGGACATCTTAAGCATTCAGTGACCGATCGACATTTGCATTCTGACTTCATTCTGAAGACAAAAATCTACTTTCCGTTTAATTAATCTAATAAATAAATAAAACTATATGTTATCTCCGACAAAAAAAGCCAGATTCTTTCACCTCCGATTCGACCTTACCAAAATAATCCTTAAAACCAACAGGTACAAACGAATAATCAGGTATAGCCGGTTCCCAGTTCGCACGTGTATGATATGACACCAATTCATACATCGAAAGGCCACACGACAGGTAAATGAATTGTAATGGCGGGGACTTTGTTCCCAATCCCCAAGGCCTCATATAAATATACATTATCAACGGATATCGGAGGTGCGGAGTGACCGTTTTTGCCTTGGCACTGAGCGGGGCCGTGACGTCAGCGGCGCACGCGTCTGGATATAAACAGATTGATGCTGGAGTAAATTACTTTTGTCAAGCATGCACGGAGACAATTTTATGTATTCGTGAAATGTTTGAGGAAAATGTTGCAAATTTTTCTGTGAATCAAACTAATTCTGACGAAAGGAGGATGCGAAATCATAACCTTTTTCCTGATGAGTCTTCAATAACCAAAACTACTAGTTGATGAGAGGAAGGAAAGCAAATAAGTAAGTACCTATTTCTTTCTAAGGCATGAAGAACACCATCGAGCAAGCAGAACCGGACCCGGCCGAGAATCTAGGCGGTAAAAACCATTATTGTCTTTGAACTGTTATAATTTATAATATTGTCACCGTTTTGATAGCTCTTATTTACTAGACAGTAATGGGGGCCTAGTATAGGACTAATATAGGCTGATGATGATGATGATCAGACATAGGAATATTTGGGGCAAAATTAAATGACAGCTAGGGATTGACTATATCGATAAACTAAATTATCGATGCTTTTCCCATATACTAGTGGTCGCTCCAAGTTTTGTTTGTATTTTTTTTTTCATTAATAGTATGAAAATAAAACAAAATAGAATCCAAATTCTGGTTATATGTTATATTATTGGATCTTCACTCATAATCATCATACTTTTTTCCTCATTGTGTATTTCAGAAAATACTGTCCCATTGACTATTGTTAAAGTAAACAATCAGAATTTGTTCCAAATTTTCGAGCGTTTATTTTTTACGTCTCGATTGATGAATCCATTTCAGGTAGCTAAAAGCCGTTTGAATGTCTGTGGAAGTGGTAGGAGTAAAACCTAATTGAAAAATACACACTTACAAACAAAACTTGGAGCGACCACTAGTATATGGGAAAAGCATCGATAATTTAGTTTATCGATATACGCAATCCCTAGCTGTCATTTAATTTTGCCCCAAATATTCCTGTCTGATGATGACGAATGGCGGCTGAGTTAAAAAAAATACCATAACTGGTCAAATACGATATAGTTAGAGACCTATAGATGATAGTAATCCAATATCTAATAACTTGAGAATCAATTGGTATGTTCTTCTTGATTTTCACGTGTTTTAACAGTACAATAAAATAGCTACCAGTCTTTACTATCACAACTAATTGTTTCTTCAGAAATGCTCCTTTCGTCGCCGTAAACAGGGTTTTTGTAAAGTCTTTGAAATGTAAAGCAAGGTTGTATCGTAAACACCATTTTACATTGTTCTCCAGCTTTTGAAAGCTAATAAAAACAAAAATGAGTCAATGACAGTTATACATGACAATAACTTTATTTGTCAGCCCAAGTTGAACAGAAAAAGAATACAAACGTCGTAAAAGCGAAAGGTCCCTTTTACAATTAAGACAAGACAAAAGTAACTAACAGTCAAGGACAAGCGAAAGTTGTGCGTGTTTATGTTATGACTTCTAATTTTTCTTAGAAATAAATAGAAAACGAAACTTACGGTTTTGCACTTCTATTATGAGTATTATAACATTTATAACACTTGCAATACCTTTGCTGGAGAGAGTTTGTTGAAGACACTCGTATTAATTAAGTAATTACTGACGATATTGAATTCAAGAACAATAAAATGTGTAAGAAAGAATTACATACAAGCAGTTGTTAGTCAGGAATTAATGTTTTGCATAATATACCCATTAAACATTTCGTCACTTATACACTACGCAGTTTCACAGCTGTAAAGGAAGGTAAATAAAATTGTGGACGTACTTACACATTATGTTCCTCGTTATAATTCTCGGTATTTTTAAACTTCATTGTATAAAGTCACAGTATTAATCAATACCCAATTAAGGAATTCCCAACGTACAACCACAGTACCACACCTTTTCCCCTTACTCTAACAACAAAACCAGGATAACGAAATGACGTCTAAATTCCATATTTCATTACACACCCTTATTCATTTGAGATTCCAAGCGGACCTGTCACGTTCGGAGTATAATTCATCTGCCGCCAAAGTGACCGGAGCGGGACCCGAGGCCCAAAAAGGATAACGGTTAATGAAACGGTTACAAAATTAACATTTTACGATTACAACTTTCACTTTAGTTTCGGTTTTATTGTTCCCGGCATTTACACACTATGCCTTGGGAACAAAAAATGTTTGGAACTTTAACATAAACATGAAAAGAATAAATGTTTCCAGAAACTTAACAATTCTTTTTTCTATAGGAATAACAATGTCTTCACGGATTCTAAAATCGTAACTTAAATCATCCTGACGAATGCTACTCAAGCAAATAAGTAGTAGGCCTTCTAAGAAACACATAAACCATTTCGATATTAAAATAAAAGCCATAAAACCTGTTCTCTAGATAACGATGCTGTAATATCACTATACCTAACGTCAAAGAATTCTAATCAACATCAAGTGACTATAATAATATTTAGTATTTAATTGTTTACGCAAATATATAAATAAATCCACAATGACCACAATATACACACAGCAACAACAACAATGACAATTATAGACTCAGTACTTCAATTTACTTAAAAGCTCTTCAATTGACATGCACACAGCGTTTCCACTTCAGCGTGCCCTGCGTCCATTTCACTTCAACTCTATAGCTGAGCAGTTCATTGAAAGCTCAGTATTGCATCATCACACGAGTAGCTAGCATCTCTACACTCAATTTCAGTAGTCAGTTTTGAAAATTTCTCAACCGTCGCTGAACGCTGGTGACTGGTGACTCATGGTTTTTGTTTAAAATAAAATACTGTGTACCTATCACACAGCGGAGAACAACTTAGTACTGGTACGCTAGGTTTTTTAAAAACGATTTCTGAGCTTCTTATATTTTTGAGACCGTCAATTAAATATTAATGAATTGTCATTGAATACATTAAATCATGATGGCGTAGATTTAGCTTTGTAGCAACGAGCGTCCATTTCAAGGGTAAGTAAATTCCCAATAAATCCGTTAAGGGTATCAGAATTCAGAATACAGTTGATGTGCGCTACGAATCAAACAAGGTTAATTAAGTTTAGGCTACTAAATACTGTCCATAACTAACCGTCGCCAGGCCGCTACGTCCATTACGTAAACCGCACCTGAGCCAACATCCTTGTGTGTGTGAAACTATGTCACGTGGCCGCGGCCCTATGTGTGCTTCGGTCCAGCTGACATAACGATTAATACAATATAGCTTCGTAGAAACGAGCGTCCATTTCAACGGTAAGTAAATTTCCAATAAATCTGATCAGGAACAAAATCAAAACACGCCTTCTACTACATTTAAAATGATGCTTAGCTTTCTTACTAGTTTTTACTCTTCGACCAGCCTCGGAAAAGTCTTAACTACTTTCAAAATAAACGATTTTTAATATTAGTTACGTAAAACAAAGACCATCTGTACCATATCTGAAAATCAAAAAAGTATCATGATCATATTGACGTCACCCTTTTAATAGTGAAGATAATGATCAGCAAAGACAACCTTGCTCAAGCCCTTCAAACAAGAGGCCGCCATAAGCTGTATAATCAACGCGCATTGTTGCCAAACAGGCACTCGCGCGCATTTATATACAAGAACACGCAGCGCAAGTCATCCAAGCAATCCGTTACATTTGCGTACTTAATCATTAAAGTTCTGAGAAGCTTTATTTTGTTTAACTTTTGTATGGAACGCAGACAGCGTGGCTCTAAATAGACACAATAAAAGTGTCTTTCAAATCAACGTCAAACTGGACAGGGCTGACTTGACTTGCTTAACATACTAAGACATACGATTCATCGATAATTTATGAAATTCGTTGATCGATAATTTATGAATCCCTCAGCTGAAAATTTCTGTAAATTTTTAGTCTGGGATTTTTTTTAAACAACCAAACTATGTTTTCAAATACCCCTCTTGGTTAAATAGAAAATCAATTTAGCTACGATTTTTTTTAATGAAATAAACATAATACAGGGTTAAAAGACAGGTCGACGAATTTTTTTGAGAGACCTGGGTTGTATAACCCCGCAGGCGCTTAGTAAGAGTGCGTTAGTGATTTTATCAATCCAAACCACTCACGCGCACTTAGTACAGGTTGCGACGCACCTGCACCTTACTATGTAGCAAATAAAGGTCACTTTGCAGCGTTTTGCGTTGATTACATCACGGCACGCGTCACAGATAAAGAGATGCACGAAGATGCAATACGAATTACTGACACGAAGAAACAAGGATGCTTGCGTCAGCGCAGAAGGTCAGGCAGAACTTGACGAACAGATGACCCAGACTTGATAATAGTGAAACTTTAGTTTTATAGGCAACACTTAGGTTATATGGTGGGAATGTCTTAAAATTATAAATACCTATATGGTTGACTCAATGTAAATTTTCAGAGATTATGATGGATATTAATTGCCATTCGTAGGTTGGAATACGTCAGAACTGTAATCAATATCAAACAATCACGTTCGATAGAAAACTATCGTTTGGAATTATGTAGTAAGATCAGGATTTCGATGAATTTTGATACAAATTAGGCAATTGAATCTCAATTTCACATGAGTAACATGACGTGTTTGTGTCAGTTTTATTCTTACCACTACATATAAATACTGCTTTCCTTACGCCAACTGCACACTGTACATTACGTCAAATTTAGCCTTCTGAGTCTTCGACGACTTGTTTATGTCTGACTGACTGTTCAATGTAAATCCTCACAAGTGGCACTTTAACCGAAGCCAGAGAATGTATACGGAAAAGTTCAATGTCTTCATATTAATTATCAACCGGTTATTTTATACAAAAAACCTTTGAGCCTTTCAAGTAAAGGTCGCAATTTAATAATCCATTAATATACTGAGGTCGTGGTCGATGGGTACGTGTTTTGACTTCCCGTTTATCTACATAAACATTTCGTTCTCGTTGTTTGCTTACAAAGCATGCATTTTTGCTCGAGATTCATTTCAAAGTTCAAAAAATAAAAAAGATTGATAGCACTTCATTAGTGTAAGGAAAACAGTAAATAGGGACAATTTATAGTAGCAGCTAGCAAAAACATGTCAATCGCGTAGAGTCCCCAACATTATTATGGAAATTATGAAGTTACTAATGCCAAATTGTTAAGTAACAGTTAAAAAAGTAAGGTCCGGTAGGTCACACTGCCTATAATGACAAAGATCGTGGCTTAAAAATTAAATTCAAACACAAACTTTTCGTGTTGACAGGACCATTCTCCAATAAAGTTTGGATCAGAGTATATGATTTTTAAAATCTTTAAAGTCTATATTCACAGAGCTAGACCGTGTTTTTAACTTCCCAGATATTATCAATATTCCTCCCGTTAATTCCCCGAAAGTCTGTGATTGTAATGATTGTATCTCTCGCAGTAACCCTTTCTCATTTTTTAGGGCCCTTCCGCCGCAACCCCTGGCAGTTGGCAACTGTCGCCATCTGCCTGGCAGGTGTCTTCAAGGTCGGGAGTACCCTTGCGAGTACGATGGGATGTTAATGACAGGTTTTTTGCTATCGTGGGAACAAGGTCAATGTGGAAGATTTCACCTGCTCGCCATGAATTAACAGTTGGCTGGGGGATGAAAACAAATCAAGGTTTTGTGGTTTTATTGACATAATCAGTGGCAAGCTTTAGGAAATATTTTAGTTGCGAAAACGTGCAGACCTAATGCATAGTTAAAGGAGTTGCTACCCTGATATCATACTTAATGGCTAAAGACGAGCACAAAGAAGTGAACCAAAAGAAACAAAAAATCGGGCAAGAGCATGCCTCACCATGCTCAGTGTAGGGTTCCGAAGGCGTTGCTTCACAAAAAGTAAAAAATCTTAAAAAACAACAAGTATGTACTAATTCTCTATTCAAAGTTATTTGGTGCTGTCTTGGGCTATTTTAGTAGGTATAAACACTTTAGCCGCCTGTATCTAAGGAACCAAATCATATATACTTAGCCGTGATAGTTTTCCTTTAAAATGAGTTATACACGCTTTCGTTGAATGTTTATATTTGTAGTTTAGTTTGTGTAGTTTTGGCTGTAAGGAAGGCGGAGAGGGAAGGGGGGGCGGGGGCCTCACTTGACCCTAACAAAAATGAATAAGCGCTTTAAAGCTTAATATTTCATAAACCGAGTCCTTAATCGAAAAATTGTTGTCACAAACCAGCAGTCAAATAAAACTAAATTTATTTTAACACTTTGTTGGCGTGACTAATATGTATATTCATGCCAAATTACAGCTTTCTAGTACTAAGAGTCTCTGAGCTAGGCTGCGGGCGGACGGACGGACAGACATGGCGAAACTATAATGGTTAGTTTGACTACGGAACCCTAAAAACCAATTCATAATTACATTTACATACATAGCATAAAAGTACAATTTACGAGTATTAACAATGATAAAGAAAGACAAAGGACATGCTTTTTATCAGATCGTAAATAACATTTTGCAACGGCGGTGTTACTAGACGAAGATATCTGTGCTTGAACACCGATTAGATAAACATAGGTACTTAGAACGTTACCTTTTTAGGTTCACAATATGCTTGCATTACATAGCGATTTACGTTAAATAACAATAATTCAAAGGCTTTGTTAAAATCGAAAGTCATCTCTACGTAAATCGTAAATCTTGCTTATGTGCTACGCCTATTCCAAATGTCACGAGTATCTTCAGGTCTCGTTACAGAACATCCATCACCCAGGCCATTAGTATGCGCGGCGAGTCCCAAGGACCACGTACATCGGCATCGCACTCACCCGAGCCCGGCCTCATCAGTAAGCAGGCCGGGTGCACGTTGCCAGTCGCGAAACGTAGCGACGCTACGTCATTGCTGTGCGAAGCGTGTCCGCCGTGCCACAGGGACGGATTGTGGGACCTTACTTGTTAATATTCATTTTATTGATAACGACTGATGTTCGTGCAAATGGTTGATACAAATTTTATGAAAACAAAAGCTAAACTATAACCTGAAACAAAGTGATAACAAAAACAAAAGACAAAACGAGTTAAACAATGTAAACGAGGAAGATAAAACGAGGGTACATTCGCGCGCGCACATCGAGGTCCGCTAAAAAATCGCATTAAAAATCGATACTGTGCTTATTTCTTATTGTGGATGACTGTTTATAGAACTATATGAAGTGGAGCAAGTGTTCAAATAATAATCCAGTTACACCTCAACGCTGTTTAAAATATCCGACGAGTTAATGGGCTAAGCGAACTACTGCAATATACGATTACCCACGGGATTGTGTAAAAGTGTTGTCCATATACCGGGTTAAACAGATTAAGTGACTAATACTTAACTTACGTGACCATAGGCGTTCCGATTGCAGTGAATTAGTAACATATTACGACTCAACAACCAGTGCAAAATGGTGAAATGTGGTGCTTGTAAGAGGTTTATGCCGGCAAGTGAATGCGTCACTTGTAGTTTGTATTCGTGCAAAATCAAAACTTACCACCGGGAATGCGTTGGTATGACCGAGCATTCGAAAGCAACATCGTGGCTGTGCCCGGCTTGCACAGCGACCATTCCCCGTGATAACAATACCAACACGCCATGTAAGCCCTCGAGCGAGGGGCCCGCGCTTCAGACGGAACGTGAACGTCTCGGATCTGACAGCGAAACCACTACACAGCTGGAGCGGCTGATCTCCGAGCTGCAGCTGGCTAGGGAACAAATATGCTCACTTCGAACAGAAATGACACAGTTCCGTGAGGAAATGAAGGACGTCCGAGCCGATATTGCTGCCTGTAATAGAAGTATGACGACGCTATCTGAACGTGTCGACACAATTGATAAACGAGTAGATGATCTGGAGACCAAGGTCGAGTGCAATAGTAGTAGTGTAGCATTGATGGTTCAGCGACTGGAAAATATTGAGGTACGTTTATATAACTTAGAGGATAAAAATGAGTGTATCACGAATGACGTTCATGTGCAGGAGTTACAAGCCACTATCGAGCAGCTTAAGTTAGAGCTGAACGATAAAGAGCAAGATTCGCTCATCAATGACCTGGAAATAAGTGGGCTCCCGGAACAGAACAATGAGAACACCATGCACCTCGTGAAACTGATCGCTGCTAAAATTGGTGTCGCTATCGACGACCGTGATGTGGTGGAGGCGTGGAGAGCCGGGCCGAAGCGCCTGGACGCCGCGGCGCCCGCCAGGCCTACGGTGCCCGGCGGGCCCGAGGCGCCAGCGCGCGCGCCCCGCGGGAGGCTTGTGGTGGTGCGCTGCGCACGCCGCTGCGTCCGCGACGCCTTGCTGCGTGCTGCGCGCGTTCGCCGATCGCTCAAGACGCGTGACTTGGACCTACCGGGTGACACTTCTATCTACATTAATGAAAGGCTTACACGTACGAACAGACGACTTTTTGGAAAGACGAAGGAGTTGGCCAAAAACTTCCAGTGGAAATATGTTTGGTCATACAATGGGCGAATTCTAGTCCGGAAAGCTGTGGGACTTAGTGCTTACCGGATCAGCTGTGAGTACGATTTAAACAGTGTTTTTTCGGGGGGTCCGTCTGGTGAAATTGTTACTTAAAATCGGTAATCAGTTATTTGTTTGGAATATAGTAATACTGTATCGCATTCTTGTAAATTTTAATGTCAATAATGTAACGTATACTAGACTTTTTATTTGTAGCTGTGTGTTAAAGTTGGTCGTGCAAATGGAGTATTCTGTGGGGTTTATAAATTTGGTGCGGGCTGTATTTTATAACGCGACGTCTTATTTAAAGCATCATAGCGATAGGAAAATGTAAAAAAAAAATTAGTTTGAGGTTGGGGCTGCTAAACGTGCGATCTTTGAATACGGGGCGTGACGAGCTAACGGTAGCCATGCAAAATAACGATCCAGATATCCTTGCACTAAACGAAACGTGGTTAAAACAGGGGGAAGACACGAGTGCACCGCGAATTCCAGGGTATGTTTTTAAGCATAAGTCGCGGACGGGTGACGGCCGTGGGGGAGGCGTTGGCTTTTACGTGCGGCGCGAGCTACGCGTGCGCGTGCGCGGGCACCCGCCGGCCGCGCTGGAGCAGCTGTGGCTGGAGGTGAGCCTGCCCGGTGGCCGCCGCATCGCCGTCGGCACGGCTTATCGTCCCGTAGCCGTTCCCGTGCCCCAAGCCATCGACGCGCTAAGCGAGTCCATCAGCGCATTCGGTTACTGTAATCATGTATTTCTCTTGACAGATTTTAATGTTGACCTTATTCATACAGATAATGCGGCCGCTCGCGATCTTACAACTTTTTTGACTGAGCAAAATTTGGAGCAATCGGTTAAGGAACCAACGCGAATAGGAGATACGTCCGGGACACTTCTCGACTTAGTAATCACAGATTCGCCACAATTATGCACTGGAGTAAATATTTATCACAATCCCTCGCTGAGTGATCACGCGCTGATCATTGCAAAATTTAATATCTCGAGGCCGCGGCGGTTACCTAGATATTGCTATAAACGCTCGCTCTCTAGTATTAATCAGGAAACTTTTTTAAGTGACAGTCAGAGTCTGCCGTGGACCGACGTCACAGATATAGATAACGTAAACAGCATGGTCCAACATTTTAATCGGCTACTTATTGAACTATTCGATGGGCACGCTCCGTACAAAAAAACGCGTATTCAAGATAATTTAAGCCCATGGATTACGGACAATGTAAAACTGATGATGTCGCTCAGGGACTCCGCGCTAGTAAACGCTCGTAGTACAGGAGCGGAGGCGCAGCGGGAGTACTATAAAAGTCTGCGCAATTTTGTAAATGCATCAGTTAAACGAGAAAAATATGCATATTTTGAATTTTATGTTAATAAAAATATTCATAAACCAAGTTCCATGTGGCACCATCTCAAACGTCATACCGTTGTGGGGGGTGGGCCTTTGCTTAGTATACCGCAGCATCTTAACTGCCCTGATGCAATAAACAACTTTTTCCTCGATGTACCGGGATGGACGGACGTAGACGCCGATATTATAGATTTTTTTAGTACTAATAAATTTACAGAGAGTAAGTTTAGTATTCAATTATGCACGGAAAATGATGTCTCAAAAATAATTAACAGTATAAGTACAGGGGCATCGGGTTTTGATGGCATTACAATCCACATGATACGGATGACTTTGCCAACTACATTACCAATTATCACATACATGGTAAATAAGTCAATCGAGGCGGGCGTCTGTCCGGACGTTTGGAAGTGCGCTCGCGTGACACCTATCCCTAAGGGCTCTGTTATAGAAGATTTGAAAGATCTCCGGCCGATTAGCATATTACCCGTGTTGTCTAAAATAGTAGAAAGAGTGATATGTGCGCAACTCACGAGGTATTTAGAAAATAACCGCATCCTACCCGTCACGCAGTCCGGCTTCCGCAGCGGGCACGGCGCGGCGACCGCGCTGGCGCACGTCGCCGACGACGTGCTGGCCGCTTCCGACGGGGGCTGCGGCACCATTTTGGTTTTGCTAGATTTCTCGCGAGCTTTTGATTGTCTTAATTCAAATTTGTTGATGGCTAAAATGGGCTATTACGGTATTTCCACGTCGGCATGTGAATGGTTTATGTCATATCTTAAAAATAGGACTCAATATGTTGAAATTGAAAATGAAGAAGGGGACATAAAAAAATCGCATATTAAGATAATAGAAAGGGGTACGCCCCAGGGGTCAATACTGAGTCCTATATTATTTATTTTGTTTACGGCAGATCTTCTAAATAGCGTTAAACACTGTAAAATGCATCTTTACGCGGACGACACCCGAATCTACTACTCCTTCAAAAGTGATGAGACTAAATTGGCAGAATGTTTAATAAACGAAGATTTATGTGCAATATATCAGTGGGCGAGTAGGAATGCGCTGGTTCTGAACCCTTTAAAAACAAAGTACATGATTCTCGGGACTACCGCACAGTGTAAAAATATTAAAGGTAATAACCCAATTATTAAGCTGCATCAGCAAATAATTGACCAAGTAGACATAGCAAAAAACTTGGGAATGTTAATGGATAGCGAGCTACGTTATACGGAACACGTCAGTGTTAAGGTGAGAAATGCGTATTTTAGATTAAAAACGCTTTATAGCATTAGGGAGCACTTGTCAGAGAAAGTACGTAAGATGCTCGGGGAAGCGTTGGTGTTGTCTCACTTTAACTACTGCGATACAGTCTACGGACCCAGGTTATACGCAAAGACCGCTCGAACTATACAACGGGTGCAGAATGCGTGTGCTAGATTCTGCTATAATGTCCCGAAGCGCGCGCACATAACACCTTTTCTTAACGGAAAACAGACACTGAAGATGGCGGCGCGGAGGGAGCTCCACCTAGCGGCACAAGTCCACAAAGTAGTGCAAACACAAAGACCTCAGTATTTGTTCGATAAACTTAAGTGGCCTAAGAACAAAACTGAACAAGACCGAGGCGTTAGGAGTATGCATGCCAATAAACTTATTGTGCCTAAACATAGATCCATGGGTTTCCGAGGAAGTTTTCGTTATGCAGCATCGAAAATCTGGAATAATTTGCCACCCCCCTTACGTACTAATATGTCGCTACCAACCTTCAAAATTAGCTTCCGAAAAGTTTTATTAAATAAACAACAAAGTGAATGATAATAGAAACCCTCACCCGCAGAATGCTCTGCTGCACAATTGGACCGACCATATTATATTATTGATAGAATATATTATAGTAGTTACGTTTAATTGTATTGTATTTGTTCGCTCTTTATTAGATAAAGGTAGTTACAGCGTAGCGTAATGTTCCCTTGTAACGCTGAAATGTAGCCGAGAGCTAGGTGCAGGCTGAAAACCAGCGCTGCGCAGCTGACCCAGCTCGCAGCATATGCTGAGACCTGAGCCTGTTGTCACAAAAATGTATATGTAAAGTGCTGACATTTAAACTGTGTTAATGTTTTCTTATTTGTGACAATAAATCATTTTTTATTTTATTTTTTTATTTTATTTTATTTTTAAACTAACGGCGTATGTGAAAATGACTTAGGCAATAGTCTAGCACATGATAAAGCGGCTTGAATATTTTTTAAATCGACGCAAAAAACAATTTGCAAGAGATGTTAGGCTAGTTCACAGCGGGCTGCTAAAAAGCACGCGTAACAACTGACGCAAATCGCCGGCGATTCTTGGCAACATTTGCACGGTAAATAGTAAATAAACCATGGTGGGAAACGAATGTCCAATTAACATTAGCATTCACGTTAATGTGCTGCGTGATGACATACGTCGTGTCGATGACATGTGACCAGATCGTGCGGTGCCGAAGCGTATTTTAGATGGTGATTTCAATTAAGTTTTCAATGTAGTTGACACATAAGTGAAATGTTTGGAAACAGTTCAATCAATTTACTACCGTGACAAATGCAAACGTTTTGAATAAAGAATGACAAGAAAATATGTATATCTTAAAAAGCGCGCTAAGCAAATAATTAGATAGAGAGGAAAGTACTAATGTTGGAAAAATTAAAGTTGATGATTTAACTAAAGTTAGAAGAAATAACTCACAAGGTTTTAACGTTGTTTACCTTTTGTTCTTTGTCAGTCTTGTAGAAACCATTTATATATGTTACAGCTGACATAAAGGGAAATTCTTTATATTTCGCAACAGGTATTAAAAAGGTGAGGTCAGAAAAACAAAATTGCTGGTAAATTATTTATAAGCTGCGCGTTTCTAAATAAACTAATTTTACTACTGTCACGTTTTTAAAACAGGATTTTATTTTAGTGATAGGTCTGGATCAATACTGCTGATTTCCGGTGCTCATACACTATTCCATTAAATAAATAACAACTAGTATTTTCCCGTCAGTCACAATCTTGACCAGCTACAGTATTTGTCCGGTCCGACAGCGCTGCACTAAAAGGTGTTCTATCACGCAGTGAACATACTTGGTAAATAATGATGCAATGTTCACCTGTTACTCGCTACAAAATTAAGGCAATCATTCCCATCATTAACTTTGTCTTCCAAGAAACTAATTTGTCATCAGCCGTTGTAATTGGTATTTTCTCTACAATACAAAGTTTAGGTAACTGTTAGCCCCGTGCCAATGTTATCGAGCTGATAGCGGCGGAAGAGCGTGGGCGGCGCGGCCCGTCGGCGATAAGACCCCGTGGGTGGCTCTAATAGCGCTGCCAGCTTTAGTCTTGCTGAATGGATGACTTTATTGAATACGCACACGATTTCTAACAAACTGCCCAGGTAGTACTATAAGTATATGGTTAATGTACTATTTACAAAGGTAAAATATAAATGTGGTATTAAAGAGGGATAGTGATAATATTTAATTTATAAAAATATCAGAAATAGTCAGAAACCCTTACAAATAGGCTAATTATGAACATGACCTCACCTTAGGCCCTTAGGCTTATAAATACAGGTTAATAAATAAATTCTGCCGTGCCTGGTATTAAGATTACCTACGCAACAACATCAACGGTAACCGCGCGGTTTTGAAAATTATGATCTTGATGAAACCTTAAGCTAAATAAACTGCACATACTCGTACTGCAAAAAATTGTAAAATAACTTCACATGTTTGTGTCAGTCGAATAAGTTTAAATCCTGCAAGTGAATTTTGAACTTATTTACGGTTATTGAAATGGGGTGAAATTTGGAAGACATACTTACGCGACATATCACGCTGTCAAAGAAATGATTTCAACTGGTGGAGTCGGACGGTAGCAAGAGTAGCTGCAGAATCTCTGGTCAACCAACCTCAGACCTACCGACTTTTCCCTCGGTAGTTTGGTGTCGATAATCAACTGACTGATGACTGTGCAAACGGTACAGTGAGCTACCTACTTAAATCATTTTCTCAAATTCGTTAAAACGGGTCCTCAGAAATTGTCCCTTGTACAATATTTTTTTTAAATACGTCAGATTAAAGACCTAGACTTTCTTTTGTTTTATTAGTAGGTAAGGATCAAATTAGAAAATTGACTTTATTTCAATCGCAATGGATTCATAATCCAGTGACAAATTTAGTTGCATGGTGGGCCTTAGGAGGTTATTGCTACTTCATGTTAAAATAAATTCGATAAGTAGTTTTTATTATGACCGTAAATATGAAAACAGCTCGTCTCCCGGTCCGCGGACGCCACTCAAGAACCTTCTGACTCCATCAGCCATCAGTCTTGGAGTGACGACCTTGTAAGGATCGCGGGAACGCGGTGGATGCAAATAGCACAAGACCGGTCTGAGTGGAGAGGGAGAAGCCTATGTCCAGCAGTGGACGTCTTTCGGCTGACATGATGAAATATGAAAAGCTAGAGATGAATGTAATAAATAGTGATAAATAAAGGCAGAAGTCCGTCTCTGGGCGGCGTGCGGTATTCCCGGCGCGTCGCCCGAAGGCCGCGCGGGCAGATGCGCCCGAGTGCCCGCAGAGCCTCCACTGCCTTCATTAGTTTCAGTATCGGCCAAATAATTTGAACACCAAGTTAATCCGTACCAAATTTAATAAATCGTTGGATCAATATCGACGTTCGTTAATTTTTTTGCGGTAAATATTTTTAATCCTGCCAGATTTTTTATCACGAACCAGATTTTCCGGTACGCTTTGACCTTCATCCCAGAATTGGCAGGCCCTGTTATTACAGGTAGAATGACTTGACTTCCACCTGGTCCGTAATCCTGTGACGGAACAACCAGACCAATTGACAAATTGAATTGATTGAATTTATATTTTTGGCGATCCGTTGACCAAATTCAAAATTTAGCTGGCCTCTTAGCAGTTATGTTTAGTAGTAATTATATTATTTACTTCATTTTTGGTAACTGTTACTAGTGCTTAGTATTTTCAAGTTCTAAGAACCGATGTAAGATTATCATTTTTTTTGTGTTTTCTCTAAAACAACCTATTATTGCAAGCTGCGTTTGTCTGTAATTAGTTTAGCATTTAGTTTTAAACATAGTACATGTTTTATTTACCACTAAGCAATGTATACACTGACATTCCTAAATAAATAAATAAATTGAATCCTCATTACACATTAAGCTACCGGAATGTGCAGAAGATTTAAAATCTCAAATCAAGACGGAAGGAAGAAATTTTCTGTTAGTATTACGATTGTGACCCTTCTTTCTGGAGTTTATACTTTGGGCATCATCCTAAAATTGCGTTTACACTTAAAATTTAGACAACTTATATTCCGCTGAATCATTAGCATATTTAAAAAAAAAACGAGGCTTTGTTAATATCGTTATTATTTTCCAGTGCAACCGCTGTCACATGCCAACGCTAGTCTACGGCACCTCCCTCCCCCACTCACGTTTACGCCTTTATGGTCGGGCACTTACACTTAGAGGCGAGAGGAAAATTATAGAGACTTCTGGGAGCACTATTTCCCGAAAATTTACTGGTTTATTCAACCATATGTTCCATTTGAAGCAAACTTTGACGTTACGCGGAATTGGAAACTAGGCACAATAACAATAACGCACAGGATTCGCCAGCAAGGACAGTCGATTGAATAATTTACAAGATTGATTTTTCGATCCAAATCTATGCACCCAGTCTGGTAAAAGAGCAAACAAAGGCTCAGGGTGGTAAGTAACTGCTACCAGCTCGTATAAACTCCTGCAAAACTAAAGGACATTTGCGCCACCTCTTCTCCGCTCTCTACAAACCAGAAAACCCTTATTAGAACTTAAAAATACAAATATCTATTTAAAACAATGATCAAAAAATGTCTAGAACTCCTTCATAAAACGAAATAATTCCAAGATACAAAGAGGCGATAAAGACGTTTCCACACGCGTCACGCGCGGCCGACTCTCGGTCAGTGGCGTGAGCGCCACGCAGCGTCACGCTGCCGCCCAAGCGTGACAGACGCGCTTTCTAGACACGCTCGACATACGACCGTTCTCACATTTGTCTGAGATGCGGTTATAGTTTACAAAAAGAGATGATAATGTTATGTACTGGTAAGCTGTTTTTTAGACATATTGAGGCGTTTCATTTCTATACAGCATAAAAACCCGCTATTTCTATGTCTCTGATTGTGCACTTTAACAAACACGCAATAGATTATCTACTTTATTATAGATTATTCTTGTTTTTTCTTTTTATCATTATTATAACTAAGCTAATGTAGAAAGTTTATTGCATTCTAGTCAAATAAAAGAGTCTTTACTAACACATGCCTTCAATTTATTTATAGTAATAAATGCTAAATGGCTATGTCAAGGAAGCCATAAGTGCAGAGTCGCAATGTGTTATGTCATTTAGATTCTATTTAAAGGTGTAGCCAACTGGCTTACCGTGTTGTCATCACTCAGCTGAGGCGAGGCAAAAGTAATGGTTATGACTTTAGAAGTAATTTTTCGTATGTATGATGATTTAAACAGAGGAAACTCTGTTTAAATTTAGGCTTTTATTAAGAATGTAAATTATTTCCATTACACAGCCAGAAATAAATTCTGACCTATCTTCTGACTATACAAAACAATGCACCTCTCCCTACTAAACTGAACGTAGAATCGTAGAAATTGAACCCGCGCCGAAAATAATCGGGGGGGGGGGGGATATTCATGTTTACTTGCTTCAAGTACGCCTCGGAAACTAACAAACGGTATTAAGTTAAGGAGTAATTACCTAATTATGTCAAGCCGTCTGCGAATGCGACGTTACTTAGCTGCAGAGCAACACTAGCGGAACAAAGGCGTTTCGAAACACAACCGGACCGTGGGATATAATGTATTCTATTCCTGCGTCTTCACACGCAGGTCACGCTCGGGAACCGCCGGTAATTAAGATAATTAGCAATTTCGTACTAGAACCTTTCATTTCATATTCATGCGCGATTTTTGAATAATCAAACAGTGTGAAGTGAACGCTAATAAAGAGCGTGCTATCTTGTATCTTGATAAACATAATGAATTCACGCACGTTAAACATGAAGTGTTATATTATAATACGACTTTACGTAACACTCGGATGTTTTTATGAAAGCGAGATATTCAAATAGAATCAGAACACAAATGTAACAAACACAGTGCAAAAAAGTGGTTTGCGGATTTAAAAAGCGAGATCCCCGACCGTAATAGCGTGAGTTGTGATAAAAAATGACCAATAAACGAGCGAATGCGAGTCATCGGGCCGGCGAACGGAACGCGGCGGCCAAGCGCGACGTCACGGGACGTGACGCCGCCGGCACGCTCCGTCGCGCCCGTGTGAACGCGCCTTTACATTTGCATAAGATTGCTCGTAATTGTTATATGTTTTGATGGAATTATATGAACTTGAAGGTAGTGACGTTCGCGTTACTAGCGCTCATTGGTTACACTGTAAAGAGTTGTAGTAGGTAATCGTAGCACGTATGTTGATTACTGTAACCGTTACAGTAATCAACATACGTGCTACGATTGCTACAACTCTTTAAAATATTTCACGTTTAAAACCAATGGTCGTTTCACTTAGTTTGAATAAATTTAAGATTTGTATACAGAACAAGCGGATTAATATAATAAAAGCACAGCACGTCTCACACATAGCGTACTTACTTCTTGTTTTCGCTTTCTAGATCTAGCATATGTTTTGGGATCGCACACTATTTACTCAAGGACATAAGGAAAATGTCAGAGGAGAAAATTCTCTGGTAATAACCTAATAACCGATGTTATTATGGTAAAAGAGAGTAAAATAAATTCTTCATAATGAATTCTCAGCAGCAAAGGACTGCTTACAACACAACATAGCTTTTCACATTAATCATGCACGATGATCCTAATTTACAGCTTCCACGTCATTAGGTCGGAATTCGCCGAGCAAATGTTGACGCGCGACAAACGCTACTAATGTCGCGATACGGCTAAGACAAACATTGTATCAAGCGTTAGGGTCCGTCTACTTGGCACGAAACCGTCACAAATTTAACTCCAAACATGTATCTACACATATTGCACCCTAGCGTTTAATTCCATTAGATAGAGTTTAAAATGTAAAAGCTCCTGACGAAAAATCAAGTCTCTTACACGAGCGTTCCCGAGACCAATTTCAATGAATAGGCTAAAACCACCTTCGAAATGCGGTTTCATTTGTAGTCAGATGTAAAAACCGCAAAGATTGCAAACCACCCGTTGGGGCGATGACAGACTGCATGCATGACAATGGCTAAAGTTTTAAATAAATAATGGAAAACAAAAACCGACAGCATTTTATTATAGTGTCGTCAACATAATGCTATTTTTATAATGTCACTAATCTTTTTATCCTCATTACTTAGATTAAAACATAGCCTATCTCACTCCCACAACCAAGCCGAAACTAACGACACACCTCACTCTTTAAAATCGTTAGATTTAAATAAATAAATATCAGGGCACAATGTCACTCCAATTGACCTAGTCCCAACTAAGCTCTAGGCTTGTACTATGGGTACCAGACAACGATATAAATACTTATATGTATAGAGAAACATATACTTAAAAACATAGAAAACATCCATGACTCAGGAACAAATATTCGAGCTCATCACACTAATATATGCCCTTACCGGGATTCGAACCCAGGACCGCTAGCTTCGTAGGCAGGGTCACTACCAACTAGACCAACGCGTCGTAATCTTTAGACATTAACGAGGTTCAAGACATAATTATATTCACACTTTAAACCACGTCAGGAGCAAAATTGGAATACTTGAAGCTGTATAATATAAATACTTCTTAACTCATCAACGTAAAGTAATCTTTGAGAACCTATCTAGCGCTTCTTTTAGACCTTTACATACACATATCACATGACCGTGCGTCATCAAAGATTAATTATTATAGTAGGTATATTAAAATACTCGAGCAAAGCAAACAAGGCAGACCACTTAAACTAATCAGATAATTGTAAGAATGTTTATAGCGGTATTATGTAATGACTAGCTGTGTGTTGTACCTTGATACTGATTACACATTACCTACTTACATGATATATCTAATTATTGTTGACGTCGTAGATATTGTTAACATATTAATTTATATACCAGACCTGCCAATTCAAAGACCAAAATAAATACAAAAATACAAAACTACTTTGGTGGTGAACGGCAATATATTTGCCGTCATACATTTGTTTTTTTAACAGAAAAGCACCGGTTCCTTTTACATTTTTAAGTATTAATGACCGAAATTATAAACCTACTAATCTAATTTAAAAAATAGAAGTAGTAAAAGTCACTCCTTATATTAATAAATGGTAGATTTTTGACAAGATTTGGGGTATTTATTTTGCAATGTCCCGTTAAGTGAACATAAGTGTAAGTATAAATAAAAATTTGCTTTCCTCGTTTTATCTGATAATCATAACAACCACATTTCAGAGATCATTTTGGCGGTATAAGGTTTAGAGAAAAAAAACAACTTTAATTTGGAATGAACTTCCATAGTAAATAATGAAATTCAATACCAAAACAATGCCGTCTTGTAACTCGGAAAGTATGAGTAAAAATATTTAGCAAAAAACACCTATACTGTGCGTACTACCAAAGTTTTCGATTTATTATTATAAAACAATGTACGTTAAAGGGTTAAAAGAATTCTAACAAATCCCCAACTCATACTAAGCCGAACCGTTTTACTAGAAGGCCTGTACTCAGCAGGACGTAGGTAGTACCTACGTACCTAGTAGCACCTACTAAGTACTTGCTCTTTTATGGCATGGGGAAGGCAATTACCTGGAGGTAAGTGGGATCTGTGACACAGACATTTGCATTCTCAAGACCGCAATCTTAAGACCGCAAATGCATTGACAACCCTGAGGACTTAGATGGAATGTATGTATTTAGACTAGTAATGTTACAATACAATACAAATCAATACCAATACTCAAACTCTTTATTGAACACCAAAAAAAACGAAACACGGAACAGTATACAACAGGTAGGTAGGTATGTTATGTTTATTTTATTACAAATTTTCAGATAACATTGTTTTTCGCAAACGTCATCAGAATTCCATTAAGTACACATAGTGTTTTTAAGCCTGACCTATCATTTCCCTTTTATTGTGTCTTTTATGTAACCTTTATCGCCAATAAAATTTCGCATTCGAATTCAAGTTTTAAAATAAGAATCATCGAAATCCCCAGCTGAATCACCGCGCGGTTGCGCGGGAGTGACTCCGCTCGCGTGGGCGGGCAAAAGAAAGTCAGGCGCACCGTTCGACGACCCAGATGCGAGTGATGCAGCTGACGACTCACGACACGCGAGCTGCGCCCGCGGCGACATTGAATCGGATGGGCATGCTACGGGCATGCTCACTGATGGGATAAAGTTATTTATAAATACAATTTTTGCATATGTTATAAATTCGAAAACCAGCGGCCGGGATTTTTAACACAGGGATAGTTGGACCATCTGAAGATTAGGCTGAACCGAGAAAACAATATCGAAAGGGATTCTACGCTCTATTTAAATATTTGTTTAGTAGATAGTATTTTAAGAACATAAAAGCATGTTCATCCATGTCTTCCCGTGGATGTCGTAAGAGGCGACTAAGGGAATATAGGCTTGTAGTACTGTTAGGAGATGGGCTTGCAACCTGTCACTAATATGCTGGTAAACATCTTAGCCTATTTATGCAAATTGTGGTTACTGAATTATCAACCACTTTTTAAAGTTGTAATTCTGTAGCTCTGCCTAGCCCACTCTGGGATTACAGGCGTGAAGGTATGTATGTAAAAGCAAGATACCAGTATAGCCTGGTCGTGTTTGAATGGACCTTGATTTCTGTTAGACTTTTATAGTTAAAAATGTTAGAAAATATTATATTATAGAATAAATCAAAACTTTAAAAATGACATATGTAGTGAAATGGAGTCTTCAACAAATAGCGCTAAAGAGGCAACAGCTAGAAGCAATCATACTAAAGTTAGAACCCATTGAGACGAAACGGCGCGGTCCTGGAACGAATTATACGCAGTTAATCCTAATTGAAAATGTTCCACTTGAGTTCTTGTTCTAAATATAGCACGCACTAAGATAAGAGCAATGGTAAGTAAGAGTTTATGTATACTGTAACCACATTATACAGAGAATATTGTTTACATTGATAATATAACGCTCAATCAAGTTAATATAGATGACGACAAAAACTAGCTAATACCAGACGCAAGAGACATTGTCAAAGGAATGGAAAATTGCATGAAAAATTCAAAATGAACTCTAATAAAATAATCACTTCAAGAACCAACCAATAATGTATTCGTCTCTAAACACAACCAAAAAGTCTTATTTAAAGCTCCTAAATAATCGTGACGTTTCTATAGTGACAACCATTACGTGACGTAGACGTCGCCGGTCACGTACGACTGTCCCCGATTCATAATAAGGCGAGTTACCGGAACGATCTAAATAGAGGAACAAAACAAGAAGACATAAAAGCTGTACACGATCGCGATCGAATTTTAGAAATAAGTTTGCAAGCTGTTGCAGAATTTAAAGCAAGTCTAGCAAGTGCAAAAAAAAAAAGGAACAATGGAAGATAAGGCCTTAGCAACAAGAAACAGTGACGATTGGGCAATGCCAGATAAAGAGACGCTACTCTTTAATGCAAACTTAACTTCTGCCTTTTTTTCAGTTGTGATGTGAAAGAGATAGGACGTTTGGAAGCTTGAGCAAGCTATTAGTAAAGTGTATACGGATTGAGCAATTATAGATAAGGTATGAAAACAAGCGCCATCCGGGAGCAACGTTCTTGTGTAAGGTACGGCCACGGCGCGGCCTTAACCAAAATGCCGGCGTGCTGACGTCGTGGTTAGAAAGTTGATGCTTACGTCACGCGCGCATCGGGTCGATGCCCTCGCGCGCAGGGGTGTGCGATGCAAGTTATCACGGCATTTGGGAATCGCGATATAGTTAAATAAGTGATTTAAAAACAAATAACCGCGGTTTTTTGTTTTTTAAAACATTTATTTCATTTTATACCTTTTAGTGATCATAATAAGCTGCTATGTAGTCCCACTTCTTAGTTGATATGAAACAATAACACATTTCAAGCTCGCCGCAAGCAACACCGCGGGAAAGTCATTGTCATATTTAAACAATTAAATGTGCTTCGATGTAGTCTCTCAACTATCTTAATGAAATCTTATCGCCACTATTGAAATAGGTTCCGTTATGAAGTTCCGGTGGCCATCTGTGGTCTTCATCATCAGTTCTACTGGAAATGATACTTTCTTAATGGAAATGCTAGACTTGTTACTAAAAATACTAAAATCACTATATGTTTGCTAAAATATTTGAGGAGTTCCCTCAATTCCCCACTGATCCCCTCATCAGATTCAGATTTGGTGACAATGGCACCACCTCGAAAGTATACTCTATCAAACCAAACAAGATTTTTTAAAATCGGTCCACAAATGACGGAAAAATCTATGAGATTTTGGAGTCGGTTGAAAACCAGCACGCTTCTCAATTGCCGTTCAAAAGGGTTACGATATACTCGTATTTGGCGGTTACGGTGTGTCCACAAATAGTTCATATAATATATAATAACTATTCTATTGCTATTTATTGTACAAAACTTCAAACCCAGACTGACAAATTACTATCTAACTTATGCAAAAAAATGTGAATTTTATTCTTCAAAATTATTCTCAATTCTTCTCAATAATTATTTCACCAACTGTGCAGAATCTCGAATAACATAAGCACCTTTAAATTGAAAATAAACATTCTATTCGGTTAATCGGTCACACCTGTATCACGTTGACTACAAAATACTTTTGATTTTAGCTTTAATTTCTGCTCTGTTCACAGCTGTCGGTTGGCAGCCCTGAACGGCAACCTCTTTTCGTCGAACACGTCCGCTAACGTAACCAGCTGTTTCACCTTACTCCATTGCCCAAAGGCGCATAATTCTTACGCGTACCTTTACCTTCATCGGCGTATCAGAGCGTTGCAAGAACCTTTAACGTAACTTGAACATGCCCCTGAATTTCTGCGTGTAATTCTCCGGGGTTATGATTCGTTCTGGTGTCAAAAGTCAATATTTGACTCCTAAGTTCATCTATGCTTTATATAACCGTTTGATGTTGCTATTGCAGTGCCTATTAAAGCCCAGGGTTTAGTGAAGAGCGCTTATGTATAATGGAAGTTTGTTGTTCAATAGTACATTACTACAGAGGCCGGGAAGTAGGGGGTTGTCGGCCGAGTGATATAGACGGCCGAGCGAAGCGGGCCGGATAGTTATATACGAGGCTGGCAACCCCTTTTCACGGCGAGGTATGTATAGTGCTTTTCTCAAACATATGCAATGAAATAAAAAAAACATCACTCAAAAAACATTTGTGTAATAGGCATTAACGCGGATATTTTTGGTAGGATAACCATTCTGCCATGCCACTAATAAAAATTAAAAAAATATAATTTAGCTATTTATCCTGTTCATAAAAACAGCCGCCAAGTTTACATTAATATTTTTAAAAAATTACTTCCCGGCCTAGGTCTTCAATTTTGTATGAAATTCCTTTACAGTTCTCTCGAGTTGTTCCGCCCGCAACGTGACACTTTGAAGCCAAAAATAACTATTGCATGTTTGAGAAAATTATATTATTCTCTACACATAACATAATATACGTAGAGAATCCTTGTTTCTTACGAAATAAACGTCCGCAAGTTAAATAAAACGAAAGAAAAAAGCAAAACAGCCTCTGCATGTTCATGAATACTATATCGCTTGAAGAGAGTAACTGTGTTGATTCCGCGACGTTTTCAACATTGAGCACCTAAGCAGTTCAAACTCCAAAGTGATGTAACACCGTGTTTTCCATAAACAGTTGCCTGATGCATGTATTCATAGCACTTAGCCTGTACCGCGTCTCGTCCGTCACGAAAACAAAAGGATTGTATGACACGACAATGCCTCGTTCTCGGAAACCCGCTAAGTGCATTTCCTAGACTTTACGAAAGACAGTTGGCATGCAATTGCTCCAAATGGACAAGTCATTCAAAATAATATGAAGGACGTGCATATTGTACGATTTACACACTGAAATAAAGGAAAACTGTGAGTTTCTTTGCAATAAGGAAAACCTAATTAAAACAGTCAGCAAATACCGTCACTGATACGGGTAAGATGGCGTCAGGCTCATAATTAAAATCCAAAAACAAAATGTTATGACCAGCGTAACGGCCCGGGCGGCTTTCCTTTCTCTTTTGCTGCACTCGTTTCCTTTCACGCACTTCAAAAATACCAGTCACTATCCTTCGGCTTGCCATTATAAAATGACACATATGTCAGTAACCTCTCGCTTGATTCCTGGGTGATTGTGGAGGTATGGAGGTCTTAAGAGTCTGGTGGGGCTACGGACAGGTCCGCGGTCGTTGGCCGGCCTTAGCCCACTTGAGTGACGTGAAGGGGCTCCGGCTCCCCTCTAAACGCTGAGAACGCTCCGGCGCTCGCTAGTTCAATGAAATAGGGTCACGCATGTACGTACGCCTCGATTGCACGTGCTGGATACAGAGGGGTGGAGAAACCGAAATTAGTGTTGAATAACCGAGATACCACGCTTTAAAAAGTCAGTCGTCCAAATTTAAATTCAAGAGACCGTCGATTTGAGACAGTAATAGTTCAGTCACGAAAACCATAAATCACCGTCACAGGAATTGAAAAGAAACAACTGCGTAGCGTATTATCGACAAATGCAAATGAGCCACAGGAAATATATGCACGTAGACGCGATATGTTTAAATTGAAAATATAAAAACACCTTGTTGATATTCAGCGCAAGTTTCACTTGGCAATTACTGGTGCCTTACAGATAAAGCAACAGCCTTCGCGAATGGCGCTTTGTTTTATTTTCCTCGTGGCTACGATGTGATCGCTAGCAAATTTAATTTTGCATATGGGCTCAATCATTTGCATTGTCTACGATAAACTGTTGGAAAAAATAGAGCTCACGTTTGCGTGGTCGATGTTTGGTGATGGTATTGGTAAATTTGCGGTGGGTCTTGATATAAAAGTACGGGCCCATGAGTCACACCTGCGTGACCTTGGCCAAGACAAAGAGGCTCGCATTGTGAGGGACGAACAATACCGTGATGGTGATAAAAGCATAACTAAATAAGCCTCGAGCATGCGTTGAGAATCACAATTAATAGCGTCAAAACACAAGAATGGCTAACTTAGAAGCGAATGCTGTCTTGAAAATTGTAAACGATAAAGGTGAAACCATGTGTGTACTTAAGTTTAAGTCGCGCTTATCACTTAGGTTGTTTAGAAGTGTAATGCTGACACTGAAAGTTTAATTATGGTATGTTATGATTGCCAATCATTGCGTTACATTTTTAGGACATCAATAGAGACATCTCACTGCTACATCTAAACAGTATCAACTCAAAACTTTTGTTAGTTTTGTTTCAAGCTTATAGACGTCGTATTATAGTTGATTTTAAACACAGTTGTATTTTGAGTTACTCCTGTTTTGATCTAGCAGTGCGTCATGTATACAAAATACGGTGTCAAACATGAACGGCATCTCCAGATTTTGCCGTTATTGACTTTCATACACACGACGCTGATTTGTGATAAATACAGTTTGTTTTTCTATCTACAAAGACAAAGAACACGGATCAATAAAAAGGAAAAAACGTAGCACAATAATAAAAATATTGCTAATGCAATAAGTGTCAACGCTCAGTCCCGACCTTAGAGGTAGAAAAGTAGGTACGAACAAAATATAACACAGATAGTAAATTGGGCGCTGTTACGCAAAAATGTGTCATCCCACAATTATTTAGCAATAAAATGTCAACCCATAGCGATAGTACTGAGGGTTGATACTTTATTGCTAAATACTTATGGATTGACACATTATTGCGTAACAGCGTCCAGTTTCCCTTGAACGGGTAAATACGCAGTTGTGCAAATAAAAATATATAATGAAATCACGATTCGCGTGCCTATAGGTATATTTTTATTATATAAATCGGAATAGATGCATTCGCTGCATAGACTTGTGCCTCGTGTGGCGGTGGCGGCGGCGGAACGCATCTAACGCTCAGGCCAGTTTCAGCGGCTACCAGAAATATGAGCACGATGATGACTAAGTTTACAATCATGCAGATTAGTCTTGCATTACAACCCAAGTTGATTGAATCAAGCCACAGAATGCTAACACATTTTCGAAGTCCATAACCAAATGGCCAAACTGAGGCCTTACGAAATTACCGTCTTGCCCATCTGTCCTGTCTGTCATATAATATGCAGAGACTTATTGGGGCGGTGTCAAGCTAAATTTTACAGGTGAATTTACTAACCCGTTGGACGAACTTTTAGTAAAATGAGAAATAATAGGTTGGTATTTAAATACATGTCTTCGAACGCAAAATCTATAACGGACTTTTACTTTTCCTATGTAAGTGGAAAAAAAAAACGGGAAAAAATTAGTTTACGTTGCGTTACTAAACGAAAATTGTTTACCAATACGAGACACGTAAAACTCTTGAAATATTAAACTAGCATTCGGTCTCAGATATTATGCAATCTATTAAACATCAAGTTGAAGTTTGTCAAGTCTTTAACGGTAAGAGTTTTTTCCAGACCATTTAGAAAAGTACCTAAACGCATCTCTAGAGATAGCACCTACATAAAGTTAACGGTTTCCTCGGCCATCAAACAGCCCAACTACGAGTACACTTTAAACAAGATAAATGGCCCTCGGAGCGTATCAAATACCTACCATGTGAAAAGGAAAAACACCAAGTCCATTAGCTGCATAAACATAAAAATACGCGGTGATAAAGCTACTCACTGCATTTATTTGATGCAGCGCAATACTGCATTTGCTTTGGATATATAAATACCTGTATGTACTAACACATAATAAACAAGTCGTAATTACCGGCATGTTATTCAGTAGGTATACTTATCGCATTTAAAGATCTGGAATTTACTAGTTTTTCGTAGTTGAAGGATAAAACACCCAACTTTAAAAAAATACACGTTTTCATGATTGGTACCTTATGAACTTATGATTTAATTGTCATGTAGTTTTCAGCTTTACTTGAAGTTTAAAGTCACTAGAGCATTGGAAACTTTCTTTAAAATTGATTGCTAAATTTGTGCCGAACAGACAAAAAATCAAATAACAGCTAAGCTAAGAAAAGCGTAGTTAAAAAGATGTACCATCCCGTTAATCCACTCCTGGACGGAGGATCATAGGCCTCCTCCAGAAAAGAAGTAAAGAAAATAAATAATATCTAAACTAGAGAACGGCATACACAGGCACATTCGTCTAGCTAGAGCAAGGCCTCGCTGAACCGTACCATATTAGGAACAACTGCTTGCTTACATGCGTACGGATGAAATGAATAAACATACGACATTGTTTTTGGTCAAACAAGATCGTTTTTGTCTTGTTGTCTCAGTCAGATTTAATACCCATCGATAACTAATGAGAAAACAAGACGAAAACGAACTAATCCGGCCAAATACGATGTCTATGATTATACATTACATCTATTATCTAAAATCTATCAATTTACTTAAGTATGTGCAAGTCACTTACATCTGATCTGATCTTCAATTCACGAAGCCCTGCCCCACCAGTCAAATTCACGTTTCACGGATGCTACAACGTATTTAAAATCAAGTAGGTAGTTGAACGGGTCCTCGTGGTTAGAAAAAACTTAGTCGCACTTTGACTTTTGCTTTAGCACAAACAACCATAGTTCATAGTTATTTATTCGGTAACAATATAAATTTTGTTTGGATGCATTAACAGTTATTATTACCCCTTTGTTTCGACGTAGTTCTATTTAACAACAACCGGCTGATATCACCCTGCAACGAAAACCTTTAACATAATTATCCGATACATTATAAACAAAACACATTAATGCACCGTTAAATTCCATTTTACGAAATGAACAGTCCGAGTAGATATATTTTCTCTTGAAACCTTAGTAATTTAACGGAACGGCAAATAATACGCAGTTCGTCGGACATCTAACATTCATTGCTTCTTCAGCGACTTCTATTGTTATAATATAACAGAATCCCTTTCAAAACTAAGGCAAACAATCGATGTATCTATCTAACATGGAGAACATTCATCAAATATTTTATTAAACTAGTATCTAGTTTCATGTGGTACTAAGCTGAACTAATCAAACAGGAATGCTAGGTGCTAGGTTACAGAATATGATGCGTCTTTCTCCAACGTTGCGTTGTTAGTGTAGACGAAAACATTATAACTGTATTAACCCTGCCATGTTCCAGTAAGTGAACGTGATAGCGCTATAGGCCCCAAATATCTTGGTCCCTTTCACTGGCTGAAACTTGTATTTGTCAGCTTGTAATAAGGCCTCTGATCGGAATGCATAAAACACTTAGGCCACATGCTGTGTCACTGCCAAGGTCGCGATAAGCCGATTCGTCGCGCGTCGACACGTTGAAATTGCATTTGATACATTCCATCGATAAGGTTACGGGTTGCATCACCGCAAACGTGATCCTGTAACCGCCTCGTGTCGATTTATGGTTTCATGCCGATGATTTAATGACTTATACCGCGGTGACCGACGGGCGTTGGTTTTTCATTACCCGTATTGTAACGCTGTGGAAGCATGTGTCACTGATTCTAGTCGGAAATCTTGTTCGGGAAGGATAGGATAACAGAAGTACGATATTATATTACAATCATGCTACAATGCTTTAGAATGAATAGATGGATATTCGACGCTTTACTTCTGTGCACTTTCAAGAAATTATTTGTTATTGTTATGTTTTAGATATTGATACGCTGCTGGTGGAGTATGATGTTCTTATCTCAATTGTCGCAGTAGAACTAAGGCTACCGACATGGCCCGAAGAATACCTGAACTTAAGTGGCAGTGGGCGGGGCACATCGCTCGCAGGACCGATGAGCGATGGGGACAGAAGGTTCTTGAGTGGCTTCCGCGGACAGGGCGACGAGCTGTAGGTAGGCCTCCATCCAACAAGATGTAGTGACGACCTTGTGATGATTGCGGGAACGCGGTGGATGCGAAAAGCACAAGACTGGTCTGAGTGGAGAACCTTGGGGAGGCCTATGTCCAGCAGTGGACGTCTTTTGACTGACATGATGATGATCTCAATTGTTGGTTTTCATTTTTTGTTTGGAAAACTCAGTTTTAAATGTTTCAGACGAAGACAGCTATGCGTATGTAATTAATTACTAGTTTGTCAAACTTTCAACCAAGTTGCAATAATTCTCAGGCGCCTAAAACCCCTTACAAGCATTTGGAGTACGCCAGTATTTGGCAAAAAAAAATTAGTAGGAGTGAGAGATAGCAGAAAGAGAGCAATACTGAGAACCTTATAGAATCGTGTAAAAGAGATCGCGATTGAAATGGAAATCCAGCTAGTTCTAAATTATTCCCAGGGTGTTGAATAAGTCGGGCATTCTGGAAAGACCGAAGCGCTTGCGGCCACGATTCAGTTACTCCTCGTACGTAACAATAATTTATCTATCTATGGTAATATTATAAATGGCTGGTCGGATTTAGATGAGATGACATTTGAAATGAAGATAGATTATACTCGATTAACAATTACTTTTTTCAAGTTCCCTAGAGAATAACTATATCGAAATCTACGCAGACGAAGTTGCGGACAACAGCTAGTATTTATATACATATGTGACGGCAACAAATTGCATTTAAAACTAAATTACGCTAAAATGAGAAGGAAACTAAGCTAGTCTGATAATTTTGTTTATATTATGAAGCCCATCCCATTGAATACTGTAAGTATTCCAGCAACAGCAGCATATGTTGCACAAAATGCTCTGTTGTTTGTGTCCGACATTCCGGCCGCATGTGCAAGTTGTTAAGTTTATTTACAACTTATTTTTGAAACGTTATAAAAATAAACTCAAATAATTTATTTAACTTGGTAATATGATATTATTAAACGTAACCACAATTTTAATGTAACCGCTAAATCGGACTTGACAGAAGCGTGTGGAACTTACCAAAATCAAGTCCGCGAGACAAATATGCTTTAACGGATAAATTGTCTAAACTCGACATTGGCGAAAACACGTCGCTAAAGCAGCAAGGAATCAAAAGCCATTATAATTACGGAAATAATTGTGTAAATAAGTGTGACAAGGATATCGAGAGGGTGAATGCGGGGAATCAAATTAATGGGGCCCTGCACTCCTTTGTGAGCAGACAGGGCGTTTCACAAAAAGCCCGGCTGGCTGTTCACAATGGAGTGCTAGCCCCTACCCTGATGTATGGTAGTGGATGTTGGGTGTGGCAGGACAAGCATGTTAGTCGTGTAAATGCAGTTGAAATGCGCTTTTTGCGTAGTATGTGTGGTGTGAAACTGATTGATAGAGTTAGAAATGAAAAAATCAGAGAGAAATGTGGAATGAAAGAAGATGTGGTTCGGTCATTTGGAAAGGATGGATGAAAGAAGATTGACGAAAATGATATACAGATCGAAAGTGAGTGGAATGGTCGGAAGGGGCCGCCCTAGGCGTACTTTTTCGAATCAAATCGGAGAAATACTGGAAAAGGGCCGAATCCCCGAAACCGACGTGCGTGCATGACTCGATGTATGAATGTTGAAGAAGCGAAAGAAATTTGTCATGATCGTAGCAAGTGGAAATAAGTGGTCTCTGCCTACCCCTCCGGGAAACAGCCGTGATTTAATGTATGTATGTATGTAAAAAATAATATTTAACCGACTTTGTATGACTTTTCACCGTCGCTTAAAGTATTTCTTAACGAAGATTCAGAGCTCAGAAAACATCCAGAACACAGAAAAATATACACCGTGTTTTTTTTATTTACGATAACTTTAAGGGAACGTTCTTTAGGTCAAATAAAGTTAATTTCCCGAAGACAGCAAATGATAACTGTAAAGGTTTGAAAGATATTTAATTTTTAAATTTAATCACTTAATCACGTTGAACTGGTCTAAAAGGCTCTTAACTGTCTGTGTATGTCACGCCTACATTGACGTATTTGACACTGACTATGAGTTAACTCTAAAGGCCCTTTTAGGATGACCAAAGATACAACATTGAATAACTTTGTACTAAACAGAAAAAAAAATATTTTTTTTCAATATTTAAAAATCTAATCTACCACTTAGTTTCTATGGATGTACCTAGTAATATGCCGAAATTATCGTAAATCAAAAAAAACACGGTGTATAATTCACTATGAGAAACCGATCGATTGCATTTAACGGCATCGTTTCACTGGAAAATGACAGGACATCACAATTATCCCCACCTTCAATTTCATAGGACGTTATCTCCTTGATATTCTAACATAGCAGTTCCAGTGGACGTTTCCAGAAGCAATTACCTATCCTCGGAAGCCGTGGAGGCAGCGGGCGGTGAATAACAATGGCGTATCCTTTGCGCAACCTTCTGAGCGGCGCCCCCGGCATCCTAATGCAACGCTATCGATTCCTCTTGCATCCACTCAGACTGTTTAACTTGCACCGAGAGATACCTGGATTGTACGTAATGGTATTGATGAAGATAGCGGAAGTGATATCTAGAGTCAAGATAAAAGTTTTGGAATTGCAAGCAAAACTGCGAGTGAATGGGAAACGGAAAAAACATGGATACATACATACATACATAAACTCACGCCTTCATTCCCAGAGTGGGGTAGGCAGAGCTACAGAATTACCAAGCACTCTTAAATAAGTTGTTGATACATATCATAATATATACATTTCAAAATACATAATGGGTCATAACGTAGGTACTAAGTTACATAATAGTCATGAACTCATGATATACTATGGTTTTTTCTGAAACCGTCAAC
Organism: Acleris emargana; assembly: GCA_927399475.2. Taxonomy (NCBI): domain Eukaryota; kingdom Metazoa; phylum Arthropoda; class Insecta; order Lepidoptera; family Tortricidae; genus Acleris; species Acleris emargana. The sequence goes on from OV656849.1 coordinate 1,067,921, forward strand.
TTTTCAGGATTGTTTTTAAAACAAACCTCACCTAACCTAATCTATACAATGCATTTTAAAATACCTGAAAGTTTACGGTTTCAGAAATAAAGCCAGTGCCTATGTATAATGACCATTACATATTTTTAATTTTATAAGTATTTGATGATACGATCCCAAAAAACATTACGTCACTTATTTCTGAAAATCAGATAATAATCTCGAATTGTAGAGTTCGCAATAAATATGACTTACTCAGTTACATAAAGAAACTATGATATGCTTTTTATATTTCGTCCTCACAAAAATAAAGTATGAAACTACATCGTTCCTAATTTTGGAATCGCGATAGCTCAAAAATTCACTAATGGCTGAACCCTATATTCAAACCGAGGACAGATAGGCTTACTTCGTATTAAAATTTGACACATTTTGTTTGGACAAATGTCAAATTTTAACCCGAAGTAAGCCTTATCTATCCGCGGTTTGATATAGGGTTGGGCCGTAAAGTGACAAGAGTGATCTTTCCGTGTACCGATCAAATGGAGTAACGAAACTTTAGATGATAACAAACATCACAGATATTCATAAATAAGTAAATATAGTTAACATTTCGAATACAATCATTTTTTTAAACAATCCCTATTAGAATGCAGAAACCCATGAGACTTAAAAGTCTGCAGCATTACTTGAAATTTACAAACGCTTAAGTATTCTCGGCGAGTATGCGCGGCAGTAGGCGACAGGACAATAATGGCTTACCACACTATCCTTCAAGGACAGGCTTTTGGCACCGGAGCCAACATACGCCACATTGCAACTACCGCAAGCACGCTATGTATTAGGGGGGCATTCGAAAAAGGAATAAGTTACACAGTCAGACATCAAACATGTTAAGGATGTTTGAACCCAGACATTATAAATGTCATTGACTTAATCTGAGTTATCATTCTGTTTAGTTTGATGTTCATTAGTGCCGAACGCCGAACATTTAGTTTTGGGAACTGTAGCTACGTGCATAGATTGTATTGTAATACTACATTATTGTAGAGACAGAGAAGGAACAGCCCTTCCTGGCCGAGGCATATGCACAGGGTGCAAAAAACGAACCTACCCTCAATATAGGAAATATCAAATGAGATTTTGAGATTTTGAGATTTTTTTTGAGATTTTTTTTGGAGGTGGGAGGACCTTGTGCAGGGTCCGTCCGGGTTGGTACCACCATCTTATCCATTAACCTACCGCCAAGCAGCAGTGTTCGCATTGTTGTGTTCCGGTTTGGGGATAAGACAGCCGGTGAAATGACTAGCATAGAGGCATTCCATCTTCGGCCTCAGGGTTGGCAACGCATTTGCAGTCTTAGGATTGCGGTCTTATGAATGCGAATGTCTATGGGTCACAGTTTCCACTTACCATCAGGTGGCCTGTGTGCTCGTTTGCCTTCCTATGATATAAAAAATAAAATTTACTTTTTTTTTTTTTTAAACCCGCATTTATGTATTTATGTAAATTCCTCTGCTTTAACCAGGAATCGAACTGGTTGAATATGCTAAAACAATAAAGAGCTGTTTTTTTTTTCGGTCTTTTTAAAGGTGTATGTACTAACCACTGACTCTTTTGATTTGAATCATAAACATAAAACACGACTGCATTGTTTTTTCATATTTGGCCACAGTTTGATTCCCGGTTTAAGCTGAAAAAAAATTCTAAAATCCATAAATGCAGGATTCATTTTTAAAAACAAAACAGTAAGTATCTTTTGCGTACAGTTTGCTACTTTCAATATTTAAGATAGTCGCCGTCTATGTGACGTTCGTTTTTCCACCCAATGTACAGTACTTTTCTCCAACATGCCTATTTAAGACAGATTTAAAAGTGTAGTCGGCCGAGGAGAAGTCGTTGAGGTGGTACGGGTTAAACTTAGACTTTACATATGTTTTAGAAAAATATACTTCTTCATGTAATAAGTCATCTCATTCACTCTAAACCAAATAAGTCAATTCATGCTTATAAAACGCAAAATTGCATCGTGCTCATGTTTCCCAATGAGCGTCGACTGCACAAGACTATCGACCAATGGCAGGCGTTTAAAGCACTTCATGCGCTCCGTGCCTACTTACCACTACGAATTACAACGAAATTCTAGTCAATACCACTGCCTCTTTCCCTCGACTGTGCCGAGATTGTAGAGTGAGAAGGATGGCGGTAGGGTTTGAATTTGTTATTCCAGAGTACAGGGGCGCTTATGCGGCTACGTGCGGTCGGTACAAACTGACTATTGGTATTCCCCCAACATGGCATTGTCTGCAAACGTGATGCTTTCAGACTGATGATTGCTTCACCTTGGATCTGTAGGTAAGGATTTCAAATGGAAGAGGAAAATTATTTACAAACGAGTCGGACCTGCCACGTTGTTTTTTTTTAAAGTCGGGTAAATCCTTATTTTTTAGGGTTCGGTACCCAAACGGTAAAAACGGGACCCTATTGCTAAGACTCCGCTGTCAGTCTGTCCGTCACCAGGCAGTATCCCACGAACCGTGATAGCTAGGCAGTTGAAATTTTCACAGATGATGTATTTCTGTTACCGCTATAACAAAAAATACTAAAAACAGAATAAAATAAATTTTAAGGAGGAGCTCCCGTACAACAAACGTGATTTTTTATAGATAATGGTACGGGACCCTTCGTGCGCGAGTCCCACTCGTACTTGAGTGGTTTTTTTATAACGACTTTCGCTGGCTTTTTCTGGTCTGTCGCGAAGATAGTTTTGGTATAAATGTTGATCATAAGTCGAAAAACTCAAATTCAAGAATATCGTTTTTGTATTACCAGTACCTTCTAGATAGCCACGAAATATCATGTAGAATATCGATCAACCGTTTTAATCGACAGTCATTTTAATTTATTTCAATGCTTTTCCACAGGCCTCCCCTCTTTAGGTACGAGAGGGTCTGAGCAATCGAAATGTCGAGCCCAAAGGGGTAAGGTACTTTACTTAAATAAGGAATTGCTTTAAATGTATGAGACTTTCTACTCAAGGCTATTAATAGCAAATGAGCCGAGGAAACTGTCGGGAAGCGGTCACCTTCGATAGACGTCAGAAATGCCAAAGACACAACTAAGTCGCTAGTCGCTACCTTTCGGTAAATACTTTTTTTAAACCACTTTCAATAGGTTTCATAAAAACACGCAAAAAATGCCTGCTTTATTTATACTTTCTCAAAGCAAGTAAGAATGCGCAGTAGTATTGATTCGACGCATACCTAATGCAATAAATATGCAACTTTGTTCAGATTGAAACGCATTTGATTATCCAGCTATTACGACGTTGGATCGATAACAATGCCGTGGAATAACTGTAATGTGGTCGTACCAGATGTTGGCTCTCAACTCAACAAGAGCAAACCAAATGTTTTTTAAGAGGGTTTATTTCAAAATAAGATATCTACATTAAAAAAATTAAAACGCGATGTTCTAGCTAAAGATAACATTCATCATCATCATCATGTCAGCCGAAAGACGTCCACTGCTGGACACAGGCCTCCCCCAAGTTGGGGGGAAAATGCCGTAGTCGCCACGCTTGGCAGGCGGGTTGGTGACCGCTTTTATACCCCATCCCATCCTCCGGTTTATCCCTTGGTCGCCTCTTACGACACCCACGGAAAGAGATTGGGTGGTGCTATTCTCGGCCGGAACCAACACAGCAAAATAAGATTAGCCTAACCAAATTCAATTAATGTTCTAGAAACAGATAAGAAATATAATCGTTTAATCAATAAAATCATGCGGCACCAGGCACACATGAAACTCCTTTTTTGGTTCCAATTGTTAAAGATTAGAAATTTTATTTTCGTCCTGTCAAACTAACAAGCAAATGACACGACGGCATGCCACCATACGTATCTGCATTACAGGCAGATAAAATGATTTCAATTGCTATAGATAATTACCGACACATTCTACGACTAAGTAGGGTAATGTTTTTCGCGCGTATGTATGTCAAGTAAGGCCATCGAGACGAGATAAAGAATGTAAACAAGCTTTCAGGAGTTCAAAACGTTTTTATTTGTAATTGTCACTTTGAACGCAATCCAAACAGTAATTAACTTCACGAAATGGCGGCCCTAAAGTTGACAACTTCAGTACTGACAGCTTTCCTGTACCACGAGTCACGCAACGACAGCCGTCATCGACCAACTGAAGATATTATTGCGTGCGAGAAATAAGGACAGACAATAATTGCTCGCTATCGCAAATATAACTTTGTAGCAAACGGTCAGTCTATTTGCATTCTTTATCTCGTCTAATTGGCCGTACTATATGTAGATAACTCCGTTCCATTGTTCGTAGATTGACAGTAGCCTAAACGGCTCGAACGATTTTGAAGACTGAGGTGTCGTTAGAATTGTTGGTTGTGGAAGTGACAAAGGCTATATTTTAATCCAAGTCATGAGGATAAAAAGAATAATGACATTAAAAAGATAACATTTTCATTGCATACAAAAGGCAAGCACAGATGCTACCTGATGGTCTCTGAAGCCCCAGATGTGAACAGTAGCCATCACTACAGAACACATCACGATAAAACGCGTCAGGCCTATTTGCAATCTTACGACGAACAGTTCCAAGTCTGTCTGTACAATTGACGTTAAAGTATTTATAATGGATTCAAGTCCCGTCACTCGCTTCGTGGTCACATGTCATACTGGCAGCCCTGGTGGCACAAGTAACCATGTAAGATGTAAGTTACACCTTCCAGCCAAGTGCGCGTGTAGTAGTGGGCTATCAAATTCGCCCCGTAACAACTCTAAGTGCAACTGCCCTGCTCCTAACTCGATGGCAACGGTCGATAAACCATAGCACAATACAAAAGATAAACAGCGAACATTCACTTAGATGTATTTAGATAACCTCCAACAAAGGCTTTGACATTGAACCTTTATGGGAACCAATTGTGACCATAGTTTCTTGATAAGCTAGGAATGAGCGATTGGCTACAGTGAAGGTTGTTGGTAATATCAAAGTCAAGGTCCCGGTAATTTTTACATAGTAAATGCTACTGCGTAGCTGGAGATAGCTTCCGCGAAAGCATTGCAAGCGAGAAATGTTCTTTATGGATTTCTCTATTCCAAATGGTCTAGTCTAGATGATATATTTGGTGACTCAATAAAATATATTTAACTAGCCAGCGACCCACAGTGGGTGGGGTCTCACGGGTGAGGAAATGTCTATACAGGGTGTCCCAAAAATAGCACGTCACAGTGACACTGGAGATTCCCCAGCTTTAGACGAACCAAACCAGCCTAACATGACCTCAGTAAAAGTTGCACCGTTTTCGAGTTATACCAATTTAAAGATTTTTCCAAATTTTCACCTCTTTTGACATTGTAAGTGCTCGCATTTACTGGGATAGCTTTAGAATTTAGTTTTTTTTATTTGTGCGCGTTTATGAATAGTTGATTAAGATGATAGAAGCATTATTATGTCAATAACTAATGTAAAAGTTGGAAAAATACTGCAATGAACTTGACTTAAATTATCATCAACATAGTAATTTAAACTTTGAACACCTGCCATAACTTTTTTTTACTACAAACGAAATGAGCAAATAACTTTAAAAACATGCGTATTTTATGCCAATTCTAAAATGGTATGACACATGATATCTTAATGCATAAAAGTAGGAATTCGTATGACATTTGCCAATATGGATCCTCGGAAATCAATGCTAATCATCTAAAAAATTATCTTGTACTCTACGATATCTCATTTGTTTGTGCTCCTTTGAAGAATATGATTGATTTTTGGTTGACCTTGGTTCAAAGATAATAAAAAACGGGTTTAATTTTCATTAGTTTTTACAGTAAATGTTCGAATTGTTTCCCTCCGACTCTTAGGCACAAATGGCATCTTTGAATAAAATTTCGGTTTCATTTTCGTAAACTGGTTTCCGATATGTCTCGGGCTGCATTGAAGACACGTCGCCGTAGTTCCTCTTCGTTACTTATTGGTTTTGAATAAATATTGTCTTTCAGAAATCACCAGAAAAAAAAAACATTTTACAAAGCGAAATCAACTTCCGTTAAGAGTGCCGAGTAGTCGTTTCAGTTCCACAAACAAAATCAGAGTCACGAAACGCAAGGTAACGAACTATGAGTAGTTTGGGTCACAGGGCTACAACTGCAATAAATTAATAAACTATCCTACAATTCTTTACATGATAAACTTGCAAAGCGGCTAATCGCGTTTCATTTGTTAGTTTGGTTGCCGGGATCCTTATTGGCAAATGTGATACGAATTCCTACTTTTTTGCATTAAGATATCATGTGTCACTCTGATTTTGTTTGTGGAACTGAAACGACTACTCGGCACTCTTAACGGAAGTTGATTTCGCTTTGTAAAATGTTTTTTTTTTGGTGATGTTTGAAAGACAATATTTATTCAAAACCAATAATTAACGAAGAGGAACTACGGCGACGTGTCTTCAATGCAGCCCGAGATATATCGGAAACCAGTTTACGAAAATTAAACCGAAATTTTATTCGAAGATGCCATTTGTGCCTTAGAGTCGGAGGGAAACAATTCGAACATTAACTGTAAAAACTAATGAAAATTAAACCCATTTTTTATTATCTTTGAACCAAGGTCAACCAAAAATCAATCATATTCTTCAAAGGAGCACAAACAAATGAGATATCGTAGAGTACAAGATAATTTTTTAGATGATTAGCATTGATTTCCGAGGATCCATATTGGCAAATGTCATACGAATTCCTACTTTTATGCATTAAGATATCATGTGTCATACCATTTTAGAATTGGCATAAAATACGCATGTTTTTAAAGTTATTTGCTCATTTCGTTTGTAGTAAAAAAAAGTTATGGCAGGTGTTCAAAGTTTAAATTACTATGTTGATGATAATTTAAGTCAAGTTCATTGCAGTATTTTTCCAACTTTTACATTAGTTATTGACATAATAATGCTTCTATCATCTTAATCAACTATTCATAAACGCGCACAAATAAAAAAAACTAAATTCTAAAGCTATCCCAGTAAATGCGAGCACTTACAATGTCAAAAGAGGTGAAAATTTGGAAAAATCTTTAAATTGGTATAACTCGAAAACGGTGCAACTTTTACTGAGGTCATGTTAGGCTGGTTTGGTTCGTCTGAGGCTGGGGAATATCCAGTGTCACTGTGACGTGCTATTTCTGGGACACCCTGTATAGAAAACCACATCGCAATCCTTCGTTGTTCCCCGCAACATCAATCTGAAAAATAGATTAGTCTATAAGGACACAAACATACTATACATCCCAAAAACTACCCTCTTTAAATTGTGGATTATGAATTTTTATTTTACGGCAATGCAATCAAGTTACGAAGGTACTCAGATACTTTAGAGGAATATTGATCGGAAAATGTCACTATGCAAAATAATAAGCAAAAAGCCCAACTAACAAGAGTATAAATTACCAACCAACCCCACCCAAACTTAATTAATTAACTTAGTGCCAAGTACGAGTAAGCGACCACTTCCAATAACGAGTATCCGAACGTCAGGTAATTAGGGTAATTTTTCCTTTATTCTAATTAAGCAGATTAGGTTTATGCTCCTGCCTTCCTGTTGTTATTCATTCGAGTGCGAGCTAATTTGCGACCGGAAACGATAGTACCCAATGGCTTTGCCTTAATAATACATAATATTTGATAAGCTATGACCCAAAGAATCCTAATAATAGTACGTTTTAATAATTTCCGCAATAATGAGACAGTTTTCCTGTGTGGATTGCAAAGATTCGAAAATATTTTTGAGTAAGAAGCCCTGTTTCCATTCTTTATCGCATCGAAGTCAGTCAGTGTCTTTTGTCAATGAGAAAATAATATTACAGAAACCGGACAGGGTGTTTAAAACCTTAAATATAAAAAAATACATTAATTAATTAATTAATTAAAACTTTATTGCACAATACACAATTTTCATTCATGCACTGGTAGAGAACCAGTCAACCATTAAGCCAAACAGAGACAAGTAAAGGTTGGTGCTAAAAAATAATTCATTTGGTGCTACCACAGCGCTAAGCTGTTAGGTGTGGCTTGAACCGTACGCCGTACTTGAGCGAACCTTAGCAAACCTAAATAATAGGTATAAAAAGTATTCTAAGCAGCGTTAATTCCGCTTTAAATGCATAACCAAGTCAACACTTAAAGTTCTTGAAATCAAAAAGGAAGAGAAGTTTGGTAACGCTCTTCTAACGCATCAACTTTTCCAGAAATATCCTCAACAACTCACCAAGACCAGTTCAGTGCCAATGACACAGCTTGCGTTTTAATATTACATATACCGTCTAGTTTATGGGAGCGAATGCATTTGTACCCAGCCGAGTGAAAGGCGGCATTCCTGATCGTGACCCCGCCATTGTTGATGTAATCTAGCTGAGGATGATTGACGACGCGAGTAATGACGCGCTGGGAACCAACGAGTACACTAAAGCTGCTTATCTGGGTTATAACTTGGTTTATTCTCTAAGAAACTCTACTAAATCACACAGAACGTCAGGAACAGGAGAAGAAATAAATAAAAAAGGACGCAAAAGCAGCAGAATTGAAACAGCTATAGTAGAAAGATGGAAAATGGCACTTACCTATGTTAACCAAACGATCTAAAGCCGTAAACTAATCTTACGTAAAGTGCCCGTTTCGAAACGCTTCAGAGATGACAGTTTCCAATGATGACATTTAGTTTGAAGTTGAAGTATCTTCAAACAGACATACATCCATCACTTAAGAGGATTGTGAAGATAAAAATTTCCATACAAAATGCGAAAACGTTTCTCTACCCTGAAACATAGTACTACGATTATAATGATTTTTGAATATGTTGTATATTTCATGAAAAACTATGTATGTACGTTTCCTGTCCAGGAAAATACTTACCTTAGAATGAAACAAATTTAAAAAACAAAAAACAGAAACGTACAGACCTAGTTTTTTTTTATAATAACAACAACACATTCAATAGTCGTGGAGATCGGACTTTATTTAGGAGGCGAGAAACGGAGGTAAATTTGTATGGATTTTTTTGACAGATGCGGGATTTTAGCGGCGCTTCTCAATCCTCTTAAGACCTGTTTGTTAATGCGGACCATAAAAAGTATAGAAGGTAGGTACTGGAATAGTTTGTAAACGTTGTTCGGTGAGAAGGTGGCCCTTGCGAGCCAGCCAATTCCTGCAAGCTCCCTTCCAGTAACCACACTATCGCAAATCCAAAACTACCAGTTCCCGATTCCGATCGCATTCAACGAAAAGAAATTAAGGAACTAATCAAACTTCGCACATCCCTAGTCGCAGCACGGGCCGGATTCGGTCCCGGACCCGGACCGGCACGTGGCCGACGTGAGCGGACTTCTGGAAACTTCGCCCGAATTGTGCATGGAAACGACACGAGTTCGAGACTTGGCTGCTGTAAATAGAATTAAAAGAACGTGACGGCGGTCTCGTGCCGCGGTTTTAAATGGAGCTTTTAGCTACTTAATATGGCAGAATCTTTTCAGTTTCGTGTTTGAATAATTGCGCGTGATCATGTCACACCACAATTACAAGTAATTTGTACTGTTATTTAATCTCACACGCCGTGACGTGAGTGCGTTCATTTTGTTCTGGCAAACCATTGTTGTGGCTTTACCACTGTATTGAAAGACTAAAACTATCTTTCAGTCATATTTTATAAGGAAAAATTTGCACCCGCATCAGGTATCACAAGTACGCTGCAGGCTTTGAGGAGAGTAAGCTTATTTTTTACACTATAATATAATGCTCGGTTTTTGTCTGCCCTTAATAAACCTTGTTTTTCTTTCTTCCTTTAGAGTCCCCTAAGTCGTATTGATTTGGAAAAAAGACGTCGACGTTGATTCAACGGAAACACGTTCATTCAACAATATTTTAGGTATATGCGAAGATGTGTATTTTTGTCCTTCTTTCACGTGAAGACAGAGAACAGAATCGTGTAACTTTTTGCACGTTTGACAAAATCTCGTGAACGATGGAAATACTTTTGTATAAATACATACATACATACCTTCACGCCTGTAATCCCAGAGTGGGCTAGGCAGAGCTTCAGAATTACAACTTAAAAAGTTGTTGATAATTCAGTAACCACAATTTGCACAAATAGGCTAAGATGTTTACCAGCATATTAGTGACGATTGTATAAATACCTAATAAATATTTAAAATACGATTAATTTTCTCCGTCGCATCAGTGTCAAACTTTCATCGTATTGTTTTTGGCCTATATGTACCTACTAGCTTTCGCCCACGACTCCATCCGCGTAGAAATCATTAATCGCTGCTCCCTCGGGAACTGTTCAATTTTCCGTTATAAAAAGTATCCTATGTCCTATTCCTGGACCTAACCAATATGTGTCCCAAGTTTCATCTCGATCCGTTGAAAGACAAACATACACGCTTTCATATTTATGTAAAAGTAAGTATTATATATGGATGCAGGGTTATTTATTCCCTCTTAGAGGCTTAACGCATGGCCCGATTTCGACAAACTGGATATCATTAGATTTGTCTTAGCTTCGCGAGTTTCAGCGGGTATTTTAATTAAAAAAAAAGGTCGAAATTAAAAATATTCAGTCGGGTTTAAAAAGCTTGCTTAAAACTTGTAAGACTTGTTTGTAGTGAGAAGGCAGGCAAGCAAGCGGGTCACCTGATTGTAAGTGATCTCTGCAACCCATAGACAACCGCTACTCCAGAGAAATCGCAAGTACGACGACATTTAACAAAGACAAACAGATACAGATAAAGCGCTAGATAGTGGTTTACAATATTCCTCGCAATACGAGAATATGGCACAGCTAAATCGCTTAAGACTTGCGACTGCATACGTTTCAGTACCCTGTCACAGCTAATGAAAAATTCAAACCACTCTTACATACGTTACGTATTAATTAATACGTAACTGCGACAAGGTATCAAAAATACAGCTACTCTGAGTTCAACTGAACAAATAGATGACCATCGTAACTAACATTCAACCTTACGCATGTCTTGGATTCATTAAAAATTTGACGTGTTCGCGTCTATTTTGTTCTGAATCATGGTTATTATACCTGAAGATCGCATTACTCGAATTAGGTAATCCTTGTTCCATCTAACACAAGGATTACCTAATGTAAAAGTGTGTTTGTTTGTTCCGTTTTCTCGGTTCATCGTCTCAACCGATCGATTCCAATTTGGTAGATATATATAGTTTCTAGCCTGGAGACGGTAACAGGATAGGTACTTCTTTATCCTGGAAAATTAAACTTTTACGTGCAAAGCCGCGGGCAAGGGCTAGTTACGTATAATAATCCAACAGCATCACTCTTGCGATCCATAATCAGAGACACGAATTCCATCATAACTCCAGACAAAACAAGAGAAAAAGCTTTCAACTTGCAGAGCCCAACTTAAAGCGTCTTACGAGATCTTCATCGTGCTTGTTTTACAACCGATCTCACCACGCCTTGAGAGCAAGAAGGATGGCATTAGTGGTGTTTTGGTTTTGTTGCGCTGCGCGGGCGGCGACCCGGTCGCTGACCGTGCCCTTCGCTATTGTTGCAACCTGACCGGTCCTACGGGACCAGTGCACTATGCGGGGTGTATTCTCATTCCTCATGCGCGCGCACAGTGCAACCAGGTTAACTTGACCCTTGAGCTCATAAGGATTGTGCGGCTGAACATGTCTACAACTGCGGTACAGGCAAGTGTATTGGTGAGGTCACGCGAAATACACATAACCGCACAATAAAGTATGATTCAAATATATTATGGCCTTATCTTTTGATCTGACATTTGAATTTGACAGAAACTGGCGAAGCATTCTTTACAACATAAAACAGGTTCAAACGTTTCTAAATTTGCTCTAGTCTCGCTTTTTAGGGATCCGTACCCAAAGGGTGAAAACGGGATCCTATTACTTATCTGTATGTCTGTCACCAGGCTGTATCTCATGGAACATGATAGCTAGGCTAAAAACAGAATACTCCCTCCCTCCCATTCAACAAAAGTGTTTTTTTGCCATTTTATGCCCAAAATTAATAACGGCAACTGGTATAGTGTCTAATGTTGTATAGACAATGGTATGGAACCCTCCGTGCGCGAGTCCGACTCGCGCTTGGCCGAATTTTTGTACTATATCCAGGCCTCTATTATAGGCAGAAAAACCATATTGTCTTTAACTTATCTTATTGCCAACGTTTTGATAGCTCTTATAAGTTATTACCAGGGGTCGGACAAAAAGTGCGGACGTCAAACCACTTATAGGATGATTTCACATTGTATTTTTGATTTGCATAATCAATTATTATTACCTGTGTAGTCAATGGGTTAGAATAGTGCCACTCCATGTCTTCTCGTGGATGTCATAAGAGACGACTAAGGGAATAATTTCATAAAATAATAAGTATAATAACATCAAGGTTCGCAGAGATTTGTTCTAATTAAATTTAAATAATCGTACCTTATGGTAACAAGTTTTGTGATTTTTTTTTTATTCACTACATCACCCTACCACTTGTATTATTAATTCCATGGATTTATTTACGATTATTTTGTTACTTCATTAAAACTTCTTCGTTACTGCATGTCACACGGAAGTTTAAATACAAACATCATCCTGTGTGCAAGATTAGGTACGTAAATTTTACGTCATCCGCACTTTTTGTCCGACCCCTGGTTATAACACATCAAAGACCATGGTTTTTACCGGCTAGAATAGAGGCCCATTGTATTGCAGTGTGTATTTGTCAAATAAATGTTATGAATTTGAGTGTTTATGAAAAAAAGAGATAAACATATAAATTAACTGTAAGTGTAAGTGAAAGAGTCCAAAATCAAGCGCAGGAAAACGCCAAGAGTTTAACTCCGTATGAGTCGAATACGCGAATGAGCTTCTTCTCCTCGCTGAGAGGACCTCCGCTTATGACTGTGCCGAGCTTGTACATATTTGAGGTTGGTAAGTATGTTAGGAGTAATGCTGGAGACTTCCTGGAAAAACAATGGATAGGGCAGCGGAAATGTAACCGTAGGGAACAGCATTTAGCCACTACTCGACAACGCCTGCAGAAGTGCAATAGGTCGCTGCACGTCATGGGTCAGCTAATATTTAATAAAATACCGGTCCAAATGAGGGACTGCACATCCATACCTAGTTTTGACCGGAGACTTACAAACTGGCTGACACGGAGGGCTTACTATTCCGTGAATGATGATGTTACCTTGATGACATTGACTTTAAATTATTTTATTTTGACACATTACTTTTTAAATTTAGTGAGTGACTTTTTGTATTTATTTTGTAATTATTTATATTATTATTTTTGTGATTTATTTTTACTTTTTACTGCATAAAGTACATATTATGAATTATGAATTATTATTATAAATCCATTACAAGTTCATTCTGGACCAAAGGCAATCGGTATTCGGTAAACATGTCGACGGTGAGGTCCTTGCGAGAATAACACCCGCACAATATGCAGAAGTATGCAGGTGTGGCGGAAACCGACTGGTATTCTTGAGGATTAATTAAGATGAAAAAGTTGCAGGGCGGCTTTAATGGAATTACGACAGTACGATACGACCAACCGGTTCTAATAAATAATAAGATGCACATGCGCGACAAGGAAAAAATGCTACACTGTTGACTCAGGCTACTTCAATACTAGACGGGAAAGAGGTAGGCTAACTGATTGAAATAATACAATTAGGTACGATCAATGGGATCCCCTTGAAACATCGACACTCATCTGATCGAATGTATAATTATTTATTTTTCACAACACTGCTCGGAAATATGGCCATAGATGCTCTTGTTTGGGGTCACAAAACGTCACTTATAAGGACAGACCAAGAATGTTTTTGTCGGCATTTGCTGATTGGTCGAGAACATTGTTGTCCAACTTTAATAACCAATGAAAATCAATCAATCAATTTTTGTGTCATAGCTCCTTAAAATGAAAAATTGGAATCGACCAATCATAACACACCATTTTGTTTCGTAAAATATTAGGTGTATTTTTGCTAAAAGATACACAGACTAAAAACTATGTCACTGCTTTTTTTTTATGTAATTCAAACTTGGCCCCTAATCTCGAACCACTAGAGATAAAATTACATGGGAGATAAGGCGAAACAAATACAATTTTATATGGAGTTGACATATTCATCTCGAATGTTAGTTTATTAATCTCAAAAGCCACGAGAATAGGGGTCCAGATTTAAAAAAAGTTATCTATGGTAAAATTGGTGATAATACATACAGCTTCTATTCTACTTTTGAAAAACCGACGCCATTTGACTAACACTATTCACATTAACATGAATTAAAATTTGAGTTTTGAATATGAATTTTTATTTTATTTCCTCTCAGTAGTTGTGAAAAGCACTATGTCTGCCTCGGTAGAAAGTGCAATTTATGGACTCGTACACTAGAGGGCCTCAACAACGTTTCGGCCCTTTATATGACTCGTCCAAAAATCTCGTACTTTCTATCCTCTGCAACAATGTACTATATTTATTTTTATGGCATAGGATGGCAAACGAGCACACAGGCTACCTGATGGTAAGTGGAGACTGTGACCCATAGACATTCGCATTTACAAGACCGCAATCCTAAGACTGCTAATGCGTTGCCAACCCTGAGGACTAAGATGGAATGCCTCTATGCTAGTCATTTCACCGGCTGTCTTATCCCCAAACCGGAACATAACAATGCAAACACTGCTGCTTGACGGTAGTTTAATGGATAAGATGGTGGTACCAACCCGGACGGACCCTGCACAAGGTCCTCCCACAAGTAAATCCCATCCCATAATGTCATCGAAACCTAATTTCTTCAGAAACCTTGTTGTTTTTAGGTTATTTTAAGCATGGGTTACGTAGGTAGGTTGGTAGACCTGTGACCACCAAAAAATCATAACTCCTGCACATGTAAATGCCTGTCGATGAAGTGAAGATTCGGTGAAGTAACACATTCTATGAAAGGAATGCTGGTGATACGAGGGTAACCCAGACAACACAACAGTGCAAGAGGTCCTTATGAGAACCAACATTACACGAGAAAGATACATAGCCCAAGGTATTTTTGAGAGACATTGCGCTGTAGGTAGATACCATCCCGCCATGATGTATAAACATTAGCCGTTTACGAACGAACCTGATACCGTATATTATTTTATGAGCTGTCAAATATACCTTTCACTGGCTGGAACTTGGCAGGTTTAACAGTTCATAATACAGCCTCAGTATACCTGTGTGTTTTATTCTGTGAGGTTTATAACAGGTTGGGAACATACCAATCATTTCTGCAGGCAGGAATCCTGCACGCCCCGTGCCGCGAACCTGTTTGACAACCACTCGAAACTAGTCAGATTTGAACGCAGTTCCTCCCAGAAGTATTGGTTGTTTATGTTGAAACTAAAGGATGACCATGCGCGTAGTATGCGTAAGGTTACGAAAAAACAATCGTCCACTTACACATCCAAAACTTCGGAGTTTCTCTGCGAAATTAAACCATAAATGCGGCGATTGCAGAAGAACCAAGTTACAGATTTGCAAACCTCCACTGAAGTGAAGTGGCAGTAGACCGGGCACACGGGCGGTAAGGTTCTTGAGTGGCAACGAAAAGTGATGGCAAATGACCGACAATGTGGAGGGGAACTAATGGATTCGAGTAGCACCAAAACGGACCTTAGGGAAGGTCTACATCAAGCAGTGAACGTCTTTCAAGTGATATGATGATGACATCGGAGAGACATTACCCTCTATCTTAGGCAGTCAGCAGTCTAACAATAGATGCTTTATGTATTGCGCCATAATTCGTTATTAGTTACGATGTTTATTACCTTGCCAGCTACTGTTAGTTTCAGCCTTACCTAACATAGAAAACATTAACTCATTAATGGTTGTTTTCTGCGACGCGATGCGTAATTATGCGCATATTTCCTCTTAGTTATTTTCTACATAAATAGAAGGACTTATATGGGCAGTTCAATAAATTGCAGAAGCACAAAACGCTATTTGTGGACTGTATGTGGATATTATTTCAAGAGTTATTATTCCATTGAGGATGTAGGATTCATTTTATGGTTTTATATGGAGGTACGGACACACGCTGAGTAGGCATCAAACCGAACTACTCTAGGCTTGTACTATGTATGGGTGGGTAGTACCACAACATACACAACGACAACCATTATACATTGAAAAAAATCCAAGAATTAGAAACAAACAGCTGTCGCTCTGTAGTTGAACCCGGGACCGCAAGCTTCGTAGGCAGGGTCACTATTGACTAGACTAAAAGCGTCGTCGAACTTCGTCGTCAACATGTCGTCTTGTGGATTGATCATAATCACACCGACTTGCGCAAAAGACGCGATCGGCCATTGGTCGTTTTTAGTGATGGGCCGCGGTAATATTCCCGTTACCAGTAAGTTTCCGTTTGGGAATATTCCCAGTAAGTTTCTAATGTTACCAGTAATATTCCCAAAAGGTGGGAATATACTATACTGGTGATTTATATGAGATTTAATGATTATATAGTTAGTTAAATAAGCAATATGCATAGATATATTCCTTTCTCTTTTACACATATCACCTTTTTTCTCTTTCACACAAACTTCTTATCTGAAATGGCACAAACACAAAGGACTTAGTTTTGCCCTTGACTCGAATCAGTGCACGTGCTTTTTGTGATGATAGTGAAAAATGTGATAATGATTACTAAGCTTAAAAAAAATCTAAAAAATAAAAAAAAATACAGTAAAACAAATTCTTAAAACTAAACCTAAAACCTAGTGTTACCTCCCCAAGCCCTAATTACAGCCTCCATGCTATCCTTCATTGACCTCACCAACTGCAACGTCACGATTCGTTCTTGAGGAATGTCACTCCACTCCTCGACGACGGCGTCCCGAAGCTGTTCAAGGGTAGCAGGGGCAGTATCACGAGACCGCACCCGGCGTTTCAGATCATCCCAAAGGTGCTCTATGGGGTTCAGGTCAGGACTTCTCGCTGGCCACTGCATCACGGGGATCCCAACCTGATCCAAGTAGTCCCGAACAATCAACGTCGTATGAGAACGGCCGTTGTCGTGCATGAATGTGAATTCAGGCCCGACAAAACCAGCATACGGGACCACGTGGTCCTCCAGGATCTCTGTGATGTACCGATGAGCAGTCAGGGACCCCTGGCCACGTCCACCTCCAGTGCGGGAGACGCACACAAGGTCGGTTTTGCCCTGGATTGAAATTCCGCCCCAGAACATGCAGGATCCTCCTCCGTAGCTGACGGTTTCTTCAAAGCAGGCTTGTGAGTACCGTTCTCCCTGCCTCCTGTACACTCTTCTACGCCTATCGTTGCAGAAAAGGCATACCCTCGTCTCGTCGGAGAAGAGGACAGACTGAAGTCTGACTCGCCTATGCTCTGCTGTCAATTTGGGGCCCGTAGCAGCCCTACGAGGCAGGATTTTCTTCTCTCGCAGCCTTCTTCTTACTGTGGAGACGCTCACCGACGTCCTCCGAGCTGTTCGGAGCTGCTGTTGCACCTCAACAGCGTTGGAGAATCGGTTACGCAAACACGTTGACACAATATAGCGGTCGTCTCTATCGGAAGTGAAACGTCGTCTCCCAGATCCATGCTTCCTGATGTAGCCTCCAGTCTCCTGGAACCGCTGGGATACTCGTTTCACCCGGAAACGGCTTATGTTGAGTTGTCGAGCAACATCAACCTGCCGTAGTCCTGATTGCAGTAGTGCTACCACTTGAGCTGCTTCTTCTGCCGTGATATCCATTTTTCAGATTTTTCAGAGTTTTCTCTTACTGGAGCTGTTCAGGTGTGACTTCTGTGATGTCTGGATAGCAAATTACCCATAATTCATTTTTACCCCCCCTTTTATTCGTGTTCAGGGTGACACAAGTAGTGAGTCCTCTAATGAGTTTTCCATCACTTTTTTTTAAAGACCCTAACGTGTCGTGATCATTGTTTTTACGAAAAAGAACGATTCGCGTTTTTAAAGTTGATTAACTGTGCTTTCAAATGATACTAATATTGGTAGGGTACCATAAATAAGTTAAGAGCATTATTCGCTTGAAATTAAAATTTCAAAAGGTGCGATTTTTTTGACGCCTTGTGTATTTGTATAATTAAACTGATTTTCCGACATTTTCTTTCATTTCGATCGAAACTAAGATGTTTTTACCGTGATTTAAGTGTACTTGGCCATAATTACACGATGGGAATATTCCCAGTAACATTGGAAAAATACCTGGTAATTTTGGGAATATTCCCGGTAACATTGGGAATTTACTTTCTGGGGGGGAGCTCCGTATTTTTTTTTATTCTAAATTGTTCCAATGTTCACCAAATAAGCATAAAACACAAAAAAAATATTACTTTATAATTCAGTTTTTCTATATTTCCCTAAATTTCCAATACTTGGAAATATTACTGGTAACATTACTGGGAATATTCCCGCGATGGGAATATTCCCGGTAACGACCCATCACTAGTCGTTTTTGACGCATAGCAGCATAATTTCCGCAGCGGCATCGTACTTCAAGCCCCAGCAAAGGGAACCTTAAAACTAAAACTAAAAAACACTATGAATGGATCTATATTTATATATGTAAACGTAAACAAAGCTATTTTCATGCCTGGCGTCACTACAGCACAATTACACGTACAATTGTGCAGTAAAACGTAACGACGCTCATCATTCCGGCAGTAAACATCTGATAATAAAATATTACCACGAGAATCTACGCCGCAATTCTCTGGCTACCTGACTTAGTATTACCAGATCAAAAAACATTCAAAGAATATAAATACATTATTAAGTGAAATTACTTCATTTATTTCAAACCCCAAAAGTGATCCACAGATTTGTTAGTAAAAAATAACAAGGTAAGATACAATTAAGATATCACAAGCATACCTATTAAAGATAAAATACGTAATATTTGATAAATATTTTAAACACGTTGAGTTCTTTAAAAAGCAATGAATTATTATTCTTTCTTCATTTGTGATAGATAGATAAGATAGATAAACATCTTTATTTTCCACAAACATGACCACCACTGATCATACGACGCAGTCCCGAAATTTCTGGACGAGTTCGGAATCTTCCAGCCGTATGGCAACTCTAACCTGATTCCTGATTCAGCATCCAAATATACCCCGGCAATTCCTAGCCAAATAAACACTATACTTCTCCCCTTCTAGCATTAACAGACACCAGAGACGGAATTAGTTTAATACGATATTGGTGACGTCCGTTTCATTGAGTGCGCGGCAGTGCTCTGAAATCAATGGATGTGCTAATATGGTAGTAAGAGTAGTTGGGGAAATGCCAAAAATATGTGACGACGAGTGACGGATGATGTGAGAAGTCTACCTATAGTATTTGATCAAAGATCGAAATCGAAGTTCAAAACTTGCGTTAAAGACTTCTCTTTCTTTTCTGATTGTCTCGATTTCTCAATCACTAGTGAAGGTAAGCAAATAGCATAGCATCGATTAAGATAAGAGTATTCCAGACGAGGAAACTACTTTTACAAGCTTTCTTTTTTTCTTTGTGATATTTCGGTTCACAATTTATCTTAAGTTTTAACTACTTGCTGTCATCCGTTGGCCCATGACACAACATAATGGTGCCCTGGAGCTGGTCTGATGATGAGCTGAATTTTAACTGTAATTCGTTGGACTGGTCCTGAAGTCCAGTTGTGGTCTATGCGAGGAAAAAGATTACGAAGACGCAATGGATTTTTTGGACAAAAATATATTATAATATTAAAACCAAACATTGATATAACTTTAGAAATAAGTACCTACTCAACGGCAGTGTATCCCTTGTGCCATTATTACGCGGCATCTTCCTACGAATCCTATATAAATATAATCGCACATACATACATACATACATACATAAACTCACGCCTTCATTCCCAGAGTGGGGTAGGCAGAGCTAAAGAATTACCAACAAGTCTTAAAACTTCTTGATAATTCTGTAACCACATTTTGCACAAGTAGGCTAAGATGTTTCCCAGTTTATTAGTGACAGGTGGCAAGGCCATCGCCTAACAGTACTACAAGCCTTAATCGCACGTTATAATATAATACTACACCTTAGACGGAGCAGTTAAATTTAACGAGAAAATTAGACGCAAGGGTGGTCACCCTAAATTCTCAAAAAGTATTCAGAAACTCATTTTCACATCCATAAAACCCAGAATTTCCATATGAATGCAATGCGGCGCGCGGCGGACCCTGCCAGCATCGATTCGCTCCTGCGAAATGCGACATTCTCAATGACAAACGTGAGCTCAAGATACTCCAGGGTTTAGATGAACATATAGAAATTGCAAAACACCATTTTAAACGTACAGTCAACAGCATAAATAAGTGATCATTTATGTACCTTGACACTTTAACATTGTGTTTGAAATGTTGTACAAAATTGTAAAACGATTGAAGGCGACAAGGTACAGAAATGATCACTTATTTATGCTGTTGACTGTACACCATTATATACGCATTGACTTGAAGTCTTAGAACATGCGTTCTTTTCTTGAATAGCAATAAGTGTTGAGTACCATTTCTTTTCTTAATTAATGGCTTTTAGATCACCATGAGTGTTATAGAAATAAAGGACGGATTAAACAGAAGCACATGGGGTTAGCTCCACGCGCTTCTGTCAAGTCCTCCAGTGCCATTTATTTAGGTGCGCTTACGTGTACCTACAGGGATCTAAATATTAACCATTGTTCGGAAGTGATTGCAGCAAGCAGAGAACATTTCTTCTTGTATTTGTTTATCTGTTCTTTGTTATGCATGTCACGAATAAATTATTTTCTTTCTTTCTGTCTTTCTTTATACGTAGGGCTCCAACAGTAGATGAATGCACCGTCGGCCGGTCTGTCACGGCGGCCCGGAATAGCCCTGGCGGCGCGCCAGCGGGAAACGGAAACGACGCGCGACGCCGGACGCCAATAAACTTGATAGCGATACGAATACGGATCAATGTGTTATACCTACTAATATAACCAATCGTTCTTCGGAAGCCATGGGAAAGCTATGGTTCATGTATTGACCATGCAAAATGTTAAAAAATCTAAATCTACCAATCCAAACCATGGATTTTTTAATGTACAGAAATGTCAGGAAACAGGTCAACAAACCATTAACTTGTAAAAGAACGAGTTCGGTCGGGTTGTAAAAAATATAAAAAATAATCAAATCACTTTTACACGTGAGTTGGGTTTAATAGTTCAAAGATAGAGGTCACAAGGAAACAGATACACCTCGTAATTGCATCTAACAATTTTTTTGACATTTGTGATTCAAGACTACCTATTATATTTTACTTATCATATAAACATATACAGAATTACCTACAACTTCAAAAACCTGTTGTTAATTATTATATGTAAGTATATACAATTATTTTATTACCTTCAAGGACATTTGAAAAAAAGGAAGGGTTATTTTCACCACAACAAAATAGAAAAAGTTTAGCAATAATAAAAAGCTCCTATGAATCTCTACGAAGCAAAAACGCTAGTGCAAAAAAAATGAAGATTGCTTCTGTTAGGTACCAAGCCGAGACGGACAAAGGTATACCGGTGGACGGGGGAATTGTGAGCGAGTTCCCTGTTTCGTGTAAACATAACGGTAAAGACAGGTAACGTAACGGGATACCATAACTGCGCTGGCAGGTTTTAATTCGAGACTTTGACCGTACCAACAAATGTCATAATAAGGAAAAAAATCTTCAAATTTAATAAAAAGTCAATATAAAAACATTATAGCTGGTAGAATAAAAAACAAAAAAGCAAAAATAAATCATGATGCCTCCTGTGAGGATTGAACTCACGACCCCTGGTTTACGAGACCAGTGCTCTACCACTGAGCTAAAGAGGCGATGATTACCCGCGCCAAATATTTGATGGTATTCTATTAGCTCACAAGATAACGCTTTGTGACGTCGTTTAGAATTTGTTAATGCCGTTGTTATAATTTATAATTGTTATAAATTTATAATATGATCAAGATATCAAACTAAATACGTAAAATATCTAAATCGAGTAAGAATTAAAATACGTTGAAAAACAAATTAAAATAAAATTGAGCTATTAATGAAAATACATGATTAGTGATAAGGATAACGGTGTTATTGAAGGGTATTGTAAAAAAAATCACTTAAGTAAATACACTAAACGAACATACCTTAAAAACGGAGTTTCCTCATCTGAAACAAAAATATTTATTTGTTCACTAATCAACACCCACAATTTATGTAATATAAGTATTAATTTGCTTTATGAAAAATAAGAAAAATACAAAAAGAACTGCCGAAACCAGGGATCGAACCAGGGACCTTTAGATCTTCAGTCTAACGCTCTCCCAACTGAGCTATTTCGGCCAGTTGATGGGAGGCTCAAAATCACAGTTACATTCCAAAGCCAGTCAATAATACAATTATTCTTTAAAAATTGTCTAGAATTACAAATTTATATAATTTAATGACATCATAAAACGTTTAAGGAGTCAGTTAACTTGGAAATGAGAAATAAAATCAGTATTCGTAAAGTTCCACTTGGGCACCGTACCAATGGCGCCACCTATCCGAGTACTGCTGAACTACTAAAAGACACTGTAGGTGACGCTTTTACAGATTTTATGAACAGTAGGTATAAGGTAACTTTGATCACAGTTTACTATATACTCTTTGATCCACAGTTGATACCCATTCATAGAAGCATATTTAAATCTCAAAGGTTATATGTTAGAAGTGTAATACAATTCATATAGTAGATGTGCCTTATTTCTGTAGGAGGGAGCATTATCTGCCCATTAGGACTGTGTTTGTGTAATCTTGTAGTCGCTCATGCATGAGTACCACCAGTAACACTCAGCAATTAGCACGAGATCAGAATGAATGAAATGAATTAAAAATGAAAAGTTCAAGCCTAACTAGTTTTTTTGGTAATGTTCAGTAGTGCACTCAGATGTTAAATGTAAAGTTGTTGTTTACCAGGCATGGGGTCTGCCTGTACGGCCTGGTCCTTCGCCACCTCTCCCATGTCGTCCAGAACCACTCCACAACTCTTGTACAAGTTACTACGGAGTTTCATTAGCTTGTCGGTCTCACGGAATGCTTTGATCTCATTCTGAAAAAGAAAATAAATTTTATGAGCTGTGAGCTATACCGGCTCCCAGTATATGCAATACACATTGAAATGGCCACCCTCAAATGAGATGTTATCAATCTTCATTACTGCCAATATGAGTTTGGTTTATTAACAGGACTGTAAAGCAACGCTGAAATCATGTCGCTGAAATAATGCTCTGGGTGATAACGTTCCACACCCCCTAATAGGGGGTGTGCCCTATACCAAAAGATAAAAACAAAACTGTTAACTTACTTTTAATTCCTTCAGTCTGATGTGAGACCTGCTAGAATAACACTCTCGGACGTGGGACTCCGACCACTCGTCTCCTTTACTGCTCACCACAATGGGTGCCGAGCCGCGAGCCCTAACACTACGCCCGTACTCCACAGCCCGAGCTCTCGACGCTTGCGGCGGAGACCTCGCTTTACCTGGGTCTAACGACTTCAAAGTTCGTTTAGGCTTTACTAAAGGTCTAGTTTTAACGCCCATTTCTGGCACATAATCATTCAAAACAGTCGGAAGCTCATTGAAAACACTAGAACTCAATGCAGATACAGATGGTTTCGCGCCAACCCCCACTGACGACAACACTTCATGCCGCGCTACGTTCGAACTAGATCGAAGACTGGAACGTGACCGGTTGAATACCCTAGACATCACTCTGTCGTAGTTTCTGCTTTTTTTACGCGGATCCATAAAATTTGCGTCGAGTGGCGCTATTTTAGAAGATTCAAAACAGAATTATTGTTGTGACAGCTGTGTGTATTCTGTCATCCATGAAATTTACCACAGATAAAGACAAAGCAGAAACTTTTACGGGAAACACTCCAAACACGCAGAAACAAAACGTTGAATTAGATAACTGCGGATAATAGGCAGTCATTTGTACAATTTAAAACCACATATCTACATAGAACATGGTTGTTAGTACTATAATCAGTAATCATTACAATATTTTAAACTAGGTATGACTTCTCTTAAGTTTCCCTAAAGAATAATAAGGGTGCCACAACTTTGGGACATAGCAGGGTAGTGTAAACCCACACATATTGTATACATATCAAATCACACCTGTTTCCCAGAGGGGTAGACAGAGACCACTTCTTTCCACTTGCTATGATCTTGACAAATTTATTTTGCTTCTTCCACATTCATACATATGTTGAGTCAAGATCAACATATTGTATATTGTACAAGAATAAAACCATTTTTGTTATATTTATTTTAATAAAAGTTAGTTTTAACATTTAAATTATTCATTAACAAACCAATGCCTACTTAAAGTTAATAGGTTCTCTAGCAAATGCAACACATCACTTTCCACCGAGGAGCTCCTTATACTTGACCTCATACACCCCCCTGGCTTCCATGTGGAACTGTTCACACATTGCTGTAATCTGCTTGTTCACATTGAACACTAAATCTTCAGACACTCCGGTTTGTTTCTTTGCCTTCTTAATAAAGTCATTCTGTACATCCTTGATGGTGTCTCTACAATCTATGTACAGTGCTTTAGCATTCCTTGCCAACTGCTCTCTGTGTTCCTTTGTGACTTTAGGTACAGGTACAAACAGGGTTGTGCCATCCTGTTGAGGATTTAAGTTCAAACCTGATGTTTGAATAGATTTTAAGGCATCAGGAATTGCTTGTGGAAATGAGGAAAAGTTTATAACAATAGTTTTGGGATTTTTCTTCACTATTTGTGCCAATTCTTGAAGCTCGTACACTTTCCCGTCAAATTTAACTGAAAGAGATTCAATTGAGCCG
Source organism: Acleris emargana (assembly GCA_927399475.2). NCBI lineage: Eukaryota > Metazoa > Arthropoda > Insecta > Lepidoptera > Tortricidae > Acleris > Acleris emargana. The sequence continues at coordinate 1,092,892 of OV656849.1, forward strand.
GTTGTAGAACGCAACGATAAGTTTTTCGCATAGTCCTCTTTCATGTCTTCTATAGCTGCTTTACATCTTTCCTTTAACTTATCTACAGGAACTAACTCTGACATCATCAGCGGGTTGATGTCCACCTTACCGCCCTTACCTTTTTTATCTTTCCCTTTATCTTTGCCTTTCGCATAGTTTCGAATTGCAGCAAAGTTTAAATTGTTCGCGGTAACAATCCTTTCGGTGTTTAGGCTAGGAAACGATTTTAATGAATTAACGTAAAGCGGTACAATCAACCGATGCAGTATTCGTGTGTTCATAGTGAAACACTTTTGTTTGTGCCAGCACCACTAAACTAAATTATTCTGTACGAGACTTGGATTATTTATTGTAATTTACCTAACAACTTAACCTCAAAACTGTGCTGGCTGGCTGTGTGGTCGCAAATGCACAAAACGCACAGTCATTGAAAATGCGTGATCATTGATTTTACAAGTCCAACTGGCAAAATAAATCTACAATATAATAAATTAACCTAGCAAAGAAACAAAGATATCAAATATTTCCGACGCTAAAGTCCAATTCCTTTAAAACGTAAATTAGGTAACAAATCCATTTCAACTTTTACATTGAAAACTAAACGCACCAAAATGACATACACGTTCCAAAACTATGAAACTTCTGGGAGATTTGATATTTTTTTATAAATTGTAAATGACTGTCTTCGTTCTTCAGTAATTTAAATAACATTCGTTTGTATAAAAAGTATAGAAAAAACAGTGTTACTGTTTTTAATTTAATAAGTACAGAAAAATAAGAACAAAGTGTTTGTGTGTGACCCGATATTTAATTATTTTAAGTTATTAGTATTTTCATTTTTTTTAAGTACCTTTTTTGTTTATAATATAAGATAAATTAATGTTATCATTTGTCCAACATTTAAAATCTAAGTTTCAGAACAAACTTGTTTCATTCATTATTCATTTCAAATGGCCAATTAGATTTTTTATCTGAAAATGTCTGTATTATTTCAAACAGTAGTTAATACAAGGAGACTGTACTCATTAAGAAATTTAAAGAAATCTGTATCTTTTTGCGGATGTGTATTTATCAGAAAAGCATCAGGTATTTCTTGTGTTACTTAAGTGTACTTATTGATAATAAAGGTGGATTTAAGGTTATGTATATTTTGTAGATGGACCGCGAAAATTTGTTACGTTTGACGAAGTGGCGGAGGCCCGGCGGGCTGAGGCGCGCCGCAGCCTGGTGGTGCAAGTCAACTCTGAGGCGTCTTTCGGCGAATTACACAGCTACTGCTCCAAATATGCAGACATTCAGGGAATTCACCACTACAAGAACTTTGGTGGAGAGGTACACTTGCTATTTTTGATTAATAAGAAACTCGTTGCTTACACCGACTCTTTGTTAATTTTAAATATGTTAAACCTAACCAAAATTTGTCAAGATCATTAGCAAGTGGAAAGAAGTGGTTTCTGCCTACCCCTCTGGGAAACAGGCGTGATTTAATGTATCTATGTGTGTATGTAAACCGAATCAGCAATTGTTTTGTATCATTCATTGCTCTTGCCAATTTTATTATAGTTATACTAGAATAATGCTACGTATCTGTTTCAGAACTTCATGCTTATTGAGTTTAAAACGGAAGAAAACCTCAAGGATGTCCTTCATAGCTGCAGTTCTCATCAAAAAGAAATTGACGCCATGCCAGTACAATCCCCATTCCTTTGGTTTAGAGCTGCTGGGAGTAAAAAAGAGAAAAATATGGCGCCCTGTTCAGCGACCCTCATGACAAAAGATGGGAGTGCACTGCCGAGTGAGGATAAATTATTTGAAGAGCTGATGGTTGCTCAAACAGTGTCTGATCAAATACAACTGTTGCATGATAGAACTATATTGAATGACCTTGGAGTACGATTAAGATACCTGGTAGCTAGAGAGGTTTGTATTTTTAAAATACTTTTCGTGCATTATTCTAATTAAGTACACTATCTATATTGTATTTTTTTATTAATAAGTAAATGTTGTTGATTTTTAAATAGAAATAAAATGAACATTACACAATGTTAACCGGAGTGATTCCATATATCTAATGTAGTGCTTGTTGATAGCTGTCTGCTTCTGGTCACAAGTGGTTGCTAGTATAGTTTAGCTACATACTTATTTAAAATCTGCTTACACCTGTGTTGACAAAACAAATACAATTTGATTTCAATTTTTAAATGCCATTACTCACATATAGTGTAATTTTTTGCCAGGTCTTACTTATCAATTATTTCTAAGGTTTTTTTTGTTAAATATGTTATTTAAACTGTTATGATTTTATTTTCAGCTAGAAGTGATTTTGGAAAACCTATATAATAATGTTGAGGTGCGTCCGTTTGGTTCATCAGTCAACGGCTTTGGCAGGATGGGGTGTGATCTGGACTTGGTGCTCAGTCACGCGGTGCCTAAAGAGATGGTGAGTTAGTAAGTCAGAAGTCAGTCTACGTACTTGTAAGCTCAGTTGTAATCAATGAAATGTTTTATCATCTGGAACTTCAATAAAAAATAATGATAAAAGAGGTTTATTCAGTAAAACACAGTTTACCTTAAAAATGTACCATTGGGTAAATTTGAATTTTGAACTTGACCTTTATATTGTATGTTTAACCATGTCTGTACATGTAAATATGCCTGGGTTAAACTCTGATTATTTCTGTGAATTTGTCGGGTGAACATTGACGACTTTTAATACAATGATGACACGCATTTTGCCTAGTTGGTAATGACCCTTTCTATGAAGTTAGCAGTCCCAGGTTTGATCCATGGTATAGACAAACATATGTGTATGTATTCGTGTTTATCTCTATATTAAGTAGTTGTCTAGCACCCACACTACAGGCCTATAGTTTATTTTAGCATAGGCCTATTTGTGTGTTTATTTATTTATTGATCTCCCAGACGGACCCCTCCCGCCGGCTAGTGTTCCACGACAAGCGCTGCGAGCCGCGGCCGCAGCGGCAGCTGGAGCTGCTAGCCGAGGTCATCGACCTGCGCGCGCCGGGCGCCGGCCGCGTGCAGCGCATCCTGCACGCGCGCGTGCCCATCGTCAAGTTCGCGCACGAGCTCGCCGCCGTCGACTGCGACCTGTGCTACAGCAACATGTGAGTTCTGCCTGACCTCCTGCTACAAGAACGGATTATTTTCTTTATTAAGCTTTTTTTTAACTTGCAATGTATGTATGTATCTACGCGTCAAATCTTGCAAGTTAAATTTGATCCACTTCCCAGTTTTCGACGAAGCTGAAAATGACATGGAGCTGATCTTATGATGGAGTCAGATGGTGGCGGCAGAATCTCTGCTATACTTAACGTAGACACATCCTGTTAGAACTTATTAGTTTGGTCTTTACCAAGGTAAAATTACTAATGCTAATTCACTTTTTGAGCTGAGCGTGCCTTAACACTCGTGGATTGAGTCGTTATTTTGATTCAGAAATCGCTTCGTTACCGTATCACTATAGCGTCGTGTCCCGGTGGCAGGTCGGGCGTGTACATGTCGGAGCTGCTGCACGTGCTGGGCGCGCTGGACGCGCGCGCGCGGCCGCTGGCGCTGGCCGTGCGGCGCTGGGCGGCGGCCGCGGCGCTCACGGCGGCGGCGCCGGGCCGCTGGATCACCAACTTCCCCCTCACCCTGCTGGTGCTGTTCTTCCTGCAGCAGGGCCCCAAGCCGGTGCTGCCGACGATCAAGCACCTCGTTAAACACGCCGGTGAGTCCGAGCTGTTGATCGAGCTAGCACGGACAGACTGAACGAGTGATTAGATACAATGCAATATTAACCCTCAGTGTCGATTTGTTTTCATTCAAACATTTCAGATATTTTTAAGCACCTTAAATTCTCTGATGACCACTATACAACAGGCTAATCCACTGTACCCAAAATACTAGAATTGTAAAATACCAGATTCTCAATATTACTGATCCCAAAACTGAATATTCAAATTAGGATATTGTATATTATTTATCTTTTACCCAATATTTTGGTATAAATAGCAGTTTGGTATTTTGGGAGTGAGCGGAAATTTAAACTCATAGTTGCCTAAAAAATCTATTCTTCAAACATAAGCACTCGTAATATAAGATCTTTTTATTTTTGCTTTCTATTTGTATAATTTTTTTGCTTGTTAACTATTACAGGCAAAGAAGACATCAGAATAGCAGAAGACAACAAAAATTGCACATTCTGTCGTGACAGCAACAAGCTACCACCTTCGAGCTACGCACAAAGCGACGCCTCTCTAGAGAACTTGCTTCTTCAATTCTTCGAGTTCTACGCCCAGTTCGACTTCCAGGAGAGAGCCATATCACTCAATGAAGGCTCAGCCATTCGGAAACCCAATGCTTTGCCTCTGTACATAGTAAATCCGCTAGAACCAGCATTAAATGTCAGTAGGAATGTCAGCTACGAAGAGTGTGAACGGCTGAAGATGGAAGTCAGGAATGCGGCCTGGCAGCTTGAAGCTGGATTGGAAGGAGCCAAGAAAGACGACTGGGGACTTCTTGGACTCATAGAGAAAAAGAGCACGAGAGGACTCAAGAAGTTACTCAGAGTTGGGAACTCGCAGAGACTTGTGTCCGTCAAAGATTTATTTACAGATGACGATGAACCAACTGATAATAAAATTAAAAACAAACTCGACAAATTATCCAAAAATAGTGACGTTAAGGAACAAAGTGATAACAAGATGAAAGAAGTTAAAGTGACTGTTGGTGATACTAAAGAGACTGTAAAGTTTAAAAATAGCCAGGTGGCAAGTGAAGTGTACAGGATACGACGGGATAAGGTTGTTTGAGATATGTTTAGTGAATTGTGTTAGGTTGGTGTGGTCGACTCCAAGTCCAATTGCGTAAAAAAAACTGATGATTAACATTCATAATTTGATTTGGTCCCAAACTTATCTCTAAATTTGTACTATGGGAGCTTCCTTTTTCACATAAATGAATAGAAATCTTCCAAGACGCCAGAATAAAATAATAAATGGGTCAAAATCTTTTGCGTTGCATTGTAATTTGTCCCCGGAACATGTGACAGAGTTGTGGTTTTTGTATGAAGTAATCTTTTATTTTGTTGGACAATGTTTGACAATACTTTAAATGATTCAAATAAAAACAATTTATTTAGTTTAAAAAAATATTACTTTTCAAAGAAAAAAATTACAACAGTGACAGAGTGGATAATTTCAGTGCATCGAAAAAGATTTTAACCCAAATACTCTTATTTTTACATTTAACGAACCACTTAATTTTTTAATGTTTAAAGAATTTTTTACATTTATATATTTGGTGGGCTTGGTTATTATGTCCCATCAACCTATGTCAAAATAAGTGTGCCTCAACTCCGTCGTGCCGTGCCGTCTTTAAAAAACCTACTAAACAGGATGAAATATTGACCGATCCGCTGGGAACCGCCTACATACATGAAATATATGAAATGTGTTCATAAGTTTTGAGACAAAAATTGTACTTCAAAAAATAATTGTAATAAATAATACTGGCATTTTTGGGAGGCGATGCATATCTATAAAAAGAACATCATTTCAAAATTTGAAGCGAATCGCTTGAATAGATCCCGGAAAACAGGACATTAAAAGAAATCACAAGTCGAGAACTGTCACAGTTAAGGCGACGGGGCGGGCAATTGACCTTGCTCATTCGGCCAGACGAGTAAAGTTTTAATTCGCGCGCCATCTAACAAGTAAGCTCTGCGATCGACCGCATAATGCTGTTTGTCAAACAGTCAGGCATGCATTTACCGTTAGATGGCGCTTGATTAGATCGACCAATATGATACACTTGTGTTTTTCTAAATACTATCTCAAATTCAGTAACGAATGTCAAAAATAGCTTTTAAAAAAATAAGTAAATACATAAATAGTTAATTATTTAACACGTAAAGGTTTTTTCATGAATAGCTGGCACGAATAGATCAATGAAAACTTTGGTCTACTCGGATTGTGTGAGTGCTATCAGTTACAGTTTATATTTCGAAAAAATCATTATATACATACTTTCATCCCCCATTTAAAATCGTTTCGTGCCAGCTCTTGTGAAACGACCCCAACGTGATTAGGATTTGGTACTATCACCGGCGGCTAGCATAACTTGCGCGCGTCATGTTTGTCGCTTTCTAACTAGACTAGACAGACGCACTAATGGCCGAACCCTATATTCAAACCATGGATAGATAGCTTACTTCGGATTAAAATTTGACACATTTTGTAAGGGCAAATGACAAATTTTAACCCGAAGTAAGCCTTAAATGTCCGCGGTTTGAATATAGGGTTTGGCCGTAAGTGAGCGAGCGTAAGTGAGTGAAACACTTATTAAAGAACCAAATATTTGCACTTTTACAGTGATCAAATTGTTTAAATTAAAAGTTCAAAATTCAAAAAAAAAAACAAAATTCAAAATATTTATTCAGTAAATTGGCCACATGCGGGCACTTTTACACGTCGGTTAAGTAGTTAACAGCTCTGCTATTTGTTGACACCATGGATTATTGGCCCCAAGAACTTGTTTCTAGTTCATAAAGGTGAACATTTTACAATCACTAGATGCCAATAACCAAACATCGTTATCGCGGGAGCAAAAACGATTTGACAGTACTGAGAGATTATGATAGACAATAACTGAAGTGACATTCGTATCTAGAAACGTTTATACCTACGAGTTCAAAATGTATCAATTTTCTTTATAATATCATACCTCCTTACTTAACTTGATTAGAAGTGTAACGAGGTTGTTACAACCTCTTTTGTTTGAGTTCCTGGCCACTATTACATTTCGATCTAAATCTTCCAAATTCAAATTTATTAGATTCTATTCCGATATCGATCCTTGGATCATTCTCCAGATATTTTCTAGAAGAACGAGACACGAGTACTCGTGTCTCAGCAATATTGTACTCACATTAATTTATTTGGTATTTGGTTAAAAATTATAAAATATATTATTTATATCTCAAGCAGTGATTCATTAATCTTCGACACAACGTCTCAGCGATACTTACCCTATATCGTCAGAAATGGCTCTCCGGCGGGGAATCGAACCCCGGTCTCCCGCGTGACAGGCGGGGATACTTACCACTATACAAGAGAAGAGAGAGAAGTACATACATATATACATATACTCACGCCTTCGTTCCCAGAGTGGGGAAGCCTACAGAATTACCTACAACTCTAAAAACTTGATAATTTTGTAACCACGGTCAACCTCTTCAGTCACTCTTCCTGCTACTTTAGACATTTGTCATTCTTGATTGATTTGTTATGTACAAAAACATATCTAAATTAAATTTGAGCGCAAATGGAAAACATATATTTAAAAAGGTTTTCTCTTAGGGTTTTTGACAAGATGGCGTCGCTTTCTTAATTGTTTTTATATTTTTGCATATTTTATGTTTAACAGATAGTAAGTATGTATTAATATGCAGTAAATTAACATTCAAATGTGCAGTATAATGAAGAATTCAAGTTTGAACACGTATCGCCTTTGGAAGGATTGCTCCAAGAAAATCCTATCTGATCTTCGTGAAGTTCTACCTACATCGCTTCACAGACGCTAGAGGATCACCGTACAACGTTGCCTTATGTTTTTTTTTTTTCGCACACCTATTGTGACCGATTGCCATAAAACCAAGATTGGATTCGATTGGATATGTTTTTTTTTGATTATGTAAATATAAACTTGACATTGGCAGAAATGGTTACTCGATATTGCGACGTGTTTCCATTAAATAAATAATAATAATATATAAAAAAAAATTAAACTACTTTTGGAGAAAAATACTGGATTTGACATATACATTTTTTATTCAATTTAACACGTTGACTTTTAAATAAGTAAGCGTTTAATCAGTGTAAGACAAGTTTGATTGGCCCTTTCCAGAAAAAACAGATTTGTTTTTGCTCCCGTGATAACAACATATGCCAAAAACTGAAATTGATGATGAAAAACAATTGGGTAGCTAGCAGGGTAAAGCACCCAATTGAGGTAATAAAATACGAAAACAAACTTGTATTATTTGTTTATAAGACAATACTTGAATAATTACAAAGGAATAGTAACATCCTAGACTCAGGAATGGAGTGGGTACTTTAAGGTTAGCAAAAAAATGAAAACAAACCGAATCACGTGGTTTTGTTAACCTGTTAACACACTCTGGCACGTAGCGCTACGCTTATAACTAGGCATCGGAGTTTTTGTCGCACGGTAAGACTAATAGCAAGCTATGGAGTCGTCATTAGCCATAAATCTAAACTCTTATTCATATTCATACTCATTTATTTATTTAATTATTTAGTTTTTTTTATAATCAAGGACAACAACGTTGACGAGTTCAGAAAAGATTATTTAATGTTATATTTGGAAAATAAATATTACAATAAAAAATAATTACCATTTTTATACTGATTTAATTACGAAAATTTAAAAACAAACAAAAGATACATTAAAACACGGCAAAAGGGAATTTTTTAGTCCACACTAGTGGCGAATTGACAACAATTCATTTTGTGCTAAGGTAGTAAAATAAAATACCATTTCTAGATTTTTACACTGCTGATTACAGTAAAAATATTTTTGGATTTTTTTATGCAGTAGTTTTTTTTATATTTAGGAAAAACAGTAAAAAGAGTTGGATTGTGAATGTTAGGAATACACTTATAGTGCCCTTAGTCCATTTATTAACAAAGAAATTCAAAAAAATATACAACTGTCATGTTCATTGTTTATCTGTCTGACGGATTACTTGATTCTAACGACACGCTTTCAATTCTACGCAAAATAGTTTATTTATTTTAATGGCGTCTACAAATTACGTAATTAATTAAATTACGCAAAATAGCAAATTTGTGAACGAACGGCAGCGAATGATTGACATGACAAGACAGTCAGTTTTTTTTACTGTTTAAAGTTACTTTTTTAAATTTTATATCAGGCTAAGATCACGACATCAGTATTCCTAACTTTGTATATACGGTATTTTTAATGACTATTTCTTTAATAAAATATTAACGACGAATTTAAGTTAAATAAAGAAAAACCAAGAAATACGGGTAGTCTAATTTTTAACCAGCTATTATAAACGCGAATAAACAATAATGCTTTTTTTTTTTGAAATGTTGTCAATTGTATGTTAAAATAGTTCAAGTTATGAATTTGTAATCTAATAGAAAATTATTTTTTTATATAACTTGAATAAGATAATTATACACGACCGACCGCTATAGAGGCATTTTAAGATAAATTAAATAAATGAGTATGAATATGAATAAAGTTTAGATTTATGGCGAATGACGACTCCATAGCTTGCTATTAGTCTTACCGTAACTGCTTGCGGACAGAGACCACTACTAGCGGGGTGCTGATAAAGACAACAACCCCATTTTAGCGCTTTAGGTGTTTTCCTATTGTTTGATTAACTATATCACGTAATTTTGTTTGTTTACATTTTTTAGGTTTCAAGAATGAGACAAATCAACGTGTTGTAAACAAGTACTTGTGCCACCCTTGTTATGCAAAATTAACTAATAAAACGAAACTAAGAATTTCTCCACATTCTGGTTATCTCTTTGTTCAGATTTAGTTTTAATAAGTATGCAGTGAGCGTGAAAGTAGAGGATTTTGAAGTGGATGCCGTAAGCTATATGGCTTCAGCCTAGTATTTGCATGTGTGTGTGTGATACTAATAATCTCACACACGCATATTGTGACGTGCGCGTCAATATTGTTCTGAACCATTGTTGTGTTGGCTTTACCACTACCTACTTACAAACATCGTAACCGTCAAGTGATTTCTGTACAAGATTGTAGTGATGAATGGCCCAAAGTTGTTATATAATAAAATGTAAAGTGTGGATAAAATATGTAAATAAAACATTAAAATATTTGTAGATTTTTATTATTTTAAAGCCTTGAAAAATAGGTCTATCTTCGGGTTATCAGACTTGGCTTGCAACGTGAGACACTGCACAGCGTTTTCAATGCACAATTTCTCTATAGTCTTCTTGTACTTATCTTGAATCACGAAGGACGCCACGAATTCTTCTATCGTCTTATTGTAGCTTATTTTGGATTTGTATTCACAGTAAATTTCTTTGATTTTGACGGCGCAGTCAATCGTCCACGTAAATTCTTCTAGGAACGTGTTGTGCGATTCGCCTTGATCGAAAACTCGGCACTGAAATTAAAAATGTTCGGTGTAAATGACAGGATATGGAGAACGGATTTCGAGTGTGTTTCCGTCGTTAGTGCGTTAAGCATTGTCCAGATTAGTGACAATTCGCCGAACCGAACACTGTGATGTCGCCGCGGACTTGTTACGTATAGTGTGGACGGGTGGAAGTTTGCATCGGATCGGACGCTGGTGGTAGCTCCGTGACCGTGACAAAGCCCGATGTCTGTAACGATAGTGTGGACGGCATTTGTTACGCGTACAAATGTTACGATGGTCCTCTACAACCGATGTATTCCATTTTGAAACTTCAACCAACGCAGTCATGTCGTCTCCAGAAGAATTAGCCGAAATGTATTTAAATATTGCTCTTGCAAGTGCATCATTTGTTTTACTTTGTGCTTTAAAAAAAATAGGGCGGCGAAAAAAAGGAGATGGTGGCAAAGTGAAGGTGGTGGCAAAGTGAAGGTGGTGGTGGTAAGGGGTGTTGTCTTGTCAAGACTTGCATTCGCCCGATCCATCAATCCCGTGTATGTACCAGCGTGATGACACGCGTGCTTGTTCGCGTGACAAAAATCGCAGTGTGGACCTCTCCCGCACACAGAGACAGTACCGAACATCCTTTGAAAAACACCGACTTTGGATGGATCGGCCCGTGCCCCGTGTCATTTGACCGTAACAAAAACAAAACGTCCACATTTTATCACAACCACATTGTGGCAGTACGTACAATGTTTGGGTGTACGGATATTTTGTTCGGAGAATTGGAACGGATAACTGATCGTGTAACAAATTAATGTAACAAATTCCGTCCACACTATCGGTACAAACTCCCGGCTCTGTCACGGTCACGGTGTTCGGTTCGGCGGTTTGTCACTAATCTGGACCCGGCTTTATACACCTCAACAAAGACGGTATTTCATGACTAGACGTTTAATATAACGTGTATGAATTAGAGGGATACCACTTGAGCGTTGTCGTGGCCTTTGCGTTGTCCTATATATCAATTAGAACGCCATGTATCATATAACATGTTGAAATACTTGTGTTGCTTTACGTAAAAAATTGCGTGACAACGACGCAATGCTCGTGTAGCATCGCTCTTAACCTCGTAAGCCCCCCATACTGCAAAATGGGAGTTTTTTGTAACTGGGACTTTGAATCCACAATCAAGGGAAGGGAAGGGAAGTTCAATTGCGATTGTTCGAAAATGACATTTTCAGTTTATGAACATAGGAAAATAAACCTTATTCTCATTGCAACAGAGTTCAAAGTAAATTGGCTTGATTATGTTCATCCTATTGCACACTGGGCCTTACAAGGTTAAAATGAGATTCAAGACGAGTCTATAATTTATTACGGCGTTAAAACTACTGTAATCAACGTTGAGTTTGTGTCAAAAAGATAACGTAAAGCTTTCATGGGTAAGTAAAAAAAAATATTTTTAATATTGATAGGTAATTTTAACTTTTACAACATTTGAATGTTAACCCTTAATTTGGCAAAAATAAAAAAAGTCGGGAATTCAAACCCTTTTTGATTTTGAATCAGCAAAAAAATAAAAAACATTCCAAACATTAAAAGTGAACATTATAGTATGGTCACTGTGATGTACACTGCCAAATTAAGGGCTAAGTTTAAATTTGATGGAGCGCCGAAGATATAAGATTTGAACTGAACGATGTCAATCCTGACAAAAGTACAAATTGTAACCCAAACCCAATAATACGAACACCGGCACTCTTATTTTTTTAATTTAGGTTCGCAAACTGAACGTTAAGGCATTATGACTTATTAATTAATAGTACAGTCAGCATCATAAATATAGTGGCAGTCAATAGTTCCAAATATACCGCACCATCCAAAATATCCATAAATACGTACTCATTCCAAGTGATCAAATTGTTCAGGCCATCCACTGTATACAAATATACCGGAGCATCCACAACGCCATATACTTGGTAACATTCAACCCGCCGTTAGTACAGCAACGTCCAGAACGCCGATGGTTTCTAAGCATCCAAAGTAGCCAAAAATACGGGACACATAAGAAAATTGAACCTTATTCACCAGTAAGTACGGTTGAATATTCAGTCAAATCATTTTAATAGGTAAGCCAGTAAGCAATTTGACAAACCACGAAAACAGTACCATACTGTCATGGCATATATCTGTCTCACGTTTTAATTTGACACATTATTGCGTGGACTGCGTGGTTTTAAAAGGTTTTGCAATATTGAAGCTGCCAACTTAAACGCATCAATACGTTTCAATATTTCGCCTAGTTAGCCGTTAGTTACGATGGACCAGTGGTTTAGTAGTAACGCTATCGAGTCATGTGTTCTGGGTTCTAATCCCCGTATTAGGTGCTATTTGTAATTTTATTTTATATTTTTGATAATTGAACCTTATTTTGAATGCAATAGAGCTCAAACAAAATGTACAACTACTCATTTTCAAAGCGGTTGAGTAGATACCCATTAAAACCAAAGAGGTTAATGCCCATTTTGCTTAAATTAAAAAATATAAATTCAAAATAATTTATTTGTTTTGTAGTGAGTTTCGTCTACGTAAACAAGTAATAAAGGAATACGGCCTTTTATGTATAAGTAGTTATTACAAATTAAAATAAAACAACGACTTTAAAAATATAAAATAAAAATGCAAATAGCACCTAATACGGGGATTAGAACCCAGAACACATGACTCGATAGCGTTACTACTAAACCACTGGTCCATCGTAACTAACGGCTAACTAGGCGAAATATTGAAACGTATTGATGCGTTTAAGTTGGCAGCTTCAATATTGCAAAACCTTTTAAAACCACGCAGTCCACGCAATAATGTGTCAAATTAAAACGTGAGACAGATATATGCCATGACAGTATGGTACTGTTTTCGTGGTTTGTCAAATTGCTTACTGGCTAACCTTTTAAAATGATTTGACTGAATATTCAACCGTACTTACTGGTAAATAAGGTTCAATTTTCTTATGTGTCCCGTATTTTTGGCTACTTTGGATGCTTAGAAACCTTCGGCGTTCTGGACGTTGCTATACTAACGGCGGGTTGAATGTTACCAAGTATGTGGCGTTGTGGATGCTCCGGTATATTTGTATACAGTGGATGGCCTGAACAATTTGAACACTTGGAATGAGTACGTATTTATGGATATTTTGGATGGTGCGGTATATTTGGAACTATTGACTGCCACTATATTTATGATGCTGACTATACATTATTGCCTAGGCAGTGAAGCAGGCAATTGCGGGCCGAGAATTGGTTTAAACGGACGAGCTTGCGAGTCCGTTTAAAAATACGAGGCCCGCAATTGCCGTTCATGCCGAGGCATAAGTGCTTTTCTCAAAAATCGCAAGAAAAAAGTCGCATATAGACAGAAACTTCACGTGAAATAACATCACTCTTTACTGCCTTTATTTTTATGACAAGGAGAAACGCAACCTTTTTTTAGAAAAAAAACTCAATCTATTCCAGACACAGACAAAAAAGTTACGTTTCGAATAAAATATGGATGTATAAGACTTGCGCTCTCGGTTTATTATGGCCGTTTTCACTTTATAAAGGATACAAACTATACTGCGTCCAAGATAACGAGTTAGTACTAGAAAACTGAGAACGCACGCGATTGGTCAGCGAAATGAGTCACAAATACGCATCAGATAGGTTTACATGGCGGCCAAAGTTCAGTCAACATCTGTCTCTCGTACGGTGCGGACGCGTTATACTTTCTTTCGATTTGGCGATTTTTTACGTTTACCTGGATTGTATACTGGATTGTTATTTTCTGCATAACTTGTGACTCGGCTTGTTTATTGGACTGTTTTCTACTTAATCTGCGACTCGGCTTGTGTACCGGACTGATTCCTGCTTACTGTGTGCTTGGATTGTGGACTAAGTTTTGGTGTTCTACAATGGTTAATTCACCAATTAAAAGACCGAAACACAAAGGAAAACAAAGGAAATAATAACCAATTTATAATCCATTTAGAAAAATCAAGTGAATCTGACAATGATTAATAAATTGTACATTACGAATATACATTGTTTTATTTATATAACTATCCAGCTACCTCTTTTTAAACTTTCCTTAATGATGTTAAAATAAAAAGGTAATAAAGATAATAATTCCTCGCTTTATTTGAGAAATGACCGCATTAACAAAAATATTACTTACATAAATATTCCGAACGAACGGCATGTAAGCCTGCCCAAGCATAGAGGTGCAATTGTTTACGCCCACCGACCTTCCTTTGTCCCTTTCATTTGCATACAAAAGTGCAACAGAGAGAACGCTATATTAACTCGTTATCTTGGACGCAGTATAGATAACAATGAAATTTTTATGCAACATTGCGGGCTTGTATAGCGAGCACGCAATGTAATTTTTTTTAATTTGGGAACTGTCTGTAAACTATGTACTTCGCGTCTCAGTATGGAGTTAGTTATGTCAACTTTTCCGGTAATTTTTGAGAAAATAGAATTAAATAAGTTGTAGGTTGCACAAATGGGGAACAATGGTGAATGACGGTGGTAGTTGGGGCGACATGGCGGGAGACTAGTTAAAGGTTTTACGGCTACTAATCCGTGGTATAGAATTATTTTCATTTTTGAGAAGGTCAGAGCTGTCCACTGCCCCAGTTAGGATCGACTTGTCGTCCTCCTTTGATAACTAGCTACCGACACAAAAAGGTAAAGTGTAATAAAAGCTCATGTATCGTGTTGTAGACGCTATAAGTGTATGTATGGCACGCACCTCCCCGGCCAGGTCCCCGCGGCCGGGTGCGCGCGCGCGGAAGTCGAGCGCGGCCAGCGTCAGCAGCAGCGCCGCGCGCCCGCCGCGCCGCGCTATAAGTGTATGTATGGCACGCACCTCCCCGGCCAGGTCCCCGCGGCCGGGCGCGCGCGCGCGGAAGTCGAGCGCGGCCAGCGTCAGCAGCAGCGCCGCGCTATAAGTGTATGTATGGCACGCACCTCCCCGGCCAGGTCCCCGCGGCCGGGCGCGCGCGCGCGGAAGTCGAGCGCGGCCAGCGCCAGCAGCAGCGCCGCGCTATAAGTGTATGTATGGCACGCACCTCCCCGGCCAGGTCCCCGCGGCCGGGCGCGCGCGCGCGGAAGTCGAGCGCGGCCAGCGCCAGCAGCAGCGCCGCGCTATAAGTGTATGTATGGCACGCACCTCCCCGGCCAGGTCCCCGCGGCCGGGCGCGCGCGCGCGGAAGTCGAGCGCGGCCAGCGCCAGCAGCAGCGCCGCGCTATAAGTGTATGTATGGCACGCACCTCCCCGGCCAGGTCCCCGCGGCCGGGCGCGCGCGCGCGGAAGTCGAGCGCGGCCAGCGCCAGCAGCAGCGCCGCGCTATAAGTGTATGTATGGCACGCACCTCCCCGGCCAGGTCCCCGCGGCCGGGCGCGCGCGCGCGGAAGTCGAGCGCGGCCAGCGCCAGCAGCAGCGCCGCGCTATAAGTGTATGTATGGCACGCACCTCCCCGGCCAGGTCCCCGCGGCCGGGCGCGCGCGCGCGGAAGTCGAGCGCGGCCAGCGCCAGCAGCAGCGCCGCGCTATAAGTGTATGTATGGCACGCACCTCCCCGGCCAGGTCCCCGCGGCCGGGCGCGCGCGCGCGGAAGTCGAGCGCGGCCAGCGCCAGCAGCAGCGCCGCGCTATAAGTGTATGTATGGCACGCACCTCCCCGGCCAGGTCCCCGCGGCCGGGCGCGCGCGCGCGGAAGTCGAGCGCGGCCAGCGCCAGCAGCAGCGCCGCGCTATAAGTGTATGTATGGCACGCACCTCCCCGGCCAGGTCCCCGCGGCCGGGCGCGCGCGCGCGGAAGTCGAGCGCGGCCAGCGCCAGCAGCAGCGCCGCGCTATAAGTGTATGTATGGCACGCACCTCCCCGGCCAGGTCCCCGCGGCCGGGCGCGCGCGCGCGGAAGTCGAGCGCGGCCAGCGCCAGCAGCAGCGCCGCGCTATAAGTGTATGTATGGCACGCACCTCCCCGGCCAGGTCCCCGCGGCCGGGCGCGCGCGCGCGGAAGTCGAGCGCGGCCAGCGCCAGCAGCAGCGCCGCGCTATAAGTGTATGTATGGCACGCACCTCCCCGGCCAGGTCCCCGCGGCCGGGCGCGCGCGCGCGGAAGTCGAGCGCGGCCAGCGCCAGCAGCAGCGCCGCGCTATAAGTGTATGTATGGCACGCACCTCCCCGGCCAGGTCCCCGCGGCCGGGCGCGCGCGCGCGGAAGTCGAGCGCGGCCAGCGCCAGCAGCAGCGCCGCGCTATAAGTGTATGTATGGCACGCACCTCCCCGGCCAGGTCCCCGCGGCCGGGCGCGCGCGCGCGGAAGTCGAGCGCGGCCAGCGCCAGCAGCAGCGCCGCGCTATAAGTGTATGTATGGCACGCACCTCCCCGGCCAGGTCCCCGCGGCCGGGCGCGCGCGCGCGGAAGTCGAGCGCGGCCAGCGCCAGCAGCAGCGCCGCGCTATAAGTGTATGTATGGCACGCACCTCCCCGGCCAGGTCCCCGCGGCCGGGCGCGCGCGCGCGGAAGTCGAGCGCGGCCAGCGCCAGCAGCAGCGCCGCGCTATAAGTGTATGTATGGCACGCACCTCCCCGGCCAGGTCCCCGCGGCCGGGCGCGCGCGCGCGGAAGTCGAGCGCGGCCAGCGCCAGCAGCAGCGCCGCGCTATAAGTGTATGTATGGCACGCACCTCCCCGGCCAGGTCCCCGCGGCCGGGCGCGCGCGCGCGGAAGTCGAGCGCGGCCAGCGCCAGCAGCAGCGCCGCGCGCCCCCCGCGCCGCGCACGGTTCCGCAGCGCTGCGCCCGCGCGGCCCGCCACGCCGGCCCCGCCTGCGGACACGACATGATGCTTGTACTCCTACCTACTGGAGGAACAGGAATTCCCGATTCCTTAAGATACGGAGCAAAAGCGCAATTGACAACAATTCATTTTGTGCTAAGGTAGTAAAATAAAATACCGTTTCTAGATTTTACACTGCTGATTACAGTAAAAATATCTTTGGATTTTTTTATACAGTAGTTTTTTTTTATATTCAGGAAAAACAGTAAAAAAAGTTGGATTGTAAATGTTAGGAATACACTTATAGTGCCCTTAGTCCATTTATTAAAAAAATAAATACAACTGTCATGTTCATTTTTTATCTGTCTGACGAATGAAACTCAAAGCAGATGCAAAGCAGTAAACGCAAAATAGTTTATTTATTTTAATGGCGTCTACAAATTATGTAATTAATTAAATTACGCAAAATAACAAATTTGTGAACGAACGGCAGCGAATGATTGACAAGTGAGTGACATGACATGACAGTCAGTTCTGTATCTGTTTAAAGTTACTTTTTTATTTTATGTCATGCTAAGATCACGACATCAGTATTCCTAACTTTGGATATACGGTCTTTTTAATGACAATTTCTTTAATAAATTATTAACGACGAATTTAAGTTAAATAAAGAAAAACTGAGAAATACGGGTAGTCTAATTTTTAACCAGCTATTATAAACGCGAAAAATAAATAACGCTTTTTTTTTTTGAAATGTTGTCAATTGTAAACCTGTGTCCGTACTCTTTTTTTTCAAATTTCTAAGTTTTCTTTTTTGCAACGTGCCAGAGGTCAGAAATCGTACAAGGTTACAAGCAACGCTTCAGTCTGCATAAGATGACACGTAAAATAAATCTCAAACTCAGAAATGTAAATAATGTACAGACACTCATATGTTTCCCTAATGAAGTTAGAGATCAGGGGGCAGATTTTTGACTTTCGAGCGCTCGAAAGTGACAAAAACAATTAAATGGTATTTTTGACTTGCGAGCTATAGAAAATATGAACACGAGTGGTCCGTGGCATTCGTTTTGAATTCTATCAATAGAAATTAGAAAGAATCGTTTGACATCTTTCAAACCTGTTGGGTGGGTATGTATGCCGGGATCGGCCGGGAGTACACGAAGCATAAACATACCTAGCACAATGCCATAGACATCCACAGACAAGAAAGCGTTTCATTTTTCCTGCATGTAACCAGTTAAGAATTAGTAAAATAAGCGTAAAAAATCTTATTCGCACTGAAATATTAAATTGTTTGTTATCATTTCATCTCTTGTTCGCTTCACATTTATTCGCAATTAAAATATGAATAAAAGAAACCGGTAAAACATCGATTTTCTGCGTATAATGAAACAAGTTCCAACTTAACAATACTATTTAGTCAATCCCTCAGTTTCGAGTACAAATCTCAAAAATATGGAATTTGGGACCATTCGAAAATTAATCGTGAAAGATTTTCGCATTCGAATATTTTCTACCCCTCGGTTTTGAAATTGGAACACTCGAATGTCAAAAATCGGTCCCCAGGTCAAGTCATTTCCATCATTCTGACCAAACTGATGGACTTAACTGATGAAATACTAAGCGTGTATGGGGGCTGCTACTTATGTAACCGGAATCTGGGATTCCAACATTTTTGAATTGAAACTGTGCGTGCTTTTGGTGATGAAGCTCCATCGAAAACGCTCACGGACGAAGTTAAGGATGGTCGCCCGAAATCGGTCGTTGTACCACAAAATATTGAAGCTATGCGAACACTTTTAACGGGTATCCACCGTACAGCCCTGATATGGCACCCAATGATTTTTATTTATTTCCAAATTTAAAGAATAAATTCCGTAGTAGTCAACGATTTTCGACCCGTGAAGATGCCGTCGACGCGTTCAAACAGCACGTTTTGGAGATACCTCAGTCAGAGTGGAGAATATTTCGAAAAACAATATAACCATAATTTAGTCATATACGTTTGTTTATTTTTTCTATTCCGGTTACATAAGTAGCAGCCCTCGTAAACTCCCTCTTAGTACTTTCAGTGACAATCTGATAATCAGGGATCGGAAATTCGGATCGATATTTTACCTAAAGTTGGCAAAATCCCGGAAAAAGATAGGCAAACATGGCGTCGGCTTCTTAAAAATATTATTTTAATTATTTAAGTTCTGGGATTCTGGGATTCTACAAAATGTTAATATAATAATTACTTTACTTACCTACATGTAGGATAAAACATTTTGTTTTGCTCCTATAAATTCGTTAGGTTAATAAGATACAGCTAAATTAAATAATATTTGGTTAAACATATACATGGAAAATAACTTCAAACAGTTAATATAAATAAATAATTATGAATTAATGCCGGTGTAATTTATTTATGTTGAAATCCCGGAAATTTCTTTATGATTTATATGATTGAGTCCACCTCCATACAACTGAACAACAAAGCCGACGCGAAAGTATAGGTAAATATCGATCTGAATTTCCGATCCCTGCTGATAATCCATGCTTTTTCGGTTATGACAAAACATGGTAACTTACCGATATTCATAGACCCTCTAATGCAGGGGTGCGAGGAAAGGAACGTGCGGTAATTTTTTTTACTGTTGAGATTTTTATAAATTCATCTTCTATTATATCCATTTTTTTCGTTCTCGTGTGGGCACCAACTCATACTAGGACTTGGTATCCACACGAGAACGTAAAAATGGGATAATTTGCAAAAAATCTTAAGATTTTTTTTTTATGGATTTCATTGTTGTAATATATTATACTACCCAAGTAGCACACTGGGTGGGAAATAGCTCGTATATCATATCTATTTAGATACTTAAGTGAAATATATAGCCATGACTAAGTTCTATATAGGTGGAAAGAACCCTTAGGCAACCAATATAGAACCACGGGGAGAAAAATTGCAGCTTATTTTTGGTTCTATATTGAATCCATAAGAGATCTCACGATTACCTTAAGTGGCAATTAGAACTATGGGTGAAAGTTATGCGCAGTGAACGACGATTATTGAACGAATGAATAATAATATTTCAGTTCGGTCAATGAGTGATAAATGGGACGCCAAAGTTCCTTTGAGTGACAACAATTAAGTCGGTAAGTTTTTTAAAGTGAATGTGATCTGCCATTTTAATTTTGGATTTATACATCTGTTTGGTAATTGATTAAAATTCACGTTCAGGCATTGAAATAAGCACGAAATTCTTGCGAATGCTTTTTTACCGTGAAACTATAGTATGGTTTCTTTGTAAATTCCGATGCGCCTTTGATTAGATCAGGAATATTTAAAAAGAGAGTGTTAAATCATATAAGGAATTGATACTGATAAGAACTAAAACTGTAAAAACCTGACCTAATGATTGTAGGTTACGTACAATGTTAAAGTAACATCGTCACAACTATCAAAAGTCTATGATTATGCGTCAGTGTGATAAAATTCTGTTTAAAATAAATAATTTTCAAGGACTCCAATTTGTAAACATGGCGAAACAAAAAAGATCTTACAGTGTTTATTTTCACTTATTTGTTTTCTATTTGAAACTATCAGGTCTGAAAATCACTTATTTGTATCTTGCGAGTGGCACAGCAGTGAATGCTATGCCCTAGAGCTTTTGTGCTGTAACATTAGCGGCTTGCGTTAAAGCCTAAAACGGCACAGAGTTCGTGCTTCCTATAAATGCTATGGGAAACAGCCGGCCGTGGACGGAGTTCCGTTTTTGGTGTAATTAAAAACACCGGCCACAGCCGTAATGCCATATCACGAGGGTCTTAGTTTACGTCTCTCGACGTACTGTCCGTGAACGTGTTAACATTGTTTGACAACACTTATAGCTTTAAACACAACTCAAACTTGTATACGAGTTCATCCTGTCACTTATAGTTGCTTAGGAACGTTTTTTGTTTCTACTTTATTACTTATAGTTGGGTAAAGTCGATTTTGCTACTTAAAGTTGCATGCAGGTTGTAATTGTCACTGAATAAGAAGCAATAGTGATATATAAGGCCCTAAAGTAACTTATAAGCCACTTTTATATATAAGTGGCAACATACCCTTATTTGGAACTTTTAATCCCAAATGACTAGTATAATAGAGTAGTATATCACCAATAGTGGCTAAAGAGATAATTTTACGACCCTTCTAGGCCTTAAAGTTGCAATCACTTTAGTTTCCAAAAGGGCCGTAAAATTATCTCTTTAGCCACTATTGGTGATACACTACTCTATTATACTAGTCATTTGGAATTAAAAGTTCCAAATAAGGGTATGTTGCCACTTATATATAAAAGTGGCTTATAAGTTACTTTAGGGCCTTATATATCACTATTGCTTCTTATTTAGTGACAATTACAACCTGCATGCAACTTTAAGTAGCAAAATCGACTTTACCCAACTATAAGTAATAAAGTAGAAACAAAAAACGTTCCTAAGCAACTATAAGTGACAGGATGAACTCGTATACAAGTTTGAGTTGTGTTTAAAGCTATAAGTGTAGTCAAACACTGTTAAACCACTCATTTAGAACATAAAGCTATAAGATAAGCTGCAAAATTCACTAATGTGCTGTTTGGGTAGCTTCTGCCCGTAGCGTTTGCGCGTAGAATAAGTAATTTTGGCATCCCACAGGATTCAAGGTAACCTATGTGTTGATCCAGTGTATAAGCAAACTCTATTCCATATTGTATCCAACCAAAATCGTCCATCCGTTTTATTGAAGAAGTAACAAACTCACGCACGCATAACCTTTCGAATTGATAAAATATGTAGGATAGGATGTAGGATATTATATATATGTAGGATAGGATGTAGGATATTATATATATGTAGGATAGGATAAATAGGTGCTTACATCCACCGCACACAATCGTTCTGGCTGGAATCGTAGTCGTACACACAGCATCACACCTAACTAACCATTAAAGACAGAGCAGAGAGAAAAAGAAAGAGATGTATATATGTGTATTATTTCAACTTCTATGCATTCTAGTTGGACTCTCTTTCATGCAATATTTCAGATTTCTGAAGTGTATAGCTAGATGTGTTGCTGTGTGTACAACAGAATTAAAAATGGTTTATATCCCAAACAAAGCAAGAAGGACGAAGTTCTTAGCTCAATGAGCGCGAGCGGGCTTTGCCGCTCCTATTTACACTTCCGGCGTCCGCGACACGCTGCGAAGAACTTTGTCGCTGTATACCTATCATACTTTCAAACATAAAATAAAGCACAATTTCACACTGAACGAACGTTACCTTCGATTTAGATGTTAGTGCGTAAAGTATAATATAGTAGATGTAAGTGCCCAGTTTGTTTTTACTTCTGAACTTGAATAGGTAATAAAGAATAGTTAGTGTATTTAATTTTTACATGGTTAGTTTTCAGTACGGTGGTGGTTTTTAAAAAAACCGTTTATAGTTATATTTCTTATGTATGAGTTGTAACGTTTGTAACTACGGACGACGAAACTCTCATAAATTTCGACAGCCTTTTTATCCCTTAGGGTAAGTTTTTTCAAAATCGGTAAATGCTATTTTTTTTTGTAAAATGTATCTTAGATACAAATTTTCAACTTCAAAAATGACGAAACTTCATACAAAATTCTACACCTTATTTTTTATAGATTAGTAGGATACTCGTATTAGTAGGATTAGTGGATATTAGCTTCGGAACGCGTCTTCATCAGCTCAGATTTCAGTTAGACTTATTCCCTCGGCAACTTTAAAATTTTAAACACACACACACACACTCACACACACACAAACGCACACAAACTTTCGCATTAATAATATTAGTTGGATTAACGATACAAAATCATACACTCATGGACAAATTTAGAGGAACGCAAAAATACAACTAGACTAATAAAACGTATTTTATACGTTGTAAGTCAGATTATGAAAAAAGGTTGGGTCATATAAATAAAAGAGTTATTATGATTACCTTAAAATTAATGTTTTTAATTGTTTTTTAATACTTCATTTGTTTTTCTTTTGCATTAACTTTATTCGATTTTTTGGAAATTTTGAGAATGTGCAACATAAATTATATGTTTTTAAATAAACGAGTATTTTTTTGTTATAATTATTATAAATGCACATTTTAAAGAAAATAAAACAAAAAATATTGTCGCAGAAAACGACAACAATAATCCAAAAAAAATACATCATACTTAAACGGATAGTCATTTGTTTTTGTTCAGTTTATGTTTACTGTAACGATACAAAATAATCTTCCGAATTAATTAAAAAATAAAAATAAATAAAAATCATGCTTTTTTGTTATAAAATTATTACTTCTTCCCGTTCCTCTAATTTTGTCCGTGAGTGTATGTTATTTGTGCACTGATAAAAAATTACCCTGTGTAGTAGCTTTCAAAAATCCGAAGGACGTTCTTATGTGACTCAAGTTGGAAAAAAAAATCTTCAAATTTAATAATGATCAAATAACACCGCATCTGGGATTTAACCTTAATAGTTAGGGAGGCGAATAGGGGAATTTTCGGTAATACTCGAGCGTGGCAGTTTAAGATATGAGAGATACCTTAGACCTAATAGAACAACCTTGTAAAGTATTTAGCTCTATATGTAGTGACGCGCGCCTAGGATAGACGATCAGATTAGTAAAAACAAATCGATAGTCTGAAATACTCGAGCGCGTCAGATTAAGATATTGGGGGTTGATTTTAGTGTTTTAAGACTAAATTTAACTAATCTAACGATAAGTCCTTGACGCCGCCGAGTTATAGGGTCGCGAACTTGTAAAAAAAAACGTTAATCCGGCATTCTCGAGCGCGATTTTTTATTTTTTTATTTTGAAGAATATAATCTAAAAAATACTAAAAATACAAAATCTGCCGGTTTCCGCATGACCGGAAGAGTGGAGGAGCCATTTCGTCTTCCGAAAAACGCGTTGCGGCATACAAGTCGCGAACGATACATTTTACAAAAAAAAAGTTTAAATAAACAAAAAAGGGAATATCTATCGCTTTATTGTCATTCTTAAATTCCCCGTTTTATCAAGGAGAAAGAAAGGAAAAAAAAGAAACCAAAAAACCTTTTTCGGTCAGATTAAGAGAACCCACCAACATTTTTGTCAGATTAAGAAAATATGCTTTCAGGATACCGAGATAAACCTCCCCTATGAAAATCTGACGCGCTCGGGTATTTCAAAAACACTTTTTTTTTGCATTTTCAAAAATTCATCGTAACTTATCGTCACGCCGAAATCGTCAGTTTTTTTAAAGGAAGCTTCCTTGGGGCCTACTTAACACCCCTTCCGAAAATCTGACGCGCTCGAGTACATTTTTTTTTTTTGCATTTTTGACTACTTTATATGCCTACCCCCACCACGCAAACCGGCAGATTAGTATACCGTTGTTATCAGAGGCACTTGGGGCATACGTAGTATGAATATCTGACGCGCTCGAGAATGCCCAAGTAACTGTTTTTTTTTAACATTTTTGAAAAACCGTACACGCCAAACCCACCGCTAAAATGGTTTTTACCGTACGAGCTTTTCTTTTCGAAATTATTTTATCTTTCGATTTTGATAGGTCTCGACGGCGCCGTTGAATTACGCCATTTAGCTACCTCGCCTCCCTAACTATAATTCTTCATCAATCCATCAAAGAATATAAGCAACGCACAATAGCAACAATACTAATTTGTTTTATTAAGGGAATCTGAAAATGAAGATTGATATCCAGTAGCCCCTCCCCCTGACCTCGCACGGCGCGCGCCACGGCGGCGGCGGTGCGCGCGCGCAGCTCGGGCGCGTCGTCCTCCAGCAGGATGGCCGCCGTCGCCGCCACCGTCGCCGACAGCTCGACTGCAAACACACGTACGTACACATCTACTTTATTACTTTACTCAGTGCCCTTAGAGTCGAATGCTCTGTCCCTCGCACTCTATAAAAAATCTCCTTGCTAGTGAGCATTCGCCTTGCTAGTGAGTATGGCGGCTATAAAGCCTCGATTAACATTGAGCGAGTTTACAAGCTACAAGCCTGCGAATTCTCTAGCAGCTTGTAAACTGCCCCCGTGTGCGCTTTTTAATTGTAAAAAAGCCGATGACACAGGGAGAGTTTACAAGCTGCTATCGAATTCGCTCAATGTAATCGAGGCTTCACGATTAAAATGATATCCTACCGCGAGTCCGAGGTTTTGTTTTCCGACTGTATTGACAACAAAGGGTTCGAAAATTAAAAAAAGAGTTATTAAAACGTTAAACTCAGTAATTAAAAAACGAGTTACGAGTTATTAGTACAAAGGTAAAACCGTAAAAGGTACATTAAATCAAAGAAAAAATAAAATGCCATGGGCCATGGTCTTTAAAAGAGTTAAAAATGGCTGAGTGTTTGACCAATTAATTATTAAAAATTACTTTCCGCTTAAAATGCCATTTTAAGCCCAGTAATGTCATATGGAAATCCTTACTTTCCGAACAGAGATGAAAAATGCAGAACCAAATGATATAACCTATCCCAAAAAGAATAACGCACTGAGCAAATACGTCACTAAAACAAAATGATGCCAGACTTACATGATTCCGCCTCGTCCTCGAACCAGGGTTCTCGGAGTCGCAGCAGATCCCCGAAGTGGTTCTCCAGGAAGCCGACGACGGCCTCGCGCGCGGCCTCGTCGCTGCCGGCGCCGCAGCTGGCCAGCATCGCGCGCGCCACACCCAGCAGCACGCGCTCCTGGTCCAGCAGCTCGCCCCCCAAACCCAACACGCTAGCCAAATAAATGCCGCTCAAGTGCTCAGGCCCGTTCTCGACACAATCCAGTAGAACCGTAACGATCGTTTCAAGCGTCGATTCTTTCTCGGTGTTCAATTTCAATTTGACTATATTTCTCTGCGTATTCGGTGTACAAACTAACACTTTTAGCGCTTTTTGAGTGCATTCCAAATAGCGGGTCTTCGTGACGTTGCAGAGAATTCGGACGTAATTATCGTTCATTTCGAATTTGGAAATTAATTTGCTGTCGGATAGCTTCGATAGATGCTCGAGGAAGGGGCAGAGCTCGTCGTTTTTGTTGTGCAGCAAGAGTAGATAGTTCAAAGCGGACAAAGTGACTTCGTAGTCCGGATGTGCGAGGCACTTCAGCACGAACTGAACGACCCCGTCCGCGTTGGACGAGGCGGTGAGGATAATCAGGTTCATATACACGGCGTTGGCGAGGAACACTTCTCGCCCGATTGAGATGTTCGAAGGTACGCTCTCGAATAGTGATTTTTCCAGCAAACTTGTTACGGTAAGCAGCTGTTCGGAGAATAACCCAGGAAATCTAAAATTAAAGATTTCATTTTCATTAGGTACAGGTACTCATAATTGTCTGACTATTCTTGCAAGTTTAAACAAAAATGCAAGCAATTTCGAAATTTTATACAAAACTTAAATTGCTTTTTTCTGATCATGATATTTGGGTTGAAATATAACCCCGGATATCATCAATAGCTAATCCTTACAAGGAAGGGTACCCAACTGTCCGACTCCGATTTGATTCATTTTGATATATGTTATAGAGTAGTCT
This sequence comes from Acleris emargana, assembly GCA_927399475.2. Lineage (NCBI taxonomy): Eukaryota > Metazoa > Arthropoda > Insecta > Lepidoptera > Tortricidae > Acleris > Acleris emargana. The sequence goes on from OV656849.1 coordinate 1,119,481, forward strand.
AAAATAACAAACACGTATTTTTTTTTAGCTGCCCAAACTCAACCTGTTAGGAGAAAATGGCCTTCAAAGTACTGAAAATTGACCAAACCTTCTAATTTCTGAGAAGAGATTTGTTCAAAAAAATTGATAATTAATTACTGATTTCGTTATATGTTGGAGAACATGAATAAAGAATGGGGACGTGTTTTGTCATTTCACCACAAAATCATTTTTTTTATATAAAAAAACACATGTCAAAGTTTCATAAATTTCGTCGCTACACTCACTTCCTTATGGTTATTTTTTTGCTTAAAATCTTTTTGGTCCATGATCTCATGGTTTATGATTCTGAAAAAAAAAAATTGGCGGTTTTAAACTATTATAAAAAAAATAACTCTGAACTTTTTATTATTTACATTGCCGTTGTCGTATCTTCAATTTCAACCTACAACCAACAAAAACCTATTTAAAGTACCTAAATAAAAGATGACTTTAAATACTCCAAACACACTATACCATACTGTTTATAGTACAGTGATGACTGATGAACATTCTGACATCAAACGTAAACCCATATATATAATATCTGATGAGTCATTATTTTCACTTTATGATGTAAGTATACTCATATATATGCTTTATTGTTATTCAAATCAAATTGGTTATGGCGGGGTTGATTTATTATTATTGAAGAAAGTTTTCTAAATGAATGTTGTACCGACTTAAATTTCAGTTTTCTCTTTCCGCCCTCATTTTTCCAAAAGTTTACGGCTTTAATTTTGTATTGAATATCCACATCCATTGCTTCATTATTTACAATTAGTTCAGTTTCATCATCGTCGTCGGTACTATAATTATCATATTTTGATTTGTTGAAGTCTGTGTCTAGGTTTTCCAAATCGAGTGAAACTTCTTCAGTTATGATCAATGATCGGATATCCCGGTGCAACACGGGGTGAATGACCTCAAACATTATGCTAATATGGATATGCCCCGGGATTCCGGGACTTGTTGTTAAAGATTATTCTGATTTTACTACTTCAAATAAATTTCAATACAATTTAAACGTGTAAAATAAATATTTTGACAAAAGTAGTTTAGGTACCTATGTAAAAAAATAAAAAATGTTAGTTTTTATTATACTCTGTTTAAAATTGATCTGCCAAATAGTCTTTGGGTATGAATATAAGTAAAATATATAATGCCACATACCACAGTACACAGATATTATATTTTATTAGTTTGTATGAAATTTAAATAGCATACAATTATTTTCTCAATATTTTATATGTTTAATTGATTTCTTTACACGTTTAAAATCCTATCCTAATGCCTATTTATAAATATCCCAACAATCGCATTTTCTTTTCGAACCCGATCCCGGGATTTTAGTCATATCCATATTAAGATTTCTACTCTATATCCCGCAGTGTTGCACCGTGAAATCCGATCACTGGTTATGATTGTATTAAATTCATACATAGATTCCAAAAGCAGTTGCTGTCATTTTTCATACAAACAAATTTCTTGTTTGGTAATTGGTGTTTCTACCCGTCCTATCGGTTGAAAGTTTTGAAAAAGTAAATTTAGAACGTTTATTGGATTCACAATCATTTTCTCTAATGTTAAAATATTATATACAACAATACATAAGTATTACCAAAATGCACTTGAACACACTTGTGGATGGAAATCAACAGCGGTTATCGTTTATAAGTGGATTTTATCAATTTTCAATGATATTAGACGGATAAACAAATAATTTATTTTACATTCGCAATATTCAGTTATCTTTTATTTACTTTTAACAAGTTTTTGTGGAAATTGAAGATACGACAACCAATGAAAAGAATAAAAGTTCAGAGTTATTTTTTTATAGTATTTTAAAACCGCCAATTGTTTCTTTTTTCTTCTGAAGCATAAACCATGAGATCATGGACCAAAAAGATTTTAAGCAAAAAAATAACCATAAGGAAGTGAGTGTAGCGACGAAATTTATGAAACTTTGACATGTGTTTTTTTATACAGGGTGAAATGTAAGTCGTGAATCGTAACATTTTTTCCTAAACCCTTACTCGACTAATAATCAATTTCATCAATTTAATAACAATTTTAAAATGAAAACTATCACTAGGTCAAAAACCAAATTTAGCGAATGGGCTACTGCAGGCATTCATAAAAGTAGAAATAGGCTTTATGACCTATATAGAGAGAGGGAGGACAATAAGAACGCGGACTTCCTAAATTATGTTAAGATATATTCAAGGACCTTTAAGCAAGTTTGTTTAACGGCTAAGGCAAATTTTCTTAGTATTAAACTAAAATCATCTGACAATAAGGTTAAAACTGTATGGAATATTATAAATAGAGAAACGGGGAAATATAAAACTCGGGATAATCAAGTCACACTAAACACAGGTGACAAACAAATCACGTCAAATAAAGACGTTGCCTTAGCATTCGAAGATTATTTTTCCAACATAGCTATTAATACTACGAAATGTCTTAAATCATCCGCGGTTCAAGCTCAATCATTACTTTGGACTAATGTCAGTAAATGTAATATAAACTTTGAATTCAGCCCTGTAAATTCAGATTCAATAGTCAAAGTATTTAAATCGCTTAGTTTGAAAAAGACTGAGGATTTGTGGGGTACATCAGTTAGTGTACTTTTTCATATAATAGATGTAATTGCACCCCATCTAGCATTAATATACAATAATTGCATATCAGAGGGGATCTTTCCAGATCTAATGAAATATAGTAAAGTCATTCCTCTTTTTAAATCGGGTGAGATGAGTGATATAACGAACTTCCGTCCCATTTCCATACTGCCCGTTTTAAGTAAAGTATTTGAGAAACTAATTTTGAATGATATGTTAGGTCACTTTAATAGAAATAAACTACTTAGCAATAAACAATTCGGCTTTACCAGAGGTCGATCAACTATTGATGCGGCTTCTGTACTCATTAAATATATATATAACAGTTGGGAGAAATCTTGCGATGCAGTAGGAATATTTTGTGATCTTTCTAAAGCTTTTGACTGCGTTGTTCACACAACCCTTATTTTAAAATTAGAACATTATGGATTGTCCAATAAAGCTATAAGTCTTATGTCTTCTTATCTAAGTGATAGAACTCAAACAGTTGTTGTAAACAAAACGCAATCTGATGGAGCTACAGTAAAAATAGGTGTGCCTCAATGCTCTATTTTAGGTCCTTTTCTATTTTTAGTTTACATAAATGACTTACCACCAACAGTAGATAAACTTTGTGATATTGTACTTTTTGCTGATGATACTTCATTAATTTTCAAGGTAGACAGAAAATCCATAGACTACAGTAGGATAAACACCACTTTAATTAAAGTACTTAATTGGTTTACTAGCAACAATTTGCTACTAAATGCTAAGAAGACTAAATGTGTTAGGTTCGCTTTGCCTAATGTTAAACCGTTAGATTCTAGTATTTTTATAAATGACGAGTGTTTGCAAATCGTAGAAAAGGCAGTTTTCCTAGGCATAACTATAGATAAAAATTTGCAATGGAGTCCCCATATAGCTGTACTGGCAGGTAAACTAAGTTCGGCAGCTTACGCCGTTAGGAAAATTAGACATCTAACCAATATTGAGACAGCTCGCCTAGTTTATTATAGTTATTTCCATAGTGTCATGTCGTACGGTATTCTGGTTTGGGGTAAGGCAGCTGACATACAAACTATATTTGTGTTACAAAAAAGGGCCATTCGTTCTATTTACAACTTAAATTCCCGTGACTCGCTGAGAACTTTTTAAGGAAATTAATATCTTAACTGTAGCGTCTCAATTTATTTATGAGAATATTATTTATGTTATTAAAAATTTAGATTCTTTCACAAAAAATTCTGATGTACATAATTTAAATACTAGAAATAAAAATAAAATCGCTATTCGCAAATTCCGCGTTCGTAAAGTATATAAATCATTTGTTGGTCAATGCATTCATTTCTATAATAAATTACCTGACATAGCTTTAAAGCTACCCTTTCCAGCACTTAAAAATTACTTGAAAAAGTCGTTAATGTCTAAAGCGTATTATAGGATCGAGGACTATCTAATAGACAAAAATGCTTGGCCTAAACCCGAAACTTAATATTTTTTATTTTTTTCAAATTCAGTAACTTTGTCTCGTCTAGGGGACACCGTTGATGTAGGAAAACATATCAATCTTATGTGGTCGTCTTGCAACGTCTTATATACTTACACCTAGGTAGGTGTTCTCTTTTTTTTCTTCTCCCTCTATCTCTCGCAAGATTTTGGTGTGTTTTCCTGCTGAAACTACGCAGCTTATTTAATATATATTTTTAATTTAATATTTATAGATTTATATAATGCTAGACTAAGTATACCATTGTAACATTAAATATATTTAAAAAATGACTGACTGCCGAGTTTCTTGCGGCGTTTCTTCTCAGCAGTGGTCTCCTCTTGTGAAGCGCTGGTAGATTCTTGACGTGTAAAAGTGCCCGTGTGGCCTACTTACTGAATAAATGTCTTTTATCTTTATCTTATCTTTTAATCACTTACACCATTTGGTAACTCAAATAAATCATTCTTTTTTTTTTGCTCAAAGTTTAATTTTTATCCTAATTTATTTGAAATTCTTGGACACCCTACATTACGAAAGATAGTTGTCACAAAGTTCGAAGAGAAAATATTCAAACTCTTTGCAATTTACTGGCTGGTTAGTGTTTTGGCATTCATCGTCAATAACGTCAACATTGTAAACATTTCTCAAAAGAAAATTAAAGCGATTTATTTGAATAAATAAGCGAAAAATGCCTCCTCCTTATCCTTATACCAGCATACAAAGGTTTGACATGGTGTCTTTGTTCGCTCAGACTGGAAGAATTGGATGAACGCAAGAACTTTTTCAAGTAAGATATCCCGAGTCGCCTGTACCGAGACGTAATTTGATTATGAGGATGATACAAAACCTTCGCGACTTTGGTCAATGTAACGTTCCAACACACGCTCAAGCCCGCGGCCGCCCACGAGTCCATCCAGAAAGGTTGTACAGAAGCATACGGTTATTTTTTATTCGTAATCCACAAGCGAGTACAAGGGCTGCTGCAAGACGTTTTCATGTAAGCCAATTTTATGTGTGGCAGTTGCTAAATGCATCAGGCCAACATCCGTACCACTTTCAACCAGTGCAAGATCTTGTGTTGGCTGATTATCAAAAAAGGGTGATCATGTGCCAGTGGTTGTTAGAAAACCAAGACAAAAACAAACTATGGACTGACGAAGCAACGTTTACGCGGATGGGGCTGTTTAATGTTCACAATGAGCATTGGTGGTGTCGAAGTAATCCATATGTTACCCGAAGAGATGCCTATCAAGTCAGATTTAGTATTAATGTGTGGGCAGGCATTCTCAATGATGCATTGATTGGGCCTTATTTCCTTGAACGACGTCTAAATGGCCAAAACTATCTCCAGTTTCTGATCAACGTAATTCCAGATTTGTTGAGAGAAGTACCGAGTCAGTATTTGAACAACTTGCATTATCAACAAGACGGAGCCCCTGCTCATTCCCACCGCGAAGTTCGAGCACACCTAGATAGAGAATACCCTGGCCGGTGGATCGGACGAAATGGACCTATTGCGTGGGCACCAAGAAGCCCGGATTTGACACCCTTAGATTTCTATATTTGGGGAGATATCAAACGACGAGTCTACGAACTACCGTCAGAAACAGTAGTGGAGCTGCGTCAAAAAATCGTAAGTGCATTTGAAGCAGTAAGAGCCGATGTGTATGTGTTAAGCCGTGTAAAAAATAACCTCAGGCGACGGGCGGAACTGTGTTTACAGGTCCAGGGCGAACATTTTGAACACTTGTTGAAATATGTGTAAATAAACCCTGAATTTAATACGATCTTTTCTTTCATGTAAACAGAAGTAAGCCATTTTAACGTTAAATTAGTGTTAGTTCAAAAATGCTAAATGTATCATACTGATAGATAACAGTGATAACCTTTGCACTTAGCAAACGTTGCATTTCTCATCACGTGGTTGAGTAGGGTGACCACAGGTGATGATAACTAGGTATCAACTTGCTCTTTTTAAAGAAAATTTATTAACGAGCTCGTTAATTGTGATACCTACACTAGTGCCTCGTGTTAGTCATCAGCAGCACTACCGGAAAACATGATTACGATTCACGACTTAAATTTCACCCTGTATAAAAAATGAGTTTGTGGTGAAATGACAAAACACATCCCCATTCTTTATTCATGTTCTCCAACATATAACGAAACCAGTAATTAATTATCAATTTTTTTGAACAAATCTCTTTTCAGAAATTAGAAGGTTTGGTCAATTTTCAGTACCTTGAAGGCCATTTTCTCCTAACAGGTTGAGTTTGGGCAGCTAAAAAAAATACGTGTCCGTTATTTTAGACTACTCTATAACATATATCAAAATGAATCAAATCGGAGTCGGACAGTTGGGTACCCTTCCTTGTTAGTGACGGCAAAGTTTTACTTCATTCGGATATGCCGTCAACAGAGGAAGACCGTATGAGGGCTAGTGAGAGACAAATATAAACAAGTTCTTTTTTATTGACTGAAATTTAAATAATTAGATAGTAGGTAGTAGGCCCGTGTGGTTGCCGGGTTAGAATAGTGCCACTCCATGTTTTCCCGTGGATGTCGTAAGAGGCGGCTAAGGGAATAAAGGCTTGTAGTACTGTTAGGCGATGGGTTTGCAATCTGTCACTAATACGCTAGTAAATTTCTTAGCCTATTTGTGCAAAATGTGGTTACTGAATTATCAACAAGTTTTTAAAGTTGTCGGTAATTCTGTAGCTCTGCCTACCCCATTCTGGGATCACAGGCGTGAAGGTATGTATGTAGATAGTAGGTATAACAGTTACACACTAAGGAATTGTGAAATTTCATACAATGTAACAAAAAGAAACACTAACGGCCGAACCCTATATTCAAATCGAGGATAGATAAGGCTTACCTCGGGTTAAAATTTGACATTTGCCCATACAAAATGTGTCAAATTTTAATCCGAAGTAAGCCTATCTGTCCGCAGATTGAATATAGGGTTTGGCCGTAAGTAAACACGTAGCACAGCAGATAACAATATAAACATTTACGAATAATTAACTGTAGCCGGACGGTCATTCGATCATCCATCGCCTCACAGAACCTGGTACATACACCACATATAGACTTCCAGGTACTTGCAAAAATATTGCGTTTTAAGTGGTGAATGGGTCGCAGGAAGTCGGTGGATGCAGGCCGCGTTACATCGTTCTCGCCAGAAATCAAAGGGGAAGGCCTACCGTTCAGCGGTGGACAAGTACGGGCTGAAATGATGATGATGATGAAGTGGTGACGTATACCTGTACGCGAGCGCGTTGAGCGCGTGCAGCAGCTGGTCGGCGACGGGGAAGCACGGCGCGCCGCGCAGCAGCCACAGCGCGCCGCGCGCCGCCCCGCGCAGCGCCCGCGCGGGGCCCGGGCCCGGCTCCGCGTCCAGCAGCGCGCAGACCTGCGCGACACTACCAACCGTCACGACATGCTACCGACTTCGACGCGACGTCGCAGGCAATGGACGCAGAAAAATGTAGTAGACAGAGGACCCCACAGTATAGAGAGCATCCACCCAACTGTCCAAGTGTCCACACATATTCAGCTGCAGAGACAGACACACTCACATTTACACACACACACACTAACTACGTACATACACAACACACACACACACGCACACACACACACACACACACACACACACACACACACACACACACACACACACACACACACACACACACACACACACAGCACCATAAGGCGCGTGCGCTTATCTTATCACTCTGTAATATTAGTTAAGCCCTTGCCTTTGCAATTTATATTGTATAAATTGACAACATTTCAAAAAAAAAGCATTATTGTTTTTTCGCGTTTATAATAGCTGGTTAAAAATTAGACTACCCGTATTTCTTGGTTTTTCTTTATTTAACTTAAATTCGTCGTTAATAATTTATTAAAGAAATAGTAATTAAAAATACCGTATATACAAAGTTAGGAATACTGATGTCGTGATCTTAGCCTGATATAAAATAAAAATAAAGTAACTTTAAACATAAACAGAACTGACTGTCATGTCATGTCACTCACTTGTCAATCATTCGCTGCCGTTCGTTCGTTCACAAATTTGTTATTTTGCGTAATTTAATTAATTACGTAATTTGTAGACGCCATTAAAATAAATAAACTGTTTTGCGTAGAATCGAAAGCGTGTCGTTGAATCAAGTAATCCGTCAGACAACATGACAGTTGTATATTTTTTTGAATTTTCTTGGTAATAAATGGACAAAGGGCACTATAAGTGTATTCCTAACATTCACAATCCAACTTTTTTTACTGTTTTTCCTAAATATAAAAAAAACTGCTGCATAAAAAAATCCAAAGATATTTTTACTGTAATCAGCAGTGTAAAATCTAGAAACGGTATTTTATTTTACTACCTTAACACAAAATGAATTGTTGTCAATTCATTAATTAATATTGTTCACACATTGCACTCCAGGGTCCCAAGATACAGGCTCAGCCTAGTTTCTAGAACGTCAGGTTGTTTCTCTGTTTGGATAGTAAAACAATGTGTTGCCTTGTTGAACATTTTGCATGTAAACAAAGCATTCATTCTGAAGCTAAATTCCGAATCGGGAAACCGTACGTATGACCCGATTCTTCAGTATACTTATAGCTCATCATTAAATCTAAAAGTAATCGCCAATATGCCGTAAACATAAATTAGCATGTTTTCTGCAAGAATTAAATCCATCGTGGTGCCTGTGTTTTTGATGGCGTAAAGGAGACAAACAACAACACCTGGTAAGTAAGTGGGTTTTTGCCTCTTACGTCCATCAACATTTACAATGTCACCCTTCAAATACATTACATATCCAGTGGATTGAGATGGAATACTTCTGTTAGTCATTTCACAAGCTCCCATGCGCATCGAATCAAAACACTAATTATTGGCGTTGAGAGGTTATTAGATATGGTCAAGACTTGAAATCTGAGCCCTAATCAGTGTTTCTCACCGTCACCATGTCATCGTCTTCCTAACTCTGCGCTCAACCGATTCTAGCATGAGTGGCTGATGCTTGGGGGGGAGCCATCCTAGAGGTGACTCCAATAATGCATAACCGAATCACTACATAGTATAAAACAAAGTCGCTTGCGCTGTCTGTCCCTATGTGTGCTTAAATCTTTAAAACTACGCAACGGATTTTGATGCGGTTTTTTTTAATAGATAGAGTGATTCTTAAGGAAGGTTTATATGTATAATACATTCCACGCGGGCGAAGCCGCGGGCGGGTCGCTATAATAATATAATTATAATAATATTTATGGTTAAAATTAGCAAGATTGTTACTATACCTGGCAGAGTATTCCGTGGCAGAGATTCTTCTTGATCTTCGTATCGGATAGACGTTTTAATAGCGAAACGATGTGCGGGACATATCTTAGTGGAAAGTAAAAAAAAATATCAGGCTAGCACTGACAGTAAGCGAGTCTGCGGAGACAATAGAGACTATTATTGAATACTGTAAGCTCATTTAAATAACGTCTTTATTGTCTAGGTGAAAAGCATAGTCATAAATAGAGCTGCTTTGGATATAAAAAGAGAGGGAGAGGGAGAGAGCGAGAGAGAGTTTTACTGTTCTAATTTTACTATGGTAAGTATAATAGGGTACCGGGGAGCAACACTAGGTCAAATCGGCTACTTTTTAAGAAGTTTCAAAACGATAGTTAGGCTGAAGATTTATATGCAGTCACATATTCTATGACGTCATAAGTGTGGTCATCTTGAACGCAGCCGATAATTTAAAAATGTTATGAAACTGAAATATAAGTCCCGACTTCATGTTTTTGCATTTCGTGGTCAGTGTACAATAATTATTCTGTACTACCAGAGCAGGCCATACCCGACCAGAATCGCCGCATCAAGGACGTCATTGAAATCCATGGAAGAGGCATATATGTTCAGCAGTGGACGAGTATATGCTGAGAAGATTCTGTACTACTGTCCGGTACCCTACTACAACTACTTCACTTAAACACTAGTGTCGTGTGGGTGTGTCGTGTAGTGGAGTGTTGGGCAGTAGTCACCGGTGCGGCGGCACGAGCGGCGCGGCGGCGCGCGCGGCCAGGCGGCGCGTGCGCACGTCCGCCGCCGCGGCCAGCGCCAGCGCCGGCTCCAGGAACCGCTCCAGCTGCGACACGACCACATACAGGTGCTCAATCGACATTCGAAAACTACACCGGCATAATTAGCGGAACATAAAAAAAGAGTGAAACCTTTTTCAATTTATGGTAGACCCGGTTTTATGACTTTTTTATTTTGGAATAAAATATTTTAAAATCAGAACTCTGTTGATCGTCACTTTGTCTGTGATTGTTTTAATTTAATTTTATATGCTGATCAATACGTAATGGAAGTTCTTAAAGAAAACGTGGTACCGTTTGCCCCCCTCATCAGTGAAGGGTTTGTGTTGATGCAAGATAATGTTCGGTCTCATACCGCACTGCAAAATCGCGAGTACTAACAGAAACACACTTAACTGCCCATTAAAGACAGAAGTGAGAAAATGTAGAAAGAGATAAATATAGATTTTACATAAGAATCTCATGTGCACGACAGAGACAGTTTCTCTCTGTTTATCTTCATTGGTCACTCAGCAGTGTGGGCGATTGTACCTTACTGATATGAACATCGCAGTAATCGAGTGGCCAGCAAGGTCACCAGACATGAATCCAAATGAACATGAATTAACTAAAACGTGACTACCGGCGCCTGTGACTTTAGGTGAACTGCGAAATGCCGTATTGGAGGAATGGCAGACACTATCCCAGGAAACGATAGACAACATCATTCTTAGCATGCCAAGATGGGTAGAAACTTTAGATCCTCGAACTGTTTAAAAAAAAATTAAATACAAAATGTTTAATTGGTTTTAGTCACCATGAAAATTCAAGAATGTTTATATTTCTCGATTAATTTGCACAATACAAAATACCTTTCAATTTTAAAATATGCCATTTTATTTATGACAGGGAATTGACGTTATGCTTTTAAAATAAAATTGTATTGAAAAATATACAGTATTTTTTTTGTTCCCCAAATTATGCCGGTGTGTGCTGCTACCCTACCCTGCTCCTCGGGCTGCCGTGATGTTGCCCTCTCTGTCCACACACTGCTCTACACGTCTTTTGATTCACGCCCAACAAAACGAAACGCAACGGTGGGCGTGACGAGGAGTAAGGCGTGCGACATGACGAGTACCGTGGCCAAACTAAGTCTCTGCTTCCTTTCCTCGGTACTCCCCATGCCATGAGACGAGTGTGCCAAGGGTATTAGGAACCAAGCCTTTCATTTTGGAAAAAATACATGCACTAACCAGGAAGCGAATCAATTCCCCATACTGACCCATTCTATTCAATAAGAGATTTGTAATTGTAACTATTTGATTAAAATACAAAAATGAAAAGTTTAAAAGCCCAAAATCAATCAATCAAGTTAATAATAAATTATAACGCCACAGACAACTCTGGCCGTCAGCTGAAAGTCGTGCCACTGACGCCACCGTCGGTCAAAGTCGACACAAGTTTAAGATTAAAAGAGACTTTGTTTCGTATGAATTAAATTACAATTCGCATAGCAAAGCCAACATCTTTGGCGTGCGAGTGACACATTTTATATTTGACGTAGGTCATCGTAGTTCGTATTTGGAACCCGAAACCCGTACTAATTTTACACAGAAAGCGTTGATTAGTCACTTCCTATCCGTCCTTTCTTCATGATGACCTGCGTTAATGATACCTTCAGGTTGGAGACTGTCCCCTCGAGCGCCGAGGGGTAGAGCCGCGCCAGCAGCAGCAGCGTGGGGCATAGCGAGGGCTGCAGAGCTGCCGTTGTAGTGGCTGTGTTTAGCTGCTCCTGAAAATTTCCATTTTATTTAGCGCTATGGTATTTAAATAAATAAATAAATAAATATCAGGGGACAATGTCACACCAATTGACCGAGTCCCAAACTAAGCTCTAGGCTTGTACTATGGATATAGAGAAATACATACTTAAATACATAGAAGATTGACGAAAGAGATATACAGATCGAAAGTGAGTGGAAGGGTCGGAATAGGCCGCCCTAGGCGTACTTTTTCGAATCAAATCGGAGTAATACTGGAAAAGGGCCGAATCTTAAGTACCCGAAACCGACGTACGTGCATGACTCGATGTATAAGAAATTTGTCAAGATCGTAGCAAGTGGAAAGAAGTGGTCTCTGCCTACCCCTCTGGGAAACAGGCGTGATGTACGTGACAGGAGGGACGTGTGTGATAGGATAAGGAATAGGGTGATAAGATAACGTTGTGAGTTAAAAGAAGATGCAGTGACAAGGATGAATAAAAGAATGCTGAAGTGGTTTGGGCTAAGGCGAACGTTCCATGATCAGATCGGGGACTTGTTAAGACAGGGCCAGGTCTGGAGACCCTAAACCGACGCACGTGTGTGAAGAGACTTATGAGTGAGGAGGAAGCTAGGGGAAGTTTGTCGGGATCGTAGCAAGGGGAAGAAAGTTGTATCTGCCTATCCCTACGGGAAAGAGGCATGATTATATGTATTTATGCGCTGGAATGATCAGGTTAAGGCTGCACTGAACGGTCCTCTCCATGAGTTGCACGAGGAAAGTAGCAACCAGAGGAATGGCGATGGATGGTGTGGTGAAGCGTGCCACCGACCCTGATGTGATGACCATGACTTTGCCAAGAGTGTAACGACGAAGAAGAAAGGTGTGAGTAAAGGTGATGAGTGGAAAATTACCAATCAGAGATCAATTGTAGAGAAACATCTAATTTGCTCGTTTCCGTAGCTTTCGTTTAAGCTGCGCGTTTACTGCATATGGAGCGAAGTGTACGGAGCGGAAGAATTTTTATGCTTTATTTTGATTTCTATATAAACAGAAATGCCGATCCAGGGCACGCTGTATTATAAAAATCAATACAAAACAACAAATACATCCTCTCCGACTCCGATGCGGTCGGCGCGCGGCTTTAGTAGCAACGCACCCGTGGAGTGATTTAGCATCACACGTGTTACTATTAATACTCTTCGTCTTACTATTATTTTGTTGTTAATTATCTATTAATTATTAATTTGTTATTAGTTTAGGAGATGACGATCACTTCGGGGTCACCAATGTAGGAGATGACGATCACGTCGGGAGTCACCATTGTAGGAAGAGAGGACAATAGAGAGATCTCTCTCCAGGCGGGTGTTATGCCTGGGGACCGAAGTCCATTGGGATGAAGTTGGAAGGGGTATATATGTCAACCGGCTTTAGTAACTTTGTTAGCCCGTTGTAGAACCCTTAGTTCCGCAGTCTGACGCTGGTGGCGCTAGCGAGTTGGTTGATACCAGTTGACGTTAGATGTCGCTAGGTCGCCACATTAGTTTATGTATCAATTGGCATGCCTTTATGTCAATGAGTCGGTTCTAGGTTGAGAAATCCAGGAATAAGGCTACCAGGGAACCACACAAGACTTGGAAATAATACGCGTCTTATAGCCAACTGATGATTTATAGAAGAGTAAGAGTTAGGACTACCGTATATACTCCTACTAATTAAATCTACCCACATGTACATATATTACAGAGGTGTCTCCTCGGTCCTCACCAGCATGAAGTCGTAGAGCCCCGGGTAGTTGAGGAAGAAGATGCGGCCCGTCATGCGGTTGCGCGCGTGCAGCTTGCTCGTGCCGCGCGCGCGCGCCACGCCGAACACGCGCACCGCCAGCGCGCTGAACAGCAGCGTCGACGAGTTGCGCTCCTGGGGACGTGGTTATGGCTCGTTTTACAAGCTGCCTGGACTTGATATTATTTTTCGGATATTTATCCATGTACTACATGGATCCTGTTAGGCGATGGGCTGGGCTTGCTACCTGTCACTAATATACACTGTTAAACATCTTAGCTTAATTGTGCAAATTGTAGTTACAGAGTTATCAACAAGTTTTTGGAGTTGTTGGTAATTCTGTAGCTCTGCCTACCCCACTCTGGGAATGAAGGCGTGAAGGTATGTATTTATCCATGATCTATGATTTTGTTGGATAACCTTCTGTACTTAGTAGGAGTACATGGAATTAATCCTAAAGTATTGGTCAATAGAAATGTCAAAAGATGTAATCAAATCAGTACTGTTTCACATAACCCCAATATTTCGGCAAACGAGTTTCGATTTAAAAAAACGTATATATAATAGTTATTTAATCTTGAACAGAATGTAAAAGTAACAATCAAGCGTGTACATCATTAAATATACCTCACGCAATGTCCAAAAGTACGTGATTATGGTGTAATAATGATAAATAGGTCCGTTTGGTTTTTATTATGTACACCTTTCGCTATTTCTATTGATCCCGACTTTATAGCAGGGACCGGATAACCCGTTTCTTTGCTTAAGCCGTTCGAATGGGTTACCCGTTCATACGGTAAACCAATCGTTTAGGTTACCTCTACACTGGCTTACCGAACGATAAGATAGCCCTATTAAGACAGGATACCCTAACCGTAACCCTTTGGTAACCGCTTACCGAATGCTGTTGGATTTCGTATTTGTTTCATTAAGCGCTTACCGTTTGGGTTAGAGTTAACCCCTTCGCGCCCTTCCCGCCTGCGGCGCCGCTACTATTACGTGTGTGTAGTGGCTACAGATAAACGGTAAAACTGGGAAAGGACACCAGACAGGTCGTGTACCTAAATGCAATTGTATGAAAAAAAACAAGTGTTTCTAATTTTGTGACTAGGTACCTAACCTATGTAGGTAGATTTATATACATGCATATATAAACCCACCCAGCACAGTTATTGTATAGGTACTAACTAGCCGGCGACTCCGTCCGCGTAGGTAAAAGTAGTTTAATACGAGTAGCTATTACTTCGGAAACCAGCCAATTATTCGGGACAAAAGTAGGTGCCTCTACCCTGTCTGTCTCGGGGGTACCTATAATCCATAATGTAGCTACCAAATTTGGCATTACCTATTGACATTCTTCACTGACACTAATAAGGTAGGTAAGTACCTACCTATTTTAAAAGTAGATGGGCGAAAACATAGGTTTCTCCGAAAAATTACACAATTGCGGGATCACGATAGGTACAGGTGCCTAAATGAATTCTAAACGGACGATCTCGTGAGTAGTTACGTATCATACTTACCTATCTAAGTATACCTAACTTGTCAGAGTCACATTATGTGGTCACTTACCTGTTTACTGTAAGCGTCAGAACCCCTGGACCAATGGAGATATTTGATGTTTAGAAACTACCAAAATGCAGTACCTTGTTGGTACTATTTGGTACCTAACTTCAAAGATTTAGTACCTCTATTGACAACGAAAAAACGAGTAAAGTCCAAAAAAATGGTCCAGACATCCTGACATCAGAATGTCTGGCCACTTTCTTTACTCGTTTTTTCGCAGTCAATCGAGGTACTAATTATTTGAAGTTAGGTATCAATTAGTACCAAAAATGAATTGCATTTTGGTATTATCTAAACATCAAAACAAGTTTTTCATGGGTAACATTTTTCTGGCACGCGAAAAAAAATTGGGAAAAAGTTATATCTTAGGGTACTAAAAAGGTACTAAATATTTACAACGAGATATGTTGTCTCGAACTATGTAGAACAAAATGGTCCAGACATCCTGACGTCAGAACGTCTGGCCACTTTCTCTACTCGTTTTTTCGCTGTCAATCGAGGTACTAATTATTTGAACTTAGGTCTCAAATAGTACCAAAAACGTAGTGCATATTGGTATTATCTACACATCGAAACAAGTTTTTCATGAGTAACTTTTTTCTGGTACGCCAAAGAAAAAAGAAAAAATTATATCTTAGGGTACTAAAAAGGTACTAAATATTTACAAAGAGATAATTTAGTTTTGTTGTCCCAAACTATGTAAAACAAACTGGTCCAGACATCCTGACGTCAGAACGTCTGGCCACTTTCTCTACTCGTTTTTTCGCTGTCAATCGAGGTACTAATTATTTGAAGTTAGGTCTCAAATAGTACCAAAAACGTAGTGCATTTTGGTATTATCTACACATCGAAACAAGTTTTTCATGAGTAACTTTTTTCTGGTACGCGAAAAAAAATTGGGAAAAAATTATATCTTAGGGTACTAAAAAGGTACTAAATATTTACAACGAGATATGTTGTCTCGAACTATGTAGAACAAAATGGTCCAGACATCCTGACGTCAGAATGTCTGGCCACTTTCTTTACTCGTTTTTTCGCAGTCAATCGAGGTACTAATTATTTGAAGTTAGGTATCAATTAGTACCAAAAATGAATTGCATTTTGGTATTATCTAAACATCAAAACAAGTTTTTCATGGGTAACATTTTTCTGGCACGCGAAAAAAAATTGGGAAAAAGTTATATCTTAGGGTACTAAAAAGGTACTAAATATTTACAACGAGATATGTTGTCTCGAACTATGTAGAACAAAATGGTCCAGACATCCTGACGTCAGAACGTCTGGCCACTTTCTCTACTCGTTTTTTCGCTGTCAATCGAGGTACTAATTATTTGAACTTAGGTCTCAAATAGTACCAAAAACGTAGTGCATTTTGGTATTATCTACACATCGAAACAAGTTTTTCATGAGTAACTTTTTTCTGGTACGCCAAAGAAAAAAGAAAAAATTACATCTTAGGGTACTAAAAAGGTACTAAATATTTACAAAGAGATAAATTAGTTTTGCTGTCCCAAACTATGTAAAACAAACTGGTCCAGACATCCTGACGTCAGAACGTCTGGCCACTTTCTCTACTCGTTTTTTCGCTGTCAATCGAGGTACTAATTATTTGAAGTTAGGTCTCAAATAGTACCAAAAACGTAGTGCATTTTGGTATTATCTACACATCGAAACAAGTTTTTCATGAGTAACTTTTTTCTGGTACGCGAAAAAAAATTGGGAAAAAATTATATCTTAGGGTACTAAAAAGGTACTAAATATTTACAACGAGATATGTTGTCTCGAACTATGTAGAACAAAATGGTCCAGACATCCTGACGTCAGAATGTCTGGCCACTTTCTTTACTCGTTTTTTCGCAGTCAATCGAGGTACTAATTATTTGAAGTTAGGTATCAATTAGTACCAAAAATGAATTGCATTTTGGTATTATCTAAACATCAAAACAAGTTTTTCATGGGTAACATTTTTCTGGCACGCGAAAAAAAATTGGGAAAAAGTTATATCTTAGGGTACTAAAAAGGTACTAAATATTTACAACGAGATATGTTGTCTCGAACTATGTAGAACAAAATGGTCCAGACATCCTGACGTCAGAACGTCTGGCCACTTTCTCTACTCGTTTTTTCGCTGTCAATCGAGGTACTAATTATTTGAACTTAGGTCTCAAATAGTACCAAAAACGTAGTGCATTTTGGTATTATCTACACATCGAAACAAGTTTTTCATGAGTAACTTTTTTCTGGTACGCCAAAGAAAAAAGAAAAAATTACATCTTAGGGTACTAAAAAGGTACTAAATATTTACAAAGAGATAAATTAGTTTTGCTGTCTCAAACTTTGTAAAAAAAAAATGATCCAGACATCCTGACGTCAGAATGTCTGGCCACTTTCTTTACTCGTTTTTTCGTTGTCAATTGAGGTACTAATTATTTGAAGTTAGGTACCAAATAGTACCAATAAGGTACTGCATTTTGGTAGTTTCTAAACATCAAATATGTATCTCCATTGGTCCAGGGGTTCTGACGCTTACTGTTTAGTTGACTAATTAAACTAATTAATCATTTATAACAAAAGTTCAGCAAGGTAGGTACTTAAATAGGTACTCTTAGTTTATTATTTTATTACACAGTTGGCAGGTACTTTTATATTTGATGCCACGTCGTATTCAAAATACCGATGAGCTCTGTCACTTTTTTGTTTAGGCATACTAAAGCCGGGAGTAAGTATGTACTTATACTTAATTAATTTACAGTCTCTCAATACCAAAACGACACACCAAATTTTAGATCATCAAATTAACTTTTACTTACGGAGATGCGCAACGTTTGTGTGCAATAAACAAATAAATAGGCAAACAATAGTAGTTCACACTAAAAATTCATAACAAGAACCCAAAATATTTGCAAAAATAGGCTTAAAGATTGTAGAATCAATGTTTAGTTTCATATGACGGGCGCTGCGGCGGCGGCAATTCATAAAGCTATGACAAATGCCGCCACAAGCGGCTCGTGGCAATGCACTCACCTTTGAAGCGCGCACGCCGCCCAAGTTTAGGGTTATATAAACAATCCAATAATATGTCGTACACAGTTTGCCTAAGAACTAAAATTGCTTGAAGATATTTTAAGCGGTAACCCATTCGGAGGTTTTGATACTGGTAAGCGGTAAGCCAAATTAACTCAATCGAATGGATTATCCGTTTAATGTGTAACCCGATTTAGCGCTTACCGAAATGTGCGGGTTTTTAAAAATCAGCGCTATAAAAACCCATTAAAAACCCCGGGTTAGGGTAAGCGGGTCCGGTCCCTGCTTTATAGCTGTGTGTATATTTTAACCATAATACTCGTATGTAATACTAATTGTCAATTTCTATTTTTGTAATTGTATTTTTTACTGTTATTATTGTATCTTTTAACTGCTATTATTTTATTTTAATTTATATTATTTTAAAATTGCATTTTTGGCAAGTTTGGTTGAAAAATTCCCATTGGTTTCGCAGTTTTTTTTTTAATATACCGTTTTTTTTTTTTGGATGAGTTTAATAAATATTTGTTGTAAAAAAATATTGAGTTTCCATCTTTAACATTTATGTAAAAAAACTGGGAAGTCAAAATTTCATTTTTTTTTCTTCTCGGTAGAGTGACCACTCCAAGTGTCATTTCTAAATAAGCCTTACAAGTCCAGTCATAATATCATAATATCAAAGGGCATTTTTCCTTCCCTTATCTTGCTATGGCCTTTTATTTATTACTTTTTTGACAGTCATGACAAGGATACGTTTAATTTTGACATGTAGGGCAGAGTTGAAGTAATCTAAGACACTGACCATGAAGGTGTCGGCCCCGAAGCCCCGCACGGCGACCTCGAGCGCGGCGGCGGCGGCGGGCGCGGGCGGCGCGGCGTGCCGGAACAGCGCGCGCAGCACCAGGTGCGCCCGCGCCGCCGCGGCCGGCGAGCCCGGCGCGCGCGCCCCCCGCAGGCACAGCTCCACGCAGCGCGCCAGCAGCCGCCCGCGCGGCGCGCTGCTCTCCGCCGCCAGCTCCGTCGTCACCAGCGCCTGGGGGGACCGGCCGGTCACTTCCCGAAGCAGGTAGGTATACTTCAGGAAATATCATTTGGCCGTCTGTTTTCTACTTCGCAAATTTTTTTTCTGCTTAAAACTTACCGCGCCTGACCTTTCAACCCCCTGGCAGTTTTATGATTAGCTTTTGTTTGATATAAAAAAAAAGTCTTAGTGAAAATTACGGATGGCCAATTCATATTTCCTGAACTATAATTAATTTCATCGAGCGGTCCCAACGGAAGACCAGCGTTGGCTTCACAGCCAGCGCATGCTGAACTAGGACCGTTCTCCGACAACTACCACCATCTGTCGTGTGTATGTAAGTGATCCATCAAAATTTGCAAGTGATTTTTAACTAGTTCCCGTTAATAGAACGGACTGAAATTGAGCTGAATAGTATCAAAGAGCTGATCTGATGATGAAGTCGGAAGGTGGTGATAAGATCCACTATACTTAACATAAATTCACCGTGTTGGGACTCATTAGTTTATTCTTGTTAAAAAAAATATTTAATTTTTATTTGTCGGTTTTTATGTTATATTAATGTATGCTATAGTCGTGAATCAATGTTTTTCTTTCGTTCTAATCACTAGATTGAATTACTATTTCCCCCCCTTTTTCCCGTTAAAGACCATTTATTCAAAAATATTTTCTTAGTAAATCCCTAGTTTCCAAGAAATGCTACCTCCAAATATCAAGTCCCGAAGTTCAGTGATTTAGGCTGCGCCGTGTCTGTCATTTGGTCAGTCTCGAAAGATTTTGATATCTGTCCTCCTGAGGCTGCTTATACTAAAAATAATACATAATACGGCCATTGAAATAAACATCTAGTGCAAAGGATGTAAAGTGTAATTTCATTTATATTTATAACACATGATCAAATTTGAAATAGTAGTTTATGAAATTGTTGCATAATGAGGGGTATTAAAACAGGAGTGTGTGTTTAAGAACCGAGCCGCTAGGCGAGGTTTTTAATAGTATTACACGAGTGTTTTATTACCTACCTAGTTATGCGCAGTTTCATACACTACTTTATCTACACTCATACATTGCGATTCAACCTACTACATAAAAGATCAAAGTTGATAAAGTAACTACACCAAAACGTATTCAATGAATGGCGCCAAAACCTAGCACATCACCGCGCATGCGTTAAAGCGGGCGCTGTCACAGATAAGTAAAAATTGGAATGAAAACTTTTTGTAATGCTGCAAAAATGAAGCGAACCGCACCTGCGTTCCATTATAAAAAAATAATTGATATGGAACTTCGTTGGTGACATTAACTTTTTGGATTAACTTGTATCGTAATGGTAAAAACTTTACTTGTGGGAGGACCTTGTACAGGGTCCGTCCGGGTTGGTACCACTATCTTATCTATTAACCTACCGCCAAGCAGCAGTGTTCGCATTGTTGTGTTCCGGTTTGGGGATAAGACAGACGTTGAAATTACTAGCATAGAGGCATTCCATCTTCGTCCTCAGGGTTGGCAACGCATTTGCAGTCTTAGGATTGCGGTCTTGTGAATGCGAATGTCTATGGGTCACAGTTTCCACTTACCATCAGGTGGCCTGTGTGCTCGTTTGCCTTCCTATGATATAAAAAAAAAAAAAAAAAAACTTTATAACATTATGTTGTTAGAGAAATAATGTTAGTGTTTTTTTTTAAATTTCGGTATTGTGTTTATAAATTATGCCAATATAAATTAGTTTTGAAGTTTATAATCCAAACTTTACGATAAGAGAGTAGATAAATTAACTTTATTTCATCCAAAATAGATTCATATTCAATCGACAGATTTCGTTGTACAGTGGGTGCGACATGCCTTCCTGACCCGGCCAATAGAAGATTCACGTCGTAAACGAAATGTACTAAATCTTAAACCAAACTTAAAATAATAATAATGTCCGGCGTGACCCTTGGACAAAGAGTGGGTTTATATCATGGAGCTCAAGGAAACGAATTAGTAAGTTGAATACAATCTTTATTACTACTCTTTCTGTAACATTATAGATATACTGAATTTAATTGTAAACCTTTAGGTTTGAAGCGACCAGACATTTTAAACATTAAAAGCTCAGCAAAAGCATGGGTCGTGCTTAATTACTATGGTTCTTATGATAGGTTCACAATTATCTATGCTAAAGTTGGTTAGTCCCTAAGGAACCTAATGCC
Source organism: Acleris emargana (assembly GCA_927399475.2). Classification (NCBI taxonomy): domain Eukaryota; kingdom Metazoa; phylum Arthropoda; class Insecta; order Lepidoptera; family Tortricidae; genus Acleris; species Acleris emargana. Next base: position 1,141,024 of record OV656849.1, read on the forward strand.
ATCAATTCCAATATCCAATTTTACTTTTATATCCTAATTCCCTAGTTTAATTAAATAATTAATTCACAGACCTCAATCTGAAGTAACCTTACTGCAAAGGGCTGTCTGGCTGCAGACAGGATCAGGGCAGTGTGAGTTGAAACGCGATGCTCTGGGCGTCGACTCTATGCAGACTCCTTAGTGCAAGCCGCACAGTAAGCGCGCAAAGATATAAGGTTCAGGCGGCGCAAGCAGTAAGATCCCCTAGCATTGAAGAGCTCTAAGCAGTTTGTTGCAGAAGGATAAAGAAGAAAATAGTCAAGGTCTTGCTACACAAACAAAAGGCGGCTGGTAAAAGGTCCTAGCCCGCACTACTAAATTACACAAAATTAGCAAGCCTTAGCTTCTTCATTCACAGACTAAATCTCTTGTGCAAAGTGAAATTTACTAAACATGTATTTTCAAAGTTCTGAAGAAAAGGAAAGCAAACACAAACTTAACAGATGTGATGATATCAAAATTACTATCAGCACACAACTGTATGAAAATAAATCTAAATTATCTGCATTCTAAATTATCTTTGTATCCTTTCTAAATCTGAATTATCTAAATTGACTGTTCTAAATTTCAATTGTATAAATTTCTTAATTTATTCCTAAGTTTCTAAATTTCTAAATTTGTTCCTAAATTTCATAATTTCCAAATTCTCTAGGTTTTCTAAATTTCCCTAAATTTCTAAATATCAATTGTCTGAATTTCTTAATTTCCCTAAATTTCTAAATATCCCAATTTCTAAATATCTTAATTTCCCATCCAGCTGGAAAGAACCAAATTGCTTCGATTAGGTTATGCACATGGCAGAAATTAAGCGGAGAGCAGAGTAAAGCAGATCAAAAGATGCTTACCGGAGACCATCCAATAGAGATTATCTCAAACGCTGACTTTCCCTCCATCCCGGCATAAATAACCCTCTCTTAGGTTTTGAAGAACTGAAAGTTAACCACGAGGTTAAGAAACTTGGTTACATGGTGCACATGTATGATTCCAACAAAATAAATACTCACGATTTTGTTACTGCCACAAAATAACTCTTGAATCTGCTGCTCCTTTGCCAAATAAGCCACAGGAGACTTCTATCAAAATAAGGACCTCCGTCCTGCACAAGATGAATCAAGCTTCTTTTTGGCACACATCTTGAGATGCCTGTTATATGCACAATCCAGCCAAGATGGCTCAAGGACACAACCACGGGAGCACCCTGGAGCACCCTCAAATGAAGAAATTCTCCCACAATATTTACCCCAGAATTTACCCTGAAACGACTTACTTTCTAACTTTGGTATTACTGATTTGTAAAACAATAAAACCGTTGATTGAGAAAGCAACCATTTACTGTTCTTCCTGAATCCTAAATTCTTACAAAACTTTGGTTCAGCAAATACTTTCATACATTTATCTAAAATGAAATAAAGTAATAAACTTTGATGTTTACTTTATTTCCCAACAATCGAGTAGCAAATCTAAGGCTGACAACCCTAATTCAAAATTAGACACCAAATGTCAATGCAGTTACCAGCCTCTAAAATTACTCGAGAATGTTGCTAGTTCTCAGTTTGGGTTTGTTTAAGTCATGATAAAAACGCAACGTTACATGGGTCTTAGGAGGGTGAGGGTATAGAGCTGACGGCAGCACCTGTATCATGAAGGGCAGGCCGGCGCCGCGGCGCGTGGCGCAGTCCCCGGGCTGGCGCGGCGCCTGCAGGAACTCGCGCTCCACGCAGCTGAACCACTGCAGCGGCAGCTGGTACAGCCGCGGGCTCTGGCACTTCCACAGTCTACACCAAGGGCATACGTTAACCGCCTTGAACATCATCATCATCATCATTTCAGCCGAAAGACCACCACTGCTGGACATTGGCCTTCCCCAAGGTTTGCGACAAGGGCCGGCTCTGCGCCGCCTAACTGTACCACTTACATTTTGAAAACCTCACGTCAATAGAAATGATAAGAGATGTAAACAAATCAGTACTGGTTGACACATAACCTCAATATTTTTGCAAACTAGTTTTGATTAAAAAAAACCTATAGTTAATAGTTATTTAATCTTAAACAGAATGTAAAAGTAACAATCAAGCGTGTACAATATTAAATATACGTGACGCGATGTCCAAAAGTACGTGATTATGGTGTACATACATACATACATAAACTCACGCGTTCATTCCCAAAGTGGGGTAGGCAGAGCTACGGAATTATGGTGCAATAATGGTAAATGGATGGCAGGATGCCTACACTCAGCATTGGGTGGCTATAGGCTGAACAAGAAGAAGAAGAAGAAGAATGGTAATTAGGTCCGTTTGGTTTTGTTTACACCTTTTGTTAATTTCTATTGACCCCGAATATACAAAATGTGACAATAAATAATAACATTTTAACCCTTTCGGGTGCGGTACCGTGATTAGAGATCAATTAGCGATACTACTTGAAGTCTATAGACGTCACCGCGCCTGAAAGCGTTAAGCAAAATGTTTAACAGGAGAACTTTAGTACCCATTCTTTACATACATATATAATGTATGTAAAGAATTGGTAGAATCAATATATGTTTATATATTTTTGTGCAGAGAATTTGTCCATAGAAAGGGAAAGCTATATGACTGCTTTAACTCTGTCCCTTTCACTTCCTAGAACTTGCTAGATAACAGTTTCTCAGGACAAAAAGTGCGTGTGGTATCCAAGGGCTGTTAATTACCTCGCGAGTAGTATCGTGAACCCCACGTAGGCCTGCTCGAAGGCGCCGCGGTGCTTGACCGTGGCCAGCAGCTCGATGAGCTGGTCCCCGATCTGTTCCACCTGGTTCGCGCTCAGCGTCCACTCCGGGTCCTCGCCCTCGATGCACAGGTGGGCCAGCGAGCCGAGCAGGATGGAGGTCTGGAGACGAGGGTTTATGCTATACATATAGACCGAGAAGTTCGTGGAGGTGACTGACGTAACAGAATCGTGGGTATTTTTGCAAATCTTAAAAAGTTACTTGAAACAAAAATCAACTCAGCTGAAAACGACTCGACATGGTAATTCGGATAAACGATGCGTTATGGCATGCGAAGTTTTTTCAAAGCAATGAGGACATGTCGCACGACCCGTCCTCTCCCCCGCGACGACGTGACGTAGTGAGGTGTCCCTGACCTCCTTGACGGAGCGCCACGCGCACAGCAGCACCATCTGCGCCGTCACGGGCCGCGCCGCGCCGCCGCTGCAACACGACCGGGAGGGGCATTATGACATAGCTATGCAGTGCAGTTTACGCTGAGAGAAAAAGACAGCTTTAACTGAGAATGTGTGAAGAGACTTGAGTGTGGAGGAAGCGAGGGAAGTTGGTCTGGATCGTAGCAAGTGTAAGGAAGTGGTCTCTCTGCCAACCCCTAAGGAAAGAGGCGTGATTTAATGTATGTATGTATGTACACTATAGCTCTGTCCTTTCAGCTCGCAGTAAAACTAACTACATAACCATGGCATAATAACCCCCAGAACTTCACACTTGAACAATCACCAGCAATTATATCTCGGCAGAAATTGGGTTCAGAAATATCTGACACGTCTTTATTAAAGCATTCAAAAAGAAAACATTTTCAGTATTTTTTTTACTTAATATATCACTGTGTAAATTACATGGCATGTCAAATTATAAGCAGGTACATTGAAGTGGTCAGAAATAGAAATAAATAATAATAGTAAAAGTCAACACAAATTTTCGCATGTTTTTGGCTGAATCTTCAAAACTCTATAATCTTTAAATATGATGTTTACAAGCTTTTATTTAACTTACAATGTTTGTTTGTATCAGTCTTGTTCGCGCACTCGCAGCGACCGCTCACATACCGCGTAATTCTCGCGACCTAAGTTCCCTAGTGGTTCTCAAACTTTGCTTATTTACGTATCTACGAGTTTCGCTGGGCCATACAATCAAGATGCAGTGTGCTACCTGCCAAGTTAATGCTAATGACCTAATTAAGTGTGCAGCTTGCAAAAAGGAATTTGGGTACTGTTGCGCCGGCATTACTGAACAGGGTTTCCGTAAATTGGGGCCTGAACGCAGAGTGGGCTGGAAGTGTCATTCCTGCAAGAAGAGGGAGGTTTCGCCGTGCCAAACTAAACCTACTGATTTGGACACCGTTATGAACGAGTTGCGGGATATGAAAAAACAGCTTGCTTGTCTCCCGGGGCTAGTGCGTGATATTGGCCTTCTAAAGACTGAATTATCCGATGTCAAGAACTCGTGTAATTTTGTAAGTTCCAAGCTGGATGAATTTTCTTTATCCTTGTCGGATGTGGTGCAGAGAGTCTCGGAGCTTGAGGCCTCCCAAGAGAAAGTCACGCTTCTGACCAACGAAGTCTCCCTCCTAAAAAATGATATTGCTCGCAATGATCAGCTTCAGCGAGTGAATAATGTGGAGATTAAGGGGGTCCCTCTCAAAAAGAACGAGAACCTTTTTTCAATCCTGGACAAAATATGCGGTGCGGTTGGGCACAAAGTGGAGAGAAGCAGTATCAACTACATATCAAGGGTCCCCGTTCATAATTCGAATGAAAAGCTGATCATAGTTAGCTTCAATAACCGCTACATAAAAGAAGACTTCGTGGCCTCGGCGCGACTGAAAAAGAAGGTCACCGCTGAAGATATTGGTTTTCAGGGCACTGCGCAAAGTGTGTATTTAAATGATCACCTAACACCGGAAAACAAAAAACTATTAACTAATACAAAAAAATCGCTTAAGGCTAAGGGCTATGAGCATGTTTGGGTTAAATTTTGTAAAATTTACGTACGCAAGGATGATAATGCCAAAGTTCATATTATAAACAGTGAACGTGATTTAAACAAATTACTCTAGTTTGTCGCTTTTTTAAATCTTTGTGCAAAGTTTCAATGTTATTTGTGTTCTCACTTGCAGAGTACAAAAGTTTGAGTAACGGTGTGCGGCCCATTAAGTTGGCTAGCTTCTTTTGTCTACCGCTCAGGCTTATCGCTACCCTCATTATTGGTTGCTATGCACTGTCGAACCGCTCTCTAAAATATAATTGTCTCATTTTTTCGCACTCGCTTCTAGTTATGCTAATTATCTTGCTCTTTCGCACTTATGGTAATGTTTCTATAACCTACTCTGGATGGTGTTTACGCGCTGATTTATTATTTCTCTTATTTGTATTTATTTTTTCAGACATGTCGGCTGACTTTTTATTTGTGGTATATTATATTATAACTATTCCATTTCATTTTTAAGTAATTATATTCGATAACTCAGGTACGGGAGTGAATTATCCTACTATTTATTATCAAAATGTGCGGGGGCTGCGTTCTAAAACGTTAACGTTTTACCGTAATCTTACTCGTGCGGCTTATGACATAATTATTTTGACCGAGACGTGGTTGTTGGATGGAGTTCTGGATTCAGAGTTATTTGATGACCGTTACGTTGTTTGGCGGCGGGACCGTGACCTTGCTTTGACGGGCCAAACCCGTGGTGGTGGCGTGATTATTGCTACGTGCAGGCAGTTGACGGTAACGCCGCGGCCAAGCTACCGGTCTTCGGCTGAGGACTTGTGGCTCACTGTTTCACTTATTGATGGTCACAAAAATATGATTAAGGTTCATTTGTGCGTCTTATACTTGTGTAAGCAATCTCAGGGTAACCCTTTTTCGCAGCAGTTGTCTAATTTCTTGAGCTGTTTAGGTGACGTAGTTTTAAATAATCCTAATGATAAATTGTTATTAGTCGGTGACTTCAATATGAGTAATATATTATGGACGCCTCGGGGTCCGTCGTTAGTTCCGTGTAATTACGTTAGTAACGATGAGTGTAGTTTAGTGGATGATTTAACAACACATAGTCTCTGTCAGTACAATGGTATTTTGAATAATTTTGGCAAACTATTGGATCTTGTTTTGTCAAATGATGTTGTAAGTGTAAGTGAATGCTTGAGCCCGCTGGTACCGATTGACCCGTATCATAAAGCGTTGGTTATTGAAGTAAAATTTACAGTTATTAACTTGTTGCAGCCTGAGTCTCGCATGAAATATTTCTATAACAGGGGTGACTATACGTCTATTAATAGGGAACTAATTTCAATTAACTGGGAGCAGGAGTTTTGTGTGCGGTCATTAGTCGATTGCCTTGATTTCTTTTATGTTACTTATGAAAAACTAAGGCTTAAATTTATCCCCAGTGCGAAAATAAAAGTTGACTCGTATCCTAAGTGGTTCTCACAATCATTGAAACGTGCTATTAAAGAGAAGTTTAAATACTTGCAGAAATATAATAAATATAAGAATAAATCTGATTTGTTGTCTTTCACGGTACTGCGTGATCGAGTGCGAAGGCTGGAGCAACAGTGTTTTGATACGTATATTAGTCGTATTGAAGACAATATTTGTACAAACCCCAAGCAATTCTGGTCGTTCATCAAGTCGCGTTCTGGCTCCCATGGCATACCAAGTAGCCTAAATTATAATGGTGATTTAGTTAACACTGGTCCGGACATATGCGATGCTTTTTCAGAGTACTTTCTATCGTCTTTCTCATCTTCTAACACTAGTAACACTGTTCTTAACTCTATGATTAATGCTAACTCTACAGCTTTTTTGGCAAACATTGAAGTAAGCCCTGATTTAGTTAAAAATCTCCTACTTAAGCTGGACCCGTCTAAATCGGCTGGTCCGGATGATCTACCTGCTCAGTTCCTAATAAATTGTGCGGAAAGTTTGGCATTTCCCATCTTTCTGCTATTTAAGCGCTCATTCACCGAGTGTATTGTCCCGCCAATGTGGAAATCGGCTTTTATAACACCAGTCCATAAAAAAGGCCCAAAAACAGAAGTACAAAATTATAGACCAATTTCTAAATTATGTATACTATCCAAAGTCTTGGAAAAAATTGTCTATAATCAAGTATACTGCGCTTTAAAAAATTCTATAAGCCCTATCCAACATGGTTTCTTGCAGCGCCGATCCACGGTATCCAACCTTGTGCTGCTTAACGAGTATGTCACTGGTGCAATGGAAGATAACACCCAGGTGGATGTAATCTATACAGATTATAGTAAGGCTTTCGACCGAATTGACCATGTTATTTTATTATCCAAGCTGTATGATATTGGAATCAGTGGTGACCTGTTAAGATGGTTTTCTTCCTACATTGACAATAGGTCCCAGGCTGTGGTAGTCAATAATTACATCTCTGGATGGGTGACAGTACCGAGTGGCGTCCCCCAGGGATCTCTGCTTGGACCATTGCTTTTTAATATTTTTATTAATGATATCAGTAAATGCTTCACTTATTCTAAACTTCTTTGCTTTGCTGATGATATGAAGATCTATGGGAAGGTTGAGTCAAGCTATGACTCGTCATTGATTCAATCTGATCTCGGGCGACTTGATGAGTATTGTCTGAATAATAAGTTAGATTTGAATCCATCCAAATGTTTTTCTCTGACTTTCTCGCGGAAACATATCCTGATTCCTACTGCTTACTAACTTAAAGGTCAACCTTTGAATAAGGTTCAATCTATGCGTGACCTGGGGGTGGTTCATGATTCCAAACTTCTATTTAATACCCATATTGATGGTATCATAGGTAGTGCGTTAAGAACGCTAGGTTTTATAATGCGTAGTTCTGTTTATTTTAGTCAGGCTAAAACACTGAAGATTCTTTTTTGCTCACTAGTTCGGAGTAAACTTGAATATGCGTCTCAAGTCTGGAATCCTTGCTACAATTCTTACATCGACCGGATCGAACGTGTTCAGAAAAAAATTGTCAAATATTTGAGTTATAAACTAAAGTGTCCTTACAATTCCACTAATTACTTGAGTATTTGTAAGAAACACCACCTGGTCCCGTTGAATAAGCGTCGGGATATAGCTGATTCAATTTTCCTCCTTAAAATCACAACTGGCGTCATTGACTGTCCTGAGCTGCTACATGAACTATCCTTCGTTACTCCATCTCGGTCTAAAAGGCACTTCCCCCCTATTTCTCTTAAGCGTACATCGTCCAGATACAGACAGAATAGTTTTCTTAACCGTGCTAGTCGAAGAATGAATAATTTGACGAGAGAGTTTGATATTGACATATTTAACTGTGTAATACCTTTTGTGAGGCGTAATTTAACTAAAATGTGTTTTGAATGAGTTTTCTTCAAGTTGTGAACTGATAAGCGAGCTTAGTGGGTCGGGCGTGTTATGAATATTCTCAGTTCTTTTAAGTTTTGTTAGGTCTTACATATGTGTGCATTGTTTTTTTTTTTATGTGTTTTAATTCCTATTTAGTTGCGGCACTGTTGTGCGTGTCACTAAGGTGTATGTATATTAATTTATATCTATTTGTGAGTTCCTGTAATTGGCTCTGTACCTCTATTTAAGTTAGTATAACAATTGTTAAAGCTGTTGGTTCTCCTACAATAAATAAATAAAATAAATAAATAAATAAATAAGTATGTATGAAGGGTCAAATTTTTCAAGTTAAATTTAACCCACTTCCAGCTTTCTTATGAAGCTAGAAATTTGCATACACCTTTAGTTATGTACAACAATATAGTACCATCAAGCTGGTCTGATGATGGAGACTTAGGGTGGGCATAGGAACTCATAAATTACACATGGTAAACCCGTCTTGTGAGGGCTCGTTAGAATTGTCTTGATGAGTAGATGACGACAGTACAAAAAAAGTGCAGTCGGAACCAAAACCTTGTCCCAAAAATGATTTTTTGACGGAATCTTATTAATTTAATACTCTACTGTATTTATAAGCTTTTAATTCTGGTTAACAAGTTTTTTAATAATGGAAGTTTATACAAACATAACAACAATTTATTGAATCTATCCATTCTATCTCACGTTCTTCGCGCGGAAACGTAAAGCCATCCATTTTAGTTGTTGTGTGGGTCTGGCAGCATATGTGGCCTGTCTAGCTTCATTGTCAATTTTATTCTGATTTCGATCTCGTCTAGGATCCAGAGCGAACTCATTAGATATGTGTGAATAAAGATGTGATGTTGCAGCCTCACCCGTCCTCGGCCAAGGCGGCCTCCTCGGGCAGCAGGCCCTCGGGGCTGGGCGCGCTGACGACGCAGGCCACGCGCGCGTTCACGTCCGAGCACGCGCGCACCAGGTCGAAGATCAGCGCGCGCCACTCCACGTCGCCCGCTATGGCTCTGGAGACAACGGGCAGAAACCTCCGATATTATTGAGACCATCATTTTCGGAGCTGATATCTTAAACAGCTCAACCGGTTTTAATCAAATCACAACTAAATCGGATCCTCAAACTGATTAAATTCCGCGTAGCTGTCTTTCCAGTCGCATGCTTGACCATTTTTTTTTCTAATGCGCATTTATGTTCCATTTGGGATTTTCCCAAAATGCAAAAATTTCCCATCGTAATTAAGTCGAAATAGATCGAGGGAGGTAGACAGATTTAGGTTATGGTAGTTTTGCGGAAGGCCCGAAGGGCCATAGCACCCAGAAATAGGAGCTCCGCAACAGTGGAGCTCCGTCTGCTCAGTGAATTTGATATTGAATTGAGAAAACATGCAAAGGGGGCACGGTACGTGTTTAAGCTACCGCTACGTAAATGGAAGGGGCTTGTTACCCCGCGTCCAGGGCGTCGAGCACCCTGCGCGCGCAGAGCACGAGCCCGTGCATGGGCGCCTCCCGCGCCGCGCGCGCCACGTCCCGCGCCAGCGCAGCCTGCGCGCGCAGCAGCCGCTCGGCGCGCCGCAGCACGTCGAACTGCGCGCGCTGGGGGATCGACCTGCGGGAACTGACATAATGGCTTGTTAAGGATCCGGTGACTCCAGAGATATGCCTGAGAGTCTTTTCAGAAATTGTCCCTCGAAATTTCGAACCCTATTGATCATTGACGTCCATAGCTCGTCTCAGTTATATCACGCCATTCCATCGCAATTGACCTGATTGAGTTCTATGTTTTTGCATTCGATCCTAACGATCGAGTCAGCTCTTCCGCAACGGGCGGTCAAAGGGACCACCACCGAAACAGATTATATTTAATCGTATGGCGTGATGTAAAATTGTAAATAATACACGGACAATTATGAGGCTGCAAATTAAATTTAAGAGTTTTAAGCCACCGAGTGGCTACGTCGTTCAGGGTGATCAGGTCTTCGGGGGGCCCGTCGGTGCAACCCGAAACAGGGCATTCCTGAATTATGAGGTGGATTGTTTGGACCTCCGCCCCGCAGGCACAGGCAGGAGAATCTATCCACCCACAACGGTGACAGAAACAAATGTAGGAACTACACTAAACAACAAAACACACTGCCGCAGCAGGCGCTCCAGGGCTTCCTGACCGGAGTCCGAGAACTGGTCACAACACAACACAAGGAACACTCACTCCTCCTGGGTGCCGGAGCGGTCGCGCTGGTGCAGCAACAGCAGCAGCTTGTAGGAGGCCGACACACAGTCGGGCGGCCGCGGAGACACCGCCTGCCGCAGCAGGCGCTCCAGGGCCTCCTCGTCGGAGTCAGTCACCTGGACACGACACAATTAACTTACCTTTTCTTAAGGAATTGAGTAGGCAAACGCGCAGATAAGCCACCCAGTGGTAATTGGGATCTAGAGCCATAGTCTCACTGATGCGTTGCCAACCCTGAGGACTATACCTGCCGCAAACCTTCCTGGCGCATGGGGACACGGGGTCCGTGATCGTTCGGTGTCTTGTGATTGGGTTTAGTGGTCGTGAGTTATGTAGCCCTGCCATTATCGTTACCGAGATTGTCCAAGATCTCTTTCGACAATATGTGATTTGTTCAAAATGATCTCGATCTCGAGGGAAGAGGTAGCAAGTAATGAAAACACTGTGATTAATATTACTTTAATTACTGAACTCCATACAATTCTTCAAATAATCGATAATTAGGGCACGGAGGTCTATATTCTGGGGGAGACAAACGCTAGTGCGATGTAGAGAATTCTCCAGACCTAATAGCGCCATCTATCGCTTACAAGCGTAACTTATCTCTACTTAACTATCTTTAACATGCCGCCAACCAAGGACAACATGTCCTTCATCATAGCCGCCCACCATGAAGTGGCCAAGATGTTTACTAGAACTATAGCAGTAGGTGACTTTACAGGCATCAGACCTAAATACAATTTTACAAAATTCAATATCCTTAAAATTAATCAGTCACTGGAAGGACACAGAGTTTGGAAGTTGGGCGCTTTATTAAAGCGTTTTTACATTTTATAGTAACAACTCTAGTCAATAAGTCTAAGCCAGGGTGTTTTTGCGTTATTCTGCCAAAAAGCCACTTAGCTGGAGGCATGTCATCCTCCTTGATTAAAACAACGTCCCCAATTTCAGGTTCTGGAACCTTATTGGTCCACTTGCACCGGTGTAAAAAATGAGTTAAGTACTCGTTAGACCATCTACGCCAGAAGTTTTGGAGCATTCGTTGCGTTAGCTGCCATCTTTTTAAGGTGCCTATATTTGACCGCTCATAATTAGTTTCTGGCACTGTAACTAGAGGCTCACCTATTAAAAAATGACCTGGCGTTAAAGGACTTGGCTCTCCTGGGTCGCTGTGCATGACGGATATAGGTCTAGAATTTAAGCAGGCTTCTATTTGGTTGAGTAATGTTGTCATTTCCTCATAGGTTAACGTTGAGTCACCAATTACTCGTTTAATGTGAAACTTAGTGGACTTTACACCCGCTTCCCACAAACCACCGAAGTTTGGACTTTTTGGGGGTATAAAATGCCACGAGGTTCCGGTAGAAGCTAAACTTTCAGCTACCTCCTGAATCATGCTCGATTTTTCTATATTGAACAAATCTTTCAACTCTTTGGCAGCTCCTACAAAATTAGTGCCATTGTCGCTATAGACTTCCAAGCAACGTCCACGCCGGGCAACGAATCGCTTAAAAGCTTCAATAAATCCACGAGAAGACAGATCGCTGACAACTTCGATGTGTATGGCCCTAGTTACCATACAAATACATAGACACACGTATCCTTTATGTGAGTGATGTCCTCTACCCTTTGTCGTTCTCAGACTGATGGGTCCTGCATAGTCGACCCCACTGCGAATAAACGCCCGGTCTGGGGTGACTCTAGCTGAAGGTAAGGCTCCCATCAGTTGAGTTTGACTATTGGCCTTGTGCCTAATGCAGGGAATACACTTTTTAATATGCTGCTTTACCAGATCTTTGACCCTAACTATCCAATATGCTGATCGAAGATAGTTGAGCATGGACTGCAGCCCGCCATGCAGTGTTCGGCCATGGGCGTCTGCTACAACTAACTTTGTAAAGTGTGAGTCATGTGGTAGAATGATCGGGTGCTTGGCGTTTTCTAACTCTGTTGAGTGTTCTAGTCTGCCTCCTACTCGAAGAACACCGTTTTCCATAAAAGGAGTCAGAGATCGGATTTTTGACGTTTTAAATTTTACAGATCCATCATCAGTGATCTCTGAAATTTCAGTTTTGAAGGCTGTGGCTTGACACATTTTGACACAACATGTCATGGCCTCATCTAATTCCCACTTTTGTAAATATTTACCACTATCCTTTCGACGGGGGTCATGCTTCGTGATAAACCTTCTGCAGTAAGCGATCACTCGAGCTAGTCGGTTGAGTGACGAATATTTAGTCCAAATGGGTTCTTCTATAACTCCCAAATGAACCTTTGCTGATCTTTCCATATCAGTGTCGTTGTTTTTTAGTTTTGAATGGGGAATTGTATTATCGTGCAAGAATTTTGGACCGAATTTCCATAGATCGTGACATTTGAGTTCTGCAGGCGTAATACCACGAGATGCGCAGTCTGCGGGATTTTCTTTGGTAGAGATATGCGACCATTGCGACGAATCTATTGTTGTTAGTATCTCTGATACTCGGTTGGCGACAAACGTCTTCCAATTACTTGGATGTTTGTTGAGCCAGGCAAGAACTACCGTGGAATCTGTCCACGCCCTAATGTGACACTTGGGTATTTGCATAATTTCAGCTATTTCTTTTAATAATTTAGTTACAAGGACAGCACCGCAAAGCTCTAATCTTGGTATGGACACCTGTTTGACAGGTGCTACTCTTGTTTTTGCTCCGATTAGAGTTACATGCACTGCTCTGGTTGCGCTAACTACCCGAAGATAAACGACGGCGGCGTAAGCGACATTTGAAGCATCGCTGAAACCGTGAAGCTCTACGATTGTATCTTCAGTATAAGTGTGCAGCCATCTAGGAAGTCTGAAATCAATAAGGCTGACCAACCCTTGACGGTAAGTTAACCAATCTTGCAATATATCAACTGGTGGCTCTTCATCCCATCCGATTCCGGCTATCCATAACCGCTGAATAAATATTTTCGCTTTTATGACACATGGTGCTAGCCAACCTAACGGGTCGAATAGACGCGATACGTCCGAAATAATTTTTCTTTTTGTTGCAGGTGGTGACAGCGGCGGCAGATTTACTGAGTACTGAAACTCGTCATTATCTCTATTCCATGTAAGCCCTAAAATTTTAACAATATTATCCGTTTTCAGCTCCAGATTGTTCTTCACTTTTTCATGTCCTATGTTTTCCTTTTCTCTTTGATTTATGGCTTGTAACAATTCTTCTTTATTGCTAGCCCATTTCTGTAACACAAAACCTCCTTCGTTCAATAAATCCTTCATTTCTTTATATAGTTGCAGCCCTTCTTCAATCGTTTGGCAGCCGGTCATCAAGTCGTCCATGTAAAACTCCTTATCCACACGGTTTGAGGCCAGTTGATATTTTTCCTTGTAATCACAAGCTACCTGGTTTAGTGCCTTCACTGCTAAGTATGGTGCCGAGGCGGTGCCGAAAGTCACTGTCAGCAACTTGCAATCTTTTATTTTCTTTTCAGGGTCTTCTCGCCATACTATGCGTTGGAAGTCTGTGTCTTCTTCAGTTACCTGTACCATACGGTACATTTTGACTATATCTGCCACTAAGCAGACTGGATGTCGTCTCCAGCACATAATCAGGTGACGCAAGTCTGGCTGCAAGGTAGGTCCGGTCATGAGTAAATCGTTCAGTGATACTCCTTTATCATTCTTACAGGAGGCGTCAAAGACGACTCGTACCTTAGTGGTGCTTTTGTCTTCCCGGATGACCGCGTGATGGGGTAAGTAGATTGCTTTCTCTCGCTTGCAATCAGGTTCTAAAACAAGTACCATATGACCTAGTTGCTCATACTCGTTAAGTACTTCCGTGTATCTTGCCTTAAGAGATTTATCTTTACTAAATTTTCGTTCTAATGAATGCAATCTTTTTATAGCAACCTCACGTGAATTTCCTTCATAGGATGGATTGTCGTCACGAAATGGCAACTTTACCACGTAGCGGCCACTGTCGTTTCTTCTTGTTGTAGATACAAAAAGATCTTCGCATTTTTGTTCTTCCATGGTTAATAATTTAGTGTGAAATAAAGGCTCAGCTTCCAACTCCCAGAAACGTTTTATCATTTCGTCCTCATTGATCTGCGTGTGTAACACGGTTATGCTGTCGCTTGACGCTGCAGAAACTACCAGACCAGACAGAATCCACCCGAGAGTGGTACACTGTGCTACTGGGGTTCCGGTCGGACCCTTCAGCACTCCCTCTTTTAAAATCCGGCAGTATGGCTCTGCTCCCAATAACACGTCAACCTTGTTGGGTGAACTATAAGTTGGATCGGCCAACGTAAGCTGCTGTAACTTCATCCAATCAGGGACCACTATTTTCTTACCTGGGAGATGGGACGTTATTTTGCCCAAAACATACGCCTTGAGTATCATGTTAAAGGTGGAATCGATTAGTGATCGAATTTTTAATTGGACCGTATACTTCGACACCACCGATGTCTGATCGCCACCCAACCCTGAAATTACGCCCCTGATGGGGGTTTTCTTTAAACCCAAAGCTTGCACGAGGGATTCAGTAATAAATGAAGCTTGTGAACCCTGATCTAGCAGCGCCCGAATCACCCGATAGTCCCCTGTGTTTGACTCAGCTTTTACAAGAGCTGTGGCTAACAAAATCTCATCCTTCACTATCCCTTTAGTAAAACAGCTGACTATAGGCGTGAGCTCTGTTTGTGTATCGTCGGTCGCAATATTGGTAGATTCCGTGGCATCACTTTCAGTTGCCCGAGATACGTTCTTTAGATTGGCGGCTAACGTTGAAACCTCCTTAGGATGAAGCAGGGAATGGTGCCTTCTCTTACAAATTCTACAACTAGTGGCTTTTTGGCAGAATTTGACCGAATGATTGCTACCTAAGCAATTATAACACATTCGATTGTTGGTAACAAACTCGTGCCTTGTGGCATAATCTTTACTGGCAAATTGCTTACAGAAACATAATTTGTGAGTCTCACTACAAAATTCGCACTCTAAGGGTGATGCGTCAGTCACATGGAGTACGTTTGGTTTACTAAAACTACTGGTGGACGGTTTCCCGTAAGCACTCGGGGACTTATAGGTGCTTTTCGGCTCAATAAACTCTAAAGCTCTATAACGGCTAGTTAAAAATTCTTTAAATTGATCGAATGTAGGTAAAGCATCTGAAGCCGAATTAGCCGCCACATTAAGCTCCCATTGCTTACGCGATTCAGGATCTAATTTTAACGTCAACAAATGAATTACTATGATGTCCCATGTGGAAACATCAATGCCTAGATTAGACAATGCACTTAAACAGTCTGTTGAAGTGTCCAACAGATCCTTAAGAAACCCTGGGGATTCCGCAGTAGCACTCTTTTGACTCAATAGTCTTTTTAATATGCAGTGCGACAAATACTTCTTATTGTTATACCGATGTTCTAATTGACTCCAGCACCGAGCGTAGTTCGTATCGGACACAGCCCTCCGGGCGACCTTGTCCACTTCCTAACTTGACCACTTCCAAAGTTGTCCACTTCCTGAGTTGTCCACTTCCTAACTTGACCACTTCCAAAGTTGTCCACTTCCTGAGTGGTCCACTTCCTAACTTGACCACCTCCAAAGTTGTCTCTTTCCTGAGTTGTCCACTTCCTAACTTGTCTCTTTCCTAACTTGTCCACTTCCTAACCTGTCCACTTCCTAACTTGTCTCTTTTCTAACTTGTCCACTTCCTAACTTGTCTCTTTTCTAACTTGTCCACTTCCTAACTTGTCTCTTTCCTAACTTGTCCAATTCCTAACTTGTCCACTTACTAACGTTTTCAGGGATAAAAGTAGTTATGTGGTATTCCAGGGCTATATTATTCTCTGAGCCAAATTTCATTCCGATCTGTGCAGCCATTCTTAAGTTATAATCGGTGTAACTAACACTACTTTATTTTATATGTACCTACATATTGTGTAGATACATATTTGTTTTAGCCAATTGAGGTTTTATTAGAAAAAAACCGGCCAAGTGCGAGTCGGACTCGCCCATCGAGGGTTCCGCACATGACACGGTTAACTCAATTCAAAATTTGAACCGCCGTTCCTTGCATAAATACCCTGTTTTTTGTGATTTAATTCAAAATGTACAGGTTTCCGATTTTTCTCTATACATTTGTAATAAAAGACTTTGTTACTTGCCAAATTTCATAGTTCTAGGTCAAAGAGAAATACACTACTTATACATTTTCATTCCCTGGAGTGTCGAAATACACGTTTTTTGCGGCATAAACGGCCGTATCTTTTTTTACGTTAATGTAGAAGTTTGACTTTTTCACTGCTTCAAGGGACTGTAGACCAGAGTATGTGGTTTTAATTTCAACTCGATATCTCTACGCGACAGACGGACAACAAATTGATCGTATAAGGTTTTTTCCTTTTTAGGTACGGAACCCTAAAAAGCATAATTTATGCCGTCACAAATAATATAAATACACGAGTTACAATGAAAAATACCAAAATCGGTATAGGTGTGCCTGTAAATTTTGAAGAATTCCCTCGATTCCTCATAGATTCCATCATCAGATCTTCATTTTGATAAAAATGGGACCAAACGGGAAGCACCAGCTTTCAAATAAAAAAAGAACCATCAAAATTCCTTCACCCAGTCGAAAGTTCTGAGGTAACAAACATTAAAAAAAACGTACAGACGAATTGAGAACCTCCTCCTTTTTTGAAGTCGTTTAAAAAAGAGATCGCAATCTGTTATATCGGAGGTATTAATATTGATATTGAATAATAAAGTGAGGTATTATTCATACTTTACATAGATTACAGGCCACTTATGTTATGAAGGTACTAGAGATTCTATTTTCAAATAATTATGACGGAACGTCAATGAGTAACAAATTATGAATTTACAATCATTTCACAATCACAAGGCCGAAGTAGTGAAACGTACTGATTATATTCTCTTTGTACAAGGCTTTTTGATTGCAAATAAAAAAATGAATCCATTTAAAATAAGTAAAACCCAAATGGGTAATAATTTTTTAACCGTTAAAAGTAAATATACGAATACGTTCAGCAAGAAAAACGACAATGGAACTACGCGGTGGAGATGTACAGAACGGAATAATTGTTCTGCAACCGTAACTATAGCCGGGAGTCAAACCAAAATTTTACGTGAAAATAAGCATTCGTGTACACCAAATACTTTGAACTTAAAATTGCGACAGATTATAAACGAGACCAAACAAGAGGTTTGTAAAAATTTAATTCCTGTCCAGCAAGTATATGAAGACTACGTCGAATCACTTGATCGTCGTGGTGTACCCGCAACATATATTCCATCGTTTTCGTCGGTAAAGAGCACTTTATATAAGGCAAGAAAGGATTATTTAGGTGTTGATCGATTGATTTTCAAAAAGGTAGAAGATGTAACGGTTCCAGAGGGTATTTCAGAAACTTTACACATTATTGAAGATGGTGATAAAGATAAAATCATAATTTTCTGTTCTTACATAGCAAAAGATATAATCAAACAAGATTTATATACGTCATATAGTGGTGACGGTACCTTTAGATCGGCTCCTAAACCATTTTACCAGTTGTACATAATGCATTTGGACTATTACTCTGACGACAACTGTGTACAAATATTTCCCGTCATTTTCGCCATGCTACCGAATAAGACTGAACGAACGTATAAACGCCTTTTCCAAATAGTAAAGGAACAGTTGGGAGTTAAAATTAATAATTTCAAATGTGATTTTGAAACAGCTCAGATAACTGCGGTAAAGAGCATCTTTCCGGAAGCTGAAGTAACTGGACCACTACAACAATGCCATTTGGAAAAGGGCAAAGCTGTGTAAACTGACATGCACAAAAGAAGGTAGAAATATTGCGAGACTTTGTTCTCATTTCGCATTACTTCCTGCCGAATATATGACTGAAGCATGGCAAGCCATTGTTACTCTGGCTCCAAACACTGTGGAATGGCAAAATTTCAAAAAATATTTCACTGAGCAATGGTTTCGCAAAGAGCATGATTTACTGAGTTGTGCCCGAAACAAGCACAGAACGACAAATGCAGCTGAAGGATATCATCGACGCCTTAACTCCAAATTGAGAGGCCAAGCGAACATTTTCTTTATCTTCAACCTTTTAAAAAATGAGATTCGGCATTTTGACATCAAAATTATGAAGAGCATTTACAATAAACCAACGAAAAACAGAAGTATCATGGACATACATTTTGACAAAAAATATACACGGCTATTGAAGAAGCTAAAGAATGGAAGAATATCTTCAGTTACCTTTCTGAAAAGGATTGTGTACTTAAGACTGCAGTGCTAAGTTAGGCAGTAGACAAGATCGCCCGGCGGGTTATTAGAAGTTGTTTTTAATTTTTTTTACTAATAAAGTTAAGTTTAAAATCTATTAATTGTGTTTTTTTGGTTGCCAGGTCCCTACTTATGGCTTTTCCAATCGCGTTTTTCCCCATTATTACCACACGCATTTATTCTTCTCCTTCTTTTTCCTTTTCCCATTGTAATTTATTCAGGCCTAAATAAGTAGATAGGTTTAGGTTATGTTAGTTTTGCTACAGGCCCGAAGGGCTAGAGCACCCAGAATGAGGAGCTCCGCTACTCCGTCGACTCTATAGTAATATTTGAAATGGGCAAACATGCGACTCGGAAAAAGCTACATTGTAATAAATGCGTGTAGGTAAAATACATGAATGGAGAAAAACGCGATTGGAAAATACCCTTCAGGAAATAAATAATTTTGAGAAAAATAAATCTAACCAATCGATCCGGAGGCATATCTAGGAATAGAAAGTGGACAAGTCAGGAAGAGACTGAATAGGAAAGGACGAATATGGAATGGACTGTCTAGGAAGTAGACAAAATAGGATTCAAGAAATGACAATTCGGGAAAAGGACAATGTAGGAGGGGACAAATTAGGAAGAGACTAAATAGGAAATGAGGAAGAGACTAAATAGGAAATGACGAGTGAGGAATGGACGGTCTAGGAAGTGGACGAATTAGGATTTGAGGAAATGACAATTCGGGAAAAGGGCAATGTAGGAGTGGACATCTTAGGAAGTGGACAACTTTGGAAGTGGTCAAGTTAGGAAGTGGACAAGGTCGCCCGGAGGGGGACACAGGTATGTTACGTATCAATTGTTCCGCCTCACCCGTTAAATAACCTTTTAGATATTGCATCTTTTGCACACTATCTAGCGAGTCATTGTTGTGGATCATTGACACAAATAAATCTCTAAATGTAGTCCACTCGGTGTATTTGCCAGAGAACGTAGGTATACTAATTTTAGGCAATCTTATTATGCTCGACTTACTAAGCGTGTTGTCGTCACTAACCTTACACTGACTACCATGAGACCCCTTAAAAGTTGCTAAAGCACTTTTTAACTCTAATTTGTATTCAGTATATTCCTCTTCAGTTCGATCGTAAACATCCTCCGTAAAGTATGATTGGATTTTTAAGAGCTTAGGCTCGAACCTTTGCATTAGTTCTTTGTGTCCCTGTCTGAAGTCAGACCACAACTCGTCTAATGATTCTAATCTATTTTCTATGTAATCCTTACTGATGCGTTCCTTAGGAGACTTTTTAAAATTCTTTCTTGATTTGAATATGCGTGTGGATACGTCATCCTGAAAGCTTAGCGAGGGTTCCATAATGAAATGTAAGCGAATACTTCGAGTTTAGTTTTATTATCTCACTAAGCACATAGACAAAATCCTGAGAAAAATGAATAAAATTTACACAAGTGTCTATAACCAATAGACTTAGAAAAATTACGATCAATATGATAGAAAATTACAAGTGTTTAAACTATTAACCACTTGGGGCAAAATCGGGCATGGATTCCCCGTAAGACCAGCTTTTCGATAATTATTCTAAGTTAATATTAGAGCAAATTATTTTAAGTGTTAAAACAGCAAATTTCTTCTTAGTTCATTTTAACAATATATTTTCAGTAAGTTAAAGTCCTCTTATTAACAAAGTTCAAAGTTTCATGACAAATTTAATAATTCTGATGTTGACCTCAAGGTTGATATTCGCGCACTTTATATAAAAATGTGAATGTACTCACAGTTGCACTCCACTCACTCACTGGGCCGCGTCTTCTCTCCGTTGAACTTTTCCTCTTTACGGCTTCTACACGCGCAGTCGGAAACTTAGCCTACTCGCCACTAGGTGGCGTCCGTAAGCTGAATCCAGGCTCTTCTTCCTTATGATGACAGCAGCACGCACAGTCTGAAGCTTAGGCTACTCGACGCTAGATGGCGTCCGTAAGCTAATTTTAGGAACAACTCGCTTCCCTATGGACAGCGATCCACTGCCACTATGGGTGCGTTACGGAGAGTTGAACGCGCAAAAATCGCTACTGAATACACAACACAACTGAACTGGTATTTAAATCCGACTCGTAAGGACCATGTTCAAACTGATCTCGATCTCGAGGGAAGAGGTAGCAAGTAATGAAAACACTGTGATTAATATTAATCTTAAAATGTATTTTACTTTACTTTAATTACCGAACTCCATACAATTCTTCAAATAATCGATAATTAGGGCACGGAGGTCTATATTCTGGGGGAGACAAACGCTAGTGCGATGTAGAGAATTCTCCAGACCTAATAGCGCCATCTATCGCTTACAAGCGTAACTTATCTCTACTTAACTATCTTTAACATGATTTGACAAATTAATTTTGCACCTTCAGAATAAATAAAAAACTGGAGAACTGGAAATGCGAGACACTATAATATTGTTATAGGTAATAAAAAATTAATAAAGTGGTTGAGTATACCTATTTGGTGGACTAGTTTGAAAAATCCAACATTTGCTACGATATACAGCTACAAAAACTACCAATTTTTGAGAAACTGTATTGAGAAAAATGTTTCATTTCTACATACATACATACATTACATACATTAAATCACGCCTGTTTCCCAGAGGGGTAGGCAGAGACCACTTCTTTCCACTTGCTACGATCTTGACAAATTTCTTTCGCTTCTTCAACATTCATACATCGAGTCATGCACGCACGTCGGTTTCGGGTACTTAAGATTCGGCCCTTTCCCAGTATTTCTCCGATTTGATTCGAAAAAGTACGCCTAGGGCGGCCCCTTCCGACCCTTCCACTCACTTTCGATCTGTATATCTCTTTCGTCAATCTACTTTCATCCATCCTTTCCAAATGACCGAACCATCGAAGCATGCCCTTTTCAATCTTAGTCACTACGTCTTCTTTCATTCCACATTTCTCTCTGATTTTTTCATTTCTAACTCTATCAATCAGTTTCACACCACACATACTACGCAAAGAACGCATTTCAACTGCATTTACACGACTAACATGCTTGTCCTGCCACACCCAACATT
Organism: Acleris emargana; assembly: GCA_927399475.2. NCBI lineage: Eukaryota > Metazoa > Arthropoda > Insecta > Lepidoptera > Tortricidae > Acleris > Acleris emargana. The sequence continues at coordinate 1,162,806 of OV656849.1, forward strand.
CACTACCATACATCAGGGTAGGGGCTAGCACTCCATTGTGAACAGCCAGCCGGGCTTTTTGTGAAACGCCCTGTCTGCTCACAAAGGAGTGCAGGGCCCCATTAATTTGATTCCCCGCATTCACCCTCCTCTCGATATCCTTCTCACACTTACCATCTCTTGTAAACATACTTCCCAGGTACACAAATTCGCTCACTTGTTCTACTAATTCACCATTTATATTTATCACGCACTCAGTCATCTCCTCATCCTTCTCTATCACCATGACCTTGGTCTTGGCAACATTTACTTTCATCCCCTTTTTCTTAAATCCCTCATTCATTACTGTCACCATCTCCTGCAACTCAAGTACCGATGAGGCAAGTATAACTTGATCATCGGCATATAAGAGGCATTTGATTAGCAACTCTTGCATACGCAAACCCTTATCATACTCTTTCAAATCCCACATACAACTGTCCATGAATAGATTGAACAGCCATGGTGAGGCAACACAGCCCTGTCTAACACCTTTAGAGATATTAAACCAGGCCGAGTATGCCCCATTGATCCTGACACAGGCTCTGGAGCCCTCATAAAGGGACCTCAAAGCCTGCACCAGGTTGCTACTCACTCCATACATAGACAGCACCGTCCACAACTCCTTTCTATCTACCCTATCATAGGCCTTTTCCAGGTCCACAAAAGCACAGAAAACCTTTTGGTTCACAGCCACGAACTTTTCTGTGATGGACCGTAGTGAAAAGACCTGATCCGTACATCCCATTCCCTTTCGAAATCCCGCTTGTACATCCCAGATTTTGTCATTCGTAACATTCAATACCCTTTCTATTAGAATCTTCGCATATACTTTGCCGACAACACTAAGGAGGCTGATACCGCGGTAGTTTTTGCAGTCTTGCTGTGACCCCTTTCCTTTATACAGAGGGACGATAACGGCCTTGACCCAATCTTCTGGGACTCGGCCGCTATTCCAACATGCATTGAAAAGACGGTACAACAGACTACCCACCAGGCCATCTCCTCTCCTCAGCATTTCTATCGACACTCTATCACAACCTGCTGACTTTCCCGCTTTCATACTTTTTAAAGCTTTCATGATTTCACTCATACTAATCACACTTTCATCTTCGCTACTTGCATCTTTACTCATGCTTTCTGGCTCACGACAAATATCTTCGCATTCAAACAAGCTTTCAAAATAAGTTTTCCATCTATCAAGCATTTTTTCTTCCTCACATATTAAGTCTCCAGACTCATCCCTCACCGCGCTTAATTTAGTTTTCTCTGATTTCCCCCGAGCCGATTTAATCAAGCTCCAAAAGAGTTTAATATTCGACCGGAAGTTGTCAGAGAAACTCCTATCATACTTTTCATTCAGTAAATCTTTCTTTCTAGCCACAACTTCTTTCACTCTTTTCTTTAATCTATTATACTCTTTTTTCTTTCTGTCGCTTAGATCTTGTCCTGGATCTACAGCTACAAAATCCAACCAACACTTTTTCTTCTCTTTCACGACATCATCTACCTCTCTATCCCACCATTCCGGACGTTCATTCTTACTTTTTCTTCTTTTTACTACACCGCATACTTCAGTGGCCGATTTGACCATGCCATTCTTCATAATCTCCCATACATTATTTACATTATTCTCGACTTCACTGTCATTCATTTTATTAACACATTCAAAACGATCTTTCAGCTTTCTTACGTATTCATCTTGTATAACTTCGTCATTCAGTTTCTCTACTTTTATCCTCTCTAACGCAGTTGTCGGTACGGGAACACGATGGCGCCAACGTGTGAACAGACCCCTTACTCGTGTTACCACTAAGTAGTGATCTGAACCTACGCTAACTCCTCGAAATGCTCTGGTATCTACAACTTTGTTACGCAACCGTTCATCCACAATCATCAAGTCTATCATAGACTTCTCATTCTGACGTCTCCACGTATACTGATGAATCTCTTTGTGATCAAACAAAGTGTTTGTCACGCAGAGATTCTTAGCCAAACATACATTGAGAAGGCATTTGCCATTCTCGTTCACTCGCTCATCACCATACATGTTTCATTTCTAACGTACCTTATTTAAGTACATCATAGGGCAATTGAGCAGCACGTCCAAAGCGAGGCACTTGTTATTTTCATAGGTGTCTTCAAGGGTATTGTAAAGAATCTCAGCCCGCTCTGCATTCCATGTTCTGGAAACAATTGATGAAACATACAAATTATATGAAAGGGATGGAGACAGCGTAATTGCTTTGATTTTGGGAGTTACTCTTCAAAGGTTCTACTAAGGCATACGCGGTATTGGGTTCGGTTCAGGAGGACTGAGTTGTGTTTTGGCCTTGAAAGCAAAATGTCTCAGTTGTGAAATGTCTTGCTTGTATATTGACATGTCTTGATTTTATAAAGACTTACTTATTTAGCAAAACGTCTAAGTTGTTAAATGTACAACTAGGTAGGACCATAAAATTTTATAAGGTTTTGGTTTTACAACGACTTTGTTAGCAAAAGGTCAGAGTGGAAAGAAGGGGTATCTGCCTACCCCTCTGGGAATCAGGCGTGATTTAATGTATGTATGTATGTAGATCAGACTCGTATAACGTCTTGGTTACAAAATGTCCTTAAAGATGAAACGTCGTAATTCCAAAACTACTAGGTTGAGCGATAGATTTTATGATCCGTTAAATGTAAGGACCGTATCGTTAATTATGGAAACAAGTTTGAATAGCTCTAAAAAAAAAGTTACAATATTTTATCTTGTCTGTCATATGTGAATCTGTTAAGCATATAGTCAAATATTAAAACTGATTATAAAAAATAGTATATTTCCTACACACTGCAAGATGAAGGGACTCTCAGAGAAAAAACGACTTTCAATTGTGACCAAATATTAAAAAGAATCAGGTATGACTATGAGAAAGATTGCTTCAGAGGAAGGGGTTAGCCTGAAAGCTGTTTACAATAGGATAAAAAGGTTTGGTATGAATAATACTTTAAAAGATTTACCTGGTCGAGGTAGAAAACGAGGCCCTTCATGTCCTAATTTAGACAAAAAGATATGCGAACATTTTTCCCAAAAAAAAGAGGTATTGATTCGGGATTGTGCGAAAAAATGTCGTACTTCTATTGCAATGGTTCAGCGTGCCAAGGAGCATAACTTGCTTGTAACGTACAAAAAGCAAAAACAGCCTAAACGCAGCAAAACCCAGGAGTCTTCTGTCAAAACTCGGGCTCGGAAGTTGTACGACCAAGTCTTAACTAAAAATGAACAATGTATTATAATGGACGATGAAACCTATGTCAAACTTGACTATAAAACCCTACCCGGACCGCAGTATTACACCGTAATAAAAGGAACGAAGGTCTCTAAAGAGGACAAATCCATTTTTTGCGAAAAATTTGGGAAAGAAGTGATGGTTTGGCAAGCTATTTGTCAATGCGGCATGAAAACATCTCCTTTTTTTGTAACGGGAAACTTAAATTCGGATGTGTACAAGAAGGAATGCCTTCAAAAGCGGGTACTACCACTGATTCGAAAGCACAGGGGTCGTACATTATTCTGGCCCGATTTAGCTGAGTGTCACTAAGCTCGCCATGTGTTGAACTGGTATCGAGAGAATAATGTCGAATTTGTCGCGAAATCATTAAATCCTCCGAATTGCCCTGAGATCAGGCCCATCGAGAAATTTTGGGATCTGATGAAGGCAAGGCTACGAGAACAAGCTGAACCAACAGATAACATCGACCATTTCAAAAAAGACTGGATCCGTACCCAAAAAACTTTCAAAACAGTCGATGTCCAAGGGCTAATGAAGAGCATCAAAAGCAAAGTGAGAAAACTGGCAAAGGGGGTCAATAAATAACTAAAAGAAGCTTTTATGATTCACTTAGAAGATCTAAGATTTGCGTATTTTAAGTTGTTTTTTTTGTAATAAAAAGTATTTATTCAGATTACACCATTTTATTTGATTCCATAATTAACGATACGGCCCTTATTCAAAACAGTATTCAACTGGAAAGGGATCTTACTTATCAATACCAAATCGTCATTGTAAGTGGCTAGTAATTGCCTTTGTTGGTCTGTAATCAAAGGGGCCTTTAACTCATTCCTTTTGCCAAAAGAGTCACTATTTTAAAGAGCCACTGTTTTTATTTATTGAGTCATGATTAAGGTGTTCTTCTTTGTTTTATTTATTTCTCTTCAGTCATCACAGCTCGTATTTTTTTCGAAATTGCGGTACGAAGCACAAAAAAAAGTTATAAAAAAAAATGTTTTTTTTTTAATGCTCTGTAATGTATTTTCTGAAAGCTAAAATGTAAGCAATTAAATGTAATGTAATGACAAAAAAATCAACACAAAATGCTACATTTGAAGTTATTTAATAAAACTCAAATAAAAATAAACAAAAAAGCAATTACCTTATTATGAGAGTGTTTTTTTTAAATCATAGTAAATGCCATTTTTTAATGCTCTATAATGTATTTTTCATCACACTTGCACGTAAACAGTATCTAAACATACAGGTTAACTTGGCCGCAATGCCCCATATAAAACCCTCGACCTTTCCTTTTACCATGAAACCCAAGGTCGGTAAGTAATTTTTTATTTATTTATACCACAGCACACAAGTCATGCAAGTTCAAGCAAAGAGTTTACACGCAATTGAAAAATTGTCTTAAAATGTTATTTAAACAGGAATTTCATTGCAATCTCGCTACATGTTACTTAAATACTCAATTAATGTTCTTAATAATCGATTTTAATAGTTTTCTGTATCAAAACGTCGTTTTTTTTTTACACTCCTTCAGGGCTGTATGTATACCTACGTAAGTATTTGCCCTTAACGTTTCTGAACGAAACATTTGTATAATCTGTGGAGTCCGCCCGCCATCCGCTTAAAAAAAGTTCAAGTAATTCGTAATAATAGTTGTGCTGACTTGTGTATTTATTTACTCGCAAATGTGATGAAAAACATTGTATGTTTCACGGGCGGTACGGGAATTACGAACCTCGACTCAGAAAGCCCTCAGTCTTCGACTTCGGGCTTCTACTAGAGCCTCGATCGTAATTCCTTACTTACCGACCTTAATACACAATGTACTATTCTGAAAGCTAAAATGTCAGCAATTAAATGTAATGACAAAAAATTAACACATAATGCTACATTTCAAATTACATATTTAATAAAACTCAAATAAAAATAAACAAAAAAGCAATTACCTTATTATGAAAGAGTGTTTTTTTTAAATCATAATGACACGCAGCGTACAAATTGCTGGAAAAACTTCCTTATCTACACACACACATGGCCTTATTGGCTACAAATGAGCTCTACTATGCCTCCTTAAAAGATTTGTATCGAATATCCTGTCACCCTGTATTTATCATTAACAATAGTGTACCTATAAGTATGTGAAATACTGTTAGAAATACAATAAGTAATTTAAATCCGAAGTTCAAGAACCGGTTGTAACCACTATATTATCTCCCTTTGCGAACTTTAGGTAAATTAGCTCTGCCTATTCCGATCACTGCAAATAAGCCGTAAGGCCTCACCTCGTGTACCCCTCAAGCTGCAAGGTCTGCTCCCAAGCCAAAAGCTGCAGTACCGAGCAGCGGCGCCCGTAGTTGGCTCCGGGCACTAGGCTCTTGAAGCAAAACTCCCTCAGGTCCTCGAGGAACTGGAGGTACTTAGCGACCTGGTGGACATGCTGCTGCCTCTTCAGGACTTTGAAGCTGTCTTCTAGACGTTTCAGGATCTGGATTTGATTGGACGATTTGAGCCGGTTGAAGTGGCATTACAATTCAGAAAAAAAAAAAAAGATTTTTGATGAATATCAAGTTCAGATAAATATGTAACGATAAATGTTCAATGTGAGGTTGGAAAGAGGGAACTAAAAGGGATGTACCTATATATATGGCATCAGTAGTTTAACAATACATTTCGTTATTTTTTTCACAAATATCGACATCTATCCACTTCCAGATCTGCAGCCGGTTACGAAAGGACTGTCGGTTGTGTGGCGCTTTAGGCAGATTGTTGTTTTAGGCTGTAGCGGTCATGTACAGAACTCCAAAAAAAATTTAGTAGTTTGCCAAAAGGAACTTCAAACTGAACATTGAATGACATGCACGATTTAGTGAATGACGTGCTTAACATTTTAATGGCCGACTGTAATTCTAGGCGGCTTGTGTGCAAGATCACGATACTATTTGTGTGTTACATCCTATTGTATGCCGGCTCTATGCTGCCCTGTTCGGCTCGCCTTGACTTGTGTAATCTTCTTATTCTTTTATCTATCTCAAAACATATAAAACTCTTCATGACTGAACAACAGCGAAAAGATAATTCTAAGCGTACGAATTTACGGGCGTTTGGTAATAGTTATGCCGTATTGTTATAAGAACCACAATAGTACATTATTGCCTAGGCAGTGAAGCAGGCAATTGCGGGGCGAGAATTGGTTTAAACGGACGAGCTTGCGAGTCCGTTTAAAAATACGAGGCCCGCAATTGCTTCACGTGAAATAACATCACTCTTTACCGCCTTTATTTTTATGACCAGGAGAAACACAAGCTTTTTTTTAGAAAAAAAAACTCAAGCTATTCCAGAGACAGATAAAAAAGTTACGTTTCGAATAAAATATGGATGCCCTGGTTTTATTATGGCCGTTTTCACTTTTTAAAAAGTTACAAACTAGATAACAATGAAATTTGTATGCAACATTGCGGGCTTGTGTAGCGAGCACGCAATGTAATTTTTTTAATTTGGGAACTGTCTGTAAACTATGTACTTCGCGTCTCAGTATGGAGTTAGTAATGTCAACATTTCCGGTCATTTTTGAGAAATAGTACATTGTTGCCTAGGCGCGGAAAGTAAGGGTTTTCCTGACGAGGTGGTTAGCAGGCCGAGCAACAGCGAGGCCTGCTAAAATACGAGTCAGGAAATCCTCGTTTCCGCCGAGGCATACATAATGCTTTTCTCAAACATGTGAGGAAATAATACAAATACATTTCTAAAAAGCAAGTAATTTAATTTAATTCACATTAAAAGTTATGTTGGTCATGTTTGGGCAATTTGTAAATAAAAACTTAATAGTTTTTAATATAGGCGGTGTGGTACCTATTTCGTCGCTTTCGTCGCTTGAGTTCATTTTTTATAGTAAGTATTTCACACAACAAATAGTTTAATATTCGGTTTCACAATTATATTATGCAGAATGAACGAATGTTACCGACTGTCAATTGTTTTTAAATACTTACCATAGACATTGGAATGCAAATTCAAAAATAAACACACGCACTGTGCTAAAAAAGCGAGCAGCCTTGGCTGTTTGGAATTTTTGTCTTGGTCCTTTTGATTTTGTATGCAAATTGACAGCATTTTTAAGAAATATATGGACATGGACGGAAAGTGTTTTCATATGGTTTTTTTACTCCTAGGAGTAAAATGAGGCTCTTTCCGTCCTTGTGTTTCAATCGGAAAACCGTTTTTTCCGAGCATGTTTGAGAAAATACCTTTTTGAGGTTGGTAAGCAGGTGTTGCCGGAAGTTAGGCGCCTGCGCGTTGACGTTGTACTCCAGGAAGTGCAGCACGAAGTCGAGCTCGCCCGCCGCCAGCGGCTCCGTGGAGCGTGACGTCACGCCCGCCAGCGCCAGCGCCAGCACGCGCACCTGCGCAGCCGGCCGCTGGTACACTCAGCGTCAAAACAAACTGATCGCTTAAATACCTTGTCGCTTTACTGTCACATAAGCAATGTCCAACAACATTGTCTAATGTGTTAATGCGATAAAGTACAAAAGTAGCTTGAAGTGACCAGTTACTTTTGACGCTGACTGTACTCGACAGACACAGGTCACAATTCGGTATACATTGTGAATATTCCAAGCCCAGTGATGAACTCGATTTTGCGAAACGCCTATAAGGCCTAATTATAGCCCAAGTCATAAAACCAAAATAGAAACGAATAAGTTTCTAGCAAAAAAAAAAAAAACTGCCGACTTTACTCTTTTTGCACAGTCATTAAGATAAAACTAACGAGAAAAAACTCGGCGGGTTTCCGTGGAGTACAGGACGTCGTCTTTTCATGCAGAAAAATAAATGTTAAAACAAAACACTACCTACCTCATCATCTGCATCATAGGCGGTGTGCATCAGGTCTTCGAACGCAAACTTCCTGCAGGCCACGCCAGACTTGCGCACTACGCCCAAAACTAACAACACGCATTTCAGGTCGCTGCCCTCGTAGGAGTTCAAGGGACGGTGCTCCGGCAAACTGGTAAAAAAATCGCGAATTTTTGGTTTCTATGTGGGGATGCAGTAAGGCAAAGTCGAAGGCACAGGTAGCAGAACCTCCGGCTAGTAACGTAGGCCTAATAACACAGAATGATGTCATATCACGGAGAACGATGATGATTTACATTTTGCAGGCTGACTACTTTGCCCTCATACAGCGCAGTATTCGCCCTACTGTTTTCCACTGCGCAGGGTAAAAAGGTAGGTGTAATCTAGTAACAAAAAGTAAGTGGACAAAAATTATACTATACCTACTAATGTCACGCATGCATGAAGCTTAACCGAAGCCTGTTATTGTGTATAAATAAATAAATAAATAAATAAACTCACACGTACTATAGAAAAGAGCAATTATATTCCCTGCACGAACGGTAATCGTAAGTAACGGACACGTCAGTAATACTGCTCAGAATACAGCTAGCAGTGAGGGATTATCCTCACTTCTGCCTCGCTCCAAGATCACTACAGTTCTGCTGGTGCTATCACTCACATGTACTCCAGTATGTCTCCGTTCCACAGCACCACTGCACAGATTATCTTCTCTAATACAGCTAGGACCGAGGGATCCGTCTCGCTTCTGACTCGCTCCAGAATTACTGATATCCATTGCTGGTACACGCATTCCACGGTTGCTACTTCCATGTGTTTCTTCAGCAGTGTCTCCAACAATGTTGTGGCCTGTCAGGGGAAAGGAAGACAGAGGTAATTTAAGATCGGCAGATCTTTATCCTTCGTATCCTACTTCCAGGACTAAAATGGAATATCTCTATGTATTCAAGTCACACAGTTTTCTAATGATAGTTGAAGAGATCGCCAACCCTTCTCAGTAAAATCGAGAGGTTCGAGAAAATAGAGATAAATACATTTTGTTAGGACGAGGTCAAGGGGCAAAAGCTATAGCTCAAATAAATGGGATTGCCCTTAGCCCATGGGCTCTTCCACCTTCTCCAGGAAGCAGGTCTGTACTCACAGCGGCCTGCACGGGCTGCGCGCCCAGCGCGGCCAGCACGTCGGCGACGAGCGCGGGGCGGCGCGCCAGCAGAGCGGCGCCCAGCGCGGCCGCCAGCGCCGTCAGCGCCACGTAGTACCCCTTGCGGCTGCTGTCCAGCGAGTCCAGCCCGAACAATACCTGCTCCAGTGGGGTGGAGTCGCCTACGCAGAACCCAATTTCAAAACTTTGAACCATTTATCAGCTTAAAGACTTCCATTGCTTGAAATATACCTTCTCCAAGGATGCCTACTACCAGGTCCGGATTAACCATATCGGCAATGCAATGCAGCCGTTTGAAGATCATTAGCTCTCTTCAAGTGAATGAAGGGATGTCCAAGAAACATTCTCATTTTCTCTTGTGCGCGCGCGGCCCCTAGCAAATAAGGGGTACCTAGCTGATGTTGGGCTCCTAGGCAGTTGCCTACTCTGCTTAATGGTTAATCCGGCCTTACCTACGAGGTCAGCTACTCGATCTTCGCTAGATTATCTTCTACCTTGTTCACTTCAAACAAGATCGACAAAATGCATGGGGGTATCTAAGGAGTATCGCCTTTTGACCTAGACTTAATTAAGCAAATGAGACCAGACCAGTGGAAGACTGGATCAGCCCGAGCCAAATATGTATGCAAGAGATTATTCAGTATACTCGTAATGGACTTAGATGTGATTTTGCAAATATTTTCCCTAAAAGAAAAAGCTGATGAGATGAAGCACAACCATATTATTATCATTGCTAAGTCACCACGGGGAACTCAATCATGAAGAGACTTAATGCGTACAGAAACATATGTATAATCAAAATAAGCAATTCACAATCATAATACCTCTCCAATGTTGTCCTGCATTGCTAGGAAACTATTGATGGGTGTTACTTCACTCACCGGACAGCTTTCACGCACTAGTGGATACCCGAGACTGGCTCTGATAAAATAGTATTGTTGAGTTACCAGCCTTTCCACAGCACTAACCTTCCTTCTCCAGTGCCACGCAGACTTTGACCAGCAGCCCCATAGCCTGAGCTGCTAAATGTCGTACGCTGTCCATATGGTGTTCCACATGGCCCCAACAGAACCCCATGAGCAAGCCCACCAGCTGGCATGACCCTGGCCTGGTGGGAACGATCTTGCTGATGGCGAGGACGGTTCGCGCTACCGCGAGGTTATGGCTAGGATCTGACGAGTACCTGAAGAGATGGATAGGAAATAATCCTGATATGGCGAAAATTATTCTCCTGCCGTGTGCAATTCGCAAGCAAAAGTAACGGAGTCACGATGTTTTGAAAATTACCAATTAGATACAAACGTACGAGCATACCGACGCCACTCAGTTGACTCTGGTGCGTTCCTACATATATTCAAAACCGTGGATTGAGCAGGGACCGGAACCGTTAACCCTTTAAAGGGTAAGGTAAAGGGCGTTAGGGTATATAATTGACTGGTTTTTACAACGAATACCCTAACGATGCGATGAGCATATGTATGTAAATGTATGTATGTAAACACTTTATTGTACACAAAAAAAAAGAAACAAAATCTAATACAATACAGAGTTAGAATGTACAAATAATAATGTGCATATCTTCGACTAACCCCAATGAAAAGCTGACCCATACGAACCTTTCCAATTCCTTAAAACCCTCGTTAGGCTTAAGTGTTTATTGAACGGCTTCAAGCTATTTTAATCTCTATGTGCAGTCTATACAAAATATTTTTGTAATACTTAGCAATTGATTGGCTGTCCACACACAGGCGAACAGGGATCTGCGAAACAGAGTCAACGGAGAGGGAGAATGGATATGGTAACACTAACGTAATGCTAAGTGCTTAAATCCGAAACCCTTACGAAACCGGTAACCTCAATGGTTGTATTTAACTAGTTCGAAGCAGTTTCCATATCAACAGGGTAAGCCTATCGATAGGGATACGCTAACGTTAAGGTAGTTACCCGATCGGTAGACTTAATCAAATAAAGGGCTTTTCCGGTCCCTGGGATAGAGTTGTGACGTCTCGTTAAAATTTGACACATTTTGTACGTAGCAAATGTCAAATTATAACGAGACAACTGGTTTTGAATATAGGAACACAAAATCAAAGAAACAAAATCTTTTGTTGGCCATTGTTGTTACGACTTCGTCTTCAATGCATTATTTTTATAACTAGAGTGGGCCTATTTTTCAGGATATAAAAGTCCCTTACCTATCTCCTATCTCGAGTATTTTCTCAGTCAGCTCTAGGAGAGCAGGCCGGTCGTGGATCTCGGCCGCGATCAGCTTTTTTGCACGGATAGTGGTCGCCACGGCAGAGAAAACTGACAGCTCCCTTGTTCCTAACTGCTGCTGTTTGCTGCGGTCGAAGTCCAATAGCTTAAAGAGAAAAAAAATCAATTTTGTTCATAGTCATTGTGTTAGCTACACCACTCGGTCAAAAGCCCCAGTGATTTATCTACATACAGGGCGGTTTGGTAGCTAGGTGCAACGCGTTAAGGCTTTGATACAGCAGCTCATAAGCTATCGATTTAACCCCCATGTATGTTCAGCAATTGATATGAGTTACTTTCTCAATACTAAGAGAACCCCGCTTTTGTTTTTCACCTAGTATGGAAAAACAAACTTTGTGCATTTACTCAAAAACTTGTCATGTAGCTTTAAAAACTTCCTTAGTTAATAGTGATTCTAATTGTGCAAGAAAACACTGTTTTTTTTAAAAATAATACATGAATTTAGGTGTTTTTCGTAACACGGACGTAAGTAAAAATTACGGTTTACCCTTTTTTCGCCGAAAATTATTTAGTAAATTCTTAACTCGCCAAACTACGTATCCCATATTTTTATTTGGTCAAATTTTTATTTCCCAACTCAACGTTTCGCACTGATATCAATTCCCAACTAATGATTTGATAAATTATTGTTAGACAAATTATTACGTGGGATTTTTTTAAGATGTCAATTATGTTTTCGTCAAATGTATTGATTGGCATACTTTGATTTAACAACATATTGAATGGCATTATGAAATCTAACCTAGTTTGTTAGAATGCAAGGTTCAATTTGCAGTATGATTTTATTGCATTAAGCGGGTAGGGTAATGCACCGTTCAGCTAAATTAAGAGGGTACTTTTGTTTACATACTTTATGGCTCAAAATAGCAATTCATTCTTGAGTTATCGTTGATAGTTAATGTATTGAGTATTGAGTATTGAGTATTGAGTATCTCTGGGAGCAGTTTCGTTTTACGGGTCATAAAAAAAATAACCTTAACCTACCTATCTCTGGGAGCAGTTTCGGTTTTAGAGTCATAAAAAAAATAACCCTAACCTACCTATCTCTGGGAGCAGTTTCGTTTTTAATCCAATTTATATTTGTTTCAGACAAGTTCAAGCTCAAGGTAACGCGCAAAAAAGTACGCAGCTGATATGACTTTCAATAAACAAGTAAAATGCTTACTAGCACTCAGTTATTTGCCAGAGGCTGACATAATTATTTGACAATATGTTATTTGCCTTAGCAAATCATTTGCTACACAATTATTTACCATATAAAATTTGACAATATGTTATTTGCCTAAGCAAATCATTTTGCTACACAATTATTTATCACATAAAAATTTGACCTAATAAAATTTTGCAATATAAAAATGTAGCGAAATAAAAAAATTACGAAGTAAAATAATGCCAAGGATTGATTTGCCAAATAAAACTTCGGCGAAAAGTTGATTGCCAAATGAAATTTGACGAAACATAATTCGGCAAAAAGGCAGTACACCAAAAATTACAAAAAATCCGATTAAAATGATCAATATCTGAGAAACTAATAACAATTGCTGAACATACATGGGGGTAAAATCGATAGCTTATGAGCTGTTCTATCACCCCCTTAAAGCTTTGCACCTAGCTACCAATCACCCTGTATATCTATGCTGTTCGTTTATGACTTCGTTCGTTTATGATTCGACTGGCAACACCGGCCGGTTCAGACGTCAAAATCGGCCACCGGTTTTGTTAAATGTATTTTAAGTAGTTTTAATGATTAAATTGTGAATATTTGGGACTAAAACCGAAGATAAACATGTAAATGTTTAGTGTAAATGTTATCAAAACTATAAGTGCTGTGAAGAAAGTAATATCACGAGTGCAAAATTTGACAAGTAACTAGGTCAACGACTTCGTGATTTGAAAAATATTTTAAAAATTACTACCGTTTGCTGTGCTGATCATCAACGAAACCAGGGGAGTATTAATATTGCATAATCCTGTTATGTCTTCTACTTCTGTCTGTGTTAAATTTAACTATAACTATATGAGCTTTTATAAAATTAAGCTACACTGACAGCCAGAAAATAATTTAGTTGAGTCATGTTTTAGTTGCACCTAGGTAATGTGGTTTATTTAAAGTTTTTAACTTAAGATTACGTATACATTGACATTATTATTAGAAAAGTAATATTATTGTATTAATTATTAAATCACTATCCATACCTATCCTTAATAGATTATTGTCTGATATTGACATAGTAGGATTTTTAAACTTAAATTAATCTTAGATTGTAATTAGGCAATTAGGTTTATCTATTTGGTGCCCTGGTACTGTTCTTTATAATTATGTTTTCAGCTACCAGTAAGCCTACTACACGTCGGGATGTCCTTGTTACCAAACTCCGGAACACACAGTCAGAGCTGAAGACGGTCAAAGAGCTCAATGCACAGCTGCTGCAGGAGCGTGACGAGAGTGAAGAGGAGGTTCTGCGTGTTATAAACTATAACAAAACCCTCAAAAGTTCTCTCGCCAAGCTGGACTTGGATTTAGATTATATGCGGGAACAACGGGATCGCCTCCAGGTTGATGTGGACCAGTTCCAGCTGTGCCGGGAGACACATGAGGAGGCGCTAAGGCGGATCCGGGACCTGGAACAGCTACTGGAGGAGCGACCAGTCAAACAAGACACTACTTGTGCGCGATGTGTTGCGGAGGAGTCGGCTTACAATGTAAGCTTGTTTGCCGAGCTCAATACTTCTGACTGTGAATTTAACAAACAGATGGAAACGGTAGACCTTACTAACTCTTTAGATCTTATTGATCCCAAACCTTCTAACATTACTGTGAGGGGATCAAACAAAATTAAAAAGTATTTAAGATTAAGTAGATTTATAAAAAAGTCAAAAATTTTACTACAATGTAATAAACGTTTTATGAAATTAACTCCCATTAGGTATAGCAATGTAGCCTTACATAATGACCTATTAAATTGTCAACATGAACTAGAGTGTATTATGCATGATTTTGATGCCAATACTAAACAACTCAAGGTATTGGAATTTGCCCTGCAAGATGTAACCAATAAGTATACACTGTCTTGCAAACAAATGGAGGAGTACATAGGCTTCATGAATAACATCATTGATCTTGGTAATACCAACATGGACAAACTAGACTCGCTGGTAGGTAAATCGTGCGACGGCTACGGCAGCTCGCCCTGGAAAAACTGGAGGCAGAGCCTGCCGGCCTCGCCGTCACCGGCACCGGCGCCGCGCCGCGCCCGCCCCGCGCCCCTCACGCCCCCCGCGCCCCTCCCGGCCCCCCGGGCAGCCCCGGGCGCGGGGCGGCCGCGCGCTCCGGCAGCGGCGGCTGCAGCGCAGCGCGGGGACACTCCAAGCTGCGCGCCCGCGCCGCCGCCCGGACCGCGCGCGCCGTGCGTGCCACCTACTGGGCGAGCCTCGCTTAGTGCTTTGCCGACCTCGGTGTGCAGGACTGTCACATATACGGATGAGGTAGGTATTGGGTTCGGGTCCAAAATGGTAAAATACCTTGGTCATAATAACGTAGTAAACAACTGTTTACCGGGAGTGTCTATGGACCACCTTATATCACGAATTTCTGCAGACACATTCAGTCGCGAGACAACGTTGGTAGTATTATTAGGAAATAGTTTGATGTTTAGTAAATATGACTTATTTAATTTGTCTGAGGCCCTCACAGAAGTTAGCAAAGGCGCTATAGGTAAAATAATTATTTGTGCTTGTCTGTTTTCCCACAAATTAACAAATAAAGGTAATAGAAATATTGATTATTTTAACTCGATATTATATAAAGTGTCGTTATATAATTCCAAAATTTCATATTTCGATACAAATAAATTTGTAAAAAAGTTCGATTTGACGCATAACTATTGTTATTTACCACGTAGGTACATAGATGAGTGTGCTAAGTTGTTAGCATATAATATTTTAGACCCCGCTATGGCTAGCATAGCGGGTGACTGTAGAACGGAGCCTGCGCTGAGTTTTATTAGCGCCGGCCCCGCGCCGGAGCTGCCGGTTGATTTAAACTGACAGCTTCGACAACGGCCGCGGCTGTCGTCGTTCGCGGCGACAGCCGCGGCGACCCCGTGCCTGCCCACAGGCCGACGAACATTAAAAATAAGTTAGGTAATAGTGTAATAAATATAATTCATCAGAATATACAAGGATTTTCTAGTAAGGAACTAGAAATTAGTTTGTTTATAGATAGTGCTAATGTACACGTTTTATGTGTTACTGAGCATTGGCTAAAAGGGCATGAATGTATGTTTCATTTTAATAATCATGACATTGTTAGCATGTTTGCTAGGCAATCTTGCAGTCGGGGTGGATCCCTGATTATGGTAAATCGAAACATTAAATGTAAGGAGCGTAAAGATATTGTTGCGGAGTCAGTTGAACGTCATATTGAACTTGCGTGTGTTGAATTGGAACAATATATTATTATTTGCGTATACAGACCCCCTACGGCGGATTATAGGCTTTTTGAGAGCGTTTTGGAAAATGTTCTTAGTTGTGTTTTTAATTCTAAAAAGTGTATTATTGTGTGTGGTGATTTTAATGTTAATCTGCTAGACGAATCACCCATGTCTATTAACTTACTGAGTGCTTTTAAATCTTTCAATTTAGTCAATCTGTTCTATGAGCCAACTAGAATCACAGCAACTAGCGCTACTTGTATTGATAATATATTTAGTAATTTTGACCCTATTCAGAAATCCGTAATCAATAACTTAAGTTCAGATCACTGTGGCCAGCAAGCTTCCTTTAAGGGGAAGACTGATTATGCGCCCCAAGAGTTTATACTTAGACATATTACTGAAAATCGATTAGAATTATTTAATAATAAGGTTACTAACCAACTGAATTATATGACGTGTGCTGGGAAAGATCCAGACAGTTTATGTACTTCTTTATTTAATTGTATTATTAAGGAATTTGATGCCTGCTTTAGTCTGAAAAAGATAAAAGTCAAGCAAGGTACGAAATTTTGTGACTGGGCTACACCAGCGATTCATGAAAAGAGGTACAAATTATATGAGTTGTATGCTATAAGAGCTGTCGATCATAGGCCTGAGTTTCTAGAGTACGTTAAAAAATATTCTAAGGAATTTAAGCAGATTTGTGCTGCCGCAAAGTCCGAGTATTATTCGAATAAAATTTGCAAATCTGATAACAAGATTAAAACCATCTGGAATGTAATTAACACGGAAACTGGTAGAACTAGAATTAGAGACCCGCACTACAGCTTGCGAGTTGACGATACTCTAGTAAACTCGGACCTGGATGTAGCTAAAGAATTCGAGCGGTTTTTTACGAACATACCTTTAGAGACCACTAAATCTTTAGTATCATCTCCTGATAAGGCTGAAATCTTATTAAGATCTAATGTTAAGGAATGCATGAATGTTTTCAAATTTTACCATGTCACCTCTAAAGTTGTGATTAAAACGTTTAGGTCTCTTAATATCAAAAAGACTAGACTAATAAGAGAAAGATCTTTGGGGCCTCTCTGTTACAGTACTTCAGTCCATTTTAGAGTCAACTGCGCCTTACCTAGCTACCATGTTTAACAAGTGTGTCGATATTGGAGTATTCCCTGATCTGATGAAACATAGTAAGATCATACCCTTGTTTAAGTCAGGGACAAAATCAGACCCCACAAATTTTAGACCGATTTCGATACTACCAGCTCTAAGTAAAGTTTTTGAGAAATTTATTCTTAATCAAATATCCTCACACTTTAATCAGAATAAGCTACTTCATAGCAGTCAATTCGGATTTACCAAGGGACGATCTACAACTGATGCCGGTTCTACTTTAATAACACATATATTTGATGCCTTGGAAAAATCACTAGATGTTATTGGAGTTTTTTGTGATCTGTCCAAGGCATTTGATTGTGTTGATCATGTTACGTTAGTGCGAAAGTTAAGCCACTATGGCATCAAAAACAATGCACTTGATCTTATTGCTTCCTACCTCGCGCACAGAACTCAGCGGGTAGACATTAACAGAACACAATCCTCTGGGTCATCTGTAGCTATGGGAGTGCCTCAAGGATCTATTCTGGGTCCGTTTTTATTTTTGATCTATATTAACGATCTCCCGTATGTAGTGCGCGATAAACATGAAATAGTCTTGTTTGCTGACGATACCTCACTAATATTCAAAGCGGATAGGAAACAGGATAATTTTAATGACATCAATGTTGCGTTGTCTACAATTGTTGACTGGTTTACAGCCAACAACTTACTTTTAAATGCCAAAAAAACCAAGTGCATTAAATTTTCCTTGTCCAACGTTAGGAGTATGAATGCAGATAGAATAAGACTGAAGGATGAGACACTGGAATTTGAAGGTAGAACAGTTTTTTTAGGTGTCACTCTAGACTCGAAACTGCAATGGAGTGCGCATATATCCACACTTGCAAGTAAACTAAGTTCGGCGGCTTATGCGGTAAAGCGAATCCGACAACTTACTGACGTCGAGACGGCGAGACTTGTGTACTATAGTTATTTCCATAGTGTTATGAGTTACGGAATTTTACTGTGGGGAAGAGCGGCTGACATCCAAACCATCTTTGTATTACAGAAGCGGGCTGTACGTGCTATTTACCAATTGGGGTCTCGTGTTTCGTTAAGGGATAAATTTAAAGAAATCAATATTCTTACAGTCGCGTCTCAGTATATCTTTGAGAATATCATGTATGTACGCAAACACATACATGAGTTTAGGCATAACCGCGACGTTCATAATTTAAATACTAGAAATAGGGATAAGCTCGCACTTCCAGGTCACCGTCTCCGTTTGCGGGGTAAGCACTTCGTTTGCGGGGAACTGTATACGTTTTTACAACAAGATACCATCTGAAATCGTCAATATGCCGTTCAACAAATTTAAGTCTCACATCAAGCGCTGCTTATTGGGTAGGGCTTATTACACTGTAAATGACTTCATTGGTGACCAAGATTTATTTTAGTAGTGTCTAGGATATTTACAATATAAAATAGCCTCTAAGTGAATTATGTATTCAAGCACTGACTCAGTCAGTCGACTGTGATTTACTAATTGTATTTTATCTTTTCTACTCTTGTGTGTACAAGAAGATTTTAAATGAGAACACACTGTGATGTTTCTCGCCGGACAGCTGTTTCACACAATTACTTTTGTTGTCCGGCAGCATGAGCATGTCATGCTCGCTCAAAGGTCTTTGCTTACGGCGGCGTCGTTGATCGGGTCGCCACTTTCCCGATCACATGGTTGAGGGAGGCGATGGCTGAGATACGCGTCATACTCGTGAACGGGTGCTGTTTGTGGGGTCCGGTCTGTTCACGTTTGCAAGGACTTGTTCAATTTATTATCCAAGTTATATGGCTTTTGACGTAGAGACCTCGTTGTGTTGTTCTCATACTCATTATTTTATTTTAAGGTTTATTGACCTTACATTTGTAATAATTTTATTTTTGCTTGTTTTAAGAATTTATTGTTTATTACTTTATTGCCTTAATATTACTTAATGTAACTTACTTTTAAGTATAATTATGTTTTATGATTGAAAAAATGACCTTCTGCTGGAGTTTCTTGCGGCGCTTCTTCTCCGCAATGATGGTCTTGTCCGAAGCGCTGGTAGATTCACTGTACCTTTCCGACGTGTAAAAGAGCCCGCATGTGGCCAATTTACTGAATAAATATTTGAATTTTGAATTTTTGAATTTTGAAAAACTTACCTTAACCCAAGAGTCCGGACCATTTTCAAACAGATGCATAGTCAGGTCAACTATGCCACTCACTGACTTTGTGTCCATAGGAACTTCTTTGCCAGCCATCAGTTCCGAAGTGATAGCTTTTATTTTTTTAAACATGGAGTTAAGTGGGATCCTGTTGTCCTCTGTCACTTTTTGTATCATGTACAAGAGAAGCCTCAGCGTTAAGTGGACCAGATCGTAGATTTTGTTTGTTTCTGTTGGAGAGAGGGGCTCAGACTTATGCGTTTCACTGAAAGAAAAGCAAAGGTACAGTGAGATTTATTGTTTCTTTACCATTACAGCTAGCTCGCTTATTGGTCAGTGTGTCTCTATTGTTACATATTAGATAGAAAGGGAGATCTAACCACAAAATTAATTGCAGACAACATGTGCAAGCAGTCCTGTGGGCTACTTATACATAAGGATTGGCTGTCATTTGAGGTGTTTAAGCCAAATTACACCTCTCTGAGAAAAATAAACATGATAAATGTAATTAAATTTCTTATAAAAAAAGTAACTTTGGTAGTTTGTGCTCAGTCATCATTTGCTTTTGGTGAAAAAACTAACAAGTCCAAACTCGTTGGGCCTATGTCAAGTAAAAGGGGTTCTGCTGCCACCATTCGAGTCCATCATCAGCTCTTAGACCCTAAATTTAATATCGCTTTATCATTCTTGGGCATAATGAAATGAGAGGTTCAAAATTGACTGCAGTTTTTAGCAACACATACTGGCAGAAACAAACAAAATGAAAAGTTAAATAAAAGCTTTTAAAAAGTGACCAATTAACCTTTTCAACGCCAATAACCACTAAAGTGGTTGTGTACTGTCGTGCCTACCACGCCATCGACCGTTTTAGTGGCTCACAGATACAGTGCAAAATAAACCCCGAGTATTTGTGATGTAAGGTTGACATTAGCTCTGGTTTTAAGCTGTCATTGGCGTGTGAGTGATGTCTTTTGTATTTGATATGGCGTTGAAAAGGTTAAACAGCAAATCATTGAAAACTCACTCATTTCCATCAGCACAATGCAGTGCCTGAATGCATGAATCTAGGCAGTTAACGAGAAATGTAGCCACTTCTATTTCCAGCTGACTAACCGCAACTGCGCCTGACCGGAATTTGTCAATACAAGCATCAAGCCGAGTTACCACCCCTACATATTCTTTGTAAGTCCAGTTGGCAGAGTCTTTTATGTTATTGGATATAACTGTTATCAGATTTGTGGTGAATTGGTCCCCGAGATTGCTGGAGTCTGTGAAGTGCCTGTAATTAAAAAAATGTGTTGTTTGTCAGTGTGTAAAAATTTATTACATCCTTACAAACTTTTATTTTTATTTATAATATTAGTAGAATGGTATGATTTCATGAAATAGAACAAAAAAATGTTAACACTCACAATCCAGAATCATTTCTGTTTTCTTTCTGTAAATTGGTTTTTATTTGATAAAACTCTAAATTTATAAAAATTATACCTCTAAATTAAACCAAAACATAGAGGCCTAGAGCCAAAGATGCCGGCAGCATTTTAGATGCTGAATATATAATTATTTTTAGAATAATTGCTATATTATTGAGCAACTAGATCTTTGGTCATTGGTCTTATTATTATTATTTTTTAATAAAATTATTAACAAAGCATTACGAAAAAGAAACTTACTTCTTCAAAAATGCTTTAACTGGGTGTTTGTTGTCTGCATCCCAAAACAAGACAACAAAGAATTCAACAATTTCCTCTTCACCCGGCCCCACACCATTGCTCAGGAACTGCTTCAGCAACCTTAACTGATCATCGGCACTGGTGCAACTCAGGCATTTTTGGTAAAACTCATCATTTGCACTACCTAGGGCATGATAATGAAACAAATATTATTACATTTTATACAGATTTCCAATGATGCTTACATAGTCATGTATTTGCTTAAGCTTTCATAAATGCATGGATTTTTTCAAAATTTAAAATAAGCTTATGTCTGCCTCAGGTGATTGTAGGCCTGGCTCAATTCTTGCGGCTAGTTAGGGCTAGGTATAGCAGTTCAAATTCAGTAAATACAGTGAAGATTATCGGCACGCTTTCCAGTGGCAGTTACTATCATTTTATTGAATAGGTTAGTCTTAATAGAGTAGTTCAATGTGTCATTGAACTAAAATCTTTCATTAATCACGATTTATAAACTAAACAGTAGTCTTATTGTTATCATATAAGAGATAAACAAATCAAATTTACCCGGATTTTTAGACTGCCATTGCGGCAATGTTATAGGGGCTAAGGGCTTCTTGACTTTCTCGCCAATCCCTCCACTCACTCTCAAGTTTAAATCATTCATGGCTCCACGGGATCTTTGAGAAATATAAGAAAATTACTTCAATTACGAAAATAACATCAACATAACCTTAAATACACATGACATGACACATTGTAAGGGTATAGGGTATGTCAATTTCTAAAGAAAAATTGACGATGTGACACCTAAGTCAGCTGTCAATGTGAAATGTCACTTTTTTATTTTTTTGTTTGTCCGTTTGGTTAGGCTGAGATCTGAGACCATATCGCCTAGATACCACGTTTCCAACAAAAAAAAAGATGACTTTCCCGCGGCGTTGCTTGCGCCGAGCTTGAAATGTCCTATAGTTTCTTATTAATTGAGAAGTTGGGCTACATAGGTACCTACCTACTCGTATCAGCATATTATGATCACTAAAAATTATACTAATCGCTAATTGCGATCGCATTATTGTATTGTGTAGTAGAATGAGTTTATAAAGTTAGTCTAGAATGTGACGCTTTCAATTAACTAATTCAGTAAAATCTCATAAATAGATATTGTTCTTTTGCCTCCATTGGCCATTCAGAGCAATGTCAGTTGTTTCGTTTGTAAGGACCATTACTTATTAATTCAAGCTGTGATTCAAATTCAAGAAACTATTACAGTGTTGAAAGTTTTACCCACTAGTAGGTACGTACACACCACAGAAACCCATCATGCGTTTAACACATCATGCATCCTTCTTGTGCCCCGTACGGCTGCCAGACTTCATCAGAAAAGGATAATAGTAAGCGAACAAGGGATGGGCTATACATACAGGGTGTCCCGTAAGTACCACGTCAAACTTAAGGGGGAGGTAGGTGAGCAAGCCACCTACCTAACATGGAAAAATCGCCTTAGTAAAAGTCACACCGTTTTCGAGATATTTGAATTTTTCTGATTTTTAGAAAAATGTATACCCGCACTGAGTTTTTGATCTGTGGTATTCGGAATTTATTATTTTTTAATTTTTATTTTATTGCAAAACAATCTTGAGTAGTTGTGTTATCAAATGGTAAAAACCATTGAAAAGTAACTATTGTAGTTTTTTTTATTTTTTAAATTAAATTTAAAATTTGCCTCTTCCGTTTTATTTTGGTAAAACTTTAGCACCTCCTGGTGAAAAAAAAATACATGACCACTGGTTAGCCAATTAGATTAAAAACATGCTCGTTTAATGGGCATTTAAAAATGATAAATACTTTATCATCAAAACACTAATAAATATTTTTTTTAAAGAAAAGCGTAAAATACACCGCAATTCACGTTAAGCCAGTACTGCCACCCAAGCGTACTTGCGACGCGAGCTGTATCAGAATTCCATTCTGGTTTCATTCAGCAGCAATGCAAAACTAATCGCTCAAATTAAAATTTTTAAATTTCGGTAACTTCGTTCGAAATTTAAAAATAATTTTTTGAACCCAATCTTACTGTTTATTTGGTGTGTGGTTAAATTTAATTACTTACTTTTGTGATTTTATCCACAGTCACAATTGTTACAAAGGCCAAATCGTTAAGCAAATCAGAGTCCGAAATACAAGCAAAAACAGTTAGTCCGAAAAACATCAAACATAAACGACAAATCACAAAAGTAAGTAATTAGATTTAACCACACACCGAATAAACAGTAAGTTTGGGTTCAAATGTGACAATAAACAAATAAATGAGGAACAAAATTATTTTTAAATTTCGAACGAAGTTCGAAGAGTTTTAGGACAGTTTTTTTTTAAATAAAGAGTTTGGCATTATGCAGGTTGTAAGCCCAAATCGAATAATTATGTACTTGGAATATCGCAGATTAAAAGTTTTATAACTTTTTTTAAATAAATTAAGCGAAATTTAAAGATTTTAATTTGTTCGATTAGTTTTGCATTGCTGCTGAATGAAACTAGAATGGAATTCTGATACAGCTCGCGTCGCAAGTAAGCTTGGGTGGCAGTACTGGCTTAACGTGAATTGCGGTGTATTTTACGCTTTTCTTTAAAAATAATATTTATTAGTGTTTTGATGATAAAGTATTTATCATTTTTAAATGCCCATTAAACGAGCATGTTTTTAATCTAATTGGCTAACCAGTGGTCATGTATTTTTTTTTCACTAGGAGGGGCTAAAGTTTTACCAAAATAAAACGGAAAAGGCAAATTTTAAATTTAATTTAAAAAATAAAAAAAACTACAATATTTACTTTTCAATGGTTCTTACCATTTGATAACACAACTATTCAAGATTGTTTTGCAATAAAATAAAAATTAAAAAATAACATATTCCGAATACCACAGATCAAAAACTCAGTGCGGGTGTACATTTTTCTAAAAATCAGAAAAAATCAAATATCTCGAAAACGGTGCGACTTTTACTAAAGCGATTTTTCCATGTTAGGTAGGTGGCTTACTCACCTACCTCCCCCTTAAGTTTGACGTGGTACTTACGGGACACCCTGTATTTAGGGAAAAGTGGGGAAGCAAAACCAACCACCATGGCGGTGGACAGGCCGCCTGATGTGGTGCGAGAAAGAAAAGTAGTCAAAAATAATCTCCGAGCTCCTCCTTGAACTTATTCCTTCTGGGTCTCGAGGGTACAGCCTCTCCAGCCGGGCAGGTAAAGCGTTGGGAGGACGGCCTCCCAAAGGGTCGGTCAAGGATGACAAGGGACCGATTAAAGTGAAGGGAATGGGAGGAGACCTATGTTCAGCACTTAATGCATTTTTTTTTAATACAGGGTGGGCCATAAATTTTTGCAAATAGCAACACTGATTTTTTCGGACTCTGTCAGAGAGAGCGGCGGGAAATTGGTGGGAAACTATAGGTCACTTCGTGCAATTTTATTTATAAAGGAGCGTTTCACGGGAAAGCAACGGGGTTTTTGTATTAAACAGTTTTATAAAAACAACTATTTGTATCTTTCTGTACGACGCCTACTTAGAATTGAATAAGGATAACGCCAAGTGAGTGAGTGTCCAAGTGTTAGTTTAATTAAATCTTAGGTCAAAAACTTCAAGCAAACTGGTTCGACACTGAATATAAAACAAACAGGGCGTCCACGTTTAACAAGAAATGATGAGAACATACGGCAGGTTCAAGTTTCTGTAGAGAACGATCCAGAATTATCTACGCGTAAACGTTCAGCAGCTCTAGCAATGCCAAGATCTAGTCTACGGCGAATTGTACATCTAGATCTGAAACTGCACCCACTGCATGAATTTGAAGGTGACCAGAACATGGATACAACAAGATGGAACAACATGCCATACGTCAAACATGAGTTTACCAATGGTGAAAGAAATGTTTCCGAAAAAGTTGATTTCTCGCAGAGGTGACATCCCAATTCCCATGGCTGCCAAGGAGCCCGGACCTAACACCTTGCGATGTTTTCAAGTGGAGATATTTAAAGAGTCGAGTGTACCTTAATAATCCGATGACAATACCCCAGTTAAAACAAAACATTCAGAATGAGATAGCTGCGATCCCTCGCAGCATGCGTCAGCGAGTTTTCCAAAGTGTTTGTGTAGTCGACTGCAGGAGTGCAACGACGAGACGGAGGACATCTGGATGACGTTATTTTTCAAAAATAAATTGCATTTATCTGTTACTAGGTTAAATAAATAAAATATAAAAAAACATGAAAAGTTAAATTTTTATCGATGTTTTAAAAGTGCAAAAATTTTTGGCCCACCCTGTAGTATAAGAAACTGTAAAATCAGAGAATACTAAACTTATACACTAGACTATATTATTTTATTATCAATTACAGTGCTTTCAATCCACTAGGGTACAGCTCTACTTTCTATACGTAGGTACATTGACGCCACTGCAATAATAGGCCAATTTAAAAATGATGGTGATTTGCAGTTTAATTGAACGGATCCCACTTACTGGGCTTGATATAGCCATCATACAGTTTAGTGCCTTGCAGCTGTTATCAGCTGTTATAGATAGATTCACTAATGCCCGGTTCCTATATTCAAGAAACGAATCGTTTTCCTTACGGGCAGTAGCGTTATGACATTTGCTACGTACAAAATGTGTCAAATTTTAACGATACGTCACAATTCTACCAACGGTTTTCAATATAGGAACGTACCATTAAGCTGGCACGAATGGAACGAACAAAAGTAATGTCACCTATCACAGTTTGAGTGCCATCCTTTGAACCGATGTTCGAATGTCAAACCAAAAACCTATTATTATTTATACACTCTTGTATATACATGGTGTCCCAAAAATAGCACGTCACAGTGACACTGGAGATTCCCCAGCCTCAGACGAACCAAACCAGCCTAACATGACCTCAGTAAAAGTTGCACCGTTTTCGAGTTATACCAATTTAAAGATTTTTCCAATTTTTCACCTCTTTTGACATTGTAAGTGCTCGCATTTACTGGGATAGCTTTAGAATTTAGTTTTTTTTATTTGTGCGCGTTTATGAATAGTTGATTAAGATGATAGAAGCATTATTATGTCAATAACTAATGTAAAAGTTGGAAAAATACTGTAATGAACTTGACTTAAATTATCATCAACATAGTAATTTAAACTTTGAACACCTGCCATAACTTTTTTTACTACAAATGAAATGAGCAAATAACTTTAAAAACATGCGTGTTTCATGCCAATTCTAAAATGGTATGACAAATGATATCTTAATGCATAAAAGTAGGAATTCGTATGACATTTGCCAATATGGATCCTCGGAAATCAATGCTAATCATCTAAAAAATTATCTTGTACTCTACGATATCTCATTTGTTTGTGCTCCTTTGAAGAATATGATTGATTTTTGGTTGACCTTGGTTCGAAGATAATAAAAAACGGGTTTAATTTTCATTACTTTTTACAGTAAATGTTCGAATTGTTTCCCTACGACTCTAAGGCACAAATGGCATCTTCGAATAAAATTTCGGTCTAATTTTCGTAAACTGGTTTCCGATATGTCTCGGGCTGCATTGAAGACACGTCGCCGTAGTTCCTCTGCGTTACTTATTGGTTTTGAATAAATATTGTCTTTAAAACATCACCAAAAAAAAAACATTTTACAGAGCGAAATCAACTTCCGTTAAGAGTGCCGAGTAGTCGTTTCAGTTCCATAAACAAAATCGCAGTGACACATGATATCTTAATGCCAAAAAGTAGGAATTCGTATCACATTTGCCAATAAGGATCCTGGAAACCAAACTAACAAATGAAACGCGATTAGCCGCTTTGCAAGTTTATCATGTAAAGAATTGTAGGATAGTTATTAATTTATTGCAGTTGTAACCCTGTGACCCAAACTAAGTACTCATAGTTACCTTTACCTTGCGTTTCGTGCTATACTCGTTGATTAATATTAAACCTCGATTTAATAGCCGACTTTTTAGTTAGGTACGTTTTATTTTTATTGATTTGAATTATGTCATTACTTATCACCCATGTTCACTGCGTTCGTTTTCCTGTGGTGTTCCTGAATTAAATCGACTTGGCATTCCTCTGGATTCTGATTTTGTTTGTGGAACTGTAAAATGTTTTTTTTTTGGTGATGTTTGAAAGACAATATTTATTCAAAACCAATAAGTAACGAAGAGGAACTACGGCGACGTGTCTTCAATGCAGCCCGAGACATATCGGAAACCAGTTTACGAAAATTAGACCGAAATTTTATTCGAAGATGCCATTTGTGCCTTAGAGCCGTAGGGAAACAATTCGATCATTTACTGTAAAAAGTAATGAAAATTAAACCCGTTTTTTATTATATTTGAACCAAGGTCAACCAAAAATCAATCATATTCTTCAAAGGAGCACAAACAAATGAGATATCGTAGAGTACAAGATAATTTTTTAGATAATTAGCATTGATTTCCGAGGATCCATATTGGCAAATGTCATACGAATTCCTACTTTTATGCATTAAGATATCATTTGTCATACCATTTTAGAATTGGCATGAAACACGCATGTTTTTAAAGTTATTTGCTCATTTCATTTGTAGTAAAAAAAAGTTATGGCAGGTGTTCAAAGTTTAAATTACTATGTTGATGATAATTTAAGTCAAGTTCATTACAGTATTTTTCCAACTTTTACATTAGTTATTGACATAATAATGCTTCTATCATATTAATCAACTATTCATAAACGCGCACAAATAAAAAAAACTAAATTCTAAAGCTATCCCAGTAAACACGAGCACTTACAATGTCAAAAGAGGTGAAAAATTGGAAAAATCTTTAAATTGGTATAACTCGAAAACGGTGCAACTTTTACTGAGGTCATGTTAGGCTGGTTTGGTTCGTCTGAGGCTGGGGAATCTCCAGTGTCACTGTGACGTGCTATTTCTGGGACACCCTGTATACTCTCGTTCATTCATTAAATCCTTTCGTGCCAGCTATTGTGAATCGACCTGTTCGTCATGTTTTGACTGCCATAAGAATCATAACCCGAATCATGTAGATTTTTATGATGCTGGCCGTGTTTATAAAGGAAAAGAGCTTCTGAAATGTCGCATGTCGCATTTATATTAGTTCAATGATACCCGAATAATCTGCCCATCCTGCGTTTGATACTGATGTGTTCATCCAGACAAGATTCACACAGACTTATATTGTTTAAATAAATAATAAATAAATAAATAAATATCAGGGGACAATGTCACACCAATTGACCCAGTCCCAAACTTAGCTCTACGCCTGTACTATGGGTACCAGACAACGATACAAATACTTATATAGAGAAATATATGCTTAAATACATAGAAAACATCCATGACTCAGGAACAAATATTCGCGTTCATCACACAAATGTCTGCTCTTACCGGGATTTGAACCCAGGACCTCCAGCTTCGCAGGCAGGGTCACCACCAACTAGGCCAGCGCGTCGTCAAAAAGTCGTTAAGTACAGTCAGCCAACTATGTGGGCTACCACCGCTGCCACCTGCGTTTATACATACTTTAGGTCGGTGACCGAATGCGTCGGCCTCATTAGGGTAACTGATTCGTTATTTACTATTAAAAAAACCATTCAGACTAAAGTAAGGTCACCGAGGCGAGATAAAGAATGTTAACAAGCTTTCAGGAGTTCAAAATGTTTTTATTTGAAATCGTGAACTTGCGAATTTGTGAACGCAATCCAATCAAGAATGGACTTCACAAAATGGCGGCCCTAATGTTGACAACTTCTGTACTGACAGCTATCCTCTACCACGAATCACGCAACGGCTTTCCACTTACCATCAGGTGGCCTGTGTGCTCGTTAGCCTTCCTATGATATAAAAAAAAAAAAAAAAAAAACGGCAGCCGTCATCGACCAACTGAAGGTATTATTGCGTACGAGAAATAAAGACAGATAAAAATCGCTGGCTATCGCAATATAACCAGTGTTGCCAGTTTAGCACCTTTATTGTTAAATTTAGCACAATTAGGACTGGTTTAGCTTTATAATTTTACATTTAGCACTTAGCACAATTTTTAGCACTTTAAATTTTATAAAAAATAAAGTATCAAAAGTTGACAAATTTATTGATATTGTTTTGAAATTTTGTCAGTAACTTAAAATAATTAAACACAAAGACACACAAATTAGACAGTTAAGCATTTTTCAGGTTTAAGCAAAATTTTAGCATTTTTTCCAGCAAAGTTTCAGCACTAAATGAAATTCGGTGTTGGCAACACTGAATATAACTCAGTAACGGTCAGTCTGTTTACATTATTTATCTCGTCTCATTGGCCGTACTTTAGTCGGTGACCAAATACTGCAGTCCGGCCTAACCAAATAATGTAAAGGTTGTGATGAACTTCAGTTCGTTCGTTACTGGCGAACCGCCCTCACTTCGCTTTGGTTTACGTGACTTTTCCATGGCACCCGTGAAACAAAACTTTCCGTAAAAAAATATCTCTAACTGAAGGTGAAAACCGTATCAAAATCCGTTGCGTGGTTTGGGAAGAGATAGCGGATATACAGACTTACAGAATTTGTTTTGTATTATGTACAGAAAATAAAATAGTAAGGTCAATAAGGAGCTTCTGTCATTTTCAAGGGTCGACTTTAGCGACATTTTTATTTTAGGACGTTGTGTCAAAATTGAAATGTACACTTATATGAGACTGTATGCATCAATAGCATAGCTGGGTACCGTTAATCAAATAGTTAACTTCGTTAATCGTTAATCCGCTACAAAAAAAGTTAGCTTCGTTAAGCGTTAAAGCGTTACATTTCGGAAGAATTAACGCAAGTTAACGTTAATCGTTAATCCGTTAATATGTGTAAAAAAAATGCATTTTTATATCGTTGCGTTAGTGAACTTATAAAACCTGTTGGTTTAGGTTCTGGAAGTTAACAGGATAGGAACAAAACAAAATACAAAATCCCTTTCATGAACATTAACACACTCGCTGCTACGCGCCGCCCGGCACTTGTCTGAACCTGTTTTTCTCGCCGCGCCGCGGTGCCGTTCGGTAAATAGTAGGCATTGGATTAACGATTAACAGACTTCTGCATATTAACGGAAGTTAACGTGTCCGTTAACATTTTAAAAAGTTAACTTAAAAGTTAATCCGTTAATCAAAATGTTAACTTCGTTAATTAACGATTAATGGATTAACGAGTTAATGCCCAGCTATGATCAATAGGTATTTGGTTAGTAATTATCAGACACGGGTAAAATCAAACATCATTAAGATATAAACCAGTATATCATCTTATAAATTAAATACACTAATTAATAAATTATCTAACTTATATCACACTAGGACTGGCTCAGTCTTGTTTGACGACTTCTGCTGGTTTCTTCTCTTCTTTTACCTTCTCTTCTTTCACTTCTGTTATCTTCTCTGCCTCAGGAATGGGTTCTTCGGGCTTGACTACCCCGCTGCTGATGATGTCGTTATTATTCCCTGGAAGAATTAAGATGTGTTATAAAAACATTTTAATGGTTTTAATTCTTGAACAAAAAGAAAACGGTTTGTAACGAGGTTGTTACAACCTCTTTTGTTTGAGATCTTGGCCACTTACATTTCTATCTAAATCTTCCAAATTAAAATTTATTACATTCTATTCCGATATCGATCCTTGGATAATTCTCGAGATATTTTCCAGAACCAGACACGAGTACTCGTGTCTCGGTAATAATGTACCTACATTATTTATTATTTTATTTGGTATTTAGTTATAAATTATAAAATACATACATCATATCTCAAGCAGTGATACATTTATCTTCGACACAACGTCTCAGCGATATTTACCCTATCTATACCGTCAGAAATGGCTCTCCGGCGGGGAATCGAACCCCGGTGTCCCGCGTGACAGGGGATACTTACCACTATACTACTGAAGACCCATTTTCACGTCTCAGCGATATTTACCCTATACCGTCAGAGGTTTTCATAAAATGTATTGCGAATGTTCAATTTAAACATAAATACATAAGGTCTTTTCTAAGCAGTTACGACTTAGGGCGGCAAAAACAACTGCATTGAGTTGTATGAAGCATCCCACACCGCTTGCTCTCTCACCGATGAGGCACTAGAGTTTTACCGTTTATCAGTGTTGGACCATCGTGAATTTATTACAAGAAGATGTTTTTAAATATCATTATTGAATAAGTTAAATATTGTACAAGAAGAGGCTAAAAATACTAATAGTATTTCTATATAAAGAATGTAAGCGGACACGGAATTAGTAACGCGGGGACAGTTAAAGACACGGACGCATTCGGTGCCAGCCTCGTTGATTTACATACAAGTTGAAGCCGATACCAGGTTCCTGGTTGGCAGAAACAGTCATTGCAAGTCTAAAATAACAACAAAACATGTTTTATACATAAATATTTTTATATTTTATATTATTATTATTTTATACATATATATAATTTCTAATTTATGCAGCCTAATTAGGATGTTTCGAAATTAGTTTTCACCATATTGCATATTATATATTTTTCTTCCTGCTCGTCAAAGTCTTGTAGTTTCAAAAACGTTAAAAGTCAAATAAAACAAAAATAAAAGTTATCCTATCTATTAAACACATTAATAACGTTTTAATCGGACTATTTAATGTGGGACAGTAAATCCTCGAAATACTTAGTTTCAGAAACTTCATCCTAAATATCGTCACTGGTTTGAAAAAACACCGTGTGTCATATTTCACGACGTAAGATTTTAAACTTAAACGTGAAGAAAATTAAGTTGAAACTTATAGGTACATATCGAAAAATCAGATACGAGTATTTTTCAAAGTACATAGTAACGATATTTCTAACAGACAAAAATTCGCAATAACTTGGAAAACGGCTATAAAGTTGAGCAGCGGCACTCCTGGTTAGATAGCGAATAAATTAACAGCTAGCGAACCTTTCACGAGCATTTCAGAGTTTAACAGTTAGTTATCGGACAACGGTTAGTAAGACAACATGGCGACATTTATTAAAGCTTCGTTTCACACAAACCGTTGCTATGGACCCGATACCTGTATGTTCCCGCCTATGGTGTTAATGGCACTGTTGACGGCGTTCGACACCGTTAATGCGGTGCCATTAATAGTGGCACCGATGGACCCTATCAAACTGGTCACGAATTGCGTCCACACCGTCACTGGAGAATAACGGCACATATACTTATATATATTACATATATATGGGTGCAAGAAAACAGGTAAAGTTGATAGTTAAGATGTTGCGGAGAAAGGTTTTGAAAGTATATACGTCTTACACATAACCGAGTCTTATAAAGTGTATTAAACAGTCCATAAACAAAAGAGCGTACAGCGGACACATTAGTTAAAGGATTTATGCCTACTGGGGTACTGGCAATATTCGATTCGGCTTTAGACATGTCGCTTACCATATCACCTAATATCAGTTACTTAGATTAACAGTCTGCCGGCCGATATTGGATGGGACTGCAGGAGACCTGTTCGTCTCTGGCGCACAACTCTCGCAGGAGGGGGTGAGCTAGCCACGTCGTCGTTCGTCATAGGGTCGGTGATAAATTAAAATCGCGTAACTAACAAATTTAATAAGAAGTAAAATGCTACTTACTCTTAAAGTCAGTAACGTGCATTTTGCTCCTTATTAGATTTGTTAGTTACACTGTTTATCATTATATCATTGCATAGATATTTAGTTGAGATTGAATAGAATGGCCGTATTAATAGACTCATCTTGGCTGAGATGCCCGTGCATAACATACGTCAAAGTAACAGTGAAGTCATGGAAAACTGTCATTTTTGTCGCATCTTGAGACAAGCTGTCAAGCATTACAATGGAGATCGGTTAATTAAATATGGCCCTCAGGGCCGCTGGTTTTATTAATACTCTGATTTTAGCTGAGACGCCCGTCTCAAGAAATTAAAGTAAACATCCGGTCATAGAAAGCTGTAATTTTGGACGTGTCTTATAAGACCAACATCTCCGTTAAAATTAGATTTTAATACGGCAAACATTGCAATTAAAATGAGAAATACAGTAAAGTAAGTTGTAACCTTATGTGGAAGTTATACGCGTTTCTGAGCACGATAATTAAGGATACGAGGAGGGAAGCCCTCGTTTATAGTTCTAATGTAAGTACAAATGTTGTTTATAAAGTGTTATCGCTATAAAATTGTAACCTGATACTGGTATCAGCATGACGACGTTAATAATCTTAATTTTTAATAGTTAAATAAATGTCTCTGCGAATCCTCTTGCTCAGTCTATATCAAAAGTAACTTATCAGTTATACGTTGTCGTTCTTACGCTAAGATTGAATTGCAATGTAAAATAGTCCAAAGAGTGAAAGTGACAAGGTACAAAAGCCATCATCTACTTCTGTTCTTAATTATTTTTCGGGTGTCCGGTCTGGTATACTAAGGGTGCTCTATAGACTATCATTATGTTACCCGCAAGTAAAATAAATAACGAATAATAATAAAGTATGTGATACATACCGCTTCCCGGCCTGTGACCTCCATGTCCGCCATACAGCGGAAAACCCGCCTTCTGCCCCGCCTGGGCTGGCGCCGGTGGCTCCTCGCGAGGCCTCTCGGGGTTGGTGACGGTGTGCTGTATCCTCTGCACGGCCCCGGCGATGCCCTGCACGATCGGGTTTTTCTGGATGATCTGCTGAATAGGCCCTGGCTGGGCTTGCGTGGGCTGCACCTCTGGCTTTACTTTCTGCTCATCAGCTGCTGGTTTGTCAACGCTTGCAGGAACAGCATTGCTGCCTTCACTGGTGGTATCCACTGGCTTGTCAGACTGAGCGGGCGCGCTGCTTTGCGGAGGTTTTGGCTGAATAAAGTTCAAGACGGTCTGCACGAAAGGGTTGTTCTGAAACGCTTGAACCACTGGCCCACTACTGCTCGGAGCTGGAGAGTCGTTCTGGACTCCCTGCTGCTGCGACTGGCTAGGTTTGATCAGGTTCTGGAGACCCAGCCAAAATGACGGCTTGGGGGTCGCCGCACCCTCGTCAGACTGCACTCCCGCTACCGTCGAGTTGTTGCCCTGATTGAAGAGGTTTTGTACCTGCGATGTCATGTTTCCAAAGTTTTCCGATATAACATTTTGGAAGTTTGAGAAAAACGCTGTTAAGGGGTTAGAGGAAGCCGAAGCCGCAGTGGTGCTCGACGAGTCGGACTTTACTCCAGATTTCAATACAGCGAGGAATTCCACTCCGGTGTTCAAGGTCTCTACTCCAGATTCAAAGTTGTTTTCTAGAACTTTGAGGCCCGATTCCACGAGCTTGATATTTTCTTGTTTCTTGGAATCTTCGACCGCTTCAGGGTTCCAGTAGGACTGAATGGTGCTGTTAAGTTTATGGATTTGCTCCATCATGGTACCTTGCAAATTATCAATGCTTTCTTTGATGGAAATCTCTGGTTCGTTATCGTGGATCCAATTATTGATGCCGTCACTGATGCTCTTGAAGCCGTTGTTAAAGGCGAGCTGCGAGTCTTGGATCATTTGTTTGATTTTTGTAACGGCAACGTGTTCGCTGTCGACGGGCTCCGGGTTCTGGTTCTCGTGTTCCTGTCGCTGCGGCTCCCCGGGGTGCTCAAGGTCGACGTTTATGCGTTTGATGCCCGAATCGTAATCATCAAGATCTTTATTGCAATCTTTTTTTTCCTCGCTAGCTTTCAGTGCCGGCTTCACGTCTTCTACGACAACTTTGACCGGGATGGGGTTTTCAACGGTTTGTTTCCGAAGTTTATTGTCGATGTCTTTAACGACATTACTCTGCTCGATGAGTTCCGGTTCGCTGGCGACATTGATATCTTCTTTCAAGTCCTTGACGACATCTGTAAAGATATTTTTTACTAGAAGCTCGGCTGGGCCCGGGATGGAAGCCGCTGGGGCCGGGATGGAAGCCGTTCGGACGAGCGCGGCGAGGGCAAGGAGCAGGCACACGTGGGATCGCATGGCTGGCGCGGGACTGCGGCGGTCGAGTGGGGACGCGCCTTTATATGCGGCCTAACGGTCCGCCTTCGCACATGTTTACTCGCCGTGTTCAACCTGCCATTATTTGTATTTAAACTGTTTCTACTATTGCATTCAATGTTGTAAAAGCTGCGTCTGTAAACGGTAGGTAATAAAATCGTCCCTAAATAGTTTCGAAATCATTCCTGTACAAAGTGGGTAAGGTTTTAACGTACAAGTACAATTAATTCCTAACATAACTTACATAAGTTATAAATGTTATAATCATGTGTTCTAAATATGAGCACTAACCAGTATTCCGAGTCTTTCTTCAGTAGTTACCAAGTAATTCTACAATGGGCAATTTACTTCTGGAGTGTATCAGAGTTGCATCTCCACATCACCGATTTTTGGATATTAAACCGTTCCTTTGTTTTAAAGTCGCACGATAGCTATTTATTTTAGATACTGAAGACCGCACAACAACATTTGCGAAAAGTATGTTCTGGATGGCTGTACAAATTTATAATAAAATCCCAGACGCGTTCAAATCTGTAATTCATAACTGGCTATTAAGTAAACTTTTCTACACTATACAAGACTTTTTAGAAAATGCCGGAAAAATGTAATACTTAAATATTAATTTGAAAAAGTAATGTAGTAGGTAGTTTTTAATATTTAATTTGTTGTTTATTTTTAATTTTATTGGTATAAGTAATTAAAAGTGCTACTATTTAAAATATGTACTTATGATA
Source organism: Acleris emargana (assembly GCA_927399475.2). NCBI lineage: Eukaryota > Metazoa > Arthropoda > Insecta > Lepidoptera > Tortricidae > Acleris > Acleris emargana. The sequence goes on from OV656849.1 coordinate 1,198,558, forward strand.
AATATTGTACACCATTTTATGGTAGACTGTAGCGGAATTAACTCGCATATTTTTTATCATCTCTCATAATGTACCTACAGTTAAACAATAAAATATTTTGATTTGATTTGATTTGATTTGATTCAACGTCCGTCGCTACCATGACAGGAGCTGGAGATATCAATCCTGAATCCACAAAGGTGAAGTCACTGCCAAAGTTAATACAGTCGAGGAAATTGATTCCTAGACCACGTTGGACTATGTCAAAGCAACACTGTAAATAAAGTTATAAGAAATCTCTTACGTTTTGATTGATTAAATCGCTTTGACATAGTCCAACGTGGTCTAGGAATCAATTTCTTCGACTGTACCTTAGTAACTACAGCAGACAATACACTTTCGTTTCCTCAGCCCTGAGTGCGGTCAGGGCCACGATCGCTCGCTGAATATTGAATATTCATATTCATGAGTGTCAGGGAAAGTTCTTTGTCCGTGTCTTTGTGATCGGATGCTCGTAAGGATGTGCGGAGACAAGCGGCACGGTAACGATTTGACGGCTTTTAACTACACTCGCGGTCAAATAATACGGGTCAGAGTGCGTTTTTCCAGTCAGCCTTGGTTCCTCGACAGGGGACGCTTTGAGTGAAATCTGACGATAGACACCCCGAGCATCGGTACAGGACATCCAAAATTCCTAGGATACCCAACTGATTGAATCCGCGGTTAACGCCGCAATTGTGCATATTCAGAAAAACATCTAAAATGGCAATAAAATGTAAGCAAATCCAAATGCTGACCCAAACTCTCTCGCTGTGGTGTTAACTGATTGTGCGATTAGTTAGGTATCTTAAGCACTTTTGACCTACTCTATTTAACCTTGAAGTATCCACCATTAAAACTCACTCAAAACTACCCCTGGCCAGGAACCAATGCTTCGAAATAGCCTCGTTTGTATGAAAAACGCACTCTGACCCGTATTGTGTGACCGAGAGTGTATGTCTGCTAAATAACAATGTTACCGGCGAAATTTGTTACATACATACATACATAAACTCACGCCTTCATTCCCAAAGTGGGGTAGGCAGAGCTACGGAATTACCAGCAACTCCAAATTTGTTAATTTTCCCTAAATACGTCGAATAAACATCGGCTTGTTTTTTGGAAAAAAGTTATCATGTGGTGCGATGAAAATTACATAAAAGATTTATTTTTTATGGCATAGGAAGGCATACGAGCACGCAGGCCACCTGATGGTAAATGGAAACTGTGACCCATAGACATTCGCATTCACAAGACTGCAAATGCACTGCCAACCCTGAGGACTAAGATGTAATGCCTCTATGCTAGTCATTTCACCGGCTGTCTTATACCCCATACCGGAACACAATGCAAACACTGCTGCTTGGCGGTAGGTTAATGGATAAGATTCATGTATCTTTCAAAGGCCCCTGTATTTTTCAGTAAAATACAGTATCATTCTTTGCGGATCTTCGATTGAATCTTTCGCAAGTTTAAGTTTTTTACGTGTAAATACATTGTATTTTTCGCATTATTATTATTATATTATGAATAGTGACTCGAAATGTATTGGGTCTCATACAAACAGGTATTTTTCAGTCCGCTCAGACTATATCAGTTAACTAAAGAGGTTGAAATTATCAATTAAGACGAAATACTTATAAATTGGACTATTGAATTTAGATATTGCATTTTGGCTTTGTATTGCTGTCGTGTTGTCAACATGATATTCGTAGCTCTTATTAACATTAAAGATGGCGGCCAAGTAAGTAAAGAATACGACGATATTAGGGCTAATAAACAATGTAGAAAGGGATAGCGAATGCGTTAATCACGCTATTCAGGCTAGCACGTAGTAGTATAGTTACAGTAGTTATGGAAATCGGAAGTATAAATAAAATGTCAGGTAAAAATAACTTAGAATATTTGCTTGACTACGTAAGTGTGAATGTGAGCCGTAACAGGCCATTGTTACGACGGTGACCGTAAACTTTATTAACATTCAACATTAGGTAAATATACTAGTACAGGCTCAAGTAGCAAGAAATCGTATTCTCTTTTCAAATTAAAACTTCAGGAGTGTGACCAAATGTTTCTCATCCCATTTCTCCTCCGCGGAGCCTCTCACGTTTGTCTGTCTTGCACCCGGGCCTATTATGGTATTTTAACATTATTGCACAATAAAAGAAAAGTACAAGTGGCGGACATAAGGCCTTAAGGCATTCTCTACCAGTAAACCAACTGGCCAAACAGAAATAAGTCAAAGGTAGGTGCTTCCTTTAAGAAATCAGATAAATATAAATTAAAGAATATGGTCATAAGTATTATTACCATACAATAAGGTAAAATAAAATACAATATTATTAATTTACATACATAAATTGTAACGAGGTTGTTACAAACTCTTTTGTTTGCGTTCCTGGCCACACTTACATTTCGATCTAAATCTTTCAAAATTCAAATTTATTACATTCTATTCCGATAGCGAACCTTGGATCATTCTCCAGATATTTTCCAGAAGAACCAGACACGAGTACTCGTGTCTTGGTAATATTGTACCTACATTAATTTATTATTTTATTTGGTATTCAGTTATAAACTATAAAATACATACATTATATCTCAAACAGTGATTCATTTATCTTAGACACAAAGTCTCAGCGATATTTACCTTATACCGTCAGAAATGGCTCCAATACAATAAAAATACCTACCTACTATAGGAACGTTACTAAAATAAAATAATAAATATCAGGGGACAATCTCACACAAATTGAGCTAGCCCCAAACTAAGCTCTAGGCTTGTACTGGGTACTAGGTAACGATAAACTTACGTACATAGATAAATACATACTTTAATACATAGAAAACACCCAAGACTCTGCAACAAATACGCGCGCTCATCACACAAATATTTGTCCATACCGGGGATCGAACCCGGAGTCGTCAAATTATCAAAGAAGTGCTTGTGCAGCATGGAGTTGTAAGACAGTTTGTTTCGAGCTTGCTTTATACGAAGCATATAGGTATGGATAAACTTTTATAAAACATCTGCCAGTTTCTAACCAGTGGCAGTGGCATGAATAACGTGAACGCAAACGATTATCGAGAACTGCCATTATGTCGCACCTTCGGAACGATAGTGACCTAATTCAAAATTTCAGATTTCAAACTTTAAGTCATAAATTGATTATGATAGAGCCCTAACTCGAAATTATGTCGGTGCGATGTATTGACTTAAGCGAACGACACGACCGTGAGGCAGCTTACGTCAAACCTATACATTTTCCATAACACTAACGTTCCTAGTCTAGAGGCGTGTATGTAAGTGCGAAAGTGATGAATGATTCATCAACATAATACCCATTATGATGATCGACCTAAAGACCGGAGCAGGTCGCTATTTTTCCTTTCCTGCCCAGTAGATTTAGCAAGATTCAAACGATGCTAACGTTTCTGTTTTTTATCAGCTCGAAATCCATGGAGTATATGATACTATAAATTTTATCTATGTTCGAAAATCGTTAACTTATCCTCATACATCTTGACTAGGCCATCAGCTGTGTGCATTGCATATTAGCCAACATGGAACAGTAAAAAAGATGATGGATTGTATTCATTCCTCAAGTATTTTTCTCGAGGAGTTTGGCAGTCAGCTCCTTATATTTACAGCTACGTACAGCTTAGTTGTAGGAGCTTCAGCTTAAGGGTATTAATAACTATACATACCCATAAGACTAGAGGACGGCCGCGACCTCGTACGCATATAGCATTGGTTTTCCGCTACTCGTCCTATAAGTACCCTTTGGGGATGACTTTCCAAAAATCCCTTTATTTATTGGGGACATTGAGATGGGCCTTGTGAGCCACTTCGACCATTGCTGATCTTTTGTGGCAGCCCTTTGTTTAGAGTTCACTACAAAGGCCCGTTGCGTCCAAGAATTTCCAGATGCATTGGGCAGTGTGTAGTTGTATCTCTTGTGGGCCAATGATATGTCGCCCTAGGTGGATACTTCTGTTGCGCATTTGTGGTCCGCAAGAACAGAGGATGTCCCTAAAATCCCTTAGTGCACCCCTATATTCGATATTCAAGGAATATTCCCTATAAATTCCAAGTCCCTGGTTCCAGCGGTTTCGTTGTGGGTTGATCGATCCAGCCACTCAGTTTCTTCTTTTATATTAAATATATAACTATGTACCTATCAAACATTAACTACCTACCATTAATTATTGTTTATTGTTTTGCAAAAAAGGGCCATTCGTTCTATTTACAACTTAAATTCCCGTCACTCCTTAAGATAACTTTTTAAGGAAATTAAGATCTTAATTATTAAGTGGAAGGCGTAAATACAATGTTGCCCCTGTAGGGGAAGGTGAGGTATAATGATCCCCTTAAGGGAAAAACTTAACTGTGGCTAAAGTTGAAAGTAAAGTCGCAAGATTTCTATCGTTAGAGGTAGTGAATTTACTTAACTTTGTAACTGCATACTTATTTTTTATTATTTGTATGTAGTTTTTTTGTACAAGAGATTTTTGTAAAAGTTTAGTAAAGGATCATTTTATACACACCTATGTATAAAATGATCCCTGGGGTAGGGGTAAAATAATCCCAGGGATCATTTTATACCATAAGTTAAATTTCAGTGAAATAAAACACTCAGCTGTTTATTTTAATCATATGTATTGTTCATAACAATTTAAGTATACCTATAAGCAAGTTACACAAAACTTTTCCAGTCTTCTAGTTTCATTAGAGATCTTTTTTTTATAATTATCTACTACTCAACTAACAAAACTAAACATTAATCATTGCAACAAACTTTTAAACGGTTTGCAAAATTACCAACATACCTAGTCAAGGTAGGTAAACAAATAAACTCTTCTTCTAAATAAAAAAAACACAAATTATACTCATAAAATATGATAGGGATCAAAGGTTTTAATGCCATCACAGGGACCTTAAACTCTCTACTTGCTGTTTTGTAAGGAATACCATCTCTGACGGCATCTAATGCCTTTTGCATTTGTTCTTCAGGCCAATTTTGGCGATTAGTTTTGCGTATATAAATTCTCGGCATGATCTGTAAAAACAACAAAAACGAATGGGGTAAAATGATTCCAGGGATCATTTTAAACACACAGAAAGGGATCATTTCGCCCCAAACACCAAATTCCAATACATCGATCAAAACATAACCTTCAAATACCGCGTGCGGAGATCGAACATTGCTTAAATATTAGCTAACTGCTATTAATACCCGCAAATAAAACCAAATTTCAATAAACACGAACATGTAAAAAGTAATGAAAGTTCAAAAACAGACTTACCTTAGATCAGAGCCACACTTTTTGATTATTTTTTAATAAAATCACGCCAAGCGCTCGCACCGCCATGACACTTGGAGAGGCAACTGGCGGGGGTGCGGGAAACATGTTTCATGCGCATTTGGATAGATGGCACTAGTTGTCTCTGATTTACGGCGGGGGATCATTTGACCTCCAGGGATCGTATTACCTCACCTTCCCCTACATCCCTGCAAATCTCGGTTTGCTAAGTTACAATTCTGTAAACTTTCGGCTCAACTTTATAATAAAATTAACAAAGAAAAAAACAATTTCCCGTTACAATTATGTATAGGTCTACCAGAATCTCATGAAAAATTTAAAAGTAAAAAGAAAAGGATTTTGATATGGCAATGTTGCCTTGCCAGTCTTGTCACTTGTCATTTCAAATTTCGCGGAATGAATGGTTTGTTTATTTTTACCGAAATAAAGTGCTTATATTCGAGAAATGTCTAAAAAACCATTACGATCGCAAGCCAGAAATATTGTTTACCATGTTTACAATAAAATATGTGAGGAAGGAGGTGTTAGTGAAACACAATCTGCAATATTTAATCGTGTTTTTCAATTGACCGGTAGCGTAGCCAAATAATATTGATACTTCAGTTACATATAGACGATGTTACTTATTTATATTAATATTGTATCATATAATTACAGGAGTATCTCGTTCCACGGTAAGACGAATAGTGGAAGAAGGCACGACGCATGATGGTGTATTTTCAACACCAGGGAAAAATAGGAAAGGAGGATGTAAAATAATTAATTTGGACAATTTCGATTTAGAAGTGATTAGGAATACAATAAAAGAATTTTACACTATTCGAAAAGAAATTCCAACAGTCAAAAAAAAAATTATTAAATTCCAAAATTATTAAAAGTTTTGCAAGAGGACATTGATTTTAAAGGAGGGAGAGAGTCTTTAAGGTTAGAGAAACAGCATTAAGTTATTTAAATAATGTAATGAGATATGGGGCTAGGAGACGATCCTGCTTAGTGCATCCCTGCATTTCCAGCGGGCTGTGCTGTGCGTTGTTTTGTCATTCAGTTAATCACGGAAGTCTTTTAAATTAAGTTTTTATAGATAAATTGTATTTAGTTACTTTTAAATATTTTTTCAGGGTCATACTTACAAAAATTGGTTTCGAATATGTAAAATGCCAGTCGAAAAGGACACTTTTGATGGAACGCCATGATATAAAAATTCAAAGACACAAATACTTAGAGCGTATGAAGCAAAACCGTGACGCTGAGGAGAATAAAAAATTAGATGTTATATATTTAGATGAAACATATATTCACTCTTCGTGCTCCGTCCAAAAGTGTTGGCAAAGCCAAACTATACGTGGTCCATCAAAGGAAATTTCACCTGGATCACGATGGATTATTGTACACGCTGGTGGGCAGCACGGTTTTGTACCAAACTGCGGTTTGGTGTCCAAAACAAAAAGTTTATCTGCTGACTACCACCACGACATGAATAAAGATAACTTTACCAAATGGATCACAGATAAGCTCATACCAAATCTGACAAAACCTTCCCTCATAGTTATGGATAATGCAAGTTAGGTACCATTCTGTGAGGTTGAATAAACCACCTACTCAGGCCAACCGAGTCTCTGATATCAAAGAATGGCTCAGTACAAATAATATCAATTACGATGATCGCTGGCGTAAATGTGAATTACTCGAAGCAGTAAAACAAAATAGATCAGATCCCATCTATGAAATAGATGAAGTATTAAAGTCGCGTGGTCATGAAGTTTTGAGGCTTCCTCCTTATCACTGTACTTTAAATCCAATCGAGCTGATTTGGGGTATCATGAAGCAAAAAGTTGCAGATAAAAATGTAAATAGACCTGCAAGTGTCATAAAAGCATTGACGGAACAAGCTTTCTTAGAAATTGGTGAAAATGAATGGCACAGATGCTGTCAACACGTAGAAAAAATTGAAAGTGATTTCATGCACCAGGATAAAATTATCGATGTAATGGAAGAAATATTTATAGTAAACCTGTCGCCCTCATCATCCTCTTCATCTGAAGAAGAGCCAGAAATTCAGGAGGAGTATTTAGAGCTATATTCGAGCGACACCTAGCTACTACTCTCTTCTTATACATCATACATTAGATCACGCCGGTTTCCCAGAGGGTTAGGCCAGGATCACTTTTTCCCGGTTCTCTATCGTTTGACCGAATTTTATATGCAATAATTTCATTTGCCCGAATTTCAAAGGACATAATTTACATGCCATAACGATCATATGCCATAATATTCATTTGCTATAAAGGCATTTTTTCTGAAATCGTGAACTATTCAGAATTGTAATAAAACAACCTAACCTTACCTATTGCGCTCTATACGATGGCATTTAAAAATTACCTGAAAAGTTTACGATTTCAGTTAAAATGTCTTCATGTCAAATGAAGCTATGTTATGTGATATTATGGAAATGAATATTATAGCCAGTCACCATTATAGCAAATAAAATTATGATATATGAAGGGATTTCCTTTTTTCTACCTGCTACTATCCTGACAGATCTCTTTGTTCCTTCCACATTCATCCATCGAGTCATACATGCCCGTCGGTTTTGTATACTTAAGATTTGGCTTATTTCCAGTATTTCTCCGATTTGATTCGACAAAGTACGTCTAGGGTGACCCCTTCTGACCCTTCCACTCACTTTCGCTCTGTTTATCTGTTTCGTCAATCTTTCATCCATCCTTTCCAAATGACCGAACCATCATCCATCCATCCATCCATCTCTTCTTATATAATATTATAATAATGTTATGGCATGACATGTGATTGTTTTATTTTTATTAAAACTGCACCGAGCATACACGTACGTCCAGTACGTCGCTCTCATTCTTAATATTTTCCTAATTTGAAGAGGGACACTTATATTTCAACTGAATACACACCCTATAAAAGATATATACCTTCACGCCTGTAATCCCAGGGTAACATAGGCAGAGCTAAAGAATTACCTACAACTCTACTCTACTCTAGTCTAGACAACATAGCTTAATAAAAGTTGACCTACGTGTAATAAACTTTACGAAAAAACCTGCAAAATTAATAAAAACAACGTATGTACAATTTGTATTTAATCATGCAAGAATAATAACAAAGAGGGATAGTTTACATGTTTTATATATTATACAGAATAGTTCCCGAGAAAATAGCAATAAAAAACTTCCACTTATAATAGATAAAGCCGCAGATGAAAGTTATTATTTCATACTTTTATTTAATTAATATAAATGGTATGGTTGCCGGATTAGAATAGTGCCACTCCATGTCTTCCCGTGGATGTCGTAAAAACCGACTAAGGGAATAAAGGCTTGTAGTACTGTTAGGCGATGGGCTTGCAACCTGTCACTAATACGCTGCAGCGCTGGTAAAAATCTTAGCCTTATGGTGCAAAATGTGGTTACAGAATTATCAACTCTTTTTTTGTTTTTACAATTGTTGGTAATTCTGTAGTTCTGCCTACCCCACTCTGGGATTATAGGCGTGAAGGTATGTATGTATGTATGTATTTAATTGGGGAGAATTCAAGTATCACGACCTTTTAATCCTATTTCCCCAGAGTTGCTAGCTACAAATTTTAGTTTCCCTTTTTTTCATGAGATTCTGGTAGACCTATACCTGGTTTTCATATATTTTTTTCATTTAACTGTAGCGTCTCAATTTAAAATATTAAAAAAAAAAGATTCTTTCACAAAAAAAACTGATATACCTACTTACATAATTTAAATACTAGAAATAAAAATTAAATAGCTATTCGAAAATTCCTCGTCCGTAAAGTACATTTCTTGGTCAATGCATTCATTTATATAATAAATTACCTGACGTAGTTATAAAGTTACCCTTTCCAGCACTTTATTTATGAGAATATTGTACTCTACTTTCCCGCGTCCCCATCTGTTGTGGGCGCGAAAGGTAAAGCCGAGAAACTGACCAGCATATGCTAGCATAGAGTCATTCCAACTGGTCCTCCAGGACGCGACTGCAATATTAAGATGAGAAATATCCAAGGGCTTTCGACAAGAAATGGCCACAAAGAAGTACGTGCTATAAAATAACAGTTTGAACAACACTAACACAAACCTAACGTGTATTTCAAGCAAATATTAAGTTCAGAAACCTTTCGGTATTTGTGGGCATTGTGGGTTATTAATTAATTGTGTTTATTAGGAGAAATATTCAAATGTATTCAAAAGAATGTAAACCGTCGTGTTAATGTTTGATCGAGGCTGGAACCGTTACGACCGCTATGTTGGTGTAGAAACTTAACAAACTTGTTGGATTTGTTATCCCTTCAAATGTTGGTGATATTCCTGCCCTCCTACGGAAAAAAGGCACATCTACTATAATAATTGTATTGCACTTCCAACCTTATGGTAACCACTGAGAGTTCAATATGCTTCTTTGAATTAATTGCACTTGCGCCTTTTCTCCGTAGTGGGGCAGATTTTTCAACGCCTACTCTTCAACTGTACCTACTTATTTACTATACATTTATAACACCACTGCTAAGTTTACCAATGAGCTCCTCGACGTATTGTATTATCGGACTTATCGCGGTGGATAAAGCGTCCGTCATCCTCGCACTTAGGTAGATCTACTTACTGGTCAGAAAGTGACAGACGTTTTATCCACGTTGATTTATTTGCTCGTAGGTATGACATTTTTACGATCGTGCTTTGAACGCAGGAGACGAAAGAGAACTTGTAAATAATTGAAAAAAAAGATAAAAATCCAAATATAATGGCGCTAATATTGCTTAAACAGCTCTATTTATATTCGTGAAACTTAGCTAAAGACCATCCATATCTAATTCGCATTCTTTCCTAACTCGAAAATCAAATCTTCTGAATTATGTCACGATTCTTCTGAAGGGGCGATATGTTGTCTACAGTCACACAGAACAGCTGTGATACAGAGGGTTAGGACTTCAAGTCTTCAAGTTCCACAAAAATTAAAGTCGCTATAGGTATAGTCTTTACTATTTGAACTGAGCTGATCTTCTACACAAAGGCCATTGTTTGTAAACAATACCATTGTCTTTCTTTGTGTCCGTAACACCAAGCCGATTACATACAAAAAAGTTAGAACTACATTGAATGTACATTGAATTATCAACCCTACCCTCTTAGTCAGTAGGTTTAAAATGTAAAGTGTCAGGATACAGATATAAGTTTTGTGTAGATGATAGTATTGTGTAAAGAATAAGCACAGTTCAAATAATAAAGACTTATATCTGTATCCTGACACTTTACATTTTAAACCTACTGACTAAGAGAGTAGGGTTGATAATTCAATGTACATTCAATGTAGTTCTAACTTTGTTTAATGTAATCGGCTTGGTGTTACGGACACAAAGAAAGACAATGGTATTGTTTACAAACAATGGCCTTTGTGTAGAACATCGGCTCAGTAGAAATAATAAAGACTATACAGAGGTTTAGGCTGTGCATTTTCTGGCAGTCAGTCAGTGTCCCTCAGAATCCTTAATAACTTGTGTCCTGCCTAACCCATCGTTTGTCCGAATTATTGTTTGTCGTAAGCAGCAGAAGCAGCGTACAAATCATAACTCAGTCAAATACTTGCAGTTACGTTAGGTTAGGATTGTAATATAAAAAAAGGAAAAAGCAGGCCTAAATGGCTTTAGGATAAACGAAAATTCGGACAAAAGATGCATTAGGAGTTAGGACAAACTTGTCGATTAGGAATTCCAATATTGACATTGTACCTATGTTTAGATTTAGTAAGTAATAAAAAAACAAATATCCCGACGAATTGAGAACCTCCTTTTTTTGAAGTCGGTAAAAACTGTAAATAACATTACAGCGTTTTGGTTACATTGGAATGTCTTAGCTTCAGCTGTATATTTCCAAAAGAATAGGCCATTTTGATATTAGTACGTAAGTACTTACTTATTTTTAGAATTCTGTGTTTGCGCTACTTTTTCATAAATAATTAGTCCGTCCGTTACTTAGTTTATTGATGAACGCATCGTCATCAATGACCGCTTTAAGTTCAAGAAGTCCGAATCCTTCAAAGTTCAAACCTTCAAGAAAAGAGCGTACTCTCATCTGAAAGGCCGGCAACGCACCTGTGACTCCTCTGGTGCTGCAGGTGTCTATGGGTGACGGTAATCGCTTATCATCAGGCGAGCCGTCTGCTCGTTTGCCTCCTATACCATAAAAAAAAGTCGGCCCGGTGCTGTATATGGGTTACTTCACAACACAAATCCTAACTTAATATTATAAATGCGAAAGTAACCCTGCCTGTCTGCCTGTCTCGCTTTCACGCTAAAACTACTGAACCGATTTGAATGAAATTTGGTACACAGATAGTTTAGAGCCTGAGAAAGGACATAGGCTACTTTTGATTGCGAAAAAAGGGTTGTAAGGGGTTAAAAGGGGGGAGGAAATGCAGACAGAGTCGCGGGCAAAAGCTAGTTCTACATAAAAACCGCCTACAACGTTAAAGTTTCGTGCCCTACTTTATTATTCTCGTTATCGTAAGACCAGTTGGTCCAAAATCGTGTTCTAGTCAACGGAATCGATAAACTAAGAGTTAATTATGACGGCTTCCATTAACGACTAATGTTTTGAATGAGGGCGATGACCCATTGCACCTGCATGCAGGGCTGCCAACGTTTAAAAACTGTATTACAACATAATTATAGTAATAATAATATTAGGAGACCATTTCACAGTTTGACGTGAGAATATAAGATCAATTTTGTCCTAAACTAAGCTCTAGTCTTTCACTATGGGTACTAGGCAACAATAGACAGTGTTTAAAGAAGTACATAATTGCCCATTTGCCATTGATGACGCGAGAGCCTAGTCGGTAGTGACCCTGCCTACGAATCTAGCGGTCCCGGGTTCGATCCTCAGTACGGGAAAATATTTGTGTTATGAGCGTGAGTATTTGTTCTGAGTATTGTGTGTGTTCAATGTATTTAAGTATGTATTTATCTATATAAGTAAGTTTATCTTTGCCTTGTAGGGTAGGTCAATTTGTATGAGATTGTCCCCTGATATTTAGTTATTATTAGCTAGCTTCGAGGGCAGGGTCACTACTCACTAGGTTGACCACGTCGTCAACATAATAGTATAAGCGGAAGGTTCTGTTTAGGCAATTTTAAATAAGACACATAATAATCAATCGAAACAGACTGTCATCATAATTGATCGATCGTCGATTTATCCTGCTTGTACGTTTAATGATTTTCAACTGTTCGAAATTTGAAGTAACACCAGAGCTACAACTATATCTCATCCCTCCTAACCCACTATCTCACTATTACTGCATTGCCTAAAGTCACTTAAATAATGCCGGAGACCAAAGAACTGGCCATTTTCTTGCTCAATATAGGTACTTGTTAATTGCAAGAGATTGAAAAAGTTTTTCGTGGAGGGTAAAGTCGGTTAAACTCTCTTTAGAGCGGGTACCAATTATTTATTTTATCGATACACCTTTCAACGAATGTATCATTAGGTACGCAGAATATTCATTTCATATAAATATTTTAGGTAGTCACAAATCTAACCTTACCTATGTATGTAATTAATGTTTAAGATGTCTTGAAAACATCACGGGTTCAGCAGAAATTAGCGTTCGATGAAATTAAATGATACAATCGATGAAGTGTAATTCGATAAAATGGGAACCCATCATTTCATCGAATTTAACTTAGAGGACATGAAAGAGGTGCAAACCCAAACGCCTTTTAAGAGTTAAGTAGTATCTACTGTAAGAAATTTAGCAATCCAGCTAGAAAACATTTCCAGCATCTTTAACATCTTTAGCTATTTTTAGATTTAGTTTAGTTTTAGGTATGACACCTTTTTTTTAAAAATTGCTAGATAGTAAAAACACGTTATATTTATTTTAAGTATTCCTTTAATGTTCGACAGTTACTAATGATAAAACCAGAAGGCACCCAACTATTTCTCATAAAATCTTCATTTGTTAACCCTGTAAACCAGGAAAAACAAGATGCTGCCAGTTAAAGTAAACTAAATTCCATTTCTGGACTTTCCTGCCGTTCTATACTCGATGTTTCCACTTCAATATCTTTGCTCATGTACAGTCAGCTGCAAAGAAAATTTACTCGTTGTTCTAGGTGACTACTATGCAAATGGGGCTACTTTTCTCTACAGCAGTTTGTATTTTATGTCATTTTATTATTACTTATCTGTGTAGAGTTTACCTACCTCTGCAATTTGCCAGCCCACCGTACATACCTCTATAATAGAGCATGACTTGGCTCTAAAAATCTAGGCGCGCTAGGTTCATTGCTATATCGGCCATAGCGGCTACCCCTTTCATTTGGGCACAGTGTGAAAGAGCCAGCGATAATAACTACCTCTGATGACCCTAGCGCCGGCGCGTGGCGTCCCGTTACTCGGCGGTACATTTCGAACGAGTTTTTGTGTGAATTGGGTTTTTATAATCGATGGCGCCAAGATCCGATTCTGGTGACGATGGTAATGTGGACGGAGGGAGGCAGCCGCTTCAGCGCTGGAAACTGACGCTGTCTAAAGATTATGGATTGGCAATACTGTCTAAAAGTTATAGATTGGTAATTGGGATAGACCACGAAAAATAACTCACGGTTTTTACATTGTAATTCGAAAGAATAGGTAATTTTAAGAGACCAATTTCATTAATTTTGTATTTGACCCAATAGTTTTGTTTTAATATATTTATTTATTTAGCAGGCATTTTATGGATGACATGATTATTTTAAATTTGGGTTGGCATTTTTTAATAATTTACAACAACTACATGATATGTAATTATAAAAAGTGATTTTATTAATGTAATATAATAAAACATACTATTCCAACATGATATGTAATTATAAAAAAGTGATTTTATTAATGTAATAAAACATACTATTCCAAGCGGTTTTCGCCTAACCCGTAAGATACCTACACCTAGGAGGGCTTCAAGTCAAAAACGAAAGTCAAACAAAGGTCAAATACCTATACATACATACCTTCACGACTGTAATCCCAGAATGGGCTAGGCAGAGCTACAGAATTACAACCTTAAAAAGTTGCTGATCAGTAACCACAAATATACTTTTGTCGAAATGTCCGAAATAGATAATTATTTCAAAAACTTAATAATGCAAAACGGCTTTAAAACCCTATTCCTCGATATTGTTTTCAAATTAGGGTAATTTAAAAAATATGAACTATCCTAATTCTGTGTAAAGATTGTTTGGCTGTACTGTCTTAAGATTATAAGTTGGCTGTCTATAGATTAAAGTTTATACGTTAGATTCAAAGGACGCAGTAAGGCAAAAGTTTGAATAGGTACTTTAAGATACATAAAAAAAAGTCAAAAATTATGGACATAAGCTATTTTTTTTACAGTATTCGACTTGATACCATCGCTTGTCCTTGTTGTTCAACTCATTGGTTAGGTTTTTTTAGTATTATAAATATTTTTATTTTTACAGTAAATGTCAGCAAATAACTTCTGAGATATTTCTCTTATTAGCTAGCTCCACTAACATTAGCTTGTTCCGCCATATTAGATTGAGTACAGATACAAAATTCGCTTGTTAAAAGCTAGACCCCAGAAGGACAGAAAATAATGATTGTTGTATAATTTGCCGCTGTAATGATTGAGGTTGTATAATTTGGCGTCGTAGTCTATTTGGTATTGTAGTCATGGGCACGACACGAGTTAAACTCATTAGCACTCTGGTATTACATTCACACAATAAATAGTAGTTTAGGTGCACCTAGGATTGCCATACTTATATGTAGAAAAACAAAAGTCCTGAGAAGGCCCAAACTTCTCGCAACAATAGAATTTAATTATCAATTTTGGCAAATTAATAACGTTATTTTTTAAATTCATGTTTATATCTTTCATTGTTATTTTCATTAAGTACATACATTAAATCATGCATGTTTCCCAGAGGGGTAGGCAGAGACCACTTCTTTCCACTTGCTAAAAATAAAAATACACATTTTGTTGATGAGTAATTTAGACGATAACTTTATCATAATAATAAAACGTCAAGTTTAAAAAAAATTGCTTAAATTTTTAAAACCAATCACTGGCACGCGACAACTCAACAAAAAGGAAGGTGTCCGACCTTCAACTTAGCCAAAAATATTTCTTCCGATGCTATGAGGTGACACGTTAGTAAGTACTAGAATTGTAGGAGATGCTGCAAATCAAGAGAGCATAATTTGCATTGTCGTGTTCCGGCGCGGGGATAAGACAACCTGTGAAATTATTTGCATTTTAATGCAGTTTTCAGCAATAGATAGTGTGATTCAAGAGGAATGTTTGTATGTATGTATAATACATTCTGGGTTATGTACGGGTGATACAGCAGAATGACATAAACCGAAGTGAAGCGAGGGCGGGACGCTAGGACTAAATAAACTAGCATTATCGTCGGTGAAACTGCAAAACCGCGTAACCAACAAATTTATAATAGAGCAAAATAAACCTTACCGGCTTATTAATAAGGTGCATTTTTCTCCTTATTTAAAATGTCACTTACGCGATTTTGCAGTTTCACCGACGATATTTGATCTCGGATTTGCAACAATTACAAGCGGTAGGGTTCACAATGAGTTTTCAGATGAAATACCACCGGTTTTTCCCCACAGAAATATAGTCGGAAGTTATTACCTGTCCGCATAGTGTGTTGGGAATGCGTGTGCGCTATTGGACCAGTGTGGGACAGAGAGATAGTACCGTAACAAAGAGTCGACCCGGCGACCTAGTTGGGGGAGCATTGACGATGCAATTAGCTACACGCATTGATTGACAACTGTTTGTTAAATGTTTTGACCAACGCGCCTCTCAATTCGTCAGCGTGTTACTTTTTTTTATGGCATATATGGCAAACGAGCACACAGGCCACCTGACGGTAAGTGGAAACTGTGACCCATAGACATTCGCATTCACAAGACTGCAAATGCACTGCCAACCCTAAGGACTAAGATAGAATGCCTCTATGCTAGTCATTTCACCGGCTGTCTTATCCCCAAACCGGAACACAACAATGCGAACACTGCTGCTTGGCGGTAGGTTAATGGATAAGATGGTGGTACCAACCCGGACGGACCCTGCACAAGGTCCTTCCACAAGTAGTTACTAACGCGCGAACTTAAGAAACTGTTAAAATATTAATCAATTTTTAGGTCGCATGTTATATTTAGTTTGACCGCAGGTTTCGCCGAGGAAGTAGCTCGATCAAAGTGGTACAATACCTTAACTTGCCTTAATTGTGCGACAGTGGTACAAAGCTGACAAATATACTGAAACTTCAAAATTCAAAATAGGAACAGAAGAAACACGGATCCTATGGATGGATTGAATAGATTAGTTGTCAAGGAGTATAACCAATTAACCAACCTCCATCATTACAATAACTAAGTACTTTTAACCTCCACAGTGTTTTGCTCGAAAAGCGAATTAACTGCCTTATTTAATAACACTATAATAATACCATTACAGACCATTCACAATCCATTCATCATTACATGCGGCGTGCTAAATGGAACATCATTCATGCAAATAGTAATTTTGCCAACTGTTATAATAGTTGCTGATTAATCTAAGGCCTAACCGACTCTGACTAGCCTTTTATATGTCTGCTATAGATTGTACTTTGCATTAAAAATTATCCCCTTATTCATAAATGCACATTAATCCTAGTTTAGTTAAAGTATTCTTTGTCTCTTTCTGCAATATTGAAGTGTCACAGTGACAGATAAATATTACGCATTTTTCATGCAAACATTGGCTATTGCGCGTTTATGAATGAGGGTTAGACTGCCGTGGGATCGCTAACTTGGGCGAAGTCGTGAGCAGGAGCTAGTTATATATTTTATATCCAACCAACCTTCGATAGGGTTGATGCACTGGCCGAAGCAACTGAAAACATTATGTTGGCGAATATAGCTGTCTAGGCCCAGAATATAATTTTATTCCATTCGACGTCAAGACTCTTGTTACGTGTGGGGTCCTAGCGCTCTAAGCCTTTTTAAGGAATTGTCAAAGAGACTCATTGACGTCACTGTAGGCGACGAGCTGGCAGTTACCTCACTCAACGAATTAGTTTCGTCATTCAGCAAGGAAATGGTGCCAGCATCATTATTATAATGCCACAGGGGGATACATTTTGAAAATTAAAGTAACTTTTTTTTTAAACAATAAAATCGTGTTTTTTAACGGTTTTATTTTTATTTTATAGGTGTATGTGTTGTAGATATCACTGATAACTATCAATGACCATTTCGATTTGTATCATAGACACGTCTTTGTTGTTTTGTCATATTCGACCAGTTTGATTCCCGATTAAAGCAAACGAATTTTCAAAAATCCATAAATGCAGTTACTATTCTGCCCTCCTAAGCAAATAAGCATTATCCCAAAATCAATAAACAAAGCAGTTTTAGTTCTCTTGTCTTTGCAATAAGGTTGATATTGCTACAGGAATTTTGTCTGACATACTGCGTATTAGCTTAGTAGGGCAGAATTGTTTTCAAAAATAAAAGTAAGTCTCATATGCGTAGAATTTGCTATTTCAAATATACTTGGGGAGTGTAGTTGCCTTTCATGTGGCTTCGTTTTTTCCACCTGTATATCTTTAGTCTTATTTAAACTTTTTCATAGTTAATTTTTTTTTTAAAATGGGGCTTATTCAAGTACGCAGCGACCAAGATCTGGAACAACCTGCCTCCGCCTTCCGTAACATCACAAACAATAAACATAAGTAGTTTCAAGAACAAATTGAAAGAGCTAGCTTTGACGCTTCAAATGGACAGTTGCACAGATCACTTTTTGTAATAATTTGGTTGTTTTTTTGTTAATGTGTAGTTTTAACTTAGATTATAATAATGTGTAATTAATGCGCATAGGACGCTAGATCTCACTTTGTTGTAATGTTTAATATTGTTATAGTAAAATTGTTTATTTTCATTGTAGTATTTTAATTATTTGTAGACTAACTTTTATGCTGTGTTTCTTTTAAATGTTCTATTTATTTTCTTGTTTTTGCCATCTATCTCATGCGGGTCCAGCTGCCACAGCACGACGCTGAGCTGGTACTCCGTTTCTGCTATTTTATTTTTAATTAGTTAAATAGATTTTGTAATTTTATTTTTATTTTCTCAAATGTATGTGTTTTTTGTTTTTATTGAATAGCCGAATAAATGATTCTATTCTATTATATTCTATAAATTCATGTTGTTTTTCAATAAATATACTTAAGAGGTAAACACGGGAGGTCAGCGCTGCAGCGGCTGCGCGCGCGCCGGTCGCGGCCCGTTACTCTGCACTCGTTCCTACTGGTACAGCCACGTTTGTTGAACCTGTTCACTGCCTATGTCAAGAATATCGTATGTTTTGTATGGAAGTGTGGGAGAATGAACCTACATGTTTTAAATACCATTTTTGCTCGGAATGAAGCAGAAAGAACTGGGTTGGACCCGATTCTACGTGCACATCGCTTAAATAGTCTAAAACTAAATTATCTAATTTTAAGACATAGTTTAGACGGCAGATTTAATCAGTGCTATTCCAGAATGTCTCTAACCAAGATGAAATAGACGCCTTTTATTCTGACCTGCAAAAAGCACACAGCATGATTAACCCGAAACACTTTCTAATTACTATGGGAGACTTCAATGCCCAAATTGGACAACCAAAGCCACACGAAATAAAAGTTGTGGGCAAATATGGACATGGAAACAGAAGCAAGAGGGGATCTAGGCTTATCGAATATGCCTACGAGTACAAACTAAAAATCATGAACACGGTCTTTAAAAAGAAATACAACAATAAATGGACATGGTTGTCACCAGACAAAAGTACCAAAAATGAAATCGACTACATATTGGCCACAGAACCAAAATCATTTACCAATCTGGAAGTGCTACGATCTTTTGATTTCAGCTCAGATCACAGGTTGGTAAGAGCAACTCTAACTTTAAGTAACAGCAAGAAGAGTAGACAAAATTTTACTAGCTCTAGAACTCAACTGAAATCTAACCAAGAACAACAAACATATCTAAAAAAATTAAAAGAGTTCATGCCTGTCTTAACAAAAGATTGTCTTAGTCACTCACCAGATCAATACAGCCAATCACTTGAAACGGCAATAAAAGAGAGCTTAAAAATAAATGCTGACAAACCCGTTAAGAAGATATTATCAGAAAAAACAATGGAATTAATTAAAAAAAGAAGTAACTTACAAAATAAAAAAAAATTAAATAAAAAAGACAAAGATGAACTGAAAATACTATATAAAGAAACTAATAGAGCAATAAAAAGAGACTATGAGACGCACAGGACTGAAACAATAAAAAAGTATCTTCATACCACTAGGAGTTCAAAAAAGGCATTCAAAGAGCTAAGTAAAACCAAGGAATGGATTCCATCTCTTGGATCCGGATCGACGAGCAAAAAATCACGTTTAGACATTATAAACATGGCTACAGAGTTTTATAGGCAGATGTACAGCCAACCAACCACAACCGAACAATCAGCATCACCTAGAGCTAATTGTAAGTATAGCTCAGACATCTCAAGAAACTCCAATGCAACACCATTCGACGAGCCTGAAATACTAAAACAAATTGACAAACTGAAATTTGACAAATGTCCAGGACCGGAAGGTATATCGAATGAAAGCATCAAATATGGTAAATACCTTTTAATATACCCCATTACATTACTCTTTAACAAAGTATTAGAGGCTGAAACTGTACCTGGGAACTGGGTAGAATCCGAAATAATATTACTGTACAAAAAGGGAGACCCCAAGGACATAGGAAACTACCGCCCAATTAGTATAATGCCTTGTCTTTATAAACTATTCGCCCTATGCTTGCTGAACCGAATTTCAGAAGACATTGAAAAGCACCAACCCATTGAGCAGGCGGGTTTCAGAAAAGGATTCAGCACAATGGATCATATCCAAGTGGTGGAACAAGTAGTGGAGAAGTACTTAGAATTCAGAAGACCTTTATACCTCGCTTTCATAGACTATAAAAAAGCATTCGATTCGATATCACACAACAGCATTTGGAAGGCCTTGAGCGAGCAAAATATGGACAAGAAATATATAAAAATATCAAAACGGTACAAGTAGAATCAAACTAGACAGATTGGGAGCAAAAATAAATATACATAGAGGAGTAAGACAAGGGGATCCCCTATCACCAAAAATATTTATTGCTGTCCTAGAGAACATCATTAAAGAACTACCGTGGTCAAGCAAATGACTAAATATAAATGGAGATTTCCTGAGCCACCTGAGGTTCGCGGATGATATTGTACTATTTTCCGAAAACTCTCTAGAGATAACAACCATGATAAATCAGTTGATTGATGCAAGCAAAAAAGTAGGGCTAGAAATAAACACAAGCAAAACCAAACTTATGACGAATTCTGTAAAAATCCTATACCTGTAGAAAATGATGTGCTAGAATATGTGGAACAATATATATATCTCGGCAAACAAATATCACTTAAAGCGGAAAGAAATATGGAAGAAATAGAAAGAAGAGCAGCTATTACTTGGAAAAAATACTGGTCACAAAAAGAAATTCTAAAATCATTAAAATTTGAGGCACCTCTAAAGAGAGTAGTTATGGACTCAACAGTTTTACCATCGCTCACGTATGGTTGCCAAACTTGGACATTTGATTCCAAGGTAAGTCACAAAATCCAGACTACCCAAAGAGCGATGGAGAGAAGCATGCTTGGACTTAGGCTAAAGGATAAAGTTAATAGTAAAAAGATAAGACATTCCACAAAAATTCTAGATGCTTTACAGTTCGCCCTAGGCTTGAAGTGGAAGTGGGCAGGACACATCGCCCGCCACTCTGATGACAGATGGACCGGCAGAATAACGAAATGGAAAGGTCCGAGTGGGTTCAGAAGAAGAGGCAGACCAACTTCACGGTGGAGAGACGAGATAGTCAAAGTGGGAGGCCGAAACTGGCCTCACATAGCAGAAGATAGAGACAGGTGGAATTCTTTGGAGGAGGCTTTTACCCATAAGGGATTCATACAATAATCTAACTTAACTTTATTAGAATTAAAATAACTTTGAATTATTTATTTTTTAGCAATATTCATATCAATTAATAATAATGGTTAATTTAATATATTAAGATGGAATGAAACTACTTAAAAATATAAATATATATACAGGGTGTCTGGAAAACCTTCGGAGAAATTTTAACTGTAGATAGGGTGGATGATTTGGATCATCCCTATATTGGTAACTTTTGTTTAAGTTAATATTTGACTGAGTTACAGACAGATTTATCATCGACTTTCCTGACGATGCTCTCAGTGTGCCCCATCTTAACTGATTCATTCATAATATCGTCGGTGATACTGCAAAACCGCGTAAGTAACAAATTTATGATAGAGCAAAATAAACCTTACGGTCTTATTAAAAAGGTGCATTTTGCTCCTTATTTAAAATGTCACTTACGCGGTTTTGCAGTTTCACCGACGATATGTGTCACAACGTAATGTAAATAAACAAGTTGTTCCTTATGAACAATGTTTCCAATCATGGTCAAAAGCTCCATGGAGTTTAGAAAACTTACACATTATCCTGTAATGTGAATGAAAAGACGGTGTCTGATAAGGGCTATTATGTGAAATAATCTAAAACTGAAACTAACGATTATGATTTTTACTCACACTTTTCTCACACTCACACGGCTAAAATAGCACAAGACTTGCACTCGTAGGCACATTACTTCTTTTACGAGATCATGAATCATGGCTGTATTTCATTGATTTGTACCACTATCAGGGCTTCCGACGAATAAAAAACACAATAATTAATTATTGACAATTTGACATATTATCTTTTTAAATCTTGGACCATTAAAACTCTTTATGAAAAGAGTTTTAGGTTTCATTTGTAAACAAAAAATCCTACCTACACGTTACGTTTTATCAAAATTACATTTAAAGCTGGCATCATACATGTTGTTGCTAGATATTCGTATCATAGAAGAAAGAGAAAAATAGGATCGCTTTGTAAGAAGAGGTCGACGTGATTACACTCTGTGGTAAAAACCCTTAAAAGAAAAAGGCCACTAAAGCCGGCTACTCACACACCTGCTGCAGGGGCAATATGGGAATTGGACCCTTGATTGCCTCCTTAATTGTGATGTGTGTAGGCAAGCAGGAGCAATTTTTAGATTGGGCCTGCGGCAGGGCGGCAGGGGCGCAAGACCTTCCTAGCTCCCTAGATTGTGTCTACCGCCCTGCAAGGTTGCTGCGTGTGTAGTAGGATTGGGGCAATTCCAGTCAGTTCATTGGTGACAACCGAGCGGAGTGGACAAAAATGGAAAAAATGGTGTTACCATAGCCAGGAGCTCTTCAAAAGAATCAATATCCATTCGCAAAAAGTTTCTAAGATCATCTACTTCCAATTCTTTCATAATATTCATGTGGCACAATTTGCTTCGTTTCTGCAACCAATTCTTCACCCAATATCTTCTCTTCCTTTTTTTTTTGGTAGCACCACAGAAAGTGCCAAGGCGATACCAATCCTCTGGTGTTTCGACAATACAGGAGGCTTTCTCGTGGACGTGCGTTCAGCGGGACTATCAGTTACACACTGATCGGCAGGCTAGTGTGTAGAGAACAGCCTAAAATTGGTCCAACCGCCGTGCGACCGGTATTGCCCCTGCAGCAGGTGTGTGAGTAGCCGGCTTAAGGAACACCCAGAAAATATAAAACGTGGACTACAATCACAATCAGTCAAGGAAGCGATGTCACAAGCGAAGCGATGTTTGGTTTGGGGTTTGTTTTGTTTACTTGCATGTGATGTGACTTCACATCACACTCACAGGTTATAAAGTATTTCTAGCATCACATAGCGTTTTTGCCACAGATTAAATTTCAAAAAAAATCCTTATTATTTCGTGTAATTTCCAAAAAAATAGACATAATTTAATGTGAAATAAAGTGAAATACGTTATTTTACGCTAGTATCAGATAGGATGACCACAATTTGTAGTATATTTTCAATGTTGTCAAATAGCCTATTATAATCAATTATGCGACGACCTTTATATCCATCGACAAAATGTTTTGCACTTGGACTTTTGGCTACTGCCACAAATACCATGCGGATCAAAAGGAAAGAACCAGCAGCCAGCAGCGCTTTCTCCCCGTCTGGTTGCCCTGAAAATCAGCGCGTGCAGCGTCACGGCATGTCTGACACTATGATGCTGAGTAGCACCCAATTTGGTGCATTATTATTTTATAAAATAGTTTTAAGGTTTTGTTTTAAATTATTTTCTCACTGTATTTAATTTGATTATTATTTTTCTGTGGTTTGCACCAATAAACGATTTTCTTTTTCTCCTTTTTTTTCTCCAATACGGAGAGCAATAATCGGATCGTTCAATCCGTCTATTTGAACTTTGAGAAGTCTATGAATTTATGGCTGTCATTAGATGTCAGTGTTAAATTATGTTATTTTCAATATTCACGTCTTCAATATTTTTGCTGTAAATCAGTTATATGGGCTACTTTAGAGCAGAAAACAATGGTAAATGGTTAGATCTCGACAGTAAAAGACGGACGATATGATCAGTCTCGGCAAAACATGAACAAGAGACCTAGTGATTTCACATTTAAAACCAATTAGTGTTCAAATTGCAAAAACGAAAATACAGTAAGTTGCACTAAAATTACTCATTTATTTTTATTATAATGCTACCTTGATTTTTGTTTACATGGAGCGAACTGTTTGTTTACATGGAGCGAACTGTTTGTTTACATACCATGTGACAATGTATGGTCTCAGGTCATTGACCTCGGACATTGAATTTTGACGTAAGATACTACGAACTGTTGGAGTAGTATACTATCAACGTCAAAATGTCAAGGTCGAGATATCGGCTGCGATACATCAAGTAACAAAATGAATATAATTAATCCTTCTTTTTTTTTTACATTAACAGAAACAAAAATGAACCATACCCCCGTGATCAGAATCGTGCCAACTATTACCCCCCAAATTTCTCCGAAGGTTTTCCAGACACCCTGTATATAATAATATGTATATATATATGTATATATATAGGTATCTATGTGTAAGTGGATGCCTATTGTTATGTATTGTGTTTTTACTATCTGTTTCATATTTAGATTACATTGTGGAAATGTTTTTTGCATGAAAACCTTGTTTTGTTAGAAATAAGGATTTGTTAAAATAAGTTTTATAGGAAATGAAGTATTGCAGTATTGTATGGAATCAATAAAGCTTATTATTATTATTATTATTCCAGAATGTCAAGCTGACAATGTATAAGACCGCCTAAAATAAGAAGCGTCTGATTCAAATTAACGCTGTCATGGCGCTGTCATTTGATTATTACAGCTGCTCATAGAATAGCAAAGTGTTTTAGCGACACCTAAATAAAATAAGGAACTTTAGAGGCCACTGTAGAATCGGGTCCATTGTTTATTACTTCTAATTCATTTTAGCTTTTCCAGGCTCGGTAGTTAAGTTATTATGTAGATTCATACAAAACTCGATTAAATTAGATTAGGTAGTGTTTAGTAAGTTAGTCTAAGTTGATGCAATTGTTGATTAAGCAACGATGGGGCTGACATAGCCGCTAAAAGCGACTCCAAGCTTAACTTAATAAACTTTTAAAATGCGGCTCTGTTTGAATAGACGTAGTTTTTTTTTTAATGGCATTGGAAGGCACACAGGCCACCTGATGGAAAGCGGAAACTGTGACCCATTGACATTCGCAATACTTATATTCTAAATTTCATCCAAATCCGTTCAGTGATTCATGTTTGATTGAGAGGCAACATCCGAACATGTAAATATTACAAACGTTCACTTTTATGATATAATTTTGTTTTTTTATCATCAACTTTAAATGCCTACTACAAAGGATTTTCAGCATCTCGGGAACTAGGTAGTTTCAACAATGATTTCCTTTACATAATCCTTTCCGTGTGGAGTTTTTAATAAAAGCCAATTCAGTAACTTATTCCATACAACCGCAATCCATAATTTGTTACCCGACTGCGTTAGAAGGAAGGTTGTGTTTATTTAAGTAATGTCTATTTCTTTGGCAAGCTCTGCAGCCTTCCGGAATAAAAAATACTCTATGTCTACCCCGGGGTTTATTCCAAATAGTATGCTATATTAATAAGTCGAGTCTCAATATTTTCGTGTTTGTCGGAGTTTCTGTTTGAATCGCCGCTAAACTGACTGATAATTGGATTAGCGTGTTAGCACTCTGTTATCGGTGTTATCAGCTGCTGACGTCACTGGTGTCACGAGCGAAAGCACTTTCCCGAAAACTTTCTAACGTGAAATCATCGCACCCAGTGTAGATCTATAGGGTACAGTTTTCTTTTCTATTATTTACCCCTCTAGTTTAGTGTTAACTTTTAATTGTAGTACCTATGTTGTATTTAAAAAAGTCAGAAATTATCAGACTTAATATAATTTTTGTTTTATTCATTTGTCCACCACTGTCCACTAGCAACCTCCAGTTAATAAAACAACGTTTATATAATAATTTTTACTCATTTGTAATTATTATTTAAAACTATAATATTAAAGTGAAGAAAATTCGTCGATTTTAGGTAGGATTCGAACCTACGTCTCCTCTGGCTATCCGTGCCAATGCAGGCGCATTACAAATGAAGCCACCAAGACCCTTCTTAAGATCCACGAAATTAGTGATCGCTTGCTTTTCATACTCGGAGGGTATGCTGACGCCATCTATCGGTTTTTATTAACAAACGACACTCATGTTTCAAGTAACATGAAATGCGTGAGTACGATGCGCCACCTCATTCTAAATGTTTTTAATTTAACAGAAATGTCTTAGCCTACTAGTGCAAAATGTGGTTCCAGAATCTTCGTTCTTAGAGTTGTTGGTAATTCGGTAGCTCTGCCTACCCCACTCTGGAAATAAAGGCGTGAGTTTATGTGTGAAAGTATGTGTCTGTTACTATTATTATTATAGTTTAAAATTTCGTAACAGATGTTTCTGTTAAATTAAAAAAAAAATTTTTGTTAACGATTGGCTTACAATTAACTCAATGGCTTCTGGTTTACGCATATTTGCGTCTTTTGCTATTAACAGAGTTAGACAGGAATGATGCAAATATCATGGCCACCAGCTGAAACAAAAACAAATATATTAGCTTTATTAGACGACTACGACAGCGTGGAACTAGTAATTCTAGTATTTTAAATTCAAATAATTAATTCATCAGGGCTCTCGTACTGGTCGGTAATATAGAGTGAATCTATTAGCAATTGGATAAGACCACCATTGAGGTGAAGTCTCCCAAGGGCTCTTCTATTCTATTGAGGAAACCAATATGGCCTTTGACTTGTTATGATATTGATATTACTGTCAAGTAAATAAGAGCTATCGTAATGTTGAAAATACGATATCACATAAGAATAGAGGCTTTGTATGTTTAGCCGCTAATTATTATAAACTACTAGCTTTTCGTGCCCGGCGCCGCCCGGGTGTATTTTTTTCATACGAACCCTGTCCTCATAATTACAAACACAACAAAAAAAAAATGGCTTCATTTTTATATACATATAGGTACTCGTATATATAGATGTCGTTACTGATTAAATACTTCAAGTATAATAATCGAAATTTCACATATGCAGAAAACAGACGACATTTCAACTTGGACAATGTGTCCATTACAGCGTCATAAAAACTGTCCGTGTAACTTTTAATGTGACATTTACAGTTGGGACGTCAATGCCGTGATACACAGCCATGTTTCCTGCGTCACACAAAAGTTTTAATGACGCGACTAAGTGGCAAGTCCACCGCGATCCGCAGGGATCCAATTCTTAAGTAACTCAGCAACTTTGACATTACTAAGATTTTAAATTATACGGCATAATTGCTAAATGAAATGAATAAAAAAACATCCGGTGGAAAATCTTAGTCCCAAACTAGCTCTAGGCTGAAACTATGGGTACAAGGCAACCATAAACATACATAGAGATATAAATACTTATATGTATACATAGAAAACAGCCAAGATTTAGGAGCAAATACTCGCGCTCACAACACAAATATTTGCCCTGACTGGGAATCGAACCCAGGACCGCTAGCTTCATAGGCACGTTCACAAGGTACCAACAAGGCTAGCTGCGTATGATTATACTTAGTATGTCATTTTAGATCATCGATTTTAAGCCGAACATTGTAAACTCAAAAAACTCTTTCGTTCTTACTTCAACAACAATAACAGCAATCAGCACGCCCCCTATCGCGTCGCCGAAGACGCTGAAGTAATTGTTGACGACGCTGACGCAGCCGGAGTATGCGTCGTCGCGTGCGCAGCTCTGAACGCCCTCCGTCAGGGTGGGGGAGGCGCAGCAGGTGGGGGGCAGGGCGGGGTACGAATCGTCGTAAGAGTCGGACCCGTCGACGCCGCAGCATTTGAACTGAAGATACGCATAGGTACATATTAGGTAGGTAATATCTGAGTTATGTTACTTGTGTACCTGGCAGGACTTCCTGTCGCGATGATAGCTTAGACCACCATAAAACCTTGTCACAATCTTGTTGAGCATTAATCACCGCATCAGTTAGGTTTGATTGTTTTTAAGGTCTACGGGAGTTGCTGTCAGTCTGTCCGTACCCGTCATCTGTCTCTTGTTCAAGCACCCACAAACACTGGCAATTCAAGAAACATTGTGAATAGGTTGTTGTCAATGTTGCCTGTCATTTCGACAAGATTCTTCGTAGGTACTCACGAACCGATTTTGTTAATTGTACGTCAAGGGAATGTAACTGCGTACCACCATACTTAGATCCCTGTCGCGATGAGATTTTGTATTAAATGCCACTTCATGCAAGTTTGATTAATGTGACTGGGGATTGCGAAAGGGGTTTTACCAGTGGAACGCAAATACTATTTTATTTTGAAATGGTGCGATTGAAATACCATATAATAGTAATATTACTTATTTGCTTTTTTTTTTTCTTACTCTTCGGTGTTAAGTGCTACATTTATGTACTCGTACTTGATTATTAAATCTTATTCCTTTATCTACTAAGGAGTTACCAAGATATTTCAAGGCTGAAATATCAATTGTCAAAATTTCATCAGATTTTGAGAAATCGTACACTTTTACAGGATTGCTGTAAAATATATATACTTGTCACCGTGTTTTATAAGAAATATTTAAAAAAAACCTAAAAATGTAACGGATTTAGAAAAACACTAATTTAGACTCAATCACAAATGCAACAACATTAAGCCTCTAACCAAATTAAGTTTATGGTACTTACAGCAATTTCAAGCAGGTGGAACACCTCATTCAGGTTTTGGTTTGCGAAGGAGCTTCGCATCCAGTCCTCCAGGGTGTTCAAGATCTGGTCCACCGAGCGATAATAGAGCACTGCCAAGTAGATCTTGGCGCCAGCCAGCACCGCCATGCAGATTGCGTACTGGAGGAGAAACAAATTACAACCTAGATAAAATGAATACACGACATCGATAACGAGATTTTTCTGGCCGATATCTAGAATAAGGGAATAAAGGCCTGTAGTACTGTTAGGCGATGGGCTTGCCACTTGTTACTAATACACTGGTATCTTGGCCTGTTTGTGTAAAAGTGGTTACGGAATTATCCATAGGTACGTTTTTAAAGTAGTTGGTAATTCTGTAGCTCTGCCTACCCCACTCTAGGAATGAAGGCGTGAGTTTATGTATGCATGTGTATATGATGAATAATGCTAACTCTAGCTATTTTCGAAAACACAAAATATTTGGCATTTATATTGGCACAAAAGCATCCGACGCGTACATTGGCGCGTCAGCTTAAAGCAATTCCATTGCTTTGGTCGTTTTTCAAAAATGGTTAGCGGTAGTGTAGTTTGGAGTACTTCATCATCATCATATCAGCCTGTTGCAGTCCACTGCGGGACATAGGATAGGCCTCCCCGATCTCCCGCCTTTTGCATCCAGTCACTGCCAGCTGCCTTCTTCTGTCATCGGCCCATCTAGCCGGGAGGCGTCCTACACTACGTTTGCCTAAGCGTGGACTCCATTCGAGAACCTTCCTGCTCTACCTCTCGTCGGTTCTGCGACAGATATGGCCAGCCCACTGCATCTTCAGCTTGCTACATTTTTGGACAATATCACTCACTTATAGCTGGCTAGGTATTCAAGTTAATGCTGACACGATGAAATAGCCGGGCAAGTGATAGAAGTTTCAAATATCCAACCACCAAGTTAACTCTCATCACAGGAATCGAAATTATAATATGTAACATTATTAGCTCCAGGGATAAGATGCCTACGTATTGGAAATTACAATTAATCATAATAAACCAATACGATAACTATCAATATCGTTATCTATAAGTGGTACCCTACATCAGTTCTATTGTTACAAGCCGTATATAACCCCACGGTATCGTTGTAACAACGTCATCAACTTCAATTACTTGTAGATTGATTAGATTACTATTTGAAACAACTAACTATCGACATTACGGAATGAAAATACAATCATACCATATATTTAGTATTCAGCTGAAGAACAAGTTAAGTTAGTCAAAGTCAAAGTCAAAGTGTTTAATTGTAAACATAGGTAAAACTAAAATAGTGGTGGAAAAAATATCATGGTGGAACACTATGTTTTGCCGTGTGGCGTACAAAAACATGATGAGAATTCTCATACTATACCATTGTCCTACGCTAAAATACAATATTAAATTATGAAACGTAAAAAAATAATTTCAATATTACTCATCCAAATTTTCGAGCAGGATATCTGAGACCGAATAAAAACATTTATGTACAAGCGAGTTAAATAATTTAGTTTTTATTCCAATTGCTGGTAGGTTTCTTAATGTCAAGGGTAACTTATTATTTATCTTACTTGCTAAACAGAATACACTTATGCATAAGTGCTGTATTGGAGAATGTCGTACACACATTCTCATTAAAACGGCGGTTTCTATTGTAGACATCACAAACTTTCTTGAATAGATGTGAATTATTGTGTTACACTACTTCATCCATAAAGATTAGAAATTGACACGTGTCTATGTTGGACTACGTTTCGCTAATAAAGCGGTGGCGTAGCCCCTTTAACAAATCAGGGCTCCATTCCCATTTGTTTGAGCCTATTTTGCTCCTATAAAGCTACCATCATGTTGACAATAACTCCTACGGTCAAGTGAATAATGATTATATCATCCAGCATCTATTCATTCAATCAACCCACTGACTTAGAACTTCTCACGGTTACCTATCTTAAGTATGAAAAACTTTTATCCACTGTTTCGTTCATTTGTCCTAAAATCATTTTTCTCTGAAACCGTTTGTTAGAAAACTGACCTAATGTAACCTACAGGTTTTGTAAGTACGAGTATATCACTTTAAACATTTTGAAAAGTTAATGGGTTCAGAAAAAAAAGATTTCCGGTCGGATAAATAAAAAATTCAGAAGACAGAAGTTTTTCGAAACATGGATGTTAACACTTCACTCTCTCTCTCTCTCTTTCTCTCTCTCTCTCTCTCTCTCTTTCTCTCTTTCTCTCTCTCTCACCAAGCTGTCTAGTCCAAACAACACTAACAAAACATAAAAAAAAAAAACACTTACCGATATAAGTAAGCATCTGGATTCTGTGATAGCGCCACAGCAGCCGAAAAAGGAGATCGCGAAGATGACGCACCCAACCACGATGATGATGATGGGGAGGACATTCAGGCTGACTTCCGAGAGTAGCTCGCCGAAGTTCAACAAGAAGGCTACGCCAAGGCCGATGAGGGCCAATCCTGCAAGCTGGGGAAGACATGGGGTTTGTTAAAACATGGGGATGGACTCCAAGGGACTACACGAGGAAGACGAGTGTTGAAATCCTCATATATGGAAGTATATGTATGTTTGAAACACATCAAAGGTCAAACTCAATTTTGGTTTTTGATTTTGTTTTGATTTGTATGTCACGCAAAAGAAAAAACTGCTGAGTATAATATAAATGTGGTATAACAGAAGTTAAAGTAGCAGAAGTGTAAGAAAGGCAAGTTGCAAACAGCGGTACCTCACCTCATTTAAGGTTGGAAATCGTAGACTCTAACTCTTTTAATTTCATGTCCTGCCCAACACTAGGAGGCGAGGCGGCTGCCTCAACGTGGTGCGCAATGTAGTTACACAACCCGTCCCAACTTAGATAGATCTAGATTCTATGGCCTCACCATCGTCTGTCGCCTTGTGGACGGTCAACGCGAAATGGTTTAGTTAGGAGAATAAATTTCTAACAAGAGTCGAATAGTACAAGTAAGCCCAGGTGATCTTTCGATCCTGTTGGTTGAAGATTATCGAACCCTCTATTCTACTGGGCAAATATACCTTTGCCGTGTTAATGTATTGTCGACGTTACGATAGCTCTTATTTACTTTACAGTAATGGCGCAGTTAAAAACCATGCCATAATATGGCAAAAGCAATATTGTTTTGCCGTGTAGAATAGAGGCCTTGGATCACTTTTGCAAATGGACTATTTAACGACGGGCCCTCGGGAATAAAATACTAAATGTTAACTGCAATTGTCTTCTATTCTGTACAGAGGTTGGAGGTGGCACTGAAGAAGGGAGAAATGTGGTACACATGAAAAATTACTTCCAAGAATTACCTCTTTGTTCGAATAAATTGTCAATCTTTAGTCAATATTTTGTTTCAGAAGTTCTATTTGATATATGGATGACTACATTGAGGTAAACTTTAAGTTGTTAATAACATATCTGAATATTTAAGCTTAGTGACGATAGGTATTGGATGATAAGGAGTGAATAGGTTTATTTTTTCGAATGGTTTCCAAATTGTCATATTCTAACTTTATTATCAATTAATTCAAATCCAGATTAAGTTATTACTAACTTGGTGGGAATAACTATTTAGGTAACTAAAAGCGTATTTGTAAGAAGTCTATTTCTACAAACAGTTTTCGAATTTCGAATTACGTACGGTCGGCCATGAAAGTGGTCTACCAGTTTTGACAAAAGTTTCTGTAAGATATTATTATCGCTAAGGCTGATACTTGTCACTGTCATAATATTATTGCAAGGGAAAATAGAACTTGTTGTATCATGACGTGCGTGCAAATGAACTCAAACCGAAGGGTGGAAGACCACATTCGTGCCCGACTGTACCACAACTTTATTGTCACTCGCGGAATGATGCGTCATGTCTCGGATAAGTTTACCTTCATTTTGTTTTTTTTTTCGAATGCATTCTACCTAATCTAAAGCAAACTTAAAAATCTAATCACGACGAAGTTTAAGGTTTCACCCAATTTTGTGGTTATTCATTAAAAAAACTATTTAGTATTGATGTCAAGGTCCGTACTGTTGTACAATTAAGGAAATAATGATATTTTATGTATGTATGTAAACACTTTATTATACAAACGAAAAAACTGGGCAAGAGCATGTTTGTTTGTTTTCAAGTAAATTTCGAGATTGTGTGCAGCATATAAATAGTGAAACAAGGAATAAGGTAGAAACACTTACGCTGATCACAAAGTTCACAAAGAACAAAATATATTTGACTAAGAACGCGGCGCAACAACACATTTTGATTGATTAATGAATAAAAAATAAAAACAATAGACCCTTTTCCCTTGTACTACTCAGTAACACTGGCCGCGAATTCATACTGTACGTGTTTATCAGATAAAGGAAACTAACTAGCCTTATCAGGGATATCTATCTATCTAACACCATAATGTGGATGTGTGAAAATATAAACATAAATATATAATTTACCCGAAATACAAGCCCACACCACTCTGATAAGCACATTTAGCCTTCCTAGTAAAACAACACTTAAATATTAATATCGCTGGCTCTACTCGCTTCCCGCTCATCGTCGGCATTGGAACGAGTGCCTTAGGCTGTACATTGTCCGCGTTGAGTTAGAATTGTACGAAGTAGAGTTGGGATTTCCAATACGAAACTCTTCCAATAAACTCCTGTTATCGACGAGTTATCAGAGCGGATGCTATATTCAATAATTCATCAACTTATACACATACATACATAACTTCACGCCTGTATCCCAGTGGGGAAGGCAGAGACTATGGAACGCCAGGTGCACCGATCAAAACATACAACTTTAGCTTCCTCTACATTCATCAATCTCTTCATGCTCGTACGTCGGTTTCGGGTGCTTTTTATTCGGCCCTTATTCAGTACATCGCGAATCTGATCACCGTACGTCCGTCTAGGACGTCCCCTACCGACATCTCCGATCACTCTCGCTCGCCATATATCTTTCGTAACCCTTCTTTCATCGATCCTTTCTAAATGACCAAACCATCTTAGCATACCCTTTTCGATTTTAGTCACTACATCTTCTTTCAATCCACATCGTTCTCGGATCTCGCTATTTCTTACGCTATTTCTAACTCTAGATTCGGGATTTCCAATACGAAACTCTTCCTATAAACTCTTGTTATCGACGAGTTATCAGTGCGGACGCTATTCAATGATTCATCAACTTATAAGCGTTGTTAATAATCTGCGATGACTGTTAAGTACTTATTTCAACAAACATTACCATTTGATCAGGTTAATCATAGCTAAATTTGTTATGATATATATAACCTATTTTTTCCATTAAGGTAACGGCGCCTATTACCGTGGTACTTAAGGAAGTTTTCAAATAATTCCAAAAAATTAAGGTTGTCAAAGCTCCTTAGCGACCCAATTTTTTTTTTTATTTAAGAGTGTTTATTGAACTTTTAGCGTCGTAACTTTTTGGACTCATTTTACTTTATTATATAATGTAAAATAATTATTGAAACCAAAATACCCAAGTCTTCTATTACCGTGGTAATACACAGGTTGTTTTTTTTTTTTTTTTTTTTTATTGCGTGGGAAGGCAAACGAGCACACAGGCCACCTGATGGTAAGTGGAAACTGTGACCCATAGACATTCGCATTCAGAAGACTGCAAATGCGTTCCCAACCCTGAGGACTAAGATGGAATGCCTCTATGCTAGTCATTTCACCGGTTGTCTTATCCCCAAACCGGAACACAACAATGCGAACACTGCTGCTTGGCGGTAGGTTAATGGATAAGATGGTGGTACCAACCCGGACGGACCCTACACAAGGTTCTCCCACAAGTAAATCTATTACTAAATCTAAATCTATTAGTAAATGTATTTGTGATTCTATTACCGCGAATTCAGCTTCCATTACCGAGGGTATAAAAAGCAGCAATTTTCTACCATCGGTAATAGGCGCCCGACTCACGATTTGGCACTTAATACCGTGGGTTAAAAAATAAATAATGGCTTGGTTCCGTATATAATTGTTTACATCACGTTTTTAAGGAAGTATAATTATAATTAAACACATTACTAATAAATAAATATAATATAAGTATGAAAAGTAGAAATAACTTATGATCACTACGTATGCAATACCTAAACACGGAAATTTCCTTCTGATGAGTAAAAGTCTCAACTTTATCAAAGAAATCTGTACTTACGGTACCCTAAATGTGATTAATTTAATAGAAGACTAAAATATCACTCGGTAATAGACACTTGCTTAGGAACCTATTACCGACCCAAACAAATATTGAATGGGTCGGTAATAGATTCCCATACATTCTATTACCGAGGGTTATCTGATCGTACCATCGGTAATAGGCTCAATATAGAGGATTCGAAAAACCTAATTCCGACCCATAAAAACAAACGGATACAGTTTTATTTTCATTACAAATCAAAAGTATATATTACAACCTAGGTATAAAACCAAAATTACATAACTGGTAAGTTAATACACGATTTTATCTAAATATTTAAACAACTTGACAATTTAAGGTTCCTATACAAACTACAAATTCAGTACTGAAGTTTTTGTTAAAAAATAAGGGTTTGTTGAATACTTTCCATACCACGGAAATAGTTCTTTAATAGCGTGAATAGATCAAGATTGGAATAACCGTAAGAAAGTATGTATAACCGATCGCATATACCAAAAATAAAGTATAAATAACCAAAATCAAGAAAATCTATTACCGGGGTACACCACGGTATTAGTATCCACAGCAAAAAATGGCGTCTATCACCGCTGTATTTGATTTTCCATTTTAAACGTATTTCCAGGCCAAAAAAATTATAAAAAACACTCATAAGTCGTGCAGAAAACAATAAACAACCATTTAAATACCATAACATTAGTTCAATTGCCATAAATATTACGTAAAACACTAAATAAAATTCGAGCTCACTTACATGCGGCGTCACGCGTTAGTATGGCACGTCCTCTTTCTGCGCTGCCTTCGCGGAAACTGACGAATTG
Organism: Acleris emargana; assembly: GCA_927399475.2. Lineage (NCBI taxonomy): Eukaryota > Metazoa > Arthropoda > Insecta > Lepidoptera > Tortricidae > Acleris > Acleris emargana. The sequence continues at coordinate 1,234,311 of OV656849.1, forward strand.
CGAGCACTTTGTTTCATTCACACACACTAGCGCTAACAGGTCCGTAAGTCAACTAAATAAGCTCCGTGTAAAATTTGTTTTTTAGAAAATCGATCGGTTTGTTTATAAAAAGGGTATTCGAAAATACCGCGGTGATGGGCGCCGATTTTGATACCCCCGGTAATAGCCGCCGTTACCTTATCTAGTCTTTTGTTGAATCCTGTGCAATGATGTTTTTATAAATTCACGTATAATATAACGTACTCAAGGAAATAAAATCCCCACTAATGTTAAAAATGCTATGGTTATTCATATGACCTTCTTTTATGAAGCAACTGAGTAACGGATCGTGATTTTTGCAGAGAGCCAAAGAGTAACATAGGCCACTTTTTATCCTTACTTATTTATATGTTTTATCTTGGCAGCACGCAGATAATAGATAATTTGTGTCATTTTTGAGGATATCTATCAAAATATTACTAGTAATAAAAATTCTCGTGCTCAGTGCCGTGTGGTGCCGGTAGAGTAGAATAGCACCACCCCTTATCCTCCCGTGGGTATCGTAGAAGGCGATTAAGGGATTAAGGGATTATTATACTGGTAAAATCTCCTCCGGCGGGATAGGCGTCGTTAGCATTGGGCTGCTACCTATCTAGGAGAAGGAAAACTCCGAATTCAAACCCGGCGGGATAGGCGTCGTTAGCATTGGGCTGCTACCTATCTAGGAGAAGGAAAACTCCGAATTCAAACCCGGCGGGATAGGCGTCGTCAGCATTGGGCTGCTACCTATCTAGGAGAAGGAAAACTCCGAATTCAAACCCGACCCTGCATAATGTAATGGACCATGCGAGCACGATTTAAAAGGTTTATACCCCAGGAGGGTACTGGCAATGCCAGAGAATCCCTCCCCAGGCCTAGCCTGGGCAGCCCTTCGTACTCTGGGGGGGGGGCAAAATAGTGCACGTATGTTCGGATCCCTCCGGGGATCGGAACGGTGGCGATGCCGTTTGCCACGCGTCACGCTGTGTTCGCAGGGGGGTTGGCAAAAAGCGGGCCGCTGAAAGCCGCCTTGCTACGATGAATGTTTGTGGAGGGATGGAACATAAATTAGATGAGGTATGTATGATGATGAAAGAGAGAAAGCTGGATGTTCTTTGTGTGACTGAGACGAAGAAAAAAGGGGTGAGTACGTCCACACACGGAACCTTGACGGCTTTGTGGTCCGGAGTTCCGGTATCCGAGCACGGTCGTCAGGGAGTTGGCATCGTACTCACAGAGCGAATGGCTGAATGTATGCAAGAGCATGAATGTGTGAGCCCAAGACTTCTCTGGGTGAGACTCAAGGTAGGTCTCACCCGTTTATTCGTAATTGGGGCTTATGCCCCAGATACGAATAAATCGAAAAAATAAAGGGAGGAGTTTTGGGAAAGTTTGCATGAGGTTTCAACAAAATGCAAGGAGAATGAGAGGATTATTTTGTTAGGCGATTTTAATGGTTGGACAGGCGTGCAAAGGGATGGTTTTGAATCGGTACTGGGTAAGTATGGTGATGAGCGAGTGAACGAGAATGGCAAATGTCTTCTCAATGTATGTTTGGCCAAGAATCTCTGCGTGACAAACACTTTGTTTGATCACAAAGAGATTCATCAGTATACGTGGAGACGGCAGAATGAGAAGTCTATGATAGACTTGATGATTGTGGATGAACGGTTGCGTAACAAAGTTGTAGATACCAGAGCATTTCGAGGAGTTAGCGTAGGTTCAGATCACTACTTAGTGGTAACACGAGTAAGGGGTCTGTTCACACGTTGGCGCCATCGTCTTCCCGTACCTACCACTGCGTTAGAGAGGATAAAAGTAGAGAAACTGAATGACGAAGTTATACAAAATGAGTACGTAAGAAAGCTGAAAGATTGTTTTGAATGTGTTAATAAGATGAAAGACAGTGAAGTTGAGAATAATGTAAATAATGTATGGGAGATTATGAAGAATGGAATGGTCAAATCGGCCACTGAAGTATGTGGTGTAGTAAAAAGAAGGAAACGCAAGAATGAACGACCGGAATGGTGGGATAGAGAGGTAGATGATGTAGTGAAAGAGAAGAAAAAGTGTTGGTTGGATTTTGTAGCTGTAGATCCAGGACAAGATCTAAGCGACAGAAAGAAAAAAGAGTATAATAGATCAAAGAAAAGAGTGAAAGACGTTGTGGCTAGAAAGAAAGATTTACTGAATGAAAAGTATGATAGGAGTTTCTCTGACAACTTCCAGTCGAATATTAAACTCTTTTGGAGCTTGATTAATTCGGCTCGGGGGAAATCGGAGAAAACTAAATTAAACGCGGTGAGGGATGAGTCTGGAGACTTAATATGTGAGGAAGAAAAAATGCTTGATAGATGGAAAACTTATTTTGAAAGCTTGTTTGAATGCGAAGATATTTGTTGTGAGCCAGAAAGCATGAGTAAAGATGCAAGTAGCGAAGATGAAAGTGTGATTAGTATGAGTGAAATAATGAAGGCTTTAAAAAGTATGAAAGCGGGAAAGTCAGCAGGTTGTGATAGAGTGTCGATAGAAATGCTGAGGAGAGGAGATGGCGTGGTGGGTAGTCTGTTGTACCGTCTTTTCAATGCATGTTGGAGTAGCGGCCGAGTCCCGGAAGATTGGGTCAAGGCCGTTATCGTCCCTCTGTATAAAGGAAAGGGGTCACAGCAAGACTGCAAAAACTACCGCGGTATCAGCCTCCTTAGTGTTGTCGGCAAAGTATATGCGAAGATTTTAATTGAAAGGGTATTGAATGTTACGAATGACAAAATCTGGGATGTACAAGCGGGATTTCGAAAGGGAATGGGATGTACGGATCAGGTCTTTTCACTACGGTCCATCACAGAAAAGTTCTTGGCGGTGAACCAAAAGGTTTTCTGTGCTTTTGTGGACCTGGAAAAGGCCTATGATAGGGTAGATAGAAAGGAGTTGTGGACGGTGCTGTCTATGTATGGAGTGAGCAGCAACCTGGTGCAGGCTTTGAGGTCCCTTTATGAGGGTTCCAAAGCCTGTGTCAGAATCAATGGCGCATACTCGGCCTGGTTTAACATCTCTAAAGGTGTTAGACAGGGCTGTGTTGCCTCACCATGGCTGTTCAATCTATTCATGGACAGTTGTATGTGGGATTTGAAAGGGTATGATAAGGGTTTGCGTGTGCAAGAGTTGCTAATCAAATGCCTCTTATATGCCGATGATCAAGTTATACTTGCCCCATCGGTACTTGAGTTGCAGGAGATGGTGACAGTGATGAATGAGGGATTTAAGCAAAAGGGGATGAAAGTAAATGTTACCAAGACCAAGGTCATGGTATGAGGAGATGACTGAGTGCGTGATAAATATAAATGGTGAATTTAGTAGAACAAGTGAGCGAATTTGTGTACCTGGGAAGTATGTTTACAAGAGATGGTAAGTGTGAGAAGGATATCGAGAGGAGGGTGAATGCGGGCAATCAAATTAATGGGGCCCTGTACTCCTTTGTAAGCAGACAGGGCGTTTCACAAAAAGCCCGGCTGGCTGTTCACAATGGAGTGCTGGCACCTACCCTGATGTATGGTAGTGAATGTTGGGTGTGGCAGGACAAGCATGTAAGTCGTGTAAATGCAGTTGAAATGCGCTCTTTGCGTAGTATGTGTGGTGTGAAACTGATTGATAGAGTAAGAAATGAAAAAATCAGAGAGAAATGTGGAATAAAAGAAGATGTAGTGACTAAGATTGAAAAGGGCATGCTTCGATGGTTCGGTCATTTGGAAAGGATGGATGAAAGAAGATTGACGAAAGAGATATACAGATCGAAAGTGAGTGGAAGGGTCGGAAGGGGCCGCCCTAGGCGTACTTTTTCGAATCAAATCGGAGAAATACTGGAAAAGGGCAGAATCTTAAGTACCCGAAACCGACGTGCGTGCATGACTCGATGTATGAATGTTGAAGAAGCGAAAGAAATTTGTCAAGATCGTAGCAAGTGGAAAGAAGTGGTCTCTGCCTACCCCTCTGGGAAACAGGCGTGATTTAATGTATGTATGTATGTATAAAAATTCTCAGTAAAGCGTAGGCAATGATCGAAGATTTTGTGTGATAATTGATAATTATTTGCGGAATTCCCTGTAGATAATTCAATTATCTTTATTGACAACTGACGTAATTTATGACTCAATCATACGCAAGTAAATAACAATTTGTATGTCTCAAACCGGCAAGCAGCAAACGATTTTATAAATATAGTCCACGCACGTTTTCGCGAATGTGCTTGAGGCACTGCGCAGCCGCGGAAGACGCATTACGCCAAGTTAGCATATTTCGAAAATTGTCAAAATACACCGTGTATTTTTTTATTTACGATAACTTTAAGGGAACGTTCTTTCGGTCAAATAAAGTTAATTTCCTGAAGACAGACAAATGATAACTCTTACGGTTTTAAAGATATTTAATTTTTAAATTTACTCAGTTTATTAATTGTCTGTGTATGTCACGCCAACATTGACGTATTTCACACTGAGTATTAGTTAACTCTAAAGGCCCTTCTAGAATGACCAAAGATACAACATTCAATTACTTTGCTAAAAACAGTTTTTTTTTTTCCAATATTTAAAAATCTAATCTACCACTTAGTTTCTATGGATGTACCGAAGTTATCGTAAATTAAAAAAAACACGGTGTATATAGGATTGACTTTTGAGTTTATGCTGACGGATCACGTCGACCGTTTATGGCAACCCATGTATTTCTAGTCTAAAGAGAAACATGGCATACTCGTAGTGAGTGCGTTATTATATTGAACGCGGAGGGTGTTGTTAAACTTTTCAAAGATGTTTTTAAGGCTGCTCATAAAACTTATGAAACAGTGTTAACTTTACAGCCTAAGCGAGCAAACCTGCACGCTATCATGTGCGCTCTAGCCCTCATCGACCTCCACTCTCGATCTATGTTCCGTAGTCATAAGCAAGATGCAAGGGTAGCTATCGCCTAGCCTCGCCTGCACCACTCTGCAAAGGAAGACGACGTGGTGGAGTACGTCCGTCCGAAGGTTGGATGCAGTCTGACGGTGTTCCAGCTGCGGTCGCTGCGCTACGTGCACTTCAGTTCGTTTGTAGTTCGCGTGCCGTGGTTTATGCTGGAAACCGTCGAGTTTCCTGACTTCTGGCCGAAAGGTGTTGTGTTCCGGCGGTTTCGGGGCAACCTACCGGCAGCGACCATCACGCCAAGTTTGACAAAACTTTACCACACTGTTCTGTCACCTCGGTGTTACTTTTTAAGTTTTATATTGTTATGTATGTTAGTATATAAGATATTTGTAACTATGGGCCTCGTTGCTCGAAATAAAAGTTTATTATTATTATTATTTCTAATGATTTGCCACCATCATATTATCATTACCATATCATTTTACAAAATTCCATTTTGCAAAGAGATACTTCTCACCGCATTATTTAACATTTTTTTGTGGTCAAAAGTCTTACCTAACCTAACTTATTTGAAAAGCCTATGTAACCTTTGTAATGGTTTGAGCAAAAACGTTTTTGCGAAATGAACTTTTGTAAAATGATATAGTTTGTCAAATGATAATTTGGTAAAAAAACAGGATACCGAAATGCATGCAAACATTTCTGTTTTAACTATCGCTTCGAAATGTATTGAGGTGACATAAACGGTCGACGCGATCTTTCATCAGTTTACGTAATTTTATACATTCTGTCGATTTTCGAAAATGGCTTACTTAGAATTAAAACATCTTGACTGGCCCCCGGTTATCCTTCAGTTAAGGTCACTCGATGAAATGTTCCCAAAGTAGGTACTTAAATTCCTGCACTCACTCCAAACGCCTTACCATTAAGATTGACGAGAAGCACGGAAAGAGTTTTTCTCAAAAATTACCGGAAAAGTTGACATTGCTAACTCCATACTGAGACGAGAAGTAGGTACATAGTTTACAGACAGTTCGCAAATTAAAAAAAATTACATTGCGTGCTCGCTAGTCTCGCTACACAAGCCCGCAATGTTGCATACAAATTTCATTGTTATCTAGTTTGTAACTTTTAAAAAAGTGAAAACGGCCATAATAAAATGAGGGCACAAGTCTTATACATCCATATTTTATTTGAAACGTAACTTTTTTATCTGTGTCTGGAATAGCTTGAGTTTTTTTTTCTAAAAAAGCTTGCGTTTCTCCTTGTCCTTGAAGTTTCTGTTTATATGCGATTTGTATCGTGCGATTTTTGAGAAAAGCACTATATATGCCTTGGCAGGAACGGCAATTGCGGGCCTCGTATTTTTAAACCGACTCGCAAGCTCGTCCGTTTAAACCAATACTCGGCCCGCAATTGCCTGCTTCACTGCCTATGCAATAATGTACTATTGTTTCCCGATTTCAACTTCTTCATTCACGTAAAACTCGTTTATTCTCTTAGAAACTGTAAAAAAACTGGGACGAAAAGTTTCTCGCAATTTTTTTCTTCACGATTTTGGTTCATGCTATATCCATTTCATACTTTATCCAATGGGGTTAAGCGATGTAGCTGAGAATGCATAACAGGCGGACAGACATTTATCGCTTTCGCATTTAGGACATTATGGATTTAGGATTGAGTCGTCACATACCACTCCACCTCAAGTCCCTTATCATTCAGCACACCAATTTGTACAGAATAAAATATGCTATAGTATATTTCAAGGCGCTTCTATAAAAACCCGGTAGAAAGTACAGTTTGTGTCATTTAGTTACGGAACCCTAACAGGGTGAGGTCCAAAAAGTTGTAATAGCTAGTTGAAAGAAGTTCCATTGAGCGACGAAAAATGTCCTTACAATTGTAGTGAAAAGTTTCATAGAAGATTTTATTGAGTGAGTTAGCATGCCCAACTTTTTGGACCTTGCCCAAACACTTTTTAGAGTACCTACTGGAGTAAAATTCTGCGACCATATTAACCTGGCCGAATACTGACAAAGTATTATATGGTATTGTTTAAATGCGGTCAACGAACCAAGTTATAGATGCATCATACAAGGAAAACTTAACAAATCATACTCTTTGCTCTGCATAATCAAAGTTTTTATTGCATTGATCTTATTCAAACATAACAATTAGTCGCTAAAACATTTGTTTGTAACTGAAGTACCAATTAGGTGTGGTTAGGTTTTTTTTTTTGTAACTGAGACAATATTTTCAAACCTGTCCACTAATTGGTTATTGTTATTTAGTCTGGTGAAAGAGATCGGAACAGGTACGACCCGGCCACCACGGCGAGCAACTGAAAGAGAAGAGATTGTTTATTACACACTGGTTAATTAAGTTCAAATATACATAAACTCAGAGCTAAAGAATTACCAACAAGTCTTAAAACTTCTTGATAATTCTGTAACCACATTTTGCACAAGTAGGCTAAGATGTTTCCCGTGTATTAGTGACAGGTAGCAAGCCCATCGCCTAACAGTACTACAAGCCTTTATTCCCTTAGTCGCCTCTTACGACATCCACGGGGAGACATGGAGTGGCACTATTCTAACCCGGCAACCACACCACCGGGTTAATTAAGTACACAATAGTAAATATTGATTACTGACAATAAGAACAAAGCAAGGCGATGAGGTTTCAATTAATAATGGTGGTAAAGTTTACCAAAGAATGGTAATTTTTGACCGACAGTACCTGCATTGTATAAAATATTTACCCACTCTCCCTTAAACACGTTTGCATTATGTCTGACGGCTGAGTGACAAACCTCTACAAACAAATGCATAGAGATTTATAAATTACAAGCGGCCCGTCAGCGGCTGGCAATCTGACTTTCCCGATGGATTTTTCAATTATTTTCAATCATAAAAACGTTGTCCTGTCAGGACACAACAAAAAATAAATCAGCCAAATCGGTTCAGCCGTTCTCAACTTATAGCGTGACCTGGAGAAATAGGGGTTGATTTTTATAAATATAGATAGATAAAGCACGCCACGTCTACCTAATTGATTTGCACGCATTTATTCCCGCCACCATTATTCGCGTTAACGTATTGCGTCTTCGGAAAATAAAAAACACTATGAGAAAGGTCAGATTGACCTTGCTTGGATGCCTACCTCAACACCGATCACGTAGTAAATGGTAGTCCCGACAAAGTTGGCGAGCTTCTGCAAGTAAGGTGGGACCTGCTCCACGCAGCCCTTGTACGCGTCTCCGGAGTGGCATGCGAAGGCTTTGCTGTCTTCGAGCTGGTAAGGCTTGTCGCAGCAGGAGGCTGGCAACTTCTGCTTCAGGTCTTCGTAGGACTGCTTTCCGTCTGCTCCGCAGCACGCCATCTTGAAAATGATTTGGTTTAATGATACATACATTATATTATATTTAATTTCAAAATAAATTGAATTAACTAAAATAACTTTAATAATAGTAAAACATATTGGCCAAATCGCCGTCGGTCCTTGAAAACTGGCAGATTTGATTTGTCCTCAGGTCACCCAAACGTAATTGAGGCGAGAAGATTCTTCCATATTATAGGTACTATGAAGTTGGCAATCTTAGTACCAACTCGCGGGTGCATTGGCAACCGATTGAGCCGAGCTGCAACTCCAAGCAGCAAGCTAGCTGGCTGGCAGGCAAGCTGGAACTTCGAATAATGCGTGTGCATTATTCGGAGTTCCAGATTTCATCTACAAACAAAGAGTTTTGTCATCATCATCTCAAATATCAGATAATCACCGTAGCTTCCAGAATGTGGAAGGGTTCCCTGGTCTGCGGTTTGTTGAACACCTCGCGCACCCAGGTCCCGGTGATGTTCTCCACCTGGTCCATCTTGCCCCACGTCACCACCACCAGGTACCCCTGGGCTACCACCAGCGCGAACATTACTAACGTATACTGGAACATTAAAAACCGTGTTACTACCAAAACTTAGGAACGGTTTGATGACCTGAGGCCCTAATATGAAAATCGGAGTTCGAAGTTAAGTTAGCTCCATCACTATCAGTCGTCATTCGAGACTAAATCAAGGGGGGGAAGGGGGGGAATCACCATCGAAAGGGGTGGAGCTAACGTAACTTCGAACTACAATATAAGGCCTCTGATTAAAAACTAGTAACCGTTACAAGGCATGTCAAAGTGTCAAATGTCAAGTTATAAGAAACTGTAATTTTCCGTCTTGATGTCAAAATACATGTAAAGTCACGTGCTTAATTATTATCAGATCATTTAGGATATTTTTGAAATACTGATATACATACATACATACATACATACATAAACTCACGCCTTCATTCCCAGAGTGGGGTAGGCAGAGCTACAGAATTACCAACCACTCTAAAAATTTGTTGATAATTCTGTAACCACATTTTGCACAATGTACTTTGTTCGTCTCATTTACTAAAATGTAAATCTATACAACCGGCCGAACATATAAACAATTATTTACCATTGTTTCTAGTTACCCGTGTGGTTGCCGGGTTAGAATAGTACCACTCCATGTCTTCCCGTGGATGTCGTAAGAGGCGACTAAGGGAATAAAGGCTTGCAGTACTGTTAGGCGATGGGCTTGCAACCTGTCACTAATACACTGGTAAACATCTTAGCCTAATTGTGCAAAATGTGGTTACTGATATACCTAATAAATATTAAAACCTCTAACGAACTTAGTAATATACAAGTGAGAATCGGTCATAAGGAAATTAGTAAACGCAAGCTAGGCTACTCTATCGATTGAAATATTTTAAGGGCAATGCTTTACAACGTTTGTTGAGAGTGAAAGCGACCTGGGGGTTATTATGACATAACTATGCAGCTCAGTTTACGCTGAGAGAAAGGGACAGAGTTATGTAGCATCTATAGCTCTGTCCCTTACACTCGCCGCAGGGCCTCTATTCCAGGCGGTAAAATAGTATATCTGTGATATGTTATGATACTGCCGCACTCAGAGACGTCAATTAAATTTAATGCTTGATAAATATGCTGCTGTCGCTTTCTTTGGTATAGCAATAGAATAAGACAAAACATCACTAAACAAGTATTAAATTTAATTGATGTTTCTGAGTGCGGCAGTTATTGTTTTTAACTCAGCTGCAATTAATGTTAAGCAAATAAGAGCTACTAAAAATGTTAACAATACGATAACAGGTCAAAGACGATATGGTTTTTACCGCCAAGTATCAGGATCCTGTGGCTTGAGGGATCACCATAAGGCCATAGTCATGGTCATAGATATTAGCGGCATTTACACGTAAAGTTCGGACCGCGGGAAACGCCACGCGCCGTTTAATCTTCCGTTCAAACCGTACATGTTTTACTATTTTACTATTACAGTTGCATTTACACGTGCGGTTGAGAACGAAGATTGGAACGGCGCGTGGCGTTTCCCGCGGCCCGAACTTTACGTGTAATAATAGTACATTGTGTATTAAGGTCGGTAAGTAAGGAATTACGATCGAGGCTCTAGTAGAAGCCCGAAGTCGAAGACTGAGGGCTTTCTGAGTCGAGGTTCGTAATTCCCGTACCGCCCGTGAAACATACAATGTTTTTCATCACATTTGCGAGTAAATAACTATGAATTACAGCTTTAATACACAAGTCAGCACAACTATTATTACGAATTACTTGAACTTTTATTAAGCGGATGGCGGGCGGACTCCACAGATTATACAAATGTTTCGTTCAGAAACGTTAAGGGCAAATACGTAGGTATACATATAGCCCTGAAGGAGTGTAAAATAAAAACGACGTTTTGATACAGAAAACTATTAAAATTGATTATTAAGAACATTAATTGAGTATTTAAGTATTTTGAAAAATGAAATTCCTGTTTAAATAACATTTTAAGACAATTTTTCAATTGCCTGTAAACTCTTTGCTTGAACTTGCATGACCTGTGTGCTGTACTATAAATAAATAAAAAATTACTTACCGACCTTGGGTTTCATGGTAAAAAGAAAGGTCGAGGGTTTTATATGGGGCATTGCGGCCAAGTTAACCTGTATGTTTAGATACTGTTTACGTGCAAGTGTGATGAAAAACATATTTGGAGCATTTCGATGTGTTAAAACTAAACTGAGTAAATATGTAAGTGTGAGCAAGTGTGTGGAGACCGCGTCTTGGCAAACGTAGCGTGGGACGCCCTCTGGCCAGATGGCGGGATGACTTGCATAAGAGGGCTGGCAGCAACTGGATGCATACAGCATTAAACCGGGCCCTGTGGCGTTCCTTGGGAGAGGCCTATGTCCAGCAGTGGACTGCAACGGGCTGATGATGATGATGATGAGTAAGTATGATCGTCGTTGTCTTGGTTGTTGACTGGGTTAACTTCTGGAGAAATAATCGTCTCACCATAGCGATAAGGCAGCGCCACTCTTTCCAAGCGCCGCAGCAGCCGCAGGTGGTGACCACGTAGATGGCGCAGCCGGTGGTGATGAGCGGGATGGCGAACATGTTCACGCCCCATGGCCACCAGAACAGCAGCTTCTCGATGAAGAGGCAGATGAATCCCAAGACGATAAATACGAGACCCAAAAACTAAAGGAAATAGGGAATATTTTAATGTTTGATACGTAACAGAAGAAGTTGTGATATGTTGTGAACAATTTAGCTTTATGAAGGCTCTGTCATCCCGGCTCATAGACACCTCCGGAGATCCTAGAGCTGGTGCTTACCTCTCCCAAAGGATTGGGCTAGCTATCCAGAGAGGTAATGCAGCCAGTGTCATAGGGACCATGCCGCGAGCGGACCTGTTAGAGGGGGTGTTATTTTTATAGTGGTGATTATTATTTACATCTTTAATATTTGAGTAGCTTAGTTTTATTTATTTTGAGTAGCTTAGTTTAATTTTAATTTAAATAAGTTTAGTTTTAACTTTTAATTGTAATACCTATGTTATTTTAATGGAAATTAAATATTTTTATATAAATCATTTAGAAAATGTGGTGAATTTTATTTTTGTTACAGGCGATTTATAGCCCCTGCTAATCTAAATAGAGGCATCTCTCACGAAACATCTGTAGACTAGACGCAACTACATAGTCAACTCGGAGGAACATAGAGTAATTTAAGCTTTAGCTTTTAGCTATTTATGCCTTTTGGCTTAGGAGCCCGCAGAGAAATCTTTTTTATTTTCACATTATCTCCAACTTAAGCAATATTTAAAAATAATACAATTTTCTAAAATGGCTCATAATAGCCTTGTATACGCGGACTAAAGTCCCTAGGGATTGAAACGACACTTTACTCTCTAGGGACTAAAGAACTTTTTCTTTTTAATTTACTTTGGAAACCCTTAAACAGCCAATCACGGTGTTTGTAATTGTTTCAGTGATTGTGTATAAGGACCATTTTTAGGCCATGGAAATAACATCAAAGTGACAACTGTGCCAAATAAAAAAAAAAACTACCTATTTTATTTAGTGAAACACGATTAATGAGTAAGAATATGAATCTATTTAAATACTAGCGGCCCGCCAGCGGCTTCGCCCCGCTGCAAATTCCTGACTTTCCCGGTGGATTTTTCAATTATTTTCTTTCATAAAAACCTTGTCCTGACATTCACAAACACAACAAAAAAGAAATCAGCCAAATCGGTTCAGCCGTTCTCGAGTTTTGCGCTTAGCAACACATTTAGCGATTCATTTTTATTATATAGATATTAAGGATTATTTTATTTTATTAGGCATGGTCCAAATAGTTTTCAAGTTTGTATCTGTTGGCTAAATATGCAAGCATTTAAAATGTCACTTTACAAAAACTGACAACCGCGAAACGTTGTCAGAAACTTTGTTACAATACTATATTTGTTAAATATTGTAATTTTGTATAGAACGTCGTTTATTTTCTCGCATTCAAAGTGAAAAGTAGAGTGTTTAACGCGAGACTAAACAACCATAACGACACTCGAACTATAATAGCCACTCTCGCTCGCTCGCGTGGCTAAACCTCTCTTTTCATTATGGCTTCTTTTAGTCCCTTGTTGAACAATCTACTATTCTCTCCGAGTAAAGTAAAGTTGTTGCATAAATTATGAGAAACTAACAAACATTTGTACCTCAATTGTAAGAATGATTAATATATCGTTTAATTAAAACTTCGCCGCCGTGTGGTGGCCGGCTTAGAATTGTGCCACTCCATGTCTTCCCGTGGAAGTAGTAAGAGGCGACTAAGGGAATAAAGGCTTGCAGTACTGTTAGGCGATGGGTTTGCTACCGGTCACTACTATACACTGTTAAATATCTTAGCCTAATTGTGCAAATTGTGGAATTACAGAGTTATCAACAAGTTTTTGGAGTTGTTGGTAATTCTGTTGTAGCTCTGCCTACCCCACTCTGGGAATGAAGGCGTGAAGGTATGTATGTATGTAATTAAAACTTACCGAAAAAAGTATATTCGCCAGAATGATGACCCATTTCACTAAGGTTCCGCCGAAGCCGATTCTACAACAGGAGAATATTTGACTGAAACTACAAAAGAGGCACATTGGTATAGAAATTTGAATTATGCAAAATATAAGTACTTAAAACTAAAGTGATTAGTAACTGTATGTTACTAGTTGACTGTTAGTAGATCTGTTTGCTTTTATACTATTTTCTAAGGAAAAAATAGATTAATTAGACGCAATAGGAGATAATGATAATGATCAGGATAAAGGTATTTTCCCGGATAACCCGTGGGATAACTGATATATTTATAGTAATTAGTTATAGGTATATATTAATAGTGATAAACAAGAAAGTGATATTTTGCTACGCGTGACAAGGAAAGAAAATGGAAAATATAATCAGAACCGCAAACTTGCAATGATTTACAAAATTCTAATAACTCGCTGTCATTTTTTGATTTCTATACCCAAAAAAATGGGACCCTATTACTAAGACTCCACCGTCCGTCTGTCCGTCTGTCTGTCACCAGGCTGTATCTCACAAACCGTGATAGCTAGACAGTTTCAATTTTCACAGATGATATATTTCTGTGGCCGCTATAACAACAAATACTAGACATAATAAAATATTTTTTTTAAGGAGGGTTCCCATGCAATAAACGTGTACTTATTTTTTTTCGTGCGCGAGTCCGACTCGCACTTGGCCGTTTTTTTTACAGATGTGTTTCAGTCAATCAATTTCCTTAAAAATGTACTGTTTACTGGAACACATTCCAATGATATCAGAAACATGTTATGTGAGGTTATGTTGAGTGTATCAGTAAATCTGCCGGTGGTTCCGTAGACCACAAAATAATAAACCGATTTTAATTCAGTTTGTTTGAATATAAAGCTAGTTAAACTGCAGTGGTTTTAAGCTATATTTGATGAAAATCTATAGGGAATCTTAAGAGATACCAGCTCTGATAGTAGGAGTCCCTCATATCCGGGGTTCTTATCTGCTGAAAAATAATATGGTTTATCCAGAGCATTGTTATGTAAGCTTCACTACTACACTTAAAGATCACGCGATTACTTTACTCAGGTACAGATGTAGTGAATAATGTATTACGGTCGTTTTTTGTCGGAAAAGTTCGTTTTTATCTTGCTGTCTCAGTCAACTTTAGCTCCCACCGATAAGCTAATTGAGACAGCAAGATCAAAAACGGTGGCAAAACATTATTCACTACATCTGTATACCATCGTTTGACCCGTTTGCCAGTTTGCGAGCTTCTTACATGAAAACCATTATGTTGGGTTAATTTTGTATACAGAGTGAAAAGTGGTGGCCTAGCTCGAAAATGGGAAATCATGTCTTAAGTTACTTTTCTAAAAGAAACGATGTCAATGTCTGTTACTATACTTGTGAGAGAAAGGTTAGGCTGTTTAGGGTAAATAGAGTAATCTTGCTCTCACAAAAAAATGGTCTTTACACTCGAAGCTTATTGTAATTGTAATCATTATGAAAAATTACCAACAACTTTATTGTCCGTCTGTCCATCTGTTCATCTGTCCGTCCGTCCGTCTGTCCGTATGTCATTTATTTTTACGGTTCCGTACCAAAGGGTAAAAACGGGACCCTATTACTAAGACTGTACTACTAAGACTGTCTGTCACCAGGCTGTATCTCATGAACTAATTTTTGCCCGGTATTAATAACGGCTACCGTAAAATGTGCCTACTTTGTTCCCCCATGGGTAACTATGCTCCATAGTGACTTTTTTGTATGTTACTTATAAGACAAGGCCGATCACAAATTTTCTAAAAAAGCTGCGCAGTGAATGAAAGCACTATGCAATGATTTACAATACAGAATACCTCAATATAACGATGGAGCAAGATTACCCGTGGGGGAGCAAAGTAGGCACATTTTACGGTACTGGTAGGGTAAAACACCTAGTAGCTGGCCTCTAAAATACCAGTTACTGGCACCTAGTGATTGTTGAATTATCGTCTCTATTACATTATTTTAAAGTTCATGGGGCCAGTAATTGGTGGTGGCTAATTTATAGGTCAGTTTACCCTATACTGTCGAATGTTGTATAGATAATCGTACGAAACCCTTCGTACGCAAGTCCGACTCGCACTTGGCCATTTTTTTTAAGTAGGTATTTGGCCTACTTTTATTATAAAATATAAAATATTGTTTTAAATTACAAACAGGAAAATGCTCTGAAAACCTCAACAAAAATTAAATCTTATTTATCTCAAAAATTCCATTGTTTTAGAGTTCCTCTCCACCTCAGCTCCCTACCAAAAAATGTGTTTTCGCTAAAATAAATAATAATATTGAAACTGAGATGCCCACAAGACGCGTCAAGGATGTATTTTTCTATGAATCGACGTTAACTTTATTATGTCAACTTAACAAAGAACCATCGAAAAAGTCTCTGAGAGTGATAGGTCCAAAGTTATACAACATCCTTCTTAGTGCTATTAGGGGTGTCGTCAGTGACAGTGTATTTTGTAAAAAACTAAAACATCTACTGATTGAAATGGCGTGCTATTCGGTTGAGGACTTTTTTATGATTATGTCTCGTTAATCCAGGCTTGATTGTGAAGGGGCGTTTAAGTTATGTAATAATAAATTATGTTTATTTATAATATAGGTAGTGTCTGACTTATTTTTGTACTAAAAAAAAAAAAAAAAAAAAACTGATTTAGGCTTCAGTAAATGATTTCAATGATTGTCAATACCTTGATATAACCATTGTTAGTGGCAAGCTAGGTTAAGGGTAGTTGTAATTGATAAATAGTTGATGTATGAATATGAATTCCTATTAACTGCTTATGTACTTTAAAATGACGTGTAAATTTATATTTATCAATAAAAAAATCAATCAATCAATCCATACACCCACTTGTAGTTTAATACATACAGTGGCTCTTTACTCGGTAAATTCTAATTGTTTTTGACATGTATTGTCAACGTATGTATGTACTTATGTACGTAGTTCTGCCCTTCGAAAAAAGGACGCGTGTGCAATTTGATAGTCAAAGCAAATTTAACCCTCTTTCTTAAGAAATAAGGTCACTTATAGATACGCGGTTCTAAGAGCGAACTTTTTGCCAAGGAGGGCAGAGATTTGACGTAGGTTGTTGTGTTGTTGCTCTTATTTACTTGACACTAAGCACTATTCCAAAATCAATATCCAAAGCAGTTTTATTTCGCTTCTCTCAGTAATAATAATAAGGTTGATATTGCTACAGGATTTTTATCTGACTTACTGCGTATTAGATTAGGAGGGCAGAATGGCGGTCGAGTTAAAAAGCGAGTAAAATAGGATCACATGCTCAAAACCATTACCCGCCTTTTTTGGCAGTTGGGTAAAAAGCGATTACAAATAAATAAATATTGTTTCTAGTCGTTGGAGCATTTTCACTGCTTAATTTGTAGTAAATTCTAAGATCACTTTACTTTTTTTAATGCGCCTGCAAGAATACTTGCACGACTCGCACTTGATGTTACTTTTTAGTGGTTTCAGCAGGGGGGGGGCGGTATTTTCCTCCAATTCCAATATATGTATAAAAATAAAGGATTCAGTGACATACTTATCGATTACCTGCCTAAGGGTAACGTTCATATTGGAACCGTACTTAATAACATCGTGAACAAGTTGAATTACTTTATCAACATGAACTGTAAATTTAGTGACTTTATCTGTGTGAGATTCATTATTTTTGTGGCAAATTGTTTTCTTTGGGTAAGTTTAGTTCCTACACACTATCGCCGCAACTGGCATTTTTTCATTTAATACTAAAATTGCACTTAAGTGTAGTTTGTTTTTTAGCGACTGCCCGAAGGAGGGGTATGTTTTTCGAGCGTATGCATGCATGTATGTATGTCTAATTCTAGGGACGCTCTGCAGCCTAAACGGCTTGAGAAATTTGAACATATGAGGTGTCATCCGATTCATCTTATTGTGTTCCACATTAAGTCAAAGTTAGCAAGACCTACAGTATGCCTCAAGTGTGCAAATGACGAACTTAATGCCTCACGGCATTACTTACCAGTCAACCATGTCCCTGCGGTGTTCCCGCTGTTGACCAGTCACTAACCAGTTAAACTTGACCCGTGGGCACACTAGGATTGTGCAGCAATCCGTATCTACGATCCCTGTACTAAGCGTAATGTCATATACGAAAAAATATTTATTTTTACCATTCTGTAGTTTCAATTCGTAGACAGTTCTCGTTTTGTAGGAGTCATTCGAAATAGATTTACACCGAAAAATATTTTTGTTTACCGTTATGGAGCTAGCTTTAATCACCTAGTGCACGATTTAAATATAGTCGATCGAGCTCGCTTGCCGTACCTGCCTTAAATCATTCAGATCAAGAAGAGTCAAATCATAATTTTACGCCCAAATTCTTGAATTGAGGAAGTTTTCTCTATTTTCAGATTTTCCGGGTGATGATTAGGCCTTTTCTCCCGTGCCAGCTCCTGCGCTGGGTCTGGAATATCATATCCTGCTGTTTCGCGGCGGTGAAGTGCGTCGTCAACCATATTTGCTCCTTCTTATTATGCATATGGGTGCGATGCATTGCTGGCCCAACGATTGAAACCATCAGATGTGTCATTACTGGCTGCCTTTATTGGGGATATCAAGCCGTGAAGAAATGCTTTGTTTATTTAGTGACCCTATTTTTCTTTGATATTTACAAGTTAGCACTAATAGTTATAGCAAAATACAAAGAAATGGGCATTTCGAAAAAGATATATGATTGGACTGTTGGCCTGGTAACAAATATAACTAATAAGATATTTAATTATTTATCTGGAAATCAGGATTTAAAAAAAATCTTGTCACAAGTTATAACTGGCGCGAGAGATTTTATATTAGAAATTATAACTGGAAGTGTAAGTGGTGTTTCAGGATCCTTTTTTAATAAGATAAGAGATACCTTATTTTTCTGGAGAAAAGAAAGCAGTGCTGATGAAACGTTGAGCGGCGAGGACCACGACGAGGAGGTGGTTGAGAATGTTGCCGAAGTCAGTGCCGACAGGAAACTACTGAATGCAGTACCCGATCATATCCAGGAATCTACTATTAAAGAGCCGGTCGAAGAGCCCGACAGTGCGCAGGCCAAGTTAAAATCGCCCCTTAAACAAAAGTCCTCCCGAAATATTCCCACTAAGAAAACTCTCTAATTCTATATTAAATATAGCCCTTCAAAGTGTAATACAAATATATGTAATAGAACATCGATTTATTTCTGCAATTTAGTTTTATATAGTTTTTTTTATATGTATTTGTGGCGACATTTCAAATTGTAAGTAATAAGTACTTTTAATTTGTTAATCCTAAAATATTCTTATTTATACGACGACAACTGAAAACAAAAGCGAATTTTAACCTTAAAGGCACATGTAAAATTAAAGTATAAAAACCAAATTAAAAATCGAAAATATTTTTACTGTCTGGAGTTACGTTTCCAAGAATGCATTTCACAAAAAGGTTTAAATAACGGTTTTTACTTTTGGTTTTTAAATTTATTCCACGTGTAAATGCATGTTTTATAAAAAAATAAAAAGGTTATGTGCTTACGAACAAAATTACCCGTTAGTATAAGTATATATGTATTCTACAAAATTTTGGCAATAAAGGATCTTTTACCTTATTACTTTATCTTATTTTACTTTATAAAGTGTCAGAGTCGCCATGACTTATTTAGCAAAATTACTTATTTAGAAAGTTTTACTTAAATAACTGCGACCATTCCAAATCCAAGAAAACACGAAGGTACCGAGAATTTTGTTGCTGTATTTAGATATAAGTATGGGGTGGAAACAATCATGAGCCACGGAGAGGAAGGACCATAAATCCATTATGAAACCTACTTTTACTTTTTTATATTAAAAAAAGTCTCAAAAGGCTCAATAATAAAAGTAAACTTTTTCGAAGAAACATTTGGTGTTAGAAATAATAAAAAACAAAAAACCGCCTGTTATTTTATTTGATACTTTTTAGTACATAATCATAACAAGCTGTTATGTAGGTAGTCCCACTTCTTAGTTGATATGAAACATTAAGACATTTCAAGTTCACTGCAAGTAACGCCGCGGGAAAGTCATTGTCATATTTAAACAATTAAATATTCTACGTTATAGTCGCTCCACTACCTTAATCGAGATATCTTTTCGCCACCCTTGAAATAGGTACCGTGGAGGAGTTCCGTTGGCCATCTGTGGTCTTCATCATCAGTTCCACTTCACCAAATTATACTTTCTGAATGCAAATGCTGGATTAGTTACTATAATATATAAGGAGTTCCCTCAATTCCTCATGGATAACCTCATCAGATTACAATTTGGTGACAATTATACTCCCTCTAAAGTATATTCTATCAAACAAAAAAAGATTTTTTGTAATCGGTCCATAATTGACGGAGAAATCAAACATACAGTGGAATCGTATAACCTCCGCCTTATTTGAAGTCGGTTAAAAACGTACCTACTTCCAACTTTGGTCCCCACGGGTAATGATGCTCCATGATTATATTGAGGTATTCTGTATTGTAAATCATTCTATTGCTTTCATTCACTTCGTAGCTGGATGTAAATAGGTTATTTTAGCAAAATTTCCATTGACCTTGACTTATAAGTAACAAACGAAATAGTTGCTATGGAGCATGGTTACCCATGGAGGAACAAAGTAGGAACATTTTACCATGAAATCTAACTTTAATCTAATTTTATCATCAACATACGAAGGACCCGTTGGTACTCAAAATTACTAGCTGTAGCAGGCTGTAGGCTGTTGCAAATTGTTACGTTTAAGTATCCACAAATTATCATATTCTTACATTTAAATAATTTAACTGGACTTACTTTTTGTTTTGGTTTGATTCCCAGCTCAGGTAGAGTTTTCAAAAACAAACTGTTGCTAACCCTTTCAGCTTATTTATATATTTCATATTATTCTAAGAATGTAAAGTTTGAACCTATTCCATATTAGTTGATTTGCCTGTTATTGGTGCATAATCTTTAATTTTCACTGTCTATACTCGTAAATATATCTATCCATTTAAATTTGTAATAAACATAACATGTCCTGTTGGCATGTCAAATAAATAACTAAACTGTGAATACAGTAATTCAATTTTTTTAAAGTACTCGTAGGTACTTCCTCTCTGGAAGCGCTGGTTAATTTATGATGTGAAAAAGTGCCCGAACGGAATACTTACTTAATAAACATCTTTAGTCTAGCGATCCCGGGTTCAAATCCCGGTAAGGGCAGATATTTGTGTGATGAGTGCGAGTATTTGTTCCTGGGTCTTGGATATTTTCAATGTATTTAAGTTAGTATTTCTCTATATAAATAAGTTTAGTTTGGGACTAGGTCAATTTGTGTGAGACTGTCCCCCGGTATTATTATAATATATTATTAATCTTTTATATTTTATCCGAAAATAAAAATTCATCCCCACGTTACGTGTAGGACAGGTACACTATAAAAATAAAACAATATTTTATTTTACCACTTTGTTGACGTGACTAATATGTACCTATATTTATGCCAAATCACAGCTTTCTAGTAGGTACTTGGGTGAATCAACTTTTAAGGTACTCCTTTTCTTTTGCGGTTTTAAAACTTTCCTGGTGACTTATGGTTAATAATGATCTATGAATATTAAAATCAGACCACTAAATTTACAGACCTTACACGTTAAACAGCTCAAATATTTTTTAATCTGCGAAAAAACCTGGTAACTCAGGGGAAAATGCACATTTTCCATACAAAACCTAGGGACAACATTGTCCCCTGCGTTACCAACTATATTATTATTTAAAACTGTACTATTTTAAATCAAATAACTTCAAATGTGAGCCTATTTGTCTGATTTAATAAGCGTGTAAGCCACGTCATTAACAAAAATATCGTTTTTCTAAAAACATATAATTGGTAAAACATGTCGAAAAATGGGGAGTACCTTAAAAGTTGATTCACCCACTTACAGTCTCTGAGCTAGGCTAAGGACGGACGGACGGACACGGTGAAACTATAAGGGTTCCTAGTTTGACTACGGAACCCTAAAAAGGCAAGGGATATAATAACCACCCGCAGGCACCACTTTACACCTGGCACCCTGGGTCACCGCCCTACCCTAACGCCGCTACATGCTGTGCCGTTACTGAGTACAATAGGCATATTCTTAGCAAACCCACATATGAAGGGTCCACGGAAAGAACAAGTCTAGTCACTTTTTTTGAAAATGAGTTTTGAATCTCAAAATGTAGAGGACGAAATAAACTATTACCTAACACTCAGATTCAGATATAAATCTTCACATAAATTGTATCTTTTCACTATTAAAAAAACCTTTACACGAAAATTACGAACAAAATGACATGGTTCCTAACTTTCAAATCGCGATATCTCAAAAAGTTCATGGACCCTTCATATATTGCACACGCTTTTGCTGTATTGAGATTGCTAACATATGTGGGGGAAATACGAGGACAAGTAATTCAAGAGCATCATCATCTACCTGATGCTGGGTAAGGCTGACCGAAGACGTGACGGCGACTCTATTCGAAGCCAAAATTTGCGCCCTTTCAAATAACTATATATGTATTGGTCAAAAGCAGTACCCACCTTTTAGGCAGTCAGGTAAAAAAATATTATAAATTATCAAATGTAGTTTCTATTCACTGGAGCGCTTTCGCGGCTCAATTAATAGGTCATCCTAAGTTGTTTTTTTTTAATACCTGCAAGGACACTGATCAAAGCACGTCTCGAACTTGACTGGTTCATGTCACTCTTTAGCGGTTTTGGGTGCGGAGCGGCATTTTCCTCCAGTAAATTTATAAAAATAAAGGATTCAGTGACATACTGGTCGATCACCTGTCAACACATATTCAAACCGATTTAATTACAAGTTTTTTTTAATCGTGAACGATTAGAGTAAATTAATCAACATGACCTGTAATTTTAGTGATTTGGTCTGTGTTAGATACACAGTTTTTGTAGCGAATTGTTTTCTTTGGGTAAGTTTACTTCCTACGAGCGCAACTATCAGGGTAACAGTTGTGGCATTTCCACAAGTTCATTGATATAATATTAGCGACCCGCCCTGGCTTCGGTTTATGTGACTTTTCTGTAACACAAAATGTTCATAAACCACATACTTAAAAAATACTCTGACTTTTTGAAGGTCGTCAGACCCCGAAAACATAAATAATAGTTATAGTTTACCAAACGCTTATGAGCTTATGACGTAATTATATTATTTTATCCATTTTCAGTTTTACCGGGTGGTGATTCTGCCTTTTCTCCCGTGCCAACTCCTGCGCAAGGCCTGGAGCATCATCTCCTGCGCCGCCTCCTGCTGTTTCGCGACGGCGAAGAGCGTCGTCACCCATATTTGCTCCTTCTTATTTTGTATATGGGTGCGATGCATTGCTGGCCCAACGACGGAAACCATCAGATGTGTCATAACAGGCTCCCTTTATTGGGGATATCACGCCGTGAAGAACTGCGTTGTTTATTTAGTGACGCTAATTTTCTCTGATCTTTACAAGCTAGCACTCATACTTTTAGAAAAAGACAGAGAAATGGGTATTACGAAAAAGATGTGCGAGTATGTTGTTGGAATGGTAATAAATGTAATAAATAAGATATTTCAATATTTATCTGGAAATCAGGTTGTAAAACAATCCGTATCGCGAATTATTTCTGGGAGTGTAACTGGTGCAAAAGGTTTGGTATCACAGAGTGTAACCGAAAGTGTAAAAAATAATGCTGCAAATTACGTTTCTGATACGATTAGCAGTTTAAGAAATTACATACCTTTCTTGAAAAATAAAGGCGGTGCCCAAAAATCGAGAGACGAAGACGACGACAAAGAAGTGGTTGAACATGTAACTCAAGTCAGTGCAGACCGGAAACTATTGCATGCACTACCCGATAAGATCCAGAAATCTATGCAGAAATGCAAAGCTACTATTAAAGAAGCTTTTGAAGAACCTGACAGTGCGCAGGCCAAGTTAAAATTGTCCCTCAAACAAAAGTTATCCCGAAGTAGTCCCACCAAGAAAACACTGTAACTCAACGCTTCTAGATATTTCAAATATTGGGACATAACTTTTTCCTTCTGCTACTTAGTTTTATTTTAATAGTGGTTTTTACATAAGCTGCAACATTTTATATTATATACAGGTGTCTTGAAAACCTTTTGATATATTTGGCGAGGTAATAGCTAGTCTACTACTGTTAAAAAAATTCAAAAACTTTTTACGACGCCCTGTATATTTTATTTCATGACAACATGTATTTTTGTCTGTCAGTATTTTTGTTGAGGTTTTTGGTGGGTGATTCTTGAAAGGGTCAATTTACAACGTCCAGGGGGAAAAAGTACCCGTACAATAAAAACAATTCAATTCACTAATTTTTTTTCATTACATTACCTCTTAACCTACCTAGGGCACTTTTTTTTTTGTTTAAAGGTAATTAGAACTAGCCGTAAAAAAATATTAAACCCCTAATAAATCATTCCCTTGGCGCGTCCGTTCGCCATTTTGGGAACAAACTACCCTGAAAAGAACAAGATATGGATTGAAATCAAGTATTGTATTGAGTTCAATTGTAAGCATATAAGTTATTGATTTGAAAGAAAAAATATGGTTGCTGTGTTTATCATAGCTTTATTTTAAATCTGTATAAAAGGTTTGTCCGGAGCTTACCTATCATTCCCTTGTTGCCTCATTAAACAATATGTACATCCCTACTTAAACGCGTTCCGACGCGTTGTGCCCGCCGTGCTTAGCAGGCGTCAGTAGCGATTCCAACGCCGTGAGAACAGGACGCGACTAGTCGCTGGAGCTCTGAGCTTTAAAGATAAATATATCATTCCCCTGTCTTTGGTTCACTGTGATTATCATTACCTTGAATTTTTTAATTTAATAACAGTTTCGGTATAATCGACAAGAAACACACTTTTTCTCATTCCCCTGGTTCCCATTCCCTTGACTTTTTGAACAAGGTAATGATTTTCCTTTGATTCGCATTGCATATCGTCCCTTCCGAGGTAAAACGAGTAAAGCGCCATTTTGGGCCAAATTGAGTTGAAATCACTTTGCTAATATTCTTTACCGACTTGAGTGCTCGTGCAAATTTTATCGACCTTATTTATTAGTAAATAAGGGCTATCTTGTACAACTCTGGTTGCACAAAGCAACGGGAATATTGGATAAAAGAAACGGAAAATAAGCTTACAAACTAAGGTGTTCAATAAAATTTTACAGCGTATAAACCTGAAAAAAAGCTTATGAACTAAAGTGTATATTATGCATTCTAATGTGTATAAACCGGACACTGGACTAATTGTTGTGATGTTTTATTACTAAACCTATTATCATTGTGATCTTAGATTATGTTAAAAATGTTTAGTGCTTCATACTAGGCTTATGATTATTAAGAATACAAAACTTATTATTACTGTCTGGAGGTTGTGAACTTGGGCATATATGGTTAAATAAGTAATTAAAATGACGTCCCTGTTACGTTCTCATGAGAAGAAAAAATTATATATTTTTATAAGTATTTTGCAAGTAATGCAAATGGAAATATTATAGATGATTATGACAATATTTTATTAGATGTTTAAGAAAAAAATACCAACTAATGCTATCAGAAGACTGTGAATTTTTATTCATTTTTTATTATATGATAAGAAAATTTACCAATTATAGCTACCAGAACACTGTGAAATTGTTAAACTTTTATTTTATTTAATAAAACATTTTTTTTTCATTAAAAAAATTGTTAACAGTTTTTATCATTCCCTGGTCAATTTTATCATTCCCTTGTCGTTTTTATCATTCCTCTGGCAGCTAAATTTTAAAATGGTATATTTCTGTACCTAATTGACCGAAAGTGATGCCTATTCGATAAATATGCTTATAATGAATTAAAATTTCATATTTTATTGTAACTAGTTAAAAAATTATTAAAATAAAAAACGGCAGGGGAATGAGATGAATAATCCAATTCTCAAGAATGACCCTGGTCTGTTTGTCTCGAATAAATGTTTTTTCTTTCTTTCTTTCTTTAAATATACTTTGAGATTGTAAAACACTACAATATGTTTATGTATAATTGATGGTTTAAATGTTAGCAATCTCTATTAACTTGAAAAAATCTTTCACAATTTGAAAGGAAAATGATTACGTTTGGACATAGATGTGTGGACGTAATGTATACATTTCAATATGCACTTATACATTTATAAAAAGAAATATATGTATTTTATTGTGAGTTGTTCGTTTTAAGTTCCTTTATCGAAGCTATTGTTATTTATATTTAAAACAAGTAATCATATTATACGCTGTGTTGTTAACCTTCTGATCGTTATGCCAAATTAAAACGATGACCCCCACTCGGCAATGGTGTTTAATTTCCTTTTATGTTATGTTATATCAAATGTAACTGTATTCTAATTTATATTTTCTATATAACTAAAATAACGATGTGAAGTCCTTTCGATTATTTCGATTTATTTGCATACATTTATTTTGTGATTCTGTGATGTTTTTTTTCCTCGAATTATATTAAGTAAGTAGTCATTGCTTACAGTGATCTATTAGTTTACGTCTATTTGCACATATACCTAGCTTTAATTGTGTTTTCTTGAAGGAGTTTTTTTCCTATCATTATATCAAATTCAATGCTAGTTTTATTAAAATATTTTAAGTTTTTTTTTTTTTTTTTTTTATATCATAGGAAGGCAAACGAGCACACAGGCCACCTGATGGTAAGTGGAAACTGTGACCCATAGACATTCGCATTCACAAGACCGCAATCCTAAGACTGCAAATGCGTTGCCAACCCTGAGGCCGAAGATGGAATGCCTCTATGCTAGTCATTTCACCGGCTGTCTTATCCCCAAACCGGAACACAACAATGCGAACACTGCTGCTTGGCGGTAGGTTAATGGATAAGATGGTGGTACCAACCCGGACGGACCCTGCACAAGGTCCTCCCACCTCCAAAAATGCCTCAATGTGCCTCATTAAAATATGACCCAGTATATTCCATGTTTACAGTATACAAGACATAGATAATCAAAACTGTTCCTAGTTCACTAGGATACCGAGGTTAGGTGTTACTCTCTTAAAAAAGGCGGATGCCAAAAGCCTGGTTGGTTGACCGAGCCTACGAAGGTAGCGTCTCGGGTTCAAATCCCGGTAAGGGCACCTATTTGAGTGATGGAAGTGAGTATCTGTTCTTGAGTCTTAGATCTCTTCTATTATCGTTGTCTAGTACCCTTAGTACGAGTATAGAGCTTAGTTCGGTACCTACTAGATTATGAATACACCCCGCTATCGGAAGTGCAAAATGGTAGCTGTCAAGTTCTTAGGAAGGGTAAAAATATTCATGATGTCGATATCGATATTCTTACTTTTTCTATACCATTTTTTAGACTACAATTTAACAAGTTTTTTTTGGAATCCATGATAATCATGTCATCAGAAATGTAAACCATTATCAGTACAACAAAAACACTATGGTTGCTATTTTACTTTTCTATTGTTTCGACATATATTTCTAACAATAAACAGGGCTCAGATATATTGGGTTTATTGTTGAATATATTCATCGTGACTAGATTATTGCAGAGAAGCTGAAAAAAAACTGATCGTTCATTAAGAATACGATATCGCTTTAAGACTTTATAAATGGTTCGTGCTATGAAGATACGATAATTTGTTAGTAATTATGAAATATTGAAGATTTTATTTATAAAAATGAAAAATGTTTAACACATATTCATATTGTAATTATATAGTCCTGTTTTATAAAATAAACACTTTTAATTAAAGTCCTAGACTCTCATTATGGCAAAGTAAAATTATCGACATATAGCTAGTATTTCAAAATATTTTTTCCCATCCTTAAGAACTTGACAGCTACCATTTTGCACCTCCGATAGCGGGGTCTACCTAATTATGAAATTATAATTGAAAACTGTAGCGTGACTAAGGGAAACAGGCATCATTTTTATATAAAAATATGATATGTATATGATATGTACAGATGTAGGACAACATTCTCTGCCCGAAATAGTATATGAGATAAAGAATGTATTAATAATACTCATGACAACGAAAGGAAAATTCAGGCATTTATTAAGGAATTTTCCTTAACAGATAAAATTAACTCTACCGTAAATAAAATACCTATTATTGACAGGTGTTTTGCAGCAGGGATTATTTTAACGAGTTTGTCAGAAACGAAATATATTTTAAAATAGCGGACCCGACAGACATTGTCCTGAATGATATCTGCCATGCAGGACAACGCCATCTGCCGGGTTTATTTGTGAATCTAAACCATCCTTGAACTTGTTCAAGTGGATGAACACACACAAAAAAATCATTCAAATCGCTTCAGCCGTTTAGGACGAGTTCACTGTCAACACACGGACAGAAGAATTATATATACAGGGTGTCTGGAAAACCTTCGGAGAAATTTTAACTGTAGATAGGGTGGATGATTTGGATCATCCCTATATTGGTAACTTTTGTTTAAGTTAATATTTGACCGAGTTACAGACAGATTTATCATCGACTTTCCTGACGATGCTCTCAGTGTGCCCCATCTTAACTGATTCATTCATAATATCGTCGGTGATACTGCAAAACCGCGTAAGTAACAAATTTATGATAGAGCAAAATAAACCTTACGATCTTATTAAAAAGGTGCATTTTGCTCCTTATTTAAAATGTCACTTACGCGGTTTTGCAGTTTCACCGACGATATGTGTCACAACGTAATGTAAATAAACAAGTTGTTCCTTATGAACAATGTTTCCAATCATGGTCAAAATCTCCATGGAGTTTAGAAAACTGACACATTATCCTGTAATGTGAATGAAAAGACGGTGTCTGATAAGGGCTATTATGTGAAATAATCTAAAACTGAAACTTACGATTATGATTTTTACTCACACTTTTCTCACACTTACACGGCTAAAATAGCACTTGCACTCGTAGGCACATTACTTCTTTTACGAGATCATGAATCATGGCTGTATTTCATTGATTTGTACCACTATCAGGGCTTCCGACGAATAAAAAACACAATAATTAATTATTGACAATTTGACATATTATCTTTTTAAATCTTGGACCATTAAAACTCTTTATGAAAAGAGTTTTAGGTTTCATTTGTAAACAAAAAATCCTACCTACACGTTACGTTTTATCAAAATTACATTTAAAGCTGGCATCATACATGTTGTTGCTAGATATTCGTATCATAGAAGAAAGAGAAAAATAGGATCGCTTTGTAAGAAGAGG
The DNA here is from genome assembly GCA_927399475.2 of Acleris emargana. Taxonomy (NCBI): domain Eukaryota; kingdom Metazoa; phylum Arthropoda; class Insecta; order Lepidoptera; family Tortricidae; genus Acleris; species Acleris emargana. The sequence goes on from OV656849.1 coordinate 1,262,993, forward strand.
TCGACGTGATTACACTCTGTGGTAAAAACCCTTAAAAGAAAACGGCCACTAAAGCCAGCTACTCACACACCTGCTGCAGGGGCAATATGGGAATTGGACCCTTGATTGCCTCCTTAATTGTGATGTGTGTAGGCAAGCAGGAGCAATTTTTAGATTGGGCCTGCGGCAGGGCGGCAGGGGCGCAAGACCTTCCTAGCTCCCTAGATTGTGTCTACCGCCCTGCAAGGTTGCTGCGTGTGTAGTAGGATTGGGGCAATTCCTGTCAGTTCATTGGTGACAACCGAGCGGAGTGGACAAAAATGGAAAAAATGGTGTTACCATAGCCAGGAGCTCTTCAAAAGAATCAATATCCATTCGCAAAAAGTTTCTAAGATCATCTACTTCCAATTCTTTCATAATATTCATGTGGCACAATTTGCTTCGTTTCTGCAACCAATTCTTCACCCAATATCTTCTCTTCCTTTTTTTTTTGGTAGCACCACAGAAAGTGCCAAGGCGATACCAATCCTCTGGTGTTTCGACAATACAGGAGGCTTTCTCGTGGACGTGCGTTCAGCGGGACTATCAGTTACACACTGAACGGCAGGCTAGTGTGTAGAGAACAGCCTAAAATTGGTCCAACCGCCGTGCGACCGGTATTGCCCCTGCAGCAGGTGTGTGGGCTACTCACACAGAGGGCTTAAGGAACACCCAGAAAATATAAAACGTGGACTACAATCACAATCAGTCAAGGAAGCGATGTCACAAGCGAAGCGATGTTTGGTTTGGGGTTTGTTTTGTTTACTTGCATGTGATGTGACTTCACATCACACTCACAGGTTATAAAGTATTTCTAATATCACATAGCGTTTTTGCCACAGATTAAATTTAAAAAAAAAACCTTATTATTTCGTGTAATTTCCAAAAAAATAGACATAATTTAATGTGAAATAAAGTGAAATACGTTATTTTACGCTAGTATCAGATAGGATGACCACAATTTGTAGTATATTTTCAATGTTGTCAAATAGCCTATTATAATCAATTATGCGACGACCTTTATATCCATCGACAAAATGTTTTGCACTTGGACTTTTGGCTACTGCCACAAATACCATGCGGATCAAAAGGAAAGAACCAGCAGCCAGCAGCGCTTTCTCCCCGTCTGGTTGCCCTGAAAATCAGCGCGTGCAGCGTCACGGCATGTCTGACACTATGATGCTGAGTAGCACCCAATTTGGTGCATTATTATTTTATAAAATAGTTTTAAGGTTTTGTTTTAAATTATTTTCTCACTGTATTTAATTTGATTATTATTTTTCTGTGGTTTGCACCAATAAACGATTTTCTTTTTCTCCTTTTTTTTCTTCAATACGGAGAGCAATAATCGGATCGTTCAATCCGTCTATTTGAACTTTGAGAAGTCTATGAATTTATGGCTGTCATTAGATGTCAGTGTTAAATTATGTTATTTTCAATATTCACGTCTTCAATATTTTTGCTGTAAATCAGTTATATGGGCTACTTTAGAGCAGAAAACAATGGTAAATGGTTAGATCTCGACAGTAAAAGCCGTACGATATGATCAGTCTCGGCAAAACATGAACAAGAGACCTAGTGATTTCACATTTAAAACCAATTAGTGTTCAAATTGCAAAAACGAAAATACAGTAAGTTGCACTAAAATTACTCATTTATTTTTATTATAATGCTACCTTGATTTTTGTTTACATGGAGCGAACTGTTTGTTTACATGGAGCGAACTGTTTGTTTACATACCATGTGACAACGTATGGTCTCAGGTCATTGACCTCAGACATTGAATTTTGACGTAAGATACTACGAACTGTTGGAGTAGTATACTATCAACGTCAAAATGTCAAGGTCGAGATATCGGCTGCGATACATCCAGTAACAAAATGAATATAATTAATCCTTCTTTTTTTTTTACATTAACAGAAACAAAAATGAACCATACCCCCGTGATCAGAATCGTGCCAACTATTACCCCCCCAAATTTCTCCGAAGGTTTTCCAGACACCCTGTATATAAAGGAGATAGAGCATTTTCATTTCGATTCCGCTCAAACAGAATCGATTTTATTTCGGTTCTGATCGTAGACCAAAATATAACTGTTCCTGCTCGAAGTGGCGGTTAATTTCGCTCGCTAATGTTGAACGCCCAACGCCGTCGTCTGTGTGTCCGTCCAATGTGTCTGACGGACAGACGGACGGACGGACGGATGGACAAACGGACAGCGGAGTCTTAGTAATAGGGCCCCCTTTGGATACGGGAAACAAGTACCGACACGATTGATTGGATAAATAAACACGACTCTCACCGATTTAACCGCAATATTTTTTATTTTGAGCGATGTCGGGCCAGAGCGGCATTTTCCTGTATATAAAAATATGAAAAATAAAAACCCAAGTGACACAATTCTTTGTGATCTGTCGATGGATAACGTCCGCACAAAACTACACGCATAAAATTATTCTGAATCTCAAATTATTTTAACATGGACTTCAGTAATTTTCGACGTAGGATCCCCAAGGTCAGGTGGACGAAGCCGGGGCTTACCTGGGAGAAGATCTTACCGGGGAGAAACGTCGTCACAGTGATAGTCATTGTTGCAAATACTTTTATATTGGTGAGTATTTTTTACATAATATGACGCCGTAATTGGCCTAGTTGATAGATTGCCTTTGAATTGAAGTAAGTGATCGATTAGATAAGATGTGATAAGGAGAGCTCGGCAGGGGTGAGCCGTTTTCAGAATTTGCATAACATGGACATACCTTGTCATTCAATGGTAGATGTGGTGTAATTTAATAACGAATGAAATTATTTTGTTTAGGCTGCCTACTGCTACGATTCTTACGTCGCCATCAAAACAAATTCCCTTTTTTTAAAACTAATTCCCCAGAAGGTTGTGACCCTGCCTAAGAAGGTAGCGGTCCCGGGTTCGATTCTCGGTGTAGGAAGAGAGGGACAATAGAGAGATCTCTCTCCGGGCGGATGTTATACCTGGGGGACCGAAGTCCATTGGGATGAAGTTGGAAGCGGTATATATGTCCGCCGACTGTAGAAACTTCGTTAGCGCGATGCAGAACCCTTAGTTCCGCTGTCTGACGCTGGTGGCGCTAGTGAGTTGGTTGATACAAGTTGCCGATAGATGTCGCTAGGTCGCCACATCGGTATGTAATTTATCTGTGTGATGAGCGCGAGTATTTGTTCCTGAGTACTAGATGACATGTGTTCTATGTATTTAAGTACGTATTTCTCTATACAAGTATGTTTATCGATGTCCACTACAGTCGAGTTCATAAATGTGTGTATAATTTAGTACCTTGTCACTTCAATCTCTGTGACAATACATAGGTATATGGCATTTTAATCATGACATTAACTAGACAAGGTACCTACTAAAGTGTACACATATTTATCGACTCAACTGTACCCTTATATCAAGCCTAAAGCTTATAGTTTGGGACTATGTAGTCTATATTGTGTGCAATTGTCCTCTATTATTCATTTATTTAGTTTAACCCTATTTCCTCTCAGATTACAGGGCTGGTGTTCCTGATGCTAGGCATGACATGCCTCTTCTTGCAGAACTTGTTGTCAGGAATACCACTGCTGAACAAAATCTACTGGTACCCTGGGCAGCTCCTTACCACCTGCTGCTGCATCCTGGCGGTCGCCATCCTCGGCTACGTCGCCACTTGGAAACGATCCCGCTATGCGCAAGGAGTGGTGAGGACCTTACATATACAGATGTAGTGAGTCTTCATCACTACATCTATAGTATCTATATGTATATACGACAACAATTTCCATTAAAAGAAAAACCGGGTATGAGTATGTCGGACAATGCTCAGAGCTGAGATTCTGGTCTATTCCGACTAGTTAAATTGTTAGTTCCATTGATGGAACTAGATAGACTTTTTTTTCCTAGTAGTTACATTCAACGAAGATGGATTCCGTAATGGAACTACCTGGACTTTTTTTTCCAAGTAGTTACATTAATAATACTTATATTATAATAAATATTATTAGATCAAATGATCATTATTTAACTGCGTTTTTTTTAATTTCCCGCCATGCCATCAGGGACTCGACTCGCTTTAAAAAGGCATTTTTTTTAATATAGGCAAAGAAATTGAAAATAAGTACCTTCTATAAGATTGCATTCGTTTTATATAAATTTATTATACTTAAGTATTATTAATGTAACTACTTGGAAAAAAAAGTCCAAGTAGTTCCATTACGGAATCCATCTTCGTTGAATGTAACTACTAGGAAATAAAAGTCCATCTAGTTACATCAATGGAACTAACAATGTAACTAGTCGGAATAGACCGAGATTCTAGGCGGTGAATACTACAGGGTGACTGGATATTCGATACGAACCTTTTAAGGAGGCATAGTAGTAGTAGAGTTCATTTGGAGTCAATAAGGTCATTAGGTATTAGGTTTTTTTGGCCGAAAATTATTCGTTTCTAAGATATTTGACATTTAAGTTTCATTTCAAAATTGCGGAACGAAGCTCGAAAAAAAATATATATATATTGGCATTTTTTAATGCTCTTTAATGTATTTTCTTAAAGGGAAAATGTCAGCGATTTAATGTAATGACCAAAAAAACAAACACATAATGCTACATTTCAAGTTCACAAGTGTCACGGCTTTGCAGTTTCATCGACGATATGAAATAAGAATAGGAAATACAAAACCAATGAAAGGATTTCACATGTAGAGACTGAATAGCAAAATTAAAGTTTGAGATTGAGTTTGAGCTGCGCGGTTACCTCAGGGGGGACCTATTATGACCAGGGATCGGAAATTCGGATCGATATTTACCTAAACGTGGCAAAATCCCGGAAAAAGATAGGCAAACATGGCGCCGGCTTCTTAAAAATATTATTTTAATAATATAAGTTCCGGGATTCTGGGATTCTACAAAATGTTATTATAATAATTACTTTACATATAGGATAAAACATTCATTTTTGCTCCTATAAATTCGTTAGGTTAATGAGTTACAGGTAAATTAAATAGCATTTGGTAAATCTATAGATGAAAAATAACTTCAAACAGTTAATATAAGTAATTGATTATGAATTAATGCCGGTGCAATTTATTTATTTTTAAATCCCAGAAATTTTAGTAATGAATTCTATGATTGAGTCTGCCTTCATACAACTGAACAACAAAGCCGGTGCGAAAGTGTAGGTAAATATCGATCCGAATTTCCGATCCCTGATTATGACATAGCAATGCAGTGCAGTTTACGCTGAGAGAAAGGGACAGAGCTATAGCAGCTATATAGCTCTGTCCCTTTCTCTCAGCGTAAAATGACCTGCATTGCTACGCCATAATAACCCCTCGGAACGCATAGAAAATGTTTAACGGCCGAACCCTATATTCAAACCACGGATAGATAAGGCTTAATTCAGGTTAAGAATTGACATTTTCCCCTACAGAATGTGAGTAGGGTATTTATTAAGGGTTCTGGACCACTTCATGTCTAGTATAGGTAGAGCTCTGTTGTGGTGTGTGATGTAGGGTGTGTATGGTTCAGGTTATAGTGGTTTTCCGAAATAGGTATGTTTTTCAGGTTTGACATCCACCGCTCAATACATAACGCAATTACATCATTAATTTCTTATGTTATTACTATTACATTTCTTCTTCTCTAAAAGTAATGACCACAGTTTAACACTATCTTTTTCATTACATACCACACATCCCTTATAGATAACAACCAATAAAGCACCCCACTACAAGTAACCGACCACGCCTGACACCCGAACCCACACTACACGCATCCAACCAGAGCTCTCGCCCACGCTCCTTTTTCACAACTACCAGCCGACGTAGCACGAACTCGCAATAAACCACTATAACCTGAACTATACACACCCAACATCACACACCACACCAGAGCTCTACTTATACTAGACCAGAAGTGGTCCAGAACCCTTAATGATACCCTATTAATGTGTCAAATTTTAATCCGAGGTAAGCCTGTCTGTCCGTGATTTGATTATAAGTAGGCTTGGGACTTTTGGATGCTCGCTATGGTTCTAGAATCCACGGAGTCGCCATTATATTAAAATATTTTTTTAGAAGTCAAAGTCAAAGTGGATAAGTACATACAACTTGTATGTATATAATTACCAATAATAAAATACTCTGTTGCTAGTAAACAAAATAAACTAAAACAAATACTTTAAGTAACAATAACAAAAATGCCTTTTTCAATCTAATATTAGTCGCCACTTCTAAATTTTTGATGAGGTACAGGCTTTTTGAATCAGTGCATCATAATCATCATCTATTACTATTTCATGTTCATCATTAAAATGGTACTAAGAATGGATCACTATTATTTTTTCTATATTTTAACTAATAAATTTATGATAAAATTAATTGCAGTCATAATAACGTGGTTATTACCGATCGATATAACAGCGTAAATCTAACATGTTTTATTTTTACACTTTGACTTTGACTTCGAAAAATAATATTTTAACATAATGGCGACTCCGTGGAATCTAAAACCATAGCGAGCATCCAAAAGTCCCAAGCCTAATTATAAGGGTCAGCCATAAGTAAATAAGACCCGGGCAATTATCGCCTCAACGGACACAAATAGTTGCATATCGTCATATATTTTCATGGAAAGGAACACGTACAGACATACAAAAACACATAAAATCACGCCTTCGTTCCCAGAGAGGGGTAGGCAGAGCAGCAGAGCTAAAGAATTACCAACAACTACAACTCTAAAAACTTGTTGACAATTCTGTAACCACATTTTGCACAAGTAGGCTAACATATTTCGTTGTAAGAGACGACTAAGGCTTGTCGTATTGTTAGGCGATGGGCTTGCAACCTGCCACTAATTGTGTACATAAATTCACATATAAACAAAGTATAGTACAGTTAGCCAAAGCAGTTTCCACTTAAAGTTAAATACATAACATTTGCTCAATGTAGACAAAGTGACGTGAAAAATAATAATTATAATAGTAATTTGATTTTGCAAGGTTATGATCTAAGAGACAAAAGTAAAAGAAAAATGCATATACTAAATAACTAACTTTCTAAATTAAGACCTATCCTAACAAGTCATGTAACTAAGCATTCAAGTTTGGTAAAATGACATGCATAGTTTAAAGGTTTTATTTTAGAGTAACAGTAATACGTGTACAATATATTAATATATAATTTCATTCTAAACTAAATTAAGTTAAGTTTACTTCGGTTTCCGTTGATTTCTTGATTTCTTTCATTAGAGTATAGAATGGTTCGACTACTACATTGCAGTTAGACGCCTTCTTTGGTATTTACTGCAGTTCACGTGTGGTGTTCCAGTACGCTAGCGTGTTAACGGCGGTGGTGGTGGCCCAGCTGTGCATGGTGGTGCAATCCTCGGCTCGGAACATGTCCGTGCGGGCGGTCACCGCCGGCTGGGTGACGTCCGCTTACCACAACCCGGTGCTGCGGCTGCCGTTCCACTTAGTGGAAATGTCGGTGAGCACCCAACGTCCGCACGATGAGCGATAGCCTTCGTTCCGTTCTGATGACTACACCCAACTAACAGATTACCGCCATTAAGGGTCTCCCCAGACCTATCGACTCCGAATCGGCTTGAGCCGGTAAGAAAAAGTTTTATGTCCATGCAATAAGAGCGAAAACGACGTCGTTCCGTTCGCAACACCGAATCGAGCCGAGCCGAGTCGAGTGACGTCGTTTTCGCTCTTATTGCATGGACATAAAACTTTTTCTTGCCGGCTCAAGCCGATTCGGAGTCGATAGGTCTGGGGAGACCCTAATGCGGCGGATCAACAGCAATATTCAAACAATTGTGTTTCAGTAAAATTACTTGTCATTGAGGCATTCCATCTTAGTCATCAGGGTTAAGAACATTCAGATTTCAAATTTCCATGGGCTTCATATCCATTACCGTCTGGGCCTAAGTGTTTGTTTGCCTTTCTCATGCTTTTTCTTTCTAACATCTCATGTACAGATGCGGTCCTGCGGAGCTGTGGGCGCGGTAGACTACGAGTACGTCACGAACCTGCCAGCTACGTGTTGCAACCTGCATGAAACCTGCACAGCTGATAATGTCTTCAGTGGTTGCACAGAAACCATTTCTAAATACGTGCAGAAGATCAGCTACATCACGGGGGGCCTCACCTACTTCGCAGTTGGCACTGAGGTGAGAATTCCGATCGTGTATACCGCCGAGTCAACAGCATACTGGCCCAGCGACCTTTCCATCCAGCATGGATCCCATTTTCTTGTTTTTCTACTGGACACAAATATGTCCCGTCGGTTAGTTCTTTTAAGTGCTTCCCCCGTCCTGTGTGCGTCTCAGTGACGACTACATGACACACTCGGCTAGGATGTGTTGGCTTGTCTCCTCTTTGCCAGAGTGTGGACATAGGGGTCCGGTTTAATACCTATTACCGTCAGGTATCTTTTGAGCAGACAGTCAACACTCCTGTTAGTATATGGAGATTGTATTTCCCTAGCTCACTAGAGGCATACTCGTATAAAAGTGACACATATTTTAGAGCGCAATGTTGGATAATATCGAATGTCTATTTGACGTACACGTAGCAATGTACAAGTTGCAAAACATCCTCAGAAGTTAAAAAATCTTCTCAAAAAAATTCTGAGAATATTATCGGAAAAATTTAGGAGCATTGAGAATGTTCTCCTTCTTTACAAAATTTAGATTTTCTTTAAAATCCTATAGAAATATCCTCGTGCTTCTGAAATAGCTTTTTATTATAATATATATATTTTTAATTTCTTATTAAACACCATTAAGACTGAGATAACAAAGTTATGTTAAAAGCTGACCATACACGATCAAGTTTACTGTCAACCTTGCAGCGAACTTGAAGCGGTGGTGTCCAGTAAATTTGCTGCATAGCAATGACACGGTAACCCCCCTGTTTACCCCCAATGCAGCTCTTTATACGGCGAGCGTAAAGGATAGAGCTATAGCAAATATATAGCTCCACTTTTTCTCTCAGCGTAAACTGAAATGCATAGCAAAGTTATGGTAACCTCCATATATCGTTAAGTTTGCCGCTTCAACTCCGCAAACTTGACAGTTAATTTGGTCGTCTATGGCCTGCTTAAGGTACCATTTAGTTAATTAATTTACTTTATTTCTATTACAGATGCTTCTCGTGCTTGCCAGTCTGTACCTGATTTACATGTGGTCGTTTACGCGGATAACTTTACCGACACTCTACGTTTAAGAAGTCTCTCTTCCTGACTTACCATAACTTACCATCAGCTGTCTTATTCCTTAAGAGGATTATAAGGCGTCTCTGAAATCGAATAGCTGTAATTTTTTTATTAAAATTTTGGTCATTATGTAGTTATATCTGCATCTAATTTTTCATTACAATGCCGCACCCTATCTTTCATTACTGACAATTCTGATGGTCCCAAAAAAGCGATGTGTTCCACGTAGTCATGACTGCCGGCATCACATGATTCAATTTTCTGTCCTTAGTCTTTCACATTCATATATAAAATCCAATGAATTGTATGTCAATCGATTCAATGTGAAATTAGCTACAAACGCACATCAACCAATCATAGCATTTAAACGGAAAATATCTAAATATGGTCAGGTGAACTCATGGTGAACTTGAGTCTGCTTTATCCAATCGTTGCGTGAGTGAATGTACAGAGACATGTCTTTTTAATTTATGTGATCTTTTTGTATTTTTATCGCTCGACGGGTTAACAGAAACATTGTATTAAATAAAATCACACATTTAAACGTAATAAATCGGGTGTTTATCTTTTTTAATTACTTTTTTTATGAAGCGACTAAGGGAATAAATGCTTATAGTAGGGTCGTTCTCAAAAAAGTGGCACCGATGAATTAATTTTGAATTATTTCAGAAAATTCCCGATTTCGCTTCTTTTTTTTATTCGGATCGCTAGAAATATAATCGCATAATCAATATCACGTGGAGGGAAGTGATTTATTTTAGTATTTTAGGAGATACATGTATTTGAAATTACGTGGTAGACAGGTGAACGACCACGTGGTGGGCAGGTGAAAGACATTCATGTCAGGTGAACGACAATGGGTGCAGGTTGGCGACAAATAAGTACAAATTAAACTGTAACCGCTAGCAGGTTAAAGACATTGATGTTAGGTGAACGACAATGGGTGCAGGTAAGTAAATTGTTTAATAAAAACTACATTTAAAACGGACAACAAGTGCTTTATTAAAATTACTTTAATTCGTTTGTCCTTACATAAATTATTTATATACTAAAAAAAACTGTCATATCAAAACAATCAATTTTTTTGTGCTTTTCTTCTTTCATATTTTATTTTATTTTTTCTTTGATATTCCGCATATAATTCCGCATTATTCTTAATGTTTTGGTATCTTAGTTTCTCATTTTCCCTCTTTTTGACTAAGATTTATTGTTTGTTCTTGTCTTTTGGCTTAGGTTTACCCATCATCGACTAAAACAAATAATAATTATTATTATTATGAACCCATGATGTCCCACTGCTGGGCAAAGGCCTCTCTCCCAGTTTATCATTGGGAAAAGATGTGGACATAAATAAAATTAACAGTTAATTAAAATATTACACAGGTGAACGACATACAGGTGATGGATAAAATGGCAGTTATATCGTCAATACAAGAAATGTACTTGGTTAATTAACTGTATATTTATACACATTAAAATAAACCATGATTTACGTTATATAAATTAATACCAATGCAATAGTTCACACAATTACCAAAATATGGAAGACAGAATAGCGACTACTTACCCATTACAAACTCCCGCTCGCGTAAGTTTCGTGTTCGTAATTTTTGACTACGGCACACTGGCGACATGCAACTTGCAACAGACTTAGCTGACGACTGAAGGTCTCGATTTATGCGGGGTAAGGCGGGTGAGGTGAAATAGTATTAACATAGTCTAGGTAGCGTCTATCGCATGACAGGTGAGCGACAAAAACTGTCGTGGACAAACTTAAATTGCAAATAATTCGTAGTATAAGTATAGTATTATTATTTGACACAGTAGTTTTAAATCTTGAGCATATATGTAAGTAAAAAAGAATACTCGAACTAAGTTAAGTTGGTAATTTATACGTATTTATTAACTCCAAACACGAGCGCCTTGCCTTGGGACACTGCAAGTGAGCGACAGAACTTAGTTACAAAATAGGATTTCATGGTTATCAATACCTTGAATTTATTTCAAAGCATTTGGCCTCTATTTAAAAAGTGTCTTTTAATATGTATTGAAAATTCAATTATTAAAATGACGCTTTATAAAAAAAAAGTCCTAAGAGAAACCTATTGACAGGTGGCGGTGCCACTTTTTTGAGAACGACCCAGTACTATTATTAGGCGATGGGCTTGCAACCTGTCACTAATACGCTGGTAAACATCTTAGCCTATTTGTGCAGAATGTGGTCACAGAATTATCAACAAGTTTTTGAAGTTGTAGGTAATTCTGTAACTCTGCCTACCCCACTCTGGGATTACAGGCGTGAGGATATGTATGTATGTATTACTGTTTTATTTTGCTTCATTGTAATTTGAACAACACCGTTCGGCACACGTGCGGTATTGTTATTTTCCCTCGTCCTAAATCTGGACCACACCTCGGAACGTGTGTAAAATTGCATCAAATTGTACTATTTTTATAAAGCCCGGCGCATTCTTAACGGAATGGAAGATAAAACTGCATTGTTACCCACACGGTACGTAGCGGAAAGTCCTGCTACGCGCTACGGCGTAGCGTTCGATGCGTTACTTGCAGCAAACATTTGAAACTGTTACCCCGAACACGAAACTTTTCCTTCTAGAAAGAAAATGTGTATGGCGATTGGAATCCACGACATGAGTGCCTAACACACTCGCACTCAGTCGGCTTCAAAGCAGAACAATTGTATTTATTTTGTATGTAGACAAGCCTTGGATTTTCAAAATGAAAACGATTGCGATTAGGCAATAACCCCTCTGGCAAGCACGGCGTGGGATGACCGCCTACACGATGAACAGATGCCCTTATAAAGGTAGCTGGAAGTTGGTGGATGCAGGCCGCATGGATCGTTCTCGCTGGAAATCAAAGGCGGAGCTACTCTCAACCGAATAGCCATAATGATTGACTTGTTCCATTCTACTGTGAGAGAATTAAAAAAAGCGGCCTTACATGTAATATGCTTTAATAATTAAGGGGGTTTGGTTGGCCTTTTCTGTCGCATTAAGTATTCAACCTGTAATGATAGAATACATACAAACATACCTTCACGCCTGTAATCCCAGAGTGGGTTAGGCAGAGCTACAGAATTACAACTTCAAAAAGTTGTTGACAATTCAGTTACCACAATTTGCACAAATAGGCTAAGATGTTTACCAGCGTATTAGTGACAGGTTGCAAGCCCGTCGCCTAACAAGATAAAATAAGAATAAGTTATAGATATGATAGAATAAGTTGATGATAATAAATAAATAAATGTTCAGCAGGGGATGACTACGAGCTTAAATGATGGTGATGATGATTGGAATCAGCATCCTCATATTAAGTACTAAAGCTAGCACGAAGTAGTAAAGATGAAGTTTACCTAAAATAATCTATAAAAACGTGAGTCCTTTTAGGGGTTTGTGCTGCGAATAGTATCCGTAAAAGTATACGTTTTGTACTTTTACGATACGTTATTGAAAAAAAACTGCCGTTTGTAACACCGAGAGATTAGGGAATTACGTAATAGGTTAATCAATAATTCAATACCATAGGAAATAAGTACGCCAAACGGTGACTTCCTAATAATGGTGGCTTTAATAAAAACAGTCGGATTCACTAAACGTCTCGGCCTCTTCTACTCTGTAAATCAATTGTTTTTGTTGTTGTTGTTGTTATTTTAGCACCAAATAAACGATTTCTATTCTATTCTATTCTAATATTGCCTTTGACGTGTTGTTTTTTACGCTGGGGAAATGTATTTACGCAACCAGGTCGGGGGACCGGGATGGTTATATGGGACTCACCCACCGAGAGTGGCCGCAACACTCACTATAAACCCAGCGGCAAACCCACGAGCAACGATTTGGAGATACGTGCCTTGGTTAACTAAGGCACCGTCAGACATCCGGCGCGCCACGGCGTGTAGGGACGCCTTGCCCTTCCCCTCCGTCGTCTGTGGAGTGCGTTAGTGAGAGCGCGCCTTTGACGTGTTATGGCGCAGAAGCCCTAGCCAAGAAGCAAATTTTAATGCTACTAACGTGTTTCTTTCCTGTCACTCAAAATGTATGGGATGACATTCTCGTGCGTTGCTATAACCTCGTAAGGCCCACCATACTGAAAAATGGGAGTTTTTTGTAACTGGGACTTTGAATCTACAATCAAGGGAATAAAGTTCAATTGCGATTGTTCGAAAATGCATTTTCAGGTAATGAACATAGGAAAATAAACCTTATCCTGTTGCAACAGAGTTCAAAGTAAATTGCCATGATTATGTAAATCCTATTGCACACTGGTCCTTACGAGGATAAACCACGTGGTCAAGTGTCATCCCGTACATTTCGAGTGACAGAAAAGGAAAACGTTACTAGCGGTTGCATCTTGGGTAGGGCTTCTGGTTTTAACTCGCCGTCATTACTGTCCAGTAAATCATAACTAACAAAACGTTTACTATACGGAAACACGTCAATACGCTTTTGACGTGCTGAATCTCAGCTCTGAGTCAATGCGGCAGTTTACTTACTAAGTTTAATGGTATGAATTAATTTGGCTGATTTCGTTTTTGTGGTTTTCGTCATTGTCAGGTCAAGGTTTGTATGAAAGAAAATAAATGAAAAATCTACCGGGGAAGTCAGACATTTGCAGCGCAACGAAGCCGCTACCGGGCCGCTTATATAGATAGCTTGATGCCTCCAATGAATGGTAAGACGATGCTTAAGACAGACCTACTTGGAAGGAAGGGAGGGAGGCATTTGCCCCGCTCAGTAGGACATTGCAGGCTATTACTACTAATATTATAAATAAATAAATAATAAATAAATAAATATCAGGGGACAATGTCACACCAATTGACCTAGTCCCAAACTAAGCTCTAGGCTTGTACTATGGGTACTAGACAACGATAGAAATACTTATATAGAGAAATATATACTTAAATACATGGTAATCATCCATGACTCAGGAACAAATATATAAATGCGAAAGTATATGTGTCAGTTTGTTACTCCTTCACACTGCAACAGCTACACAGATTTGGATGACATTTGCAAATTTTGCTTATTCCCTTGATTAACACATAGGCTACTTTTCATACAGGAAAAAATTTAAGTTTCCGAGGGAATAACGGTAATCAAAATCTACGCGGACGAAATCGCGGCCAGAAGCTAGAATATGTATAATATAATATATTATACTATATTCAGAACAATACCTTTCCATGATTGTACACAACATTTACTTTTAATTAAGCGAAAATACTACAAGTCGTGTGGTTGCCGGCTTAGAATTGTGCCACTCCATGACATGTGTTCCCGTGGAAGCCGTAAGAGGCGACTAAGGCTTGTAGTACTGTTAGGCGATGGGCTTGCTACCTGTCACTATTATACACTGTTAAACATCTTAGCCTAATTGTGCAAATTGTGGTTACAGAGTTATCAACAAGTTTTTAGAGTTGTTGGTAATTCTGCATCTCTGCCTTCCCCACTTTGGGAATGAAGGCGTGAAGGTATGTATGTACGTATGTATCTTTCCATGATTGTACAAAACATTTGGGACACGAGCTGTAAGGATCGCGGGAAAGCGGTGGATGCGAAAAGCACAAGACCGGTCTGAGTGGAGAGCCTTGGGGGAGGCCTATGTCCAGCAGTGGACGTTTTTCGGCTGACATGATGATGATCATGACAAAACATTTACTTTTCACTCACTTTCGAACATTTCCGTTCCGGAATTAACTTGTTTTCGTAAACAAACAACCTTTTTTGTAGGTTTTCCCGTGGCGTGGGCCGGGATACCCTGGCCATTCGCCCCTCCTCTTTCCCACAAATAGACCGTTTGATGATGTCATATCGTAATTCCACGTTCGGCGCGGCGGGGCCCTTATAGTTCGCGGTACAGTTCAGTCAGCGCTGGAGCCTAGGCCGCACCGGACGCGCGCGAAAACCTTTCAAAGCCTTAAAATTCGCTCCGCGAGTGAAAATTATTAAAACAAAATTGAACGCCTACTAAGCCCATGCATAAGGTGAGCAATGTTTGTTGATTGTAAACATAAACTGTTCCACCAAGTTCCAACTCTTTTTTTAAAGTTTGTTGATTCGAAAGCACATGGCCGGCGTTTCGTTTTATTATGATATGATTTAGCTTTTTGGTTTCACTACATAGTATAAAACAAAGTCGCTTGCGCTGTCTGTCCCTATGTATGCTTAAATCTTTAAAACTACGCAACGGATTTTGATGCGGTTTTTTTTAATAGATAGAGTGATTCTTAAGGAAGGTTTATATGTATAATACATTCCACGCGGGCGAAGACGCGGGCGGGTCGCTAGTTTAATATAAATAACAATATAATTTGTATACGGTGCTTTAAGATTTTTACACAATTTACAGAAACATTGTAACTCAAAACAACAAAAACAACAAAATTTTAATGTTTAAATATTTGAACAATTAAAAATATATTATAGATAGAATATGAAGTGCGTGTGTTTAAATATTAATAATATTTAAACTTTTCAATATAAAATTTACGCTACATTTACTTTTTATCGTGTTTGTTTTGCTTTATGTTAACTGATGACTGGACTGGTGTTGATAAAAAAAAAAAAAAAAAAAAAATGTTTTTATTTCAATTGTTGTAGTTTTACAAAAGTATGTGGTTGATGCCCCTTTTTAAGTATGTAAACATACTTGTGTTAAGGAACATCGCTCTTTCTTAATTGGCGTTAGAATAAAAATAAAACTAAGGGTAACAAATGGTTTTAAAATAACATGCAGAACACAGAATAATATGATGAGCATGTAGGTCGTCCACCCGCCCAAACATGGCCACAGAACTCATAATAAATATAAATATGCTTACATGACATGCAGCCACGTTATGGCAGACACACGACGTACTTCACTCATACACATACACATTGCTACACATACACACTTCCTCATTCACACACACATACACACACACAAATACGCAATACACAACAGTTTGTTAAGAGATTATTTCAGCTAATTATAAAATTCATAAAACATGTACATTTTGGGATACTTGTCAATTTGATATTAATCAAAACTAGTGATAATACAATAATTAGTGATTGCTTTTTTTCCCTTTATACCCTTTATACAATTTTATATATTTTTATATTTTTTTATATAGTAATAGATCTTCAACTTCATTATAATTCTTTGTTTGTAACCAAGATGAGAGTGTTTTTTTGCATGCATGATATGTAAGGGGATAAATGTTTACTTGTCTATTTACAGTATCGTATAGATTAACAGAGCGGGCAGTGTATTGCCGTCTAGCATATGCAGAGTTCGTCTTGACAACTGGGGTTACATTTCTTCTTCTCCTCCCAGTTACAACGGTTGGATTATATGTTAGACGTTTATGCATGTTTAGGATAATATGTAACACATACAGTTTCCTAACTGAGAGAACACCGCACAACGCATAAAGATCGGAGGTGGGAAATCTAAGGGGCTTGAAGTGCATCACCTTAAGTAAAGATCTTTGAGCCCTTTCTAATTCAAGAAATTTTGTCTTTGAGGCACCTCCCCATAATGATATACAGTAAACTATAACAGATTGAACCAGAGAAGTATATATTTGTTTTTGTAATTTGTTTGATGCGATATGTCTTAGAGTCTTAAAAATCCAAGTAAGCTTTCTTATTCTATTCATTACCAACTCTATATGCATATGCCATGTTAAACGTTGGTCAATCATGACCCCTAGGTACTTTGTGCTTGTGACCTTTTGTATGATAGGGCAGTGACAGTTACTGTTGTTGATCATTGGAACACATGTGTGAATTTTGATTTCTAAGTTCGAATCAGGCTGTGTACTATCATATTTGGTAAAACACATGTAGTTTGTTTTTGTAGTGTTTAACGTCAACAGATAAGAATTCAACCACATAGCAATCTTTGCCAGACCTAGTTCTGCATAGGAGTGAACTTGTTCCCATGTATCGCCAAAATAAGACCCTTCTGCAAGAATAGGTATATTAATAACGTATATACTCAACAGTATCTAAATATTTTTAGTTTTTTTTTAAACTCCATTGATAAATGAAAACAAACAAAGCCACGTGATCAAAGTTCGTCAGTCAGCCAATAAAAACAAAACACTGCTACGTCCAAGAGCGACAAGCTCAGGCATTCCTAGATCATTGTTTTTTTAGAGTTCCGGACCAAAAGGGGAGCCCTATTACTAAGACTCCGCTGTCCGTCTGTCTGTCACGCTGTATCTCACGAACCGTGATAGCTAGAAAGTTGAAATGTTCATAATGATGTACTTATTTCTTTGCCGCTATAACAAGTACTAAAACAGAATAAAATAAACATTTAAGTAGGGCTCCTATACAAAACACGGTTTTTTATTATTTCGTCGGTGAAACTGCAAAACCGCCTAAGTAACATTTTAAATAAGAAGTAAAATGCACCTTTTTAATAAGGCACTAAAGTTTATTTTGCTCTATCATAAATTTGGTAGTTACGTGATTTTGCAGTGTCACCGACGATTTATCCTGTATGACCTTGGTATTTTGACAGTCTGTATTCCGAGTTCATTCAGTATTTCAACTTCCGACTCAGTAAGGGGCCCTCGTTAATTTTTAATTTAATTTAAGTAAGTATTTGTTATTTTTTATAATAGCGGCAATAGGACTCACTTTAAAAAAAAACTGTCTTCCTAATACAATCTAAGGGATACAGCAATTGTTATAGTAGAGGATCCGAATACACCTTTACCGGGCTGATTATTCAATAAATTAAATTAATTTATATCAATTAAATTAGTAATATATGGCGAAAAGGTAGACTGAAAAATTTCAGTTCAATATATCTATAATTAATTAAAATTAAAAATTAACTTTAAAAAAAAATATGGAAATGCTTGTTTATTAGACAAATTACATACCAATCGAAAGTAAGAAACCTTTAGATTTATGTAAACGTTACAGCTTGACAATTTTTTTCTCGTTATAACTATTCGGTAGGACGTCGTCCCATTCGCAACGCCGAATCGAGCCGAGCCGAGCCGAGCGACGTCGTTTTCGCTCTTATTGCATGGACATAAAACTTCTTCTTACCGGCTCAAGCCGATTCGGCGTCGATAGGTCTGGGGAGACCCTAAGGCTGAAGCCAGACGAAGGTATTTTTTGAGTTGTGAGTCGTGTAATTTCTGCACCTCCATTCATCATACTACTACAACTACTATGAAACTGAATGGAGGAGCAGAAATTACGCGACGATCGTCTGGCTTCAGCCTTAGTCGGAACTAATAATTTGCGCCAAACTTAACTTTTGCCTATTCTATAGGCGTTATTTATACTTTCGATTAGTATGTAATTTGTCCATTAAACGTGCAAATGCAAAATAAAAATAAAGTTATTTTTTTTTAATTAATTATATAAGTACTGGGTTAAACATTTTTAGCCAACCTATTTGCCATATAGTGAAGGTAGACGACCGGATCTTTGACAATTTTATTAAGGTCGAGTAAAAAACTACAAATAATACCGACTCGGGGGACCTTAAATTTTTTTTTACAGTTTGTTATTACAGCGGCAATAGCAATACATATTGAAACGGACAGCGAGACTTAGTAATAGGGTCTCTTAGGCACCCTTGGGTACGGAACCCTAAAAAACACAAAATATACGCTCCTTAGTAGTAGTAGTAGTAGTAACTTAAAAAGAGGCACCAGCACAGGTAATGTAACCTAACTTACCTCTAAGTAGTCTTAGTCTCGGGTCGTGGGGAGTTAGACGATGCTCATCGTGCAAAGCGGTCGAAGTACGGCGGCCATGATGAGCTAGTTGAGCTTGTAGCGAGTAGACTGGGTCTATCCGGCAGAGAGTGTGTCCGGGCCACGTCCTGCACGCTGTCTTGGCGTGGTGTTTGGGGTTATCGCTCTTTTAAAGAGCTTACGACCCTCGTAGGGCTTCCTAAGAAGACCATGGGACAAGTCCAGGTCTCGTACTTAGAGGTTCACATATGAATTGGGGTGCATTCAACCGGATGACTACGGTCACTGATGGGCTGCTGGACTGACAGCCCCGGGTCACTGGGTTATTCTGGTGGGTGGTGTTAGCTGGGCACCATTGCAACTCCCAAGGTCCCCTAAATGTAGTTTCGCTAGTAGTCTTTTAATGTCGGGAGCGCCTAATTTATCCAGCAAATTTAAATTCACGGGGGTCGCCTTTAGTGATGGGGACGTCGGCCTCTTCGTCCATAATGATTAGTTAATCGTGTCACTAAGGACGATGGTTACATGTGGATTTATTCAATATTAGCTAAAAGTTAACTTAAGTTACTGAATAAACTTTTTTTTAATTATTTTTTTTGTTTGACCTCAAAGCTGGGTTTAAAGGCCATTGAAATTCTGGCTCCGCCCTGTCAGTGGATTTATTGAACAAGGTTCAGTAGTCTCCGTCCCCGAAATAAATTCACAGTCTTGCAAGAAGTATCAGAACCTTTCTCAAGTTCAAGACCACGGAAAGACAAGGTTATCGAGGTCAATGTGAAGCTACACTCGAGAGCAATGAAAACGGGTCTTTATCGCCTGACGAAAGTGTACAATTATTTCAATTATCATTAAAGGTACGCCCACACCAATGCTTAAAAAACGGTGACGGTACGGAATCGCAGTGACGCATCATATGCGTACCGTTTTTATCGCATGCCCTTCACACCGCTGCTTAACGGTGCGTATATTACGGTGCGTCAAAAACGGCGCCATGTTGTTACTATGACCCCGTCTTTTGTTTACGCAACGACGCCGTATTTTGAGCAGCGGTGTGGAGTGGAGGCCATGCGATAAAAACAGTACGGATACGATGCGGCGCTGCGATTCCGTACCGTCTCCGTATTTTAAGCAGCGGTGGGGTCGCACCTTAACTGAGTGTTTTTCTATTTGTAGATGGAGGGGCCCGTAAGTGGAAACTATCCGTATTATGGGATCAAATTTATAGAATTACCAAATGAAAATACACCCGAGTACGTAATTGTGCCAAAGTCTTGGATAAGATCATTCTGTTTCGGACCCATGAGTCCCGTGCGGGAAGTCTTAGTGGCGTATCCGCCTCAAGAGTCGAGCGAGAGCACAATAAACCGTATTATAGATAGCGGAAGACCTGAAAATGAATGGAGTGCATACACGGGAATAATTAAATTTGAAGCAGGTACCTACTTTGGTTGAACATCAAAAATCATCATCATTCATCATCATGTCAGCCGAAAGACGTCCACTGCTGGACATAGGACTCGCGTTCCCGCGATCTTTACAAGGTCGTCACTCCATCTTGTTGGAGGCCTACCTATAGCTCGTCTCCCGGTCCGCGGACGCCACTCAAGAACCTCATGACCCCATCGGCCATCAGTCCTGCGAGCGATGTGCCCCATCCCACTGTCACTTAAGTTTAGCTATTCTTCGGGCTATGTCGGTAACCTTAGTTCTCCTGCGGATATCATAATTTCTGATTCTATCACGCAGAGAAACCCCGAGCATAGCCCTCTCCATAGCCCTCTGTGACTTTGAACTTCCTTATGAGGCCCATTGTTAGCGCCCACGTCTCAGATCCGTAAGTCATCACTGGCAACACACACTGGTCAAGGACTCTTGACTTCAAACACTGCGGTAATTTGGATGAAAAGGTGCTGCGAAGCTTCCCGAACGCTGCCCAGCCGAGTCGGATTCGACGAGTGACCCCTTTTTCAAAGTTAGACCTACCTAACTGGACCGTTACTGGACCATTGGACATCGTAAATCAGTTGATTTTATTTTTATTTTGATGGTAAGTATAGAGAAGGCAAACAAGCTCAAAGGCCACCTGATGGTAAGCAACGTAGACGTAAGACTGTAATCCTCAGACCGCAAATGCGTTATTAACCTTGTGGACCAAAATGGAATGACTCTATGCTAGTAATTTCACCGGTCGTCTTTCCCCGGACTGTTTGACCACTATGCTACAAACAATAGTACATTGTGTATTAAGGTCGGTAAGTAAGGAATTACGATCGAGGCTCTAGTAGAAGCCCGAAGTCGAAGACTGAGGGCTTTCTGAGTCGAGGTTCGTAATTCCCGTACCGCCCGTGAAACACACAATGTTTTTCATCACATTTGCGAGTAAATAAATAAAGATTTTCAATAATTGTTTTTGCTGCATGGATTATCTGGCGGTGTTGCATTTAAATTACACTCATCGGACGATGACGACGACATTTTTTATAACTTTTTTACTTGTCTTCAAATATAAAATGTAAATAACTATGAATTATAGCTTTAATACACAAGTCAGCACAACTATTATTACGAATTACTTGAACTTTTTTTAAGCGGATGGCGGGCGGACTCCACAGATATACAAATGTTTCGTTCAGAAACAGTATCTAAACATACAGGTTAACTTGGCCGCAATGCCCCATATAAAACCCTCGACCTTTCTTTTTACCATGAAACCCAAGGTCGGTAAGTAATTTTTTTTAATTTATAGCACAGCACATAGGTCATGCAAGTTCAAGCAAAGAGTTTACACGCAATTGAAAAATTGTCTTAAAATGTTATTTAAACAGGAATTTCATTGCAATTTCGCTACATGTTACTTAAATACTCAATTAATGTTCTTAATAATCGATTTTAATAGTTTTCTGTATCAAAACGACGTTTTTTTACACTCCTTCAGGGCTGTATGTATACCTACGTAAGTATTTGCCCTTAACGTTTCTGGACGAAACATTTGTATAATCTGTGGAGCCCGCCCGCCATCCGCTTAAAAAAAGTTCAAGTAACTCGTAATAATAGTTGTGCTGACTTGTGTATTATAAGGTTTTTCTGCCCTATAATTTTATTTATTTACTCGCAAATGTGATGAAAAACATTGTATGTTTCACGGGCGGTACGGGAATTACTTACCTCGACTTAGAAAGCCCTCAGTCTTCGACTTCGGGCTTCTACTAGAGCCTCGATCGTAATTCCTTACTTACCGACCTTAATACACAATGTACTATTTATTTTATACTGGACGTTTATTATTCATATCGAATGTATTTAAATGAAATTATGCAAAACGTTTTAAGACTGATTGAAGCGTACCCGGTAAAGGTACGTGCTCGGGGTGCGACAATCATTTGTTTAACTGGAGAACAAATTCGCGAGCGATCATTAGTTTAGGATACAAGTGGGTAGTTCTACCATTTCGTGCAAATCACATGTTCGTTAAAATAAAACCATGATTTAAGTGCTAAATTAAATTCAAATATTTTTTATATGTTGTGTTAGGTACACAGGTATATTTTGCATTTAAAATGTATTATATTATTGCAATATAAATGTACTTTTTTTTTTATTAACATGCCAAAAGTTCATTACCATCATAGTTCATAACATAAATAAATAGATTTGAGGGCAAATAAGTAATTTATTACATGTACCACATTAAATATATCCTCTGATAATTTTGAAATACTTACGAAGGAATAAAACTGAAGCTTTAAACCGTCATATAGTGGTTATTTACTTTCACTGTGTAGCAAAATATTTTTGTACAAAAAAAAAAAACATTACCATAAATTCAATTTGCAATAACAAAATCAAACTGAAGTCCTGCGAATTATTAGTCTAGGCATCGTTCCCCCTGCCCGCGATCTCGCTCCAGTCGTCTCAGTGAAGAGTGAAGAGATGGGAAAAGTGCCAGATTATTTAAAAAAAAAAACTTGGCGGAGTTTTGAACAGATATTATTTGATTCGAACCCAGTCGCCTGACGCACTAACCTTTTGGGCATTAAGTTCGCCATTTGTACTTTATTGTATTTAGTGCAAAGAAGTTTAAATAAATAAATAATTCACTCTATATATTCTCAATACCTCCCACTTCAATTATAATGGTGATAAATTTAGTTGTTTTACTTGCAGATACATTCACAGAGGCTTTAATTTGGTCTATGAGCAGAAATCAAAAACTTCCTACACTGACACTGGACTGCGACGACACTGGAGGTGAGGATTGAAGAATGAACGACACAAGAACTTGAAATATATATTTTTATCTTTTATCGCAAAGGGAAACCCACGGCACATATATAATATTACAACTAAAACAATAAAAAAAACAACAACTTTGAAAATATAATGGTCTCGGCCCAGAATATATGTTTATTCCATTCGGCGTCGAGACCCTTGGTCCGTGGGGTCCTAGCGCTCGAAGCCTCTTCAAAGAAATTTCGAAGAGGCTCATTGACGTCACGGGAGACCGAAGAGCTGGCAGTTTCCTCGCTCAACGTATAAGTTTAACCATCCAGCGAGGAAATGCTGCCAGCATCTTTGGTACAATGCCGCAGGGGCCATTCTTAGATTTAATGTTTTAGTTAATTTATATATTTAGAGTTAGTCTTATTTAATTTTAGTCTTATTTAGTTATGGTTGTATTATTTTATGTCGTTTTACAATAAAGTATTTTTAAATTAAAAAGGAAAAAAAAAAATTAATAGACGTAGACATCTCCGGAGATCCTAGAGCTGGTGCTTACCTCTCCCGAAGGATTGGTCTACCTATCCGCAGGTAATGCGGCCAGTGTCATAGGGACCATGCCACGAGTGGGTTTAATATTTGAGTAGCTTAGTTTTATTTTAATTTGAGTAGCTTACTTTAATTTTAATTTTAATAAGTTTAGTTTCAACATGTAATTGTAGTACTAAATTAACAAATGTATTTAATTCATAAGATCAAACAGTTTCCACCCAAAGTTAGTAGGGTAAAGGCACCAGTGGTCAGCCAGAGACCTGTAGTCGGCCTCTGCCTATACTTTGCATGAGTGGAAAGAGTACGAAATATATATTTCACACTCTTCGCACTCATATAAGGTCGGGTAAGGGGGTAAGGTGTAAGGTGGTACCTTACCCTATATTATTTTTCCTCAAAGAGTTAGGAGGAGTTATTTTTCCTCAAGCGCCGCTAAAATCGCGTAGCTGTCGAAAAAGAACCATACAAATCAAGTCCGATTTCAACAATTTACAAAAAACTAGGTCGGTAGTCGGTACGCTTCTGTTTTTTATTTTTTAAATTTATTTAAATCTAAAGAAATATTTTTTTGAAAAGGAAAAGTACAGAAATAGTTTTTCATGATATCTACGACATATTCAAAAATCGTAAAAATTGGACTAGGTTTAACGGGAGAGAATAGTAATCGCATTTTTATGGACATTTTTAAAATTCAAAATAAGTATATATATTTCAGTAAATTGGCCACATGAGGGCTCTTTTACACGTCGGTAACATGGAGTGAATCTACTAGCGCTTCGGACAAGACCATCATTGCGGAGATGAAGCGCCGCAAGAAACTCCAGCAGAAAGTCATTTTTTTTTCAAATATTAAATACAATAATATTTAAAATTATCTAAATTACATTACAAGATAAAGTAATAAATAATTCTTTTTAAGACTAACAAATAAAATCATTACAAATGTAAGGTCAATAAAATATAAATAAAATACCTAAAGACTAGGAGAACAACATGACGAGGTCTCTACGTCAGTTTAGCTTCACAACCAATCAATCAATCAATCAATAAAAAGCACCCGTCAAAAAATCCATTAAAAATAAAAGTAAAAAGTAAAATCAGCAGGTACAATCTTTTTAGCATTATTTTCAATAACTACGTTTTTGATCGGTTTACTGAAATAATAACAAACTAATCAAAAACCAATCAACGGAATACCTAAATATATTTTATATCATTAATGTTTTTTAGTATTTGTTTTACATATTAAATGTAAATATATAAACTCTTTGTATCAAACTAGACAAAATTTGTTTAAAAAGTATGTGTAGGTACTGAATGTCTCGTTGCAGAAGATCCTCCGGCAGCAGCATCAGAGAGCAGCGGTTCCAGTCAGAATTCTTTCTCAAGCTCCAGCACAAGCAAACTTCAGATGCAAGCACCTGCAGTAGAGATCAATCCGTCGATAGCAGGTGAAGGTTTTCGTAAGATAATATTTTGACGATGCTACTGGCTTAGTGTTGATCTTATTTGTATTTCGAGAAGTACATACATACATACATACATAACCTCACGCCTGTCTCCCAATGGGGGTAGGCAGAGACTATGGAACGCCAGGTGCACCGATCTAAACATACAACTTTCGCTTCGTCTACATTCATCAATCTCTTCATGCACGTATGTCGGTTTCGGGTGCTTTTTATTTGGCCCTTATTCAGTACATCGCGAATCTGATCACCGTACGTCCGTCTAGGACGTCCCCTACCGACATCTCCGCTCACGCTCGCTCGCCATATGTCTTTCGTAACCCTTCTTTCATCCATCCTTTCTAAATGACCAAACCAACTTAGCATACCCTTTTCGATTTTAGTCACTACATCTTCTTTCAATCCACTTACTTATTCCACATATTTACTTGTGGGAGGACCTTGTGCAAGGTCCGTCCGGGTTGGTACCACCATCTTATCCATTAACCTACTGCCAAACAGCAGTGTTCGCATTGTTGTGTTCCGGTTTGGGGATAAGACAGCCAGTGAAATGACTAGCATAGAGGCATTCCATCTTAGTCCGCAGGGTTGGCAACGCATTTGCAGTCTTGTGAATGCGAATGTCTATGGGTCACAGTTTCCACTTACCATCAGGTGGCCTGTGTGCTCGTTTGCCTTCCGATGCCATTAAAAAAAAAACATAGTTCTCGGATGTAGCTATTTCTTTCTCTATCTATCATCCTAACTCCACTTTCGAGAAGTACTCTAAGGAAATACTTGAAAAAATTATGACTAGCGCTTATGGGAGGGGCTCCGCCGCGCACCTAGTTTTCAATCAATAAATTTGGTGGTCGATTGTTTATTCACAATGCCTGATTTGAAAAATAGATGATTTATTTGTTATTATTTACTGGAGTACCATCAGGCTGTAGGTCAGTGCTTTACTTTTGTGTTTATAGAATACATACAGTCATATTCGAATGCGATATAGAAGTACTTTGTATGTACTAAATTTGTATTTGTGCTGAAATATGTTGATTACTTGGCAGCACTCACGCTGCCACACCGAGGGTGCTCTCGGCCGATGCATCCTCAATCAAATTACATTTTTATTACACAGCAGCATTTAGATACATTAGTAATAATTATTTGTTTTATAATTGCAGTTTCATGCAATGATGCAAAATCTTGGATCGATCGAGAAACGATAACATTTAATAAAGTTGTTATAAACGACACCGCAGATACGAGAGGTGAGTACTGCAATATCGACTTCATGTTCATTAAGATAATAAAATAAGTATGTTTAGATACATATTTATTTAGAATTGGGATTGTTCATATTTTTTTTAAATTACTCGAAAACCATTTCGGGGAATAAGGTTTTAAAACCGTTCTGCATTATTAAGTTTTTGAAATATTTATCTATTTCGGACAAAAGTATAGGTATTTGACCTTTGTTTGACTTTCGTTTTTGGCTTGAAGCCCTCCTAGGTGTATCTTACGGATTAGGTAAAAACCGCTTGAAATTGTATGTTTTATTAAACTATTACAATCACTTTTTTATCATTAGATAAGTATAATTTATTTGTTGTAAT
Source organism: Acleris emargana (assembly GCA_927399475.2). Classification (NCBI taxonomy): domain Eukaryota; kingdom Metazoa; phylum Arthropoda; class Insecta; order Lepidoptera; family Tortricidae; genus Acleris; species Acleris emargana. The sequence goes on from OV656849.1 coordinate 1,289,824, forward strand.
TTGTTAGAAAATGCCAACCATAAATTAATCATGTCATCCAAAAATGTCTGCTAAACAAATGAAGATAATAAAACAAAACTATTGGATCAAATACAAAATTAATGAAATTGGCCTCTCAAAATTACATATTCTTTAGAATGTAAAAATCGTGAGTTATTTTTTCTGGTCTATCCCAATTGAAAGTAAAACTTTTTTTTTTTTTTTTTTCTATCTATTTGAAAGTTAGATTTATGTAGGTACGTACGTTCGTGGATTTCTTTGTTAACAGGTTTTATAAAAGTGAAGTTATATAAGGATTTATATAGAATGTGTAAAGCTGGGCATTCAAGAACGTGCCAGATGGATTGTATACCCTCCTGAGGTTTCTTGTACTAAAAATAGAACATAATATGGTCATTGAAATAAAGATCTAGTGCAAACGAAGTAAAGTGTAATTTCTTTTGTTTTTATGACAAATGGTCAATTTAGAAAATTGACTTTACTTCATTCACAATAGATTCATATTCCATTGACGAATTTCGTTGTATGGTGGGCCTTAGGAGGTTAAAACTAGATGGACGTAATATTATGACCACATTCACGGGCACGCCACGCCATTAACTTTCCACTTTTCAACGGTGCGACATCACGGGACTAATTCTGCCCTCCTACAGAGAAAAGGCGCATGTGCAATTAATTCATAGAAGCATATTAAACTCTCAAGGGTTATAATAAGGTTGGATTTTCAATACAATTAATATAGTAGATACGCCTTTTCTCCTTAGGAGGGCAGTATTAGAAAATTGCAGCCATAAAATGCTTTCACGACGACGATATTTGGTTTGGCGGGGTGGCTTCGCGCGGTGGCTTGGCGTGTTCCAACGTTGAATTTGGACATTCGCAAATCTAGTCCATACGGATTGCGCGTTTGCGCGTCGCGCTGGCTTTCCGTCCATTTGGAAATCCAACGCACCGCGCCAAGTACTTTTAAACGCTACAGTTTTGACATTCACGGATCGATTTTGGCGCGGCGCTGTTCCATTCGGCTTGTTGGAGCGGTCGTGAATGCCCTGCCTAACTGAGACGATAGAAGTGATTTAAGGCGTCCACTCAACTTGGTAAAACGGACGTTATATTAATTTGGCAACGTTACGATAACTCCTATTTACTTGATACTAAAGACCGAATTAAAAAACAACAACATCAAAAAGTCAAACGTAATATTTTTTACCGTGTAACTGGCACTGAGGGCCTCTTTCTACGAACTCTCGTAGTTGTCAAATTAAAATGTTAACAAAATTATGTATTCTTATTGCAAATAGTCTTTTTCCAGTAATTTACCGATCCATCGAATACTGATAGAGTATTTCTATCGCAGGGTTACCACGTAAACGGGCAGCACCGTCAACAGCTGACGGGGTCCCGCAGAAGAAACGGTCAATAACAGTCGACGCGGCTGAACTACCCCAGATTCCTGACATATCTGCGTTATCGATTACAGCGAAAATCCGGTTCGGCGAAAATCACCACCATCAAGTTAAACATTCTCAACCCTCCGTTCAACCAGAACCGGTTCCACAGAGTTATCCTGTTTCTGCTCCGCAATTTTCACCTCAAATGCAAGCAGGATATTCTTCTTTACTTGAATTTCCTACACAGAATATACATCTGGGCTTCGATCACCAATATCCTCCAGTTTACGGACAATCTAATGTACAGTATAAACAAGGTCATCAAATTAGGTCCACTCAAGATGTTCAGACTTTTACACGATCTAATCCGGTAAACAATACCGTTAATCCTTATCTTCAAGGAAACCTTCAAAATACTACGGGTCTTCAACCATATAACCTTAGTAACCAGTGGGTACCAGGACATCCAGCATATTTACCAGATCAACAAGGATTTTCACACAATCACAACGGTCAAATTGTATCAAACACTTACATGCAAATATCTACCCGTAACAAAAATGATTATCGAATATGTCACTGTACTTCAATGGGTCCTTGTCGTCCTTACAATGGAAATCATTCCACGGTGACTGCTACCCATGATAGTCGAAGAGAAGTCACGGGCCCGGCAGGTCTACCTCCTGCCAGTCGAGATCCACGTCTGCAGCGAAGAGTGAGTGGAAATTCAGCTCAACAAAACAGCAATAATGTTAATAAAGTCTCTCGATATCCTCTGGAATATCCTGTAGATCCAGCTAGAGCCATTGCTGCAGACAATCAACGTCGTCTAGAAACAGCCGCTGCCAGCAATATTGCATTCCACGAATTCAAAATACAATGTTTAAAAGGGTTCTATAAAACAGCAACTGAATATACTCTACAATATATCCGGGAAATGCTTCGTGCGACTACCAATCTTAGTCCACAAAGGTCCGTCGCCTGGGATCCTATACTCAACGAGTTTAAACAACGTTCTGAAGCCTTTCGTAAAGAAGCTCATGAACATAATAATCATTATATGGTGGCAATGAGTAACGCAACTACAGGCCTTTGTAATAATATTAACAAATATTTTATCCATTAGGCATTAAATCCGCACAAAATATAACATCGTGCACCCTGACGGAAAATCCTCGATATCGAACTTGGATCTATCAATCTCTACTATGTACTCCTCTACTATTCATAAAGATAGAACAAATATTCAAATACCTACTTTATTCTGTTGATCATCATTGAAAAAAAACAGTAGGTACGTTTATTTTAATGTAGGGTTTGTTCAAAAAAGGTTCTAGTGAAAGAAGGAATTTTGTATGGGAATTAAATGAAACGAAAGTTGCCTATGTAGACCGCTTGCTTGAAAAAAAACAGGTTCTGCATGTTTTTCCATAGCCTACATTGAAGAATTAAGAACTTTGACTTTGACTTTTTGGAAAAATAACCTTTTAAAGTAAGCGGAAAATCTTAAAAGCTGGGAAAGTATAGAACCAAAACATAAAGAATATTCTTCGGTCGCTGACTGACTAACTGACAACGCACAACCTAAATCGCTGGACATGAGGACTTGGAATATGGGGGTGGAAGGACCTTGTGCAGGGCCCGTCCGGGTTGGTACCACCATCTTATCCATTAACCTACCGCCAAGCAGCAGTGTTCGCATTGTTGTGTTCCGGTTTGGGAATAAGACAGCCGGTGAAATGACTAGCATAGAGGCATTCCATCTTAGTCCTCAGGGTTGGCAACGCATTTGCAGTCTTGTGAATGCGAATGTCTATGGGTCACAGTTTCCACTTACCATCAGGTGGCCTGTGTGTTCGTTTGCCGTCCCATGCCATATAAAAATAAATAAAAAAAACGACCCCCAACGGGCAGACCTATGGGAAGCTTATTCATCGCTGGCGGCCTCTAGTTCTGTACTCGTGTTTTCTGTCTCGGACATTAATTGCCAAGCCGCCAAAGTAGCCTGTTATATTGACGTATCGTCACTAAACAAGCAATAAATTAGTGAAACTAATAATAGCTTTAGTGTGCCATAGTTCTATTTTTGATTGTTTAGTATTTATACACATGATGAAAGAAGATTGACGAAAGAGATATACCTACAGATCGAAAGTGAGTGGAAGGGTCGGAAGGGGCCGCCCTAGGCGTACTTTTTCGAATCAAGTCGGAGAAATACTGGAAAAGGGCCGAATCATAAGTACCTGAAACCGACGTGCGTGCATGACTCGATGTATAAATGTTGAAGAAGCGAAATAAATTTGTCAAGATGGTAGCAAGTGGAAAGAAGAAGAAGAGTGCCTGCCCCTCTGGGAAACAGGCGTGATTTAATGAATGAATGAATTATACACACGTTATCAATAAAATTGTCCTAATGACATTCGTCCGTGCAACAACAGTCAGACTGTTGGGCCAGATCTCTAACAAGTACAAAAATGAATTTAAAAACTACTTTAATATGTACTCACAAACTCGTCTAGTCGTAAAGAGGTCGTGAGAAGCTTATTTTACTATATTTATCGTCTCTGTCTCTCCTGTTAAGAAAGTACACTCTGTGAGCACTTCACTCGCTCTCATACGATCTTATTAAGAGCGAGTGAGAGAGAAGTACTAAACCGAAGCCTCTTCTAAGTGCTCACAGACTGTAAGCTATCTTAGTCGCTCTCATACGATCTTATTAAGAGCGACTGAGAGAGAAGTACTAAACCGGAGCCTCTTCTAAGTGCTCACAGACTGTAAGCTATCTTAGTCGCTCTCATACGATCTTATTAAGAGCGACTGAGAGAGAAGTACTAAACCGGAGCCTCTTCTAAGTGCTCACAGACTGTAAGCTATCCTAGTCGCTCTCATACGATCTTATTAAGAGCGACTGAGAGAGAAGTACTAAACCGGAGCCTCTTCTAAGTGCTCACAGACTGTAAGCTATCTTAGTCGCTCTCATACGATCTTATTAAGAGCGAGTGAGAGAGAAGTACTAAGCCGGAGCCTCTTCTAAGTGCTCACAGACTGTAAGCTATCTTAGTCGCTCTCATACGATCTTATTAAGAGCGAGTGAGAGAGAAGTACTAAACCGGAGCCTCTTCTAAGTGCTCACAGTCTGTAAGCTATCTTAGTCGCTCTCATACGATCTTATTAAGAGCGACTGAGAGAGAAGTACTAAACCGGAGCCTCTTCTAAGTGCTCACAGACTGTAAGCTATCTTAGTCGCTCTCATACGATCTTATTAAGAGCGAGTGAGAGAGAAGTACTAAACCGAAGCCTCTTCTAAGTGCTCACAGACTGTAAGCTATCTTAGTCGCTCTCATACGATCTTATTAAGAGCGACTGAGAGAGAAGTACTAAACCGGAGCCTCTTCTAAGTGCTCACAGACTGTAAGCTATCTTAGTCGCTCTCATACGATCTTATTAAGAGCGAGTGAGAGAGAAGTACTAAACCGGAGCCTCTTCTAAGTGCTCACAGACTGTAAGCTATCTTAGTCGCTCTCATACGATCTTATTAAGAGCGACTGAGAGAGAAGTACTAAACCGAAGCCTCTTCTAAGTGCTCACAGACTGTAAGCTATCTTAGTCGCTCTCATACGATCTTATTAAGAGCGACTGAGAGAGAAGTACTAAACCGGAGCCTCTTCTAAGTGCTCACAGACTGTAAGCTATCTTAGTCGCTCTCATACGATCTTATTAAGAGCGAGTGAGAGAGAAGTACTAAACCGGAGCCTCTTCTAAGTGCTCACAGACTGTAAGCTATCTTAGTCGCTCTCATACGATCTTATTAAGAGCGAGTGAGAGAGAAGTACTAAACCGGAGCCTCTTCTAAGTGCTCACAGACTGTAAGCTATCTCACTCCCTCTCATACGATCTTATTAAGAGCGAGTGAGAGAGAAGTACTAAACCGGAGCCTCTTCTAAGTGCTCACAGACTGTAAGCTATCTCACTCCCTCTCATACGATCTTATTAAGAGCGAGTGAGAGAGAAGTACTAAACCGGAGCCTCTTCTAAGTGCTCACAGACTGTAAGCTATCTCACTCCCTCTCATACGATCTTATTAAGAGCGAGTGAGAGAGAAGTACTAAACCGGAGCCTCTTCTAAGTGCTCACAGACTGTAAGGATGTCTATGTGACGACTCGCTGGCCTAGTCGGTAGTGACCCTGCCTACGAAGCTGGCGGTCCTGGGTTCAAATCCCGGTAAGGACGGATATTTGTGTGATGAGCGCGAGTATTTCGCTCATTGAATACAAAACGGACACATTCCAAAATAATTTTCTCTTGCATTGAAAATCTTATAAGAACAGCTTCTAATTTCAAAATGCAACACTGGCTGATTTTGGAAAGTGTCCATTTTGTATTCAATGAACGATTTGTTCCTGAGTCTTGGTTGTTTTCTATGTATTTTTATATCTATTTACATTTATTAAATATAATTAATCACCTAGAAACTTAATGTAAGGGGCATTGGGTAAGGTTGTGTCAACATTTTCTTATAATGCTTTAGAAGACCTGCAAATACACATAAATATAAACGATTTAATGCTTTAAATAATATAGGAGCGGAGATATTAAAGATTTAAGTGTCAAGTTGTTGGTACTAAAAGTACCCCCAGGGTATGTAATCTGTGGCCCAGGTATAAATATTTTCATCTCTCCTGTTCGGAAAGTTTAATTTGAATGGGTTGATAGCCGGGTGGAAAATTGCGTTTTCCCCTCTAGGGTGGAAAGTATTTTTTTTTAATAGTTACGATTGGCCATGGAGTCTAAGATTAATTGAGCTACGTCATATTAAAATCATTCATATATCTAAACTCGACTATACGTTAAACGACGTATTTATTACGATCTATAGGTTCATATTAAAATCATTTTAGGACTGGTCCCTTTTTTTCGCAATTACAAAAAAAACAACATTTAAAATTATTCCTCTTATATTCCTCTTATTTTTTTTTTTCACGGTTCAGCATGGCCATCTTGAAAATACACATACTGCCAACATTAGAAAAAATTATCGAGTTGGTCACGACCAAGGAGCAATACAACACAACACGAAGGATTCAACACGGAGGTTGAACGCCGAACATGCGTTCGAAACAAGAAATTTGACATTTATTATGTCACGAATATATTCCATCTCTTTCTTTAGTTACGGTAAGAATGAGGTGGAAGTCATTTCTGAAATATGAAAGAAAGAGATGGAATATTTAAATACATAATAAAGGTTACCGGGATAGAATAGTGCCACTCCATTTCTTCCCGTGGATGTCGTAAGGGGCGACTAAGGGAATATAGGCTTGTAGTACTGTTAGGCGATGGGCTTGCAACCTGTCACTAATACACTGGTAAACATCTTAGCCTGATTTTGCAAAATGTGGTTACAGAATTATCAACAAGTTATTAGAGTTGTTGGTAATTCTGTAGCTCTGCCTACCCCACTCTGGGAATGAAGGCGTGAGTTTATGTATGTGTATGTATGTAATAAAGGTAAAACTTTTTCGTTCGGCGCGGCGTTCAACCTCCTTGGTGGCTGTTGGTCGTGACCTCGATTAAACTGTTCTAATGTTGGCAGTATGAGTATTTTAACTTTTTTCTGAATATAGAAAAAAATGTTTGCCATAGAAAAAGCTGGAAACAAGATTAAATATATTTTCCTCACAGTCGAAATGAAAAGTAGAGTGTCTAACTCGGGTGAAATTGCCCATTTCCCCTCGAACTATTGGCGCTCTCACTTCGTTCAAGCGCCAGTAATATCTCGGGTGAAATGGGTCACTTTCCACCCTTGGTTATCAATCTACTATTAAATATCTCGGCTCCTAAGATCATTACATAACAAAATATGCTTATTTTGAATAGATCTATCATAATTTACCTATTTTATTTTTATTTATTTATTTAAAATGACAACACTTTCACCCAATTCCCTTTAACCTGTGCTACTCGTATTTTTCTAAATAGATATGTACGCAACTAGTCGTACTTTTTTTTTTCGAATTGGTTGACAGCCCTCATGCTTTTCGTGATACATTGCATCGCTGCCATAGCTCCCGGCTCAATAATGTCCAAACAACTCGTCAATGGATTGCTACAAGCATGGACGAATGAAACTTTACTGTTTCTCTAGACTCTCTAGTGAGGCGAGACAAGGTGCTTTTCGCTAACGTAAACGATAATCGAAAAGTGTCAAAATGAACGAAATTGACGTATGCGCTCGACGCGACCGTCTGACAGCTCACGTCAATACATTCATTTTACAATTCATTTTGGATGACGATAGATAATGAACGCCAAATGAATTTGGTAAGGGCCTTAGAGCGTGTTATCACTTATCTATCCGAGCTGCGAGAATTGTTAACGCGGAAACTAACTATGCGGAATAAAAAGTTAAAATGTACGATCCGCACTTATTGTATATGTTAGTTTGTTACTTAGCATAAGCATTGCACGTTTCACCTTAACTTTAAAGAATTTATTAAAATTTCGCCGTTTTTTAAATTATACAACCAAATTATGTATCAAGTTTACCAGTATGTTAGTATAAATTCAATTTTAATTAAACACAATACATTTTTTCTGAATATTATTAAAATACATATAAATGTACTATCAGCCCAATGGAACCCTGATCCACCGTAGAACGGTGTCACATTAACATGATAAAACCATTTGTTGACACTTCTTATGGCTTGAATCGTAACGTCACTGTGACACAGTTCTATAGTGGGTTGGATATTGACCATTTTCACTGTACCTAATTATTTACAGGGGGTTATTATGACATAGCCATGCAGTTCAGTTTACGCCTAGAGAAAAGGACAGAGCTATATAACTGCTATCGCTCAGTCCTTTACGCTCGCCGTTAAATTAACTGCATAGATACGTCATAATAACCCCCCCTTATATTAGTATATTTAAGTTTTTATGTTGTGTGCCCTTACAGGGCGTCATGGACTGACCTTATAGCTTGTAACAACACCATTATCTGAATGTACACGATAATACAATTTGAAATAATATCTAGATAATGTTCTCATGTAACTGATTTCTTGTAAGTCTAACGGGAATAAAGTTTCTTTAACCCATAACATATTCAAGTCGTGTTGTTCTCATAGTCATTATTTTTAGTTTTATGTTTATTGACGTTACATTTGTGATAATTTTATATTTGGTAGATTTAAGAATTCATTATTTATTACTTTATTACTTTGTTATTGCTTAATAAACTAAACTTTCAAGTATTATGATGTTTTTATTATTGACAAACGCGCCTCGCGACAAACTTAACTTTGCCGTTGGAAAACTGTGATCCCCATACATCGACATAGGTCGCGGTCAGTTTACCAACACCGCAAATAAGTTTTCGGTAGCTATAAATAAAGATTTAAACCGTTTTTAACTCAAGAACCACTTAGTAGTGATAGTTTTCCTGTTAAAGTCATTATATGTGCTTACATTTAAGATATTTTTCTGATATTTAGCTTTTGTAGTTTTGGACGACACTTGACTCTAACAAAAATTAGAGCTTTAAAGCTTAATATTTCATAAACGGATACCTTAATGGAAAAATTGTTCATAACCCGAAATATTTTTGAAAAACCTATGCAACAACACCTTACACTATGGGGTAGACGAATTTTTTTTTCAAGATTTTATTTCACCGCTTTGTTGGGTTTACTAATATGTATATTTATGCCCAATTACAGCTTCCTAGTACTAAGAGTCTCTGAGCTAGGCTGCGGGCGGACGGACGGACGGACATGGCGAAATTAGAAGGGTTTTAGTTTGACTACAGAACCCTAAAAACCATGTCCGTCATTGCTGGTGAGTGCTGGGATACCCAAGGTTGTTCAGAGAACACAGGACCTTAACCTTACCCACCCAATATATTGACAAAATGAACTTTTTTAAGAGTTGTTCTGAAAAAATATGCTTAGGTAGGTACCTACAGGGTGACTGGAAATTCGCCGTATTCCTTGAAAGGGGTTATTCTACAGCTCATTTGTAACGATTTAGGCTACGCGCGCACTACGGATTTTTGCCGTGCGTTTTTTTTCCGCAAAATCTGTGAAGTATGGAACCTCCTTGAAGTGCGCGCACTGCGGAAAATAATCCGTATGCGGATAAAAATCTGTGGTTTGCTGCAGATTGCTTGTGGTGCGGTGCCGCACGAATTTTCTGCATCCTATGGACTATTGAGTAAATCCGCGCACTGCGGAAAAAAATCCGTGCGGACGCCGGAGTCTTTCTTCTATTGAAATAGATTCTCTCCAAGTCGTGTCTGCGTAGTAAATTGCAGGGCCAACAATTCTAATTAAATTGTCAAACGTTGCAATGTTCATTCGGTAATAGCCGAAAAATTTGTTTGGAAACAAACCCAAGTCACTGTATCTCATGAAAAAAAATCCTTTAATAGGCCGCAATGGCACGAGCGGATGTACCCAATAACGTTTTAGGTTCTTTTTTTTTTTTGCGCGACAGTAAATATAAACAGATCTGCATTTTGGTGTGATAGTCCATACGTCCGTTCTTGACTTGAGTTGGGGCTAGAATGGCAAAACGTGCGGATATATCACCGCTGTGCGCGTACTGGACACACACGGTTTTTTTTCCGTGGCGATTTTAATAACGCACCGCAACTCGCCGTACCGTAGTGCGCGCGTAGCCTTAAGTCGAGTCAACCAGGGGTCAAACAAAACTCACTGGTTATCGAGCTATTCACGTTTTTAGAATTTTTAAAAACTACCCGCCTTTCGATCTAAAACTAGTCATTATGTAAAAACTTCGTCATTAAGAAATAAAAAAAGCAATTTTCAAATAGCCAATGAATTACTGATTACGAAAAATAATAAAAAATTCCAAAGAAATGCAAAGTTTTGCAAATAAAAGGATTTGAAGTTGAAAGTTCTAATATTTTTTTCCAAAATTTGTAACATTTCAAAGCATAACAAAAAAAAAAGTATGACACTTCGCGTACAAATGACAGGAATAGTTTGCTCAATTCATAAGCTTTCTAAAAAGGTACAATTTATGACATTTTAAACTTAATTTTCATTTAAAAATGTACAATATTGTATCGTATTGTCAAAAGAATTATCAACAAGTTTTTAAAGTTGTAGGTAATTCTGTAGCTCTGCCTACCCCACTCTGGGATTACAGGCGTGAAGGTATGTATGTATTTACTCTTCATTTACGCGACAGAGTTAAAAATAAAACACGTTAACACGTCAAAGGCAATATGGTTTAACCCAGTAGAACAAGAGGCCCTGATTTATTTATCAGCTCGTGTAATATTGCCACTTCGCTCGGAGTGCGCGGTATTTACGTCCTATTTCTGTTTCCCGTGATGAAAAATAGTTTTATTAGCAGGGCTCGTAGGAATTTGAACAGTGAAATGAATATATTTATTATACAGGAAAGGCAAGAAGTATTTTTAATTATTAACCGGTTTTATCCATGACGGTCAGCTAAAAACACCGAATTTTCTTATTTCTAATATCCTAATTGCATTTGTATCCATATTCAATGATCTTTGAGCTAAAGAATTTCACCTTGTAATTAATTACCCTACGAACTGTATGCAAAATGTTTTCTTTGATTTGTGAGTGTTCTAGTAGGTAGTTGTTCTCAAAGAGTATTTTAATCATGGATAGAAATGGGACCTATTGGCATTAAAAAGAACTTAAATCCGTCGATTTTCTCGCTGACTGGTAAATTTTATCAAAAATCTGAGAATGTTGATCGTCATCACTTAAAAAGTTAGTAAAGGTCTCATAACGCTAGTTTCGCGTAGCAGCAAAGGATCTAGTAGTTTCATACATAATCTAGTAGTAGATTTGTAATTTTTTCAAAAAATAAATAATGTGTTACATACCCGTGTAAAGAGACAACCTTGCCTAGTTAAACTTAAGGCAAGGTTTTAAAATCTTTTTGAATACGCGATGCCGTTATAAGTTAAGGAATCCTGAAAATAGGCCTACAGGCCGCGCGTTCAGTCCCCCTTGTTTTTGCGTTACTTGTACCTATCTGATAAAATAAACATCTATGTTAAGTTAAATATATTTTAATAAGAAGTGTACATATGTACGTACAATTATGAACGGGTTAGAATCGAAATAAAGCTTAAAAAATTATACAATTTAAGCAAGAAGCATACATGATTGAATTTTAGGTTGTTCTGTCCAAAGTCAATTCAGACGACCGGAATTACATAATCTTTTGTACTGGTTATTGGTTTTCTAAAATATTCAGAATGAATCGTGTCACGCAAGATCACTGAGGATAACATATGGTTCGAAAATAGTCTTTCCGCTATCGCAGGGCAGCACGCCTTGCGTTGAAGATGTAGGGTCCACCTTCCCCCGGAGTAATGCATGTAGGCGAACGAGTGGATGTTCTCCGCCAAATATTCTCTTTCCACCGTGTAGCCATAGTCTCGGTACTGCATGGCATACGAGACGGAACCTCCTTTCTGGTCCGGAGGGAGATCGTTAAACTGGCGTGCCTGATGCGATCCCGCGACATGGCGAAGACGCAGAAAGCCGTTACCTAAAGGTGTCACCGTCCATGAACAGCCGCTGAAGTCAGCAGTGAACACATATCTGGGCTGGTCTGCAGTTGGGTGTTCGGGAATGTCTACATACGGGTAAGGCTCTTCCATGTGAATGCTTTGGTTAAGCCAGAACGCTTTTTCCCCCGAAGGATCAACTTGAAGCGCGTACAAGTACCTACCAGTTCTTATCTCGACCATATTGAATCTGGCTTCTTTCCCTGATATTTTGATACTTTCACGGCTTGATATGAGACCGCTCGTGAACGGTCGGTTCTTGAAATTGTCGGTAGCTAGCGCCTCACGCAGGGTTAGTGTTCGGAGTCTGCCGGTATCCATTCTTTCTCTGCCACAATTTATGTAAGTTCCATGTGGCAGGCTTGTGTCAGCGCCCACGTCCAGTTTGTTGTCTCGCAGCCGCGGTAGAGAGCTCGCGTCTTGCGTCAAGCCGTGCTGTATTGCCGAAAGCAACACTAAGACGAGGAGCAGGCCCATAGCTGAGGCAAGTGCGGACTGTGGCTCCAGACATATCTGCTAGACCTTTTATACAGTCAGGATTACTCACATCAATTCCCTATATGACCAATGTGTTGTTTGGAAAAACCGCATGGAACCTACTTGACAGTTTAAAGTGTTACAATTGGAGACCATTACCTAATTCAGTTAGGTATTCTTATTTCCATTGTGTTGTTATGCCACTTGAATGTACCTATGTTTCGTAGTACTCAAATAACGTTTTATGATAACAAAGCGAAACTGCTTTAAGCATTATTTAACGAAGAATGTTTGCATAGACTAAAATCAAAATAAAACACAAAAAAGTGAGCAAAAGGTTGAATTTTCGCCATTTTTGGATATGTTCTACAGGTAGGCTTTTATTATAAATTCAAGTTATTGACCTTAGGGTGCTGTCGCGGGCTGAGTCATGCCCATGAAAAAACGAACATATTGTCGATATTTTGGTTATTATTAAATACTCGGGAATGAAATAATTACTCATTGAAAAATTACTTAAAATAGGTAGGTAATACAAATAAAGATAACATTGTTAACTACATAGCACCCACATTGGTTATGTGCAGTGATCGGAATAGGTAAATAGTGCAATTTCACGGGATTTCGGTGCGTAAGCTTAGTATGGATATAACTTGTAATCCCGGATTTTCACTATGAAAAGTTTTAAAGTTTGTGTTTGGTTTAAAATAAATATCACACATTACACAGTTTGACCTAGCCTCACAGTAAGCTCAAAAAGTTATATATTTATAATTTTGACAATTATACTGCTAGTACAAAGTATGTATAGACGAAATATGTAGACACCATCATTCCGACATTCTTGCAAAAAAAAAGCATTTTTTGATAATTATCACTGTTATATTTTTTCATTGTACCTACTACTGCATTTCCCATCACTATGTCTTATTAAGTGGTAACTACTTTCACTTAATTAACGAAATATGTAATGTTTTCATTTTAAATAAAAGATGTTATTACAATGACATAATGTCTTATTTTATCCCATTTACTTCAATTAATTTCATGTCAGGCAAATATTCTGTGAAAAAATACGAATCCCGGTATCCCGGGTCTTATCCATATTATTTATAATGTTTGAGGTCATTCACCCGAAATTGCACTACCTATTCCGATCACTGGTTATGTGTGTATATTACACGCTCGTATTACAGTAAATTTGTATTCTAAAGAAATAAAACTAAATACGTTAAAGAATTGTCAAAGAGACTCATTGACGTCACTGGAGACCGAAGAGCTGGCAGTTTCCTCGCTCAACGAATTACTTTAGCTACTCAACGGTGAAATGCTGCCAGCATCTTTAGTACATATACAGGGTGTCTGGAAAACCTTCGGAGAAATTTTAACTGTAGATAGGGTGGATGATTTGGATCATCCCTATATTGGTAACTTTTGTTTAAATTAATATTTGACTGAGTTACAGACAGATTTATCATCGACTCTCCTGACGATGCTCTCAGTGTGCCCCATCTTAACTGATTCATTCATAATATCGTCGGTGATACTGCAAAACCGCGTAATTAACAAATTTATGATAGAGCAAAATAAACCTTACGGTCTTATTAAAAAGGTGCATTTTGCTCCTTATTTAAAATGTCACTTACGCGGTTTTGCAGTTTCACCGACGATATGTGTCACAACGTAATGTAAATAAACAACTTGTTCCTTATGAACAATGTTTCCAATCATGGTCAAAAGCTCCATGGAGTTTAGAAAACTGACACATTATCCTGTAATGTGAATGAAAAGACGGTGTCTGATAAGGGCTATTATGTGAAATAATCTAAAACTGAAACTTACGATTATGATTTTTACTCACACTTTTCTCACACTCACACGGCTAAAATAGCACTTGCACTCGTAGGCACATTACTTCTTTTACGAGATCATGAATCATGGCTGTATTTCATTGATTTTTACCACTATCAGGGCTTCCGACGAATAAAAAACACAATAATTAATTATTGACAATTTGACATATTATCTTTTTAAATCTTGGACCATTAAAACTCTTTATGAAAAGAGTTTTAGGTTTCATTTGTAAACAAAAAATCCTACCTACACTTTACGTTTTATCAAAATTACATTTAAAGCTGGCATCATAATGTTGTTGCTAGATATTCGTATCATAGAAGAAAGAGAAAAATAGGATCGCTTTGTAAGAAGAGGTCGACGTGATTACACTCTGTGGTAAAAACCCTTAAAAGAAAAAGGCCTTTAAAGCCGGCTACTCACACACCTGCTGCAGGGGCAATATGGGAATTGGACCCTTGATTGCCTCCTTAATTGTGATGTGTGTAGGCAAGCAGGAGCAATTTTTAGATTGGGCCTGCGGCAGGGCGGCAGGGGCGCAAGACCTTCCTAGCTCCCTAGATTGTGTCTACCGCCCTGCAAGGTTGCTGCGTGTGTAGTAGGATTGGGGCAATTCCAGTCAGTTCATTGGTGACAACCGAGCGGAGTGGACAAAAATGGAAAAAATGGTGTTACCATAGCCAGGAGCTCTTCAAAAGAATCAATATCCATTCGCAAAAAGTTTCTAAGATCATCTACTTCCAATTCTTTCATAATATTCATGTGGCACAATTTGCTTCGTTTCTGCAACCAATTCTTCACCCAATATCTTCTCTTCCATTTTTTTTTGGTAGCACCACAGAAAGTGCCAAGGCGATACCAATCCTCTGGTGTTTCGACAATACAGGAGGCTTTCTCGTGGACGTGCGTTCAGCGGGACTATCAGTTACACACTGAACGGCAGGCTAGTGTGTAGAGAACAGCCTAAAATTGGTCCAACCGCCGTGCGACCGGTATTGCCCCTGCAGCAGGTGTGTGAGTAGCCGGCTTAAGGAACACCCAGAAAATATAAAACGTGGACTACAATCACAATCAGTCAAGGAAGCGATGTCACAAGCGAAGCGATGTTTAGTTTGGGGTTTGTTTTGTTTACTTGCATGTGATGTGACTTCACATCACACTCACAGGTTATAAAGTATTTCTAACATCACATAGCGTTTTTGCCACAGATAATATTTCAAAAAAAAACCTTATTATTTCGTGTAATTTCCAAAAAAATAGACATAATTTAATGTGAAATAAAGTGAAATACGTTATTTTACCTTAGTATCAGATAGGATGACCACAATTTGTAGTATATTTTCAATGTTGTCAAATAGCCTATTATAATCAATTACGCGACGACCTTTATATCCATCGACAAAATGTTTTGCACTTGGACTTTTGGCTACTGCCACAAATACCATGCGGATCAAAAGGAAAGAACCAGCAGCCAGCAGCGCTTTCTCCCCGTCTGGTTGCTCTGAAAATCAGCGCGTGCAGCGTCACGGCATGTCTGACACTATGATGCTGAGTAGCACCCAATTTGGTGCATTATTATTTTATAAAATAGTTTTAAGGTTTTGTTTTAAATTATTTTCTCACTGTATTTAATTTGATTATTATTATTCTGTGGTTTGCACCAATATGAACGATTTTCTTTTTCTCCTTTTTTTTCTTCAATACGGATAGCAATAATCGGATCGTTCAATCCGTCTATTTGAACTTTTAGAAGTCTATGAATTTATGGCTGTCATTAGATGTCAGTGTTAAATTATGTTATTTTCAATATTCACGTCTTCAATATTTTTGCTGTAAATCAGTTATATGGGCTACTTTAGAGCAGAAAACAATGGTAAATGGTTAGATCTCGACAGTAAAAGCCGTACGATATGATCAGTCTCGGCAAAACATGAACAAGAGACCTAGTGATTTCACATTTAAAACCAATTAGTGTTCAAATTGCAAAAACGAAAATACAGTAAGTTGCACTAAAATTACTCATTTATTTTTATTATAATGCTACCTTGATTTTTGTTTACATGGAGCGAACTGTTTGTTTACATGGAGCGAACTGTTTGTTTACATACCATGTGACAACGTATGGTCTCAGGTCATTGACCTCGGACATTGAATTTTGACGTAAGATACTACGAACTGTTGGAGTAGTATACTATCAACGTCAAAATGTCAAGGTCGAGATATCGGCTGCGATACATCAAGTAACAAAATGAATATAATTAATCCTTCTTTTTTTTTACATTAACAAAAACAAAAATGAACCATACCCCCGTGATCAGAATCGTGCGAACTATGACCCCCCCAAATTTCTCCGAAGGTTTTCCAGACACCCTGTATATGCACTTTAGTATAGTATGAATCTTCCCAGGAGAATTTTTGCTTCGAGCCCTAATCTTTCAAACAAAGGCCATTGTCTCTATTATCCCAAAGCCGCTAGCTACCGAGTTAGCACGTGCCACTACAACAATCATATTGAAAAACAAACGGTATCATCATAGCATTAAGGTTCAAATTTAATGTCACAGATATTCTAGATATTACGTTTTGGTAGTGTAGGACGATAGACGGCCCCGAGGCAATACGGCACTCTTGTATATCGTCCTACACTACCAAAACGTAATATCTAGAATATCAGTGCCATTAAATTTGAACCTTAACGCTATGATGATACCGTGTGTTTTTCAATATGAATGTTGTAGTTATACCTTGGCACGTTCTTCTTTCTTCGTTCTTTGCCCCCGCGCGCGGCGACTTGAACAGCTAAGTACTACCGCGGGGATATGGCGTTTCCACGTGAAGTGATGACCACTTGAAACGAGAAGAAAGATGCCAGATACACGAAATAAGTCCAAGTCTTCAATCACTGTGCGACACAAAGGCATAAAAAGTACAAATCACTATCAGAAAAGAACTTTGAACACCTAATTACCCAAAAATTCAAGTCTAAAACAAATTACACATCCGCCATCTTTTAACGTTGCAAATGGACCCCTTGGCACGTTAATCGCTGTGACAATTCATGTATGGCACTTCAAACATGACATTAAATAGATAAGGTAACAAAACGCACACAATTTATGAACTCGACTGTACGTACACCGCCACAGAGGCCATTCTTAGATTAGAGGTAGTCTTATTTAATTTTAGTTTTAATATTCAGTTATTGTTTTATACTTCATGTATACTTTGTGTTGTTGAATAATTAATATGGTAGCGGCACCTATTACCGTGGTACTTAACCCTTTGAACACCTTTGACTTGATACAAACGTCTTCTCACACGCCAGCTGAAAACCACAGCTGATGTCAACCTTACGTCACAAATACTCAGGTCTATTTTGCATTGTATCTGTGACCACTATATGAATGATGAATGAATGGGGCGATGGCGTCGTAGGCACGACAGTACATACACGACCACTTTAGTAGTATTTTATTTAAGCGTGTTTATTGAACTTTTAGCGTCGTAAGTTTTTGGACTCATTTTATTTTATTATATTTTATAAAATAATTACAGAAACCAAAATACCCAAGTCCTCTATTACCGTGGCACTGGGCAGGCTGTGATTCCATTACCGTTTCAGCTTCCATTACCGAGCGTATACAAAATATCAATTTTCTGCCATCGTTAATAGGAACCTGACTTATGATTTGGAACGTATTACAGAGGTTAAAAAATTGGCTTTGGTTCTGAACATTATATTTGTGCATCAAGTTTAAAAAACGTAATAAAACGTTAAAATATGATTGTATAATCAGGATAGGATTTTAATTTCGTTTGTCAAAGTTGTTAATTATTAATTTAATTACCTAGCTACTTATAAAATTTAAAACATACATTTTAAAATGTATTGTAAACGGTGTATAAACACTTATTCGCCAGTAATTCAAGAAACAATCAAGTCCACTTAATCGTGATTATTTCCTTTTATACATAACTAGCGGCCCGCCAGCGGCTTCGCCCCGCTGCAAATTTCTGACTTTCAATTCATTTGTTACAAAAAATGTGATAAATGAAGAACCGCTCGACCGATTTTGTGCAAACTTCACATAAACCATCTACTAAATAGTCCGAACAAAGACTAAACATTTGGTTTGGATAGGTGAGCCCGTTCTTGAGTTATAAAATTACAACGAAAAATGGCATTGATTTTTATATATATAGATAATGTATTAAATATATTTTCGAGATTTTTTGTATTTGTTGTTTTAGGAAATATGGTACACGTAACTCTTGCAAAAATGGTACCCTTAACAGTAGCAATGTCCTAAATTAATTACTTATTATATCTACGCTACAGGAATATAAACAACTAGTGACAAATATGTTAAATTAAAAAAAATAACAAAGTTCAAAATATTTATTCAGTAAATAGGCCACATGAGGGCTCTTTTACACGTCCATCATTGCGGGAATGACCATAATTGTGGAGAAACGCCGCAAGAAACTCAAGCAGGACATTTTTTCAATCATAATTAATAACATAATAATACTTAAAAGTAAGTTACATTAAGTATTAATAAGGTAATAAATAAATAAATAATACATTCTTAAAACTACCAAAATAACGTTATTTATTACAAATGTCAATAAACCTTAAAATAAAAACAATGACTGAGAATAACACGAGGAGGTTTCTACGTCAAAAGCCATAACTAGAATAATTTTAAATTAATTGAGCAACAAGCTGTCCGGCGAAAAACATCGTTCTTGTTTAAAAGTGCCTTGTACACAACAACTAGTAAAGATAAAATATAAATACGAAGTGAATGTAAAATTGAGTGCTTGAATACACAGTTTGCTTAAAGGCTATGTTTATCAAGGTACATACATACCTTCACGCCTGTAATCCCAGAGTGGGCTAGGCAGAGCTACAGAATTACAACTTAAAAAGTTGTTGTTAATTCAGTAACCACAATTTGCACAAATAGGCTAAGATGTTTACCAGCATATTAGTGACAGGTTGCAAGCCCATCGCCTAACAGTACTACAAGCCTTTATTCCCTTAGTCGCTTCTTACGACATCCACACGGGAAGACATGGAGTGGCACTATTCTAACCCGGCAACCACACGGGAAAGGTACAAATAATGTAAATATCCTATACACTACTTAAAGACATTTTAAAAAACAACTACAATAAAAAACAAATTAAAACTAAAAACAATACTGAATCTACTACGAGTATGACATAATTAAACCACTCAAACTTCATTTTAGTTTGCTTATGCAAATAAAACAACTTATAGTTAATTGGTGGGAGGGGCTCCGTGAGGTGTAACTACGAGATAATACATTGTAAAATTAAATAAAACCAACAACCTAGTTTCTATGAAAAAGAAATTCCCTACGTTTACTTTGGGAGAGCACTGTTAATGGGTACTGCTTAATAAAGCATCTTTACAATTTTTCAGGGAAATTATATGCAAGTTATTAAATAAAAAATATTTAAAACAAATATATACATACCGTGCCCTATGAAAACTAAACTCACATACATACCTACTTGTCAGGGCCTAAAAAACTTGTTTTTAATTTATAATAAATAGTCTACATACTAAATTGCATTTCAATAACCGACTTTAAACTAAGGAGGTTTCCATTTGGTTTAGGGTCTCTCGATGAAAGATTAGTATTTTGAATGGAGCTCATATAGCGTTTTTCATAATATAAATTTTACCATTACGGTGCTATGCGAAACATTGCTAAAACCCGGGCCTACCTACACAAAAATCTCAAAAATAACAAGTATGAACTAATTCTCTACTAGGATATTTCAAAAAGCTGGCAGCTTCCTCGGGCAGCGCATTAGCTTGCTATTCAACGAGGAAATGCTGCCAGCATCTGTGATACTTTGCCACGGGGGCCCTCTCTTTTTGAGTTTTAATTTAATCTTATTTACCGTAGTCACAATTAGTTTTACTTTTAATAATTTAGTTTTTATTCTCTACTTATTTAAAGTTATTTGGTGCTGTCTTAGGTGATTTTAGTAGGTATAAACACTTTGATCGCCTGTTTCTCAGGAATCAATAAAGCCTTCATAGCCGTGATAGTGTTTCTTTAAAATTCGTTATAATGCGCTTTCATTTAAGATATTTTTAACATTTTTAGTACTTCGACTTTTCTTTGACTGTTTTAGTTTCTTTGATTTCCAATCTGCGATACCACTCGATAAGTTATAAACAGCTGTAGATTATTTGAACCTTTTTGGCCGTTTCTTGCTGTCAACGATTGCTGACGTTGCTGGTCGGTTGCATATTTTTTTTACCGTAAGGCCTGGTTGTGATATACAGTGAGCCAAAGCTACCTCAAACTTCTTCAGGTCACTTGACGATAGATTCAGGCTGGAGCCACCGCTGGAGCCGCTTCTGTTGTCTAGTGCTGTCATCGGTCGGTGGCCTGCTGCAGAAACATTATAACAGTTATAGCAACCTAGCATTCTAGCGACATCTAGCGACAAATCGTTATAAGTACGTAGGAGATATTGAGCTACAACAGCGCCACCAGTGTCCAATACTGCCCTACTACGGAGAAAAGTCATAAGTGCAATTAATTTAAAGAAGCATATTGAACTCTCAATAGTTATTATAAGGTTGAAACTGCAATACAATTATTATAGTAGATGTGCCTTTTTTCCGTAGTAGGGCAGAATAGTGCAACTACATTTGACGTGCGCTGCATCGCGCTATCGAAGGTTCCCCAGCCTTTTGGCCCCATATACAACTTCCAACGGACTTCGGTCCCCAGGCACAACACCCGCCTCGAGAGAGATCTTTCTAATGTCCTCACTTTCTACATAGTATATGGAGAATCTGTCAGTAATCGGATAAAACAAAATATTTTTAACATTCGGAAACTATTCTACAGAGTTGGCCTCCTGAAGAACCTCTCGTCACTTTACGTATAAGTATTAATATAAAAATAATGATAAAAATATAGCATCAACGAGTAGGTACCTACATAATTTGCATTTGAAATTCCTGTCAAGTTGTTTAGGCTGCAGAATATATACGCTCGAAAAACATATGCCCTCCTTCTGACGCAGTCGGTTAAAAACGCACGAGAAGTGCTTTTTAAAAATAATTGCATTGTTTCGCTTTTAACTAAATCAGTTATTCACACATTCAAACAAACATTTTCTTCTTACTTTTCAAAGTGTTTCAATCTACAGAACCGGTGGTTAGGTTTGGTTTTTCAACTATTCAAGAAAGTTTAAAGATTTCAGAAAATTATATTTTCTAACATTTTCTTTGTCTTTGATTATTTCAGTGTTATTTTTGTATCATTATTAAGTATATTATTTTGTATTAATGTAGACGAAATCCATATAATTTCGTATTTTTTGACATGCAATGTAATTTATATTGTAATATTACATTGATGAAAAAATAAACTAAACTAAGACTATTCGGACAATTAATGAAACAGTTGAGAACTGAAAGTCGCTAGGTGACCATTTACACCAGTAACAGAGCAATAACTGGTTTACTAAATTTTCCATGAAGTATTATTACTTTGATTATACGATTCATTTTTTTATGTGGATGTCGCAAGGCCCGCCTAAAAATGAACCCTGCCTTGCCTAGTTATAGCTCACTTTACAACGTTTCACTTTGGGCTGAGGCGGGACCGCGCCGGCGCCGCCGCGTTGTAGTTAGTGATGGGCGGCTTGTAAGTTTCAAAAGTGAAACTTTCACATAAAGATATACAGATCGAAAGTGAGTGGAAGGGTCGGAAGGGGCCGCCCTAGGCGTACTTTTTCGAATCAAATCGGAGAAATACTGGAAAAGGGCCGAATCTTAAATACCCGAAACCGACGTGCGTGCATGACTCGATGTATGAATGTTGAAGAAGCGAAAGAAATTTGTCAAGATCGTAGCAACTGGAAAGAAGTGGTCTCTGCCTACCCCTCTGGGAAACTGGCGTGATTTAATGTATGTATGTATGTAACTTTCACCTAAAATTTCAAGCATTATTCTGAAAGTTACCAAAGTGAAATCGTTTAATTTCTGAAAATTACTAAAGTTTCGTTATGTAACGTAAGAAACGGAAACTTTTCATGAAATTTAAATGAAATTTACTAGTGTCAGAATCATTTCCATCTAATTATGTAACTTTCAGAAGCTGCAATTTTCGCAGTAAAGGAAAGTTTTGTAATATTTCAGAAATCGCCCATCACTAGTTGTAGTTTACGATGACCTCAAAGGTGGACCTGAGAGGACTTCCATATGGGATCGTTTGTTCGGCGTCAGCTTCGATGATGGACCAGGGGGGTTATTATGACGTAGATATACAGTTTACTTTACGCTGAGAGAAAAGGACGGTGCTATATAACTGCTATAGCTCTGTTTTTACGCTCGCCGTAAAATAAACTGCATAGCTGGTCATAACAACCCCCCCAACTGCGTCAGAAGGAGTTGACGGTTACGATTTTCAAGTGTATGTTTGTGTATTGCAGCTTAAACAACTTGATGGATGACACAAGAGGTGTCGTTAGATTCGTCTTGGTTGTGAGAGTGACATAGGCTACAATTTTAATCAAAGTACGAGTATTTAGAGAAGGTTTCGTTATTTCCCATATATAGACATCAATAATATCTGTGCAAAGGTCTACGAACGCGCAAATCATCGCGCGATTGAATAGTTCATCATCATCGGCTGTTCTGCAAACGGCTACAAAACATCGTTAGTGGAGTCTTGTAATTGCGACTGTCTGGTTATTGCAACTAACTTGAATAACTTTCACTATGATCTATTTTGAACAAAGACAGGCGTGATATTGTTCATCTATACTAAGAAATGCAATACCAAGCCTGTCGTTGTTCAAAACAGTGATGCTAGAGGGAGTTATTTAAGTCAGTTGCAATAACCAGATAGTTGCAATTACAAGACTCCACTATACTCGTATTTAAATTTGTTATCTTAATTTTTGGTGGCTCTTTCTAGTGAAAGTTTGTTTACTGGTACACTGTGGGCATAATTATAAGTATACGTCGGTGATATTGCAAAACCGCGTAACTAACACTTTTATGATAGAGCAAAAAAAACCTTACTGCCTTATCAAAAAGGTGCATTTTGCTCCTTATTTAAAATGTTACTTGCGCGGTTTTGCAGTTTCACCGACGTATAACAGCTAGGGAATGCAATTTAACCGGTTATTAACCGTTTTCGTATGAAAATAACCGGTTATAACCAGTTATAACCAGTTATAACCAGTTATAACCGGTTATAACCAGTTATAACCAGTTATAACCAGTTATAACCGGCTATAACCGGTTATTTGCATTCCCTAATAACAACTCGTTGAGCTGGAGATATTCATACCAGGTTGGAGGGATTCTTTGTTAAGATTACTTAGTATTAATTTTCATATTGTGTTTATGCACACCATGGTATGGGTAGCCTGGACGAGCTAGTGTATGCTGTACGGCTCGCGGTTGTTTGAAGAGTTGACTAGATTCGTGGCCGGAGTCGCTGCTGCTGTCTGATGATGCAGTCGGTGAACATAGAATAGGAATATTAGATCAGTATTTGATGAATGAAACGAATACTTGTATATTTTGTTTTTATTATTATTACTGTTACTTATTAGTTTTGTGACAATTCTGAGTTTTGACACATTTTCCTGCTCAACTACGCATGAATATATTAAATTTTGGTTTTATGTGAGATTCATTGTTTTATATCATGCTAGGTTAAGTTTATTATTGTATAATATCATTAGCTCTGCCTACCCCACTTTGGGAATGAAGGCGTGAGTTTATGTATGTATGTATGTATGTAATATCATTAGCAATATTTATAAAACGACTGACTCAGCAGTGGTCTCTTGCGAAGCGCTGGTAGATTTTTGACGTGTAAAAGTGCCCGTGCGGCCTTCTTACTGAATAAACATCTTTTATCTTTTTTTTTCTTTTACTTCTAAGCCAATGAGTAGTATCTCAAGTACAATAACCAAAGCAGATTTAAATTTATTTTGTTAGTCATAAGGTTGAAATTGCTACACGAGTTTTATCTGAGAAAGTGCCTATTAGCTTAGGAAGGCACTCCTTGGAATTAGAATCCAAAATAAAAACGAATTATTTTGCAATATCATTTAAATGTATACGATAGACTTTTTCAAGGTTTGTATTTTCTAGATAGAAAATTTTACCTAATAACTTGGAATTTTTAAATCTGACCGCTGAGTGTATCTTTCCTTTTTTTTAAATGAGTTTAATTACCTTAAATTGTTCATTCTTACCTCCATTATCAGAGCAGTCAGAAGCAATGTCTGGTCGACTTAAAAGCCAGATAAAAGCTTGTGCGAAACGATGTGAATCTGCAATTAAAAATAGTATTTTGTTTTTACTATTAAGTAAAACTTATACCTTTACCTTTAAAACGTGGTTACAGAATTATCAACAACTTATTTAAGAGTGCTTGGTAATTCTGTAGCTCTGCCTACCCCACTCTGGGAATGAAGGCGTGAGTTTATGTATGTATGTATGTATACCTTTACTCTTTTGATTGGGTTTGTAGTGGTTTAGGCACAGCTTCTCTAGCATGTCGTCGGTTTTTAAATCATTAGCAACTTCATTGTGAAATGGACAATTGTAGTACAATGTAAAATTAAAATCTAAAAAGGACTGCAATGGTCAACAAATGCGCTTAAAATTTACAAATTATAAATTATTTAGAAAGAAAAGATGAAAAGAAAGATGAGCCGAGTGGTTGCCGGCTTAGAATTGTAACACTCCATGTCTTCCTGTGGAAGTCTTAAGAGGCGACTAATGGAATAAAGGCTTGTAGTACTGTTAGGCGATGGGCTTGCAACCTGCCACTAATATACACATGGTAAACATCTTAGCGTGTTTGTGCAACATGTGGTTACAGAATTACCAACAAGTCTTTAAGAGTTGTTGGTAATCCTGTAGCTCTGCCTAACCCACTCTGGGAATGAAGGCGTGACTAGTGATGGGCGGCTTGTAAGTTTCAAAAGTGAAACTTTCACTTTAATTTCTGCATTATTCTGAAAGTTTCAAAAGCGAAACTTTCACCTAAAATTTCATGCAATATTTCTTTTCCCCTTATTCGTTTTCCCTTGAAATAAATAAATAAATATTATGAAAGTTACCAAAGTGAAATCGATTAATTTCTGAAAATTACTAAACTTTTGTAATGTAACGTAAGTAACGGAAACTTTTCATGAAATTTAAATGAAATTAACTTGTGTCAGAATCATTTCCACCTAATTTTGTAACTTTCAGAAGCTGTAGTTTTCGCAGTTAAGGAAAGGTTTATAATGTTTCAGAAATCGCCCATCACTAGGCGTGAGTGTATGTATGAATGTAGAAAGATGAATTTTAACATACTTGTTGTATAAGCGACCACTGCGCAGTAAATGTCCCATTCTCCTGCGGGTTTCTCTTCCCTCACAACACGGTCGCAGGTCCTCTCTCTCGATTCTCCCACGGGATACGCTACTCTCGCTATCCGCTCCGAACATTGTACATATTTTATCCAAGAATACGGCACGCATACGTACTCGGCAATATCCAAATATGGTTCTTCAATAAATCTAACGACACAGAAATAACTTGCCTGATTTTTTGGGGGTCCCATCTGCAAATAGAAAAAAACCGGCGTTAAAAGATTTTAATAATTAAAACTAAGTACACACATTTGTGTACACTTTGACAAAACGGGTCACGTTGAAGGTAAATTGGTCTTTTTATGTCTTTTTTAGGGTTTCGTAGTCTAACTAGGAACCCTTATACAACTTTGATTTTTAATTTGTTTTATATACTTAATCCTGACATTTTTTTTTCCTAGTTCTACTAAATTTTTTTTTTTGATATTAATATTTTTTGTGAAAACAGCTTTCATGTTTGTAAGTTAACATGTGCTTAATTGTAAATGATCTTTGATATTCAAAAAGTGTTCTGTATGGACTCTATATTGAATAAATGACTTTGACTTTGACTTTGACTGTATAGTTTCGCCATGTTCGTCCGTCCGTTTTTTATTGTTCTCAAGTGTACCTTGAACTTGATAGACCGTATCTTCCTTTAATCGAATGAGCAAAGAAAGGAGGAGGGCGAAATAAATATATCAATAATTAAACCCACCAATCAAACCTCTCAGCTTTAACTAAGATAACAATAAACATACATACATACATTATTATATATGTCTCTGTTATTATTTATTCTAAAAAACTTATTACACGCAGTTTCTGTAAACTTCGTTTTTGTACTCGTGTCTACTCGTTGCCACATTCTACTTTTATTATTTTCCTCAATCACCCAAAGGTTAGCTGGAAGAAATCCCGGAAAGGGATAAGTTCGCCTTTGTACATTCCTTTTCTGAAAATATTATATTTGAATTTCTATTTTTTGTACAATAAAGAGTTTCCATACATACATACTTATAATGAGAAATACAGAATTATAAACAAGTTTTTATTCTGTATCTCTGCCTACCCCATTCTGGGTATGAAGGCGTGAGTTTATGTATGTATGTATACTTACAGAAGCAATATGGTTTTACCAAGTAGACAGTCGACGGACAATGATCGACGATGACGATGACGTCATCTCTAAATAGAATACGAAGTGGACAAAACTGAATGCTGAGTAAACACAATATGTTTCTGATACAACACAAAAAATGTAATTTGTATGTTTATATATCAATTTATATTATTATTATTATTGCAAATATTTCAACAAAAAAGTGTCACATAGAATGTTTTAAATATTTCTATAGGGGATGAGCTTGCAACCTGTCACAAAATATACACTGGTAAAGATCATATCATAGTTGATTTGTGCAAAATGTGATGACAGAATTTAACAACAAGTTTTTGAGTTGTTGGTTATTCTGTAGCTCTACCTAGCCTACTCTGGGAATGAAGGCGAGAGTGTGTGTATGTATTTTGTATTTCATTTGTGTATAGTTCTATGAGCCGTGTGGCGCCGGCAGAGTAGAATAGCACCACCCCATTTCTTCCCGTGGGTATCGTAGAAGGCGAGCAAGGGACCATCCGAGAGGTGGGCAGCAGCGCCTCTTGTGTAGACAACACAGTCCAAATAAATACACTGCGGTCACCAACCCGCATGCCCAGCGTGGTGACTACGGGCAATACCCCCCCACATGAATATGAATAGCCACGAAAACAAACGGCCCCCAGTTCCCGGCCGCCCTACTATTCCGGGTCACGGCAGCGGCCTTGGTTACGGTAGGGTAGGGGGTGCTAAGAATCCCCGGGCTACGGACGGCTGCCAACAATTGACCCTGGCTACATACAACGGACGCAGTCTACGGCTGGACGAAAGCCTCCAGATCCTTGAAGTGGAATTAGAGAAGATACGATGGCATGTTCTCGGGCTATCGGAAGTTCGTAGAGAGGGGGAGGACACGATAACCCTTGAGTCGGGCCATCTATTCTACTTCAGGGAAGGGAGCCAACAATCTCAGGGTGGCGTGGGGTTCCTCGTTAACAAAGCCCTCCGTGACAACGTGATGGAGATCTGCAGCGTCTCGACCCGGGTAGCGTACCTTGTACTGAAACTGACCGAGAGATACTCTCTCAGGGTCATACAGGTATATGCGCCGACGTCGAATAGCACAGACGAAGAGGTGGAGGCCGTTTACGAAGATGTATCAAAGGCCATGCATCGTACCACCAAAACCCATTATACCGTTGTCATGGGGGACTTCAACGCCAAAGTGGGAGAAGAAGGTGGTGAATCTTGTTTGGGACAGCATAGCTATGGGTGCAGAAACCGTAGGGGCCAAATGCTGGTCAACTTCCTTAGCATGCAGGGGCTGTTCTGTATGAACACCTTTTATCAGAAAAAGCCGCAACGGAAGTGGACCTGGAAAAGCCCCGACGGTGTGACGAAGAACGAGATTGACTTCATCATAGCCGACAAGAAGCACATATTTAGGGATGTCTCAGTGATCAGTAGGTTTAATACCGGTAGCGATCACCGGCTTGTACGAGGCACCCTAAATATCAATTTTAACCACCAACGCAGACGCATGATGAGGTCTGTTCTTCGTCCAAATGTGCCCCAAACCGGACAAGATGCGTTCCAATTGGAATTGCAAAATAGATTCGCCGCACTGGAGACCCCGGCAAATGTTAACGAGGATCTGGACGGCTTAATCGGGGTGATAAGTGAAGTGGGAACGAGGCATTTTCGGAAAAGGCGAGCAGATAAGAAGTCCAAACTTTCTAGCGAGACCCTGGATCTGATGCGATTTAGACGTGAGACACCAGAGGAATCCTTGCCAGATCCCCAGTCACTCCACAAGAAAATCAGGAGCTTGGTAAGACGCGACCATCGCAGCTGGAACACTCGCCTAATACATGAGGCGATCGAGCGAAACCGGGGGTCGAAGGTCTTCACCAAAACACTGGGGAGGAGTCATCTGACAAAGTTGGCTACCTCGAATGGTGAAACCGTCACATCAGTCCCGGGGATACTCGCTGAAATTAAAGACTTCTACGGACACCTGTATGCTTCGCATGCACCGAAGCTTCCACCTGACGCGAGAGACCCTAGAGCCCCACTTACCCGCCACTTCACTGACGATCTCCCAGACGTAGATATCGACGAAATCAGGCGGCTCTCAAACAGCTTAGTAATGGGAAGGCTCCCGGTGAAGATGGAGTAGCCTCTGAGCTCCTCAAGGCTGGGGGTAAACCCGTTCTGGAGGAGTTGAGGAGGCTCTTCAACTCCGTAATAACCAACGGGACTACCCCGAAGGCGTGGAGCAGAGGTGTAGTGGCATTGTTTTTCAAGAGAGGAGACAAAACGCTCCTTAAAAACTATAGGCCGATCACGCTACTGAGCCACGTCTATAAGCTGTTCTCGAGAGTCGTCACGAATCGTCTGGCATCAAGGTTTGACGCCTTTCAGCCACCGGAACAGGCTGGGTTTCGTAAAGGCTATAGCACCGTGGACCATATCCATACTGTTCGGCAGGTTATACAGAAGTCCGAAGAGTATAACCAACCGCTGTGTATGGCAATGGTGGACTACGAGAAGGCCTTCGACTCCATCGAAACCTGGGCTGTTCTGGAGTCTCTACAGCGATGCCAAGTTGACTGGCGGTACGTGGAGGTGCTGAGGAGTGTCTACCAAATGGCGACTATGTCCGTCCAAGTGCAGAACCACCAAACAAGACCCATACAGCTGCTCAGAGGTGTAAGACAGGGTGACTTTATCTCCCCGAAACTCTTCACCAATGCTCTGGAGGATGTCTTCAAGACCCTGCGGTGGAATGGGATGGGCATCAATGTCAATGGTGAATATCTCACACACCTTCGCTTTGCTGACGACATAGTCCTAATGGCAGAATCGCTGCAAGATCTGCAGGAAATGCTGTCCGGCCTTAATGCTGCCTCGAGACGCGTTGGGCTCGGGATGAACTTAGACAAGACTAAAGTCATGTTCAATGAGCACATCGTCCCTGAGCCTGTCTCCGTCGAAGGTATAGCTCTCGAAGTTGTCCAGGAGTACGTCTACCTAGGACACAAGTTACAGCTGGGTAGAGACAACTTTGAGGGTGAAATCACCAGAAGAGTGCAGCTTGGCTGGGCAGCATTTGGAAAGTTGCGTCACTTCTTCGAGTCACCCTTGCCACAATGCCTGAAGACTAAGGTATTCAATCAGTGCATCCTGCCGGTCATGACATACGGAGCCGAGACGTGGAACCTGACAGTGAAACTAGCCCACCGACTACACGTCACCCAGCGAGCTATGGAAAGGTGTATGCTCGGAATCTCGTTAAGGGACAAAGTCCGGAATGAGATTATCCGACAAAAAACCAAAGTCACTGACGTAGTTCAGAGGTGTAGCAGACTGAAGTGGCAGTGGGCTGGTCACATCTGTCGCAGAACCGATGATCGGTGGAGTAGACGGGTTCTCGAGTGGAGACCACGGCTCGGCAAGCGTAGCGTAGGACGCCCTCCAGCCAGATGGACCGACGACCTAAAAAAAGTGGCTGGTGGTGACTGGATGGCAAAAACGGGAGATCGGGCCTTGTGGCGAACCCTGGGGGAGGCCTACGTCCAGCAGTGGACTGCAATAGGCTGAAATGATGATAGTTCTATGTATTTTTTTACGCAGTGGTGTCTGTACTTCTGGTTCTATTTTCTGTTAATAAACAATTTTATTATTATTTTTAATGTCTTTATTTTTTTCTATATTGACGATCTTGTAAAAAAACCAAACTACAGGGTGGGTCAGATATTTTTGCACTATCTTTTACTTTTGCTCATTTAAAATTATTTTTGGCCCGCCCTGTATATTTTGACATGTGCAATAAAATATAAACCTAATCTCACCTAAACAAAACAAAACATTGGCCGTTAAATATCCAACTTTAGGTTTTTGATTTTATTCCTGAAATATTTTACCCCTGTAATTAATATAAAATAAAAACGCAACACTCACCTTTTCCACAAGTACGTCAGGAGGTGTCCAACGCATTTTGTCTGCATCAATAATCCTTTTGACAAGATATTTTTTCACAAAACTATTTGATAGACTTAGCGCGCACTTGTGAGTTAATGTCCAGGGCTAGTCTAGTACGTCGTGTTATAGCCGTATTAGGTACTAGCTTCTGCCCGCGATTTCGACTATCCTTGAGATTTTTTTCCAGGATGAAACTCAGTTTATATCTTAATACGTCCAGCCGTTGCAGCATGAAGGAACAACAAACTAACACACAAACTTCAACACTTATAATATTAGTAGGATTTAGGCTCAGCTGGGTTCGGCCTTGCCAAAGGTCCGCAGCTGAATATGTTGTCCTGAGTCGCCGCGCGGTGTATATATACGTTTTTTGCGTGTTTTTATAGATACGACGTGACGGGTAGGCATACCTACTCGTATAATGTTGTTTACTATTTTAAACACGACAGCGCTACCGGCCTATACGATGCGTGGTCAGATATTTATTTGTGTGATGAGCGCAAATATTTGTTTCTGGGTCATAGATTTTTTCTATGTATTTAAGTATATATTTGTCTATAGCCTGATATTTTTTTCTATTTTTTATTTATACGGGTATGGGTATGGCAACCCGGATAGTTCCACAGAGCTTGGAAATTCTACGGGATAGGATGACATGACTGAGCCGATGGCTTATGATATGATGTATACATGTATGCATATTATGTATGCCTATGTCCAGCAGTGGACGTCTTTCGGCTGACATGATGATGATGATATATGTATAGGTACATCGCATCTCCAACTTAGCGTTATCTTCTCTTTGGCATCTTCAACACACGCAGCTCGGAGATGATATCGACCAAATATATATGCATACCGATGCTTCGCTAGTTATTTTATTGCTTTTTTAAATTGATTTTCGTAGCAGCTTAATTCGGCAAATCTGCTTTAAATCTCCTGCCAGTTCTTTTATTATAACACCACCTGCCCCCATTAACTTAAGATTGTTGTGTTGTGTTAATATGTCGCCTCAATTGCTTCATTCAGGAGTCATAGTTAAGTGTTTTCATTGTTACAAGCAACATTTAAAAAATACTGACTGGAGTTTCTTGCGACGTTTCTTCCCAGCAGTGGTCTCCTCTTAGGAAGCGCCACTGGTAGACATTTGATGTGTAAAAGTGCCCGTACGACCTGCTTACTGGATAATTTACCTTTTGCTCTACACTAGTGTATTCCGGATAATAAAAGTTTTATTTTGATTTGATAAGAATTTAAAAAAAAACGGACAAGTGCGAGCCAGACTCGCCCACCGAGGGTTCCGTATACATTTGTAAGAACATATTTAAAATAGTTCTGGAATTTGGATTTCGATTTTTGAATTTCTTTGCATAAAGATTGTTATTAAGTTGTTACTTTAATACAAATCCACGCATTTAGATAAATATTCATACTAATGAAGTTATGATAGACAGATTAAACCTGTTTCAAGACTTGGAACGACGAGTTCCGTATTCTATTATTACTAGCAGCTGCTTATTTTATTAATTTGACCGTGATTCAAATCCTGCAAGTAAATCTCGAACCACTTTTGAGCTCCCTATTTTTACTTTTATTGTATTGTAAACCGGTAAAATACACAAGCGTCAAATTTGGTATAATTTATAGAACAAACCCTGAAGAAAAACAAAAAATACAAAAAAATGGTCAAGCGTGAGTTGGGCTAGCGCTGATTTGATTCGAAATCGAATTCAAATCGAAATATAATATCTACTGTGGGGTGGAACCCTCAGCGCGAGTACGATCACTTGATCAGTTCTTGGCAAGCGGAAACTTGTACAATACCAGCCCGCCCTCGTTT
The DNA here is from genome assembly GCA_927399475.2 of Acleris emargana. Classification (NCBI taxonomy): domain Eukaryota; kingdom Metazoa; phylum Arthropoda; class Insecta; order Lepidoptera; family Tortricidae; genus Acleris; species Acleris emargana. The sequence continues at coordinate 1,322,482 of OV656849.1, forward strand.
TTATGGCCCTGGTAGATTCACTGTACATTTCCGACGTGTAAAAGAGCCCGCATGTGGCCAATTTACTGTTTTTTTTTTTTTTTTTTTGGTTTTTTTTTGAATTGTGAGTTATGTAAGTTTTCTGAGACACCCGTACATAACCCAGAATATATTACACATAAAAACCTTCCCCTTCAATCACTCTATCTATTGCTGAAAACAGCATTCAAATCTATTGAGTAGTTTAAAAGATCTACGTAAAGAAGATAAAGAGACACAACAACTCATACTTATATATTTGTTTTGCTTTAATTTTCCCAGAAATGCTATAAAAAGCGCGTGTTATTTAACTATTCACAACAACACCAATAAATTATTGAAACTATAAAAAAGTGATAAAACTTTGACGAGCCTAATAGTATTGTTTTGATATAGGGGCGGCCTATTTCTGGAAGTGTTTTGGCGGGCTACGGGAAAACCCGCCGCAGACAAACCTATGGCTGATGTCATAGGAAGCGCTCGCGTGCTGCGAGTAGTAAACAGTACAGCTGCCGTCCATGGAAAAAACGGCGTATGTCTCATAGGACCGCGTAATTAGTGACCTTATTTCTTAACATAGAGGGCTAAATTTACTTTGACTATCAAGCATATGCGTCCTTTTTATTAAGGAGGGCAGAGTAAACCTCGGTCTGCTCGCCAACTTCGGGCCGCTCATTCTGTCACAGAGCTTCGACAGACGCGTACGTTTCGGTGTCTTACAATCTGTTTCGTAAAAATATTACGTCAAGTGTATTTGTTATTGATGAAATAATGTTGAACGCCTGGAGTTTTGTGATTTAAAGTAACGTGAATAAACGCCCAAAATGACAAGAAAAATTAGTGTGCAAACGGTGAGCTTTAGTAGATAGTTTGTCCATTCATTGTCAAGTCTTGAAGACTTGTAATACCATGTAAATCACGGGTAAACTTATTTTATCTCACAGCAGCATCTGAGGTGATGTTCGATAACACTTGGGAAAAATATATGCGCAGGTCTTCTTTTTTTGGGGAACCGTGCAGGAGAAAAATAAACTATTAAAGTGGCATTATTGCTGGAGTTACTTGCCCCATCTATATCCAAATCTTCAAATATAGACTATGTTTTTTTTTGGAAGCACATATTATAACGTAATTGTACATTATTGGTAATTTTGTTGTAGTTGTTTATATGTGTAGTTATGTACACAAATATGGATAAACGAGTATGTATGTATATCAAACACATATTAAAAATCTTCAAGGATTAGAAGTATCCGGTTATCAAATTACTCTCTCGAGTTCCAGAGCAAGTTGTCTAATGTCGGGTGCCTATATTCAATCCGAGGATAGATAAGGCTTACCTCGGGTTAAAATTTGACATTTGCCCATACAAAATGTGTCAAATTTTAATCCGAAGTAAGCCTATCTGTCCGCGGATTGAATATAGGAACCGGACGTAAGAGAAACATTTACCTAATAGGGCCGAGATTATTGCCGGTAAAGGCCATATCGTCCTTGACCTGTATATTTTATCTGTCAACGTTTTGATAGCTTTTATTTACGTGAATCGGCAGCTGAATTACAAACCATATACTGCCACCTCGTAAGGCCTAACGTCCTAAATCTAGGACATTTGTCAAAGTGACTTTTGACTTTAGTCGACTGATACCAGTATGTAGGAGGAGAGGTTAATAGAGAGATCTCTCTCCAGGCGGGTGTTATGCCTGGGGACCGAAGTCCATTAGGGATGAAGTTGGAAGTGGTATATATGTCAACAGACTTTAGAAACTTCGTTAGCGCGTTGTAGAATTCTTAGTTCCGCTGTCTGACACTGGTGGCGCTAGCGAGTTTTTGATACAAGTTTCCGTTAGATGTCGCTAGGTCGCCACATCAGCCCCCACACTAGATTCTATTTCGAACTAACGAAATTTGCCTTACGAGATTAAATAGAAACCCTGTAGTTTTAAATATTTCAATAATTATAATGCCTGCGTTTTATTTACAGATGGGATGTACAAATGCAGTACGCAGATTTTATATAATACATTTTTTAGAATCACCAAATGTGGATATCGCAGAGTACGTGTGCGTGCCAGAATCCTGGGTGATATTAGTGTCATTACATGAGCGACGAGTCAAAGTGGCGTATCCCTCGGGAGAATTTAAGGAGACAACTAGCGATCGTGTTGAAAGAGGAGAAGAACCCTGGGATGAATGGAACATTTACCGCGCAGTTGTGACTCACGTAACAGGTATGCATACAAATAAAAACCGAAAACCTTTTTGGCTTAGGACACAGTATAGACAGTGGTTTACACCTTGTTTTTTCGACTTTTTTTTTTTTTTATGGCGTAGAGAAGACAAACGAGCACACAGGCCACCTGATGGTAAGTGGAAACTGTGACCCATAGACATTCGCATTCACAAGACTGCAATGCAATCCTAAGACTGCAAATGCGTTGCCAACCCTGAGGACTAAGATGGAATGCCTCTATGCTAGTCATTTCACCGGCTGTCTTATCCCCAAACCGGAACACAACAATGCGAACACTGCTGTTTGGCGGTAGGTTAATGGATAAGATGGTGGTAGCGATCCGGACGGACCCTGCACAAGGTCCTACCACCCGCAAATCCCGACTATTGCCAGTCATTCCATAGCACGTATCACTTCGCAGGATTTTCAATTCATCGACAGGCATTTCATCACTAATAAGTATAAAATAAAATAAATCTCTCTTTCGTCTTACCGTGCTGTGAAAACTCCGAACCCTGCTTATTAGACAAGAAAAAGTTAAAAATACTTTTAAACTAGGTACCCACTTGTAGTGTTGAAACTATTCTTGTTATTTAATTTATTAAGCTAAGATAATTTCAAGATTAGGTACTACTCAAAACCAAAAAAAGTTTTGTGAGACTGTCGTAAATAATATGTTCAATTAATGAATTATATGAAATCGGTACCTACATTGTTTCATTTAAAGTTTTTTAAAGGATTTAATAGTACATTATTGCCTAGGCAGTGAAGCACGCAATTGCGGGCCGAGTATTGGTTTAAACGGACGAGCTTGCGAATACTGGTACTGTCTGTAAACTATGTACTTCGCGTCTCAGTATGGAGTTAGTAATGTCAACTTTTCCGGTAATTTTTGAGAAAAGAAAATTATGTGTTTGTAGACTCGTATGGTTCGGCGCGTGCTTGGATCAGGTTTAAGGGTTTAGACCCACTATCTGCCCTAGACTTTGTTGACACCGCAAATACTGAAGGTAACGTTGCGACTATCAATATCTATACCAAATATAATTATTTTATATTATAGTAGGATCTATTTAAAATGTCGGAATCCACTTAAGAGCTTATCTTCCAATGAATGGCTTTGTTATCTATTGTGAAGCCCGACCGCAAATTAGCAGTGCAAAATGAAACGCATAAATAACAAAAGATTTCACATGAATTGCAACTTTACCGCCTAGAGAATAAGGTTCAATTTGTAATGGCAAGTCATTCGAAATAGTACTGTTTGAAATTGAAAGCGGCAGCCAGGTATTGCACTGCTAATTTGCGGTCGGGCTTCACAATAGATAACAAAGCCATTAATTGGAATATAAGCTCTTAAGTGGATTCCGACATTTTAAATAGATCCTACTATAAGATACGTTATCTGCGCGCAAAAGCGTTCCTCAAAAAGGAAGGTAATTTACCTTACTACTGTTTAGTTGCGCCGTGGCCGCTGACACGCACGCATCAAAGACAATACAATTTTACTACCGAAAAGTAACAATTATATTTCATAAAAAATGCCGTCTTGTATTTTTCGAGGCTGCCGAAATTATATTGTAACTGTAAAAGGATGAAAGGATGTCTCATTTCATTAGTAGGCACCATAAATAGTTTTTACTTTTGATTTACATCTCGCCATAATTTCTTTAATTTGCACCGGCGCTACTATCACCTGTCAAACATAAGATACACAATTGGATATCGCATGAGTGCGATACAGATGGGTAGCTACATGGCGGCCGTGAGCGGGCACTTGTCTTGGCGAGAATGGCGAGCAATTCGAAACGACTAATTTATCTATTTCTAACAAAAGCGTTCGCTACGAATTGCCGTCTTTGTCTGTAGAAATATTATGGTAACGTAGCAACTATCAGTGATTTACGACTGGTTTTAAATGCGTTTAGTATGAGCATAATGTATCTAAATATAAAATATCATTGATCTTTTTACAATACTCAATCACAATTCATAGTAGACAGATATTTTATCGAATTAAAGTCTGTTAAATAGTGAGTTAGTCACGTAAAATAGGTAACTACATACAAAAGGAAAGTAAATGTATAATAAATACATACATACATAAACTTACGAGTTCATTCCCAGAGTGGGGTAGGCAGAGCTACAGAATTAACATCAACTCTAAAGACTTATAATAAATAAATAAGTTTAATAATTACAACGAAATTAGTAAAGTATTTCGTTATTGGTTTGGCGATGGCCACTTCCTCAAAAAAAACTATATACTTATAACATTATATTACATCCAAGATATTTATTAAATTTTCTGTAAATTAGGTTGCTTACAATAAATATTCAGATATAAAAGTAAAATAACAATACTGATACAAAAAATATTAAAAACCTAACACTCTTAGGCGATGTGCTTGCAACCTGTTACTTATACACTGGTAAACATCTTAGCCTGATTGTGCAAAACGTGGTTACAGAATAATCAACAACTTATTTAAGAGTGCTAGGTAATTCTGTAGCTCAGCCTACCCCACTCTGGGAATGAAGGCGTGAGTTTATGTATGTATGTAACCTGCGAGTGCTGCCGGCAGCGGGGCAGGGCTCAAGCTACCGGTGGTTAGGGCTGCAGAGAGAGGAACCTTCTCATGCCGTGTCGAGGAGTACATTTATAAACATGTTTTTTTAATAAATAAATTATTATTTTACATGTGTTTCTTGAACAAAAACTTCTTCTAATTCTATTCAATCGATTTGCATACAAATTAAACTGAAACCAAGATTACCTTGCAACAAATGCCTATTGTAATTTAGGTAAATTATATTACATTGTGTAGCATACTCTAATATAATATAAGTTGCATATTATACGTTATCTCATAGTTATAGCTGTCATAAGAAAGTACAATTTATCGATAAATTAATATCGTTCGGAAGTCCCTACGATAATTTTATTCGAGCCACAAAATCTTCCATATCTGGTACTGATAGAATGTTTCTGCCCAACAGCACTGGATAACTCTATCAGCAGCGGTCCCAGTGGCTGTTCCACCCGAAGTTCTCCCTCAAGTTCTAACGAAACCAATCTTCGGATGCAAGTACCCTCAATTAAAATGAAACCATCAATAGAAAATTATAACTTCTATGAAAAACAAGCAGTAAAAGTTGGTGTAGCTGGACGTTCTGACGATTCTGACTTATCGAGTACAGAAGATGATTTCAACCCAATACATTCGTGGCAGCTGAATATGGTGGCTGTGATTCTGACGCATCGATTATAGAAGAGGATTCTACGCAAATAATCGACGAAGTCTCGTACGATAACAATCAAACTTGTCAAAATCATTACTCAACAATACCAGCCAATTCCGAATCACTGCCGATCTCGAATCGATTCCGGAACACTCTGAATCAAGAGATACCTAATGCTTCAAACCAGTCCGGAAGATATGAACCTTCAGGCAAGAAACTACTATCATCAGTCATTCAAGGAGAACAGGACGGAATTAAAGACTCAATTATCGACCGTGTGGCTGCTCCACCCGGGCATCTGGATTCATTTTCATCCTCATCAGTTGATCAGAATCATTTAGCACAGGAAATCACAAAAAACAGACAATGTACCGGAGAAAATTATTTCAATGGTCCAAATGAACTTTTTCCGTTATTGGAATCTTCAAAGCAAGGACCATCTTATTCAGTTTTTTGGAAACAACAAGAACGGGGTTTCAAATACATATCTGATGATAGCCGATCTTACGTCACTGGAAATAATGTGACGGCAAAAATCCCTTCAATTTCTACCAAGCAGTCCCATTTACAACTTCCTCTCCCTAATAGAATAATGAATAGTAGAAACAAAGAAAATATTTCAGAAGAAATTCAACGTCAAGTTATTCAAGGTGGGGTACCAAACAATAAAAAATATGAAGTCATACATAAAAATAAATATTGGCAAAAAAATGGAAATAAGGTAATCAATCACTAGACTATTTACTAAATGTTTACGTTAAATGAACTACTTATACGTGGTCGTATCGTAATACGTCCTTGTAATTTTTGCTCTGGTTTAAAAGCTTGTCCCCAAAAACTAACTGAATGTAGTTGTGACGTAATTTATTTAATGTTCATGTCATTTGAACTTCCATGATTAGGAAACGGTTCTGCTGTAATCGTATCATTATGCAGCATTTTCATTTCATCGAAAGGTATTTCTCGCGTACGTAATTAAGATATCCTGAAAACATGTTTTCAGCAGCGAATAACGTTCGATGAAATGATACAAACATTGAAGAAAAAATCGATAAATTTATGTGTTGGCTTTATGATCCTATACTCTTAATCATAGATATTCTACTTGTTTATTACCCACCATAAAAAATACCCGTCACGTTACGGAGATGCCACGGTTTTTTTAAATAAAGAACATATGAGTGACAACTTTTACTGATCTCTTTACAGAAGACGGTATCATCTGTTTCAAATCGTGCTTTAAAATATTACGTGGTCCAACTCAAAGATTTACCAGATCCGAAAATGACAATTCACAACTACGTTTGCGTGATGAAATCTTGGATAACTAGTGGACTTGCAGATATCGAATATGACAATGTTCCAGACGTGAATTTTGAAGTCAAATTAGCATATCCGGCGGACCCAAGAGAGATATCACTATATTTTGGTAAACTCCCAAATTATCCCCTGAAAGAATGGAAGAGTTACAGGGCTGTAGTCAAACACATTACGGGTAAGTTCATGTAGGAAACCAGTTCTTGCTTTGTTACAGATGTGAGCACAAGGTCTAATTTCTTTTGCCAATTGTTTCATTATTTGTCCGAATATTCTTAAGCAAACCTTATCTTACCTACAGGTTCTGTAGGTATATCTCTTCATTTAAAAAAGTATTAACTTTGGGTTTAGAAAAAAAATATTTTCTAAATTATGAATTTTCTGACAAATGAAGCAATTTGGAAACTTTGGAGTTGCAGTAAGATAGCAGTGTGAATAATAGATTTAGTTAAAAGTGAAAAAATGCAAATCTACAGTTGAAATCACTTCTCTTTTTCATTGTTCTAACAGTAGTATCGATGTTTGATAAATAATTAAAATTAATTAAAAGTTAATGGGGCAAAGAATTTTCATATTTATTAGCATCTCTACCCGAAAAATCAAAGGTTATTTTTTGCGGTGACATAAACATAAATCTAATGAATAGTAATGATATGGCTGTCGTTAAGTATGTTAATATATTGGCTCAGTATGGTTTCACCACATGTATTCAGGATGTTACGCGAAGGGAAGTTACTATGGGAAAGATGGTGGAGTCATGCCTGGACCATATATTTGTTAGAGATCCCTCTGCTTTAATAGATTCTGCAGTAATTAAGCATAAAGTATCGGACCACTACTATGTAGCGGCTTCGATACAATGGAATGACACTCCTAAAAGCGGCTCCCCGCGGCCGCCGCGGTGCTCGCCAGCCGCTCGCCGTGTACTTGATAACCGCTTAGTGAGAGATAAGTTATTACAAACTAATTTTGAAGAGTTAATGAATGTTCAGTGTCCTATTCAGTTATATAAAGATTTTACAAATATATTCAATAAAATTTATAGTGAATGTTATAAATTTCAAAGTGTATCTAGTTTAAGCAATAGAAATAATAAACACTGGATTAATAATAATTTAAAAAGTATGATCTCTAAAAAAGATAGTTTATATGTAGCATGGTGCAAAGACCCTAAGAATATGTTAAAAAGGTTAGAATTTACTAGGTATAGGAATAAGTGCAATAAAGCCATTAACAAATGTAAAGACCATTATGACAAGCAAAGTATATTAGATTGTAATGGAAATATTAGAAAAATCTGGGATAAAATAAATAAACTGTTGGGCAAAGAAAAGCAGTCCATAGATCACAGCCTCCTTAAGTGTATGAAGAAATTGGGTCATAATGAAAAAACTATTTGTAATGAATTTGCAGCTACATTTACTGATGAAATTCAAAATATAAAACATTCATGTAACGATAAATGGTTGATTAGGGAGAACTATGTAAAAAAGTCTGACATGTGTATGCGATGGCAACCGGTTTCTAAAGACTATGTAAAACAAATAATAAATAATATGAACAGCAAAAAGTCTCCAGGGAGCGACCAAATACGCATGTCTGACTTAAAGGTTATTGTTGATAAAATAAGCCCAGTTATAGCTAATTTTATTAACCTAACGGTATCCAATGCTAGATTCCCTAAAAAACTAAAAGAATCTGTTGTCCGTCCAATCCACAAAAGAGGGAATCTTAAAGAGTTCTCGAATTACAGACCTATATCAATTTTGTCTAGTGTAGATAAAATAGTTGAAAAATGTATAATTGAGCAGTTAGGAAATTATTTGCAAAAGAATAACATATTAAGTCGATGCCAGCATGGTTTTCAGAAAGGTAAAAGCACGAATACACTGCTGTCGGGATTTACAGATGAAATAAATAACTACTTAGCTGACAAAAAAATAGTAGTAGCTATATTTTTCGATTTTAAAAAAGCATTCGATACTCTTGAGACTGAGACACTCTTAACGGCTATGAGGGAGTGCGGCGTGGGGCAACCGTTGAACGATTGGTTCAGCGACTACCTCACGGCGCGGTCTTTCCGTGTGAAAGTTGGTGAGAGTATTAGCGACGAACAATGCGTTCGATGCGGCGTGCCCCAAGGTTCAGGATGTGGACCGGTCTGCTACTTGATGCACGTGAACAGCCTGTGCGGCGCGCTGCAGCACTGCTCGGCGCACATGTTCGCGGACGACCTGTGCGCGCTGCGCGCCGGCACCGACCTCGCGGACACGTGCTCGCGCGTGCAGCAAGATGTGAATGCGGTTGTTAAATGGTCTCACGATAACGGAATAGTGTTAAATGCTGATAAAACTAAATTAATGGTCATCCACTCACCCTATTTACATCTCAAAGAACAACCCTTACCTATTTTTACCCATAGTTTTGCCTGTATGCATAATAATACAGATCCGGTCACTTGTAAATGTCAACCAATAGAAAGAGTCAATAATGTCACATATATTGGCATGAAAATCGATGAAAACTTTTCCTGGTCAACGCATGTAGATTACATTTGTAACAAATTAAGAATACTGTTAGGGAAATTTTACCATTTAAGCTTTAGAGTTCCTACTAGTACCCTAAAATGTCTGTATATGTCTTTGGTAGATTCTATAATTGGTTATGCTCTTGACTGCTATGGTCTCACATTTAAAACAAACTTAGATAAACTAGAGTCATTACAATTAAGATTCTTGAAGCTTCTTGTTAATAATAAAACCAAAAACAACTGTAAAAATGACCCTAAAAAATTATTCAAAATTTGTAAAATCTTACCAGTAGGAGTCAAACAAAATTATCTCTTAGCAGTTAATAGTCATGGCAGTCAGGAACACACGCGTCTAGTCACTCACTGTCATAGTACGAGAGCAATATCTGCTGGTAAGTTTGCAGTTCCTAGAGTGTCCAATTTCTACGGAGACAGGACACTTAAAAAACGTCTACCTTATCTCCTGAACAGATTACCGGCCGATATTGTTCTCGAATCAAACAAACATAGATTTAAAGCTAGGTTACATAGGCATCTACTGAAGTCATTATAAATGCGATGCTCACCTTTGTATTATCTAATTATTAATTAAGTACTTTTTATGTAGTGATCAACAAGCTGGACCGAAGATTCCGCAGTCAAACTGTGCAAACAGTTTTGTGGAACAATTAATAATATATTAACTTTGTGTATGTTATAATAAATAAATAATAATAATAATAATGTTTTTTTTTATTTGCATATAGGCACCTATAATGCTGCGAAATATTGGATCGAACAAAAAAATAATAAAAGTCATGCAAACAATGACGCCGCGGACATGAGAGGTAAGGATGAACACTACTAAGTATATTAATCATATTTTAAAGCATATAAAAAAATAATTAGGTAGGTCCCTTTTAAAAAATAAAATTTTTGTGCCAGTAATTTAGAATGCAAGTACCTACCTAGATGCTATAATTAAGACTGCTGAAGTTGATAAATTTTATGAAAATACTTCTCATATTATGTACTGTGATGAGAGGTAATTCAGGAGGCCTACTCTGTAGAATAGTTTCCGAATGTAAAAAATATGTTGTTCTATTGCGAAGTGTACCTGATAACTAACAGCTTCTCCAAATACTATGTAGAAAGTGAGGACATTAGAGAGATCTCTGTCCAGGCGGGTGTTGTGCCTGGGGACCGAAGTCCGATGGGAATAGTTTGGATAAGTTAAAAGACTGGGGATACTTCCATACCGCGGTGCAACGCACGTCAAATGTAGTTCCGATACTGGACACTGATGGCGCTGTTGTAGCTCATTATCTCTTACGTATACCGAGTTGTCGCTAGATGTCGCTATATGACGCTACAACTGTAATAATGTTTCTGCCGCAGGCAACCGACCGACAGCAGCACTAGACAACAGCAGCGGCTCCAGCGGTGGTTCCAGACCAAATCTACCGTCAAATGACCTGAGGATGTTCGAGGTAGCTTTGGCTCACTGTGTTACACAACCAGGCCTTACGGTAAAAAAAATATGCAAACGACCAGCAACGTCTGCAATTGTTGACTACAAGAAACGGCCAAAAAGAATCGAGGAATCTACAGCTGTTTATAACGTATCGAGTATCGCAGATCGAAAATCAAGGAAACCAATCCAATCAAAGCAAAATCTAAGTTGTCGTGGACAAAGTAAATTAATAAACACGTATGACACAACCCAATCCATCATGTCAGGCCTACGCACAAATTACCAACAAATTCCACCACAAACACAAGCAGACATGGATCTGAGAGACATCTATCACAGTGTAGACATTAAGAGATTGGCTGTGCAAAATATATACTCTACACATAAACTTCCCGGTCATCCACACATGTGGTCAAATGGCAGTAATCATATACCAGCTTATCAGGGCTTCACATTCCAAAATCCTCAATCTAATCCGGTTTACCCGGTAAACAGTAACTGTGATACCAATTACATATCACATATTCAACATGGTAGAAATATCAACTCAGCATATCATTGGAGTCGTATTGCCCAATCAGCACCAGTTAATCCACATTTATCTGATCCCCGAGAACACCCTCAACACCAGCCAGATATCAACGCTCAAAATATAAACGAGACTAATAAGCAAATACCTGTATCTGCCCAAGTCACTGACAATAATTCAACTTTTTGCTGTTCTCTTTGCAATGGAAATCCTTCCAAGACGTCTAGTAACCTTTGCGAACTAATAAATAGACTGAATATCGCCCTAATAAAGGATCAGACTAATAAAACGCGTCCACCGGAGCACAGATACGAATGAGCATACTAGATCTCACTGTGTATCAAACGAGTTCAAACCATTCCTCCGTCTTATCCATTAACCTACCACCAAGCAGCAGTGTTTGCAAGACAGCCGGTGAAATAACTAGCATAGAGGCATTCCATCTTAGTCCACAGGGTTGGCAGTGCATTTGCATTATTGTGAATGCGAATGTCTATGGGTCACAGTCACAGTTTCCACTTACCATCAGGTGGCCTACGTGTGCTCGTTTGCCTAGATATGCCATTAAAAAAAAATATCCGAGAAGTTTTAAATTTGTTCCATTCTAAGAAGTGTTTTCGTGGAAAGAAAAACAGTACGTACAGACATGATGTGTAATAAGGGATGTACTTACATGAAAGATAGCATTTTTACTTAGACTTATAAAAAAGTGTACATTTTAAGCGTTTTTTAAATATTTTCCCCTTTAACGTCAAATGAGGGGGTTACATTTGTAAAGGAGTTATTTTTTTAATAATTACATAACATACATACATACATACTCACGCCTTAATTCCCAGAGTGGGGTAGGCAGAGCTACAGAATTACCAACAACTATAAAAATTGGTTGATAATTCTGTAACCACATTTTGCACAAATAGGCTAAGATGTTTACCAGCGTATTAGTGACAGGTTGCAAGCCCATCGCCTAACAGTACTACAAGCCTTTATTCCCTTAGTCGCCTCTTACGACATCCACGGGAAGACATGGAGTGGCGCTATTCTAACCCGGCAACCACACGGGACTAATTTTTTAATAATTAAATCCGGAAATATGAGATCTTTGTCTATGTAGATCGCTTTTTAGGGTTCCGAAGTCAAACTAGTTAGTTGCTATACATACTTATAAATATCCTAGTCCTAAGAAACTGTATCCATTGGCAGTTTGACTGCTGATCAGGACAAAAGATATGTCATATAATTGTAGTAGGAAAGATATAAAAATGATATAATTTCAAAAGAAAACAGTACGAGAACCTATTTCATGTTTTATTAGAGATATTATTCATGTTACAATGAACTTACCCATAAATATAGTTCATCAAAGAACGTGGTTCAGTGCTTAAATCAAATAAATATAAGTAAACCTAGAGTACAAAATTAGAGTACAAATTTAGAGTATTGGACGCTGTTACGCAAAAATATGTCATCCTACAATTATTTAGCAATAAAATGTCAACCCACAACGATAGTATTGAGGGCTGACACTTTATCGCAATACTTGTAAATTGACATATTAGATTAATTATTAATCTAAAAGGCTACGTACTTGTGTAATAAAGTAATATGTGTGATATTTTACATTATGAATGTTAACTTTGTGTCATAGCACTGTATGAAATTAGGGTTAAAACTTCAACTCTATATTAATAGCATTCTACTTTCTACGCATTTAAAGGAAAATAGCTCTTTATCAGCTTGTTTATCCTATTTTTATATTAGCCTTTTATACTCGTTTTGAGATAACATTATTTGTAGACCAGAAACCAAATAACCTAGTCATTACCATGTTAAAGTAGTTTGGGTATGACCTTTTTTATATGTAAGAACGTTGACATGTTGACATTTTTTTATACAGATTTTTTTAAGAATTATTCCTACTTCTGATAATCGTATTTTATAAGCAGTCATCCACCTAATTACCACGTTAAGTATCTTTATTGTAATAAGTACAATTTGTTTGGTAAATGTAAAGTGATACTTTTTAAATGTAAGTGAACAAAGTTCATATTTTTGTATTTTAAATACCTACTCAGTTTAAATATTAGATAAAAGTAAAACGAGGTTTTATGCGACAAAATTAAATTAATATTAGAGACTAATGTAATGTTTCGTGGCATACGTCCTTACAATATAATGAGACGAAGAAGGTGCCCGTTTTTTTGCAAGGGGTTGTATTTTATATTTATTAGTATTTAATGCATTTACGAAAACACTAACTTGTCGATGTATTTTCTCGTTCCTCACATTACAAGGTATTTATAATGTAAATGTTATTGTAATTATTCCACCATACTCAGGTATAAATAAAATTGTATGTATTTTTTGGACATATTCAGAGTTTTATTACATACCTACATACATAAACTTACGCCTTAATTCCCAGTGTGGGAAGGCAGAGCTACAGAATTACCAACAACTATTAAAAAAATATGATAATTATTTAACCACAATTTGCACAATTAGGCTAAGATGTTTACCAGTGTATTAGTGACAGGTTGCAAGTTCATCACCTAACAGTACTACAAGCCTATATTCCCTTGGTCGCCACTTACGATATCGACGGGAAGACATGGAGTGGCACTATTCTAACCCGGCAACCACACGGGGAAAGTTTTATTAGAAGCCCATTAATTAAGTTTCACGCCCATATTTTGAGAGCCGAAAATATTTTGATATAAAAGTCTATAATATGTCAATACCTACGTTTTATAATTATTTATAGATTCGCCATTTTTGGATTTTACATTAAAGTAGGTATACATTGATAACCAGTAACGCTCACGACGCTAAAACGTTAAATCAACACGTCGTTTGTCGAAAACAGCAGTGGTGGGTCTACAGGGTACAGGCGGCGAGGCAGACCCAAGTGGAGATGGCGGAAGGTTGCCACAGAGAGAGGTGTGGAAATCAAGAGAGGAGGCCTTTGGGTGAGGGACACTATATTGGGCTAATTAATTAATTTAACCATCACTGGTATAAACTCGATCGCTTGATCAAGTCATCAACAAGAAGCCGTTTGTAAAAGAAAATACCTTTGTTCCGCCGCTGTAACAGCGCCTGACCAAAATGTAGCAGCCGTTCGGCTCTATTGTATTTTCGATCCACGCAGGCACTCCGACATTACGCTTAACTTTGCATGGATACCCAATTTTACATATTTTGTACTTTTACTTAATGTAACTTATGTATATTTCAATAGTTACATATTGATCATCACACCCAACTTTAACGTAATTACGTATAACTAGCCTTCGTCAGCGTCGATCACAATTATCGCAATTCCCTCGGGCACTTTTAAAATTTCCGGGATTAAAAGGAGAATATGTCGCTCATTGAATACAAAACGGACACATTCCAAAATAATTTTCTCTTGCATTGAAAACATAATAAAAATATAATAAATATAATATTAATTATTTCATCTTTTAATATGTTAGGGAACTTATTTGATATAAAATTTGGTAATATATTATTATTAATTTTATAGTTATCCATCTGAATGACATATGTATATGCTATATGGTTAAGCAGCGGTCAATAGTAGTGTAGATTCGTTGTAGTAACTAAAGTAATATTTGCATGCCTATATTTAAGGTTAAACAGGTGAACTGTCCATTAACTGTAACACCTTTTTATTGTACCATGTTTTTAGCAAATAAATTATTATTATTATTTGTATGTCTTTACCATTCACGGGACTATGGGAGTCCCGGACCTTTGGAAGGCGTACATGGAGCCGAAGCCAACACGCAGAGGCCCTTTAGACAAGTTTAATTTAGTAAAGTGATGGGACACCAACCGGCGATTGTCCCTGAGTTCAAACTATAAAAGTATGCTCCCACGGACAACCAACGGTTAGTGTAGGACTATTTAAGAAGGATGGAAGTATTAACAATAGGCTCTATGAATGAACAGATATGGATTGGTGAACTAGGCTATTGATGAAACTACGGCGCCTGCCTGGCCAATGCTAATTACTTTGGTTGAAATGGCAGGCGGTGACTCGCCAACTCAAGAATGGGCCTCCCGAAATAGCCGCATATATATAGCAGCAGGGAGGTAACAGTTCCAGAGGGGCTAAGGGTGGAGAGGTGCTTCTGGACTTTAAACGACTATAAGGTGCCCACTCACCACTTATGCAACACATCCACCCTTCGAGCATATAGCTCTTGCGACTCCACTCTGACCGGCCAATAAAGGCAAGCCAGAGGTGAGGGTCTGTTCCTCGTCATTATACACTCCAGCCGGCCGGTGAAGGCAAGCGTGAGGTGAGGAACAGGACCTACCCTCGGGAGCATTCAGGTCCGTGGTGTCGCCACTCACCAACAGCTCGCCACTAGCTGCCCTATTATTATTATTATTATTATTAAACCTTATACAGACAGCTTCTAATTTCAAAATTCAACACTGACTGATTTTGGAATGTGTCCGTTTTGTATTCAATGAACGATGTGTTAATTCAGTCTCCATTCCTTTCATCCAAATACATCCAGCCGTTGCGGCGTGAAGAAGTAACAAACGCACACACAATTACACACAAACTTTCGTATTCATAATATTATAAGGATAAGTCCTTAACTAAGCTGTAGACTTGTACTATGGGTACTATGTAGACAACTATGGACATACCTACTTATACACCGTGTTTTTTTTTATTTACGATAACTTCGGCATATTACTAGGTACATCCATAGAAACTAAGTGGTAGATTAGATTTTTAAATATTGCAAAACAATTTATTTTTTCTGTTTAGAACTAAGTAATTAAATGTTGTATCTTTGGTCATTCTAAAAGGGCCTTTAGAGTTAACTCATATTCAGTGTCAAATACGTCGATGTTGGCGTGACATACCCAGACAGTTAAGAGCCTTTTAGACCAGTTCAACGTAATTAACTGATTAAATTTAAAAATTAAGTAAGTACTTATCTTTAAAACAGTAAGAGTTATCATTTGTCTGTCTTCGGGAAATTAACTTTATTTGACCTAAAGAACGTTCCATTAAAGTTATCGTAAATCAAAAAAAAACACGGTGTATACAGAAATACGAGTACATACTTAAACACATAGAAATCCGCTAAGACCCATGTAGTCATGTACAAATACTCGCGCTCACGGCGGGAAACCTTACAACACTGCGAAAACTATTGCTTATCAGCAGATTAAAGGTTAAATTAAAACATTCTAACCACCACTAAAATTGAACACCACTAGTAATACATTTTCAACGTAACAAAACATTTACTCGAACAGTAATAACCTTAAGATATCCGTGATTTACAAAAAAAACTATTGAGTAAAAAGACCCAATTACTTTTTTGTTGCTCCATAAACTTCGACTATACCATTCAATTCCATTTGTTATTTGTCAATTAAAGTATAACATTTACTACGAGTACTTTGGATGCAAATAGCACAAAACCAAATGTCATGGAGATCTTTGAGGATGGCGTAACCAACAGACCTGGATCGACAGTGAGAAGGGAGTCGAGCTCTATGTTGCATAGTCTAATTGAGAACGCACACAGTTAAATGTGTTTTGTACAGTCACCACCAATAATATATCATCCAACATTGAGCATTAAAATATCTGACACGCCCTTTCGTCTCCAGTAATAAAGACGTGTCAGATATTTTTGATCCCAATGTGGTACGCTCTGACGGGACTACTCAAATCCGCCGCTTAATATTATCTGCGTTGAGTTGAAAAGTCTAGCCTGAGAATCACATCCCAGGCTATCGGCAGATATAATATAATTATGATCAAACGAACTTAACAAGTGAAGTTCGATCGATATTATATGAGTACGCTTCATTCGAAGATATAAGAAACATGTAGTACTATTGAAAGTACAGTTACATGTTTCTTATATCGAAGAATGAAGCGACGAAATATAATGGAATATATACCTACTGGGGCTCTAACGTAAATTAATAATCTAAGGTATCGTATCCCGTAAGACCACTGAGGTTATTGACTTATTTTTTAACAAGAAGTTTTAAGTTTTTTTTTTTTTTTTTTATAGGCTTGTAGTACTGTTAGGCGATGGGCTTGTAACCTGTCACTAATACGCTGGTAAACATCTTAGCCTGATTGTGCAAAATGTGGTTACAGAATTATCAACAAGATTTTAAAGTTGTAGGTTATTCTGTAGCTCTGCCTACCCCTCTCTGGGATTACAGGCGTGAAGGTATATGTATGTATGTAAGTTTTAATACCTACGCCATATTGAGATAATACCTACGCCATATTGAGATTAAACAGAGATTTAAAAGGCAACAAATCAATCGCAATTTTGCAAACATCCATATATCGACGGTCGATAAATTAAAACAATAAACCTCTACAAAAAGCGACATTGGTGTGACAAGATGACGGCCTGACAGGGTTTAGTTATAAAATATAGTACTTGGTAGCATATACAGGGTGCCTCTGACCTTGGGGCTTCAAATGCATGGATCGTTTCTACTCCTGAAACTGAAATTCTTTTGTTTTGTAAGTTGTTAAAAATATCCAACTTATAATTCATTTTTTTCATACAAATTGATCCAATTCTCCATTCCTTTAGCCCTCGTACCAAGGAAATGTCGCCCCCGTACCATGAGATAGTGATTTTATTGCCATATTGAATACACTGATTTTAGAATTAGACTTTAACATCAATTAGTTATCTTAACTTAAGTTATTTTTTAATATTGCAGAACAAAACTAGTTCAGTTTAGCGGGTAGAACCGATCGTTGAATTTAAAGTGCCAAGGTCAGAGGCACTCTGTATAATTATAATATCGTCTCACTGTATGTAATTAATTACGTCGACATCCCAATTAATTTGACAAATGCGAAAGCATAAGTTTGTGCATTGTCTGTTAAAATTCAGAGAGAGCTTGACCCTAAGCGATTGACATGGAATACGTTTTATTCCTGAAAATTAATTAAGTCCGGAACTCTAGAGGGAACCACCACAGGCTCCTTACTAATATTATAAATACGAAAGTGTGTTAGTTTGTTTGTTCCATCTTCACGGCTCAAAACCTCAACCGATGGATGTGAAGCTTCGTGTAAGGACAATTGGTAGCCTGGTGTCAGACATTGGGTACTATTCCTGAGGGAATAACGACAAAAGACTTCTATGCGGACGGAGCCGTGGGAATATAAACACAACAATATCCCAACAATCAACACAGTAATATCCCCTATCAATATTTCATCGTCTAACACTCAGAGATGTCCTAAGGCCTGCGTCACCGTTAATTCTGGATACTTAATGAAATACAGATTTTGATCACGTAACAGTGAACTCGGCGCTCAGTCTAAAATAGATCGCCGACGAGGGAACTCCTGCGCTGAAAATACGCCATGGGCTGTGCGTCGAATGTCGTCAAGTGTGTACTGGTCGTCGCCAACGTAGTGTTCGCGGTAAGTCATTGCTTTTGCATTATTTCTGCACTAATGTCTCATTAGGGCCGTAACGTAGGGTTTCACAAGTGTTTGGTTTGTTGGTTTCTCTGGGACATGACATACAAACATTTGCTATTGTAGCGTTGGAACATATTTTTACACTTTCAGTTGCCATCTAGTGAGTCATGCGTGTTTTTAATACTGATGAAGTGTGAGATTTTGGAGGATTGAATATTGTAGAGGTATGGAAACGATGGTTTGATGAGATTGACCGTGTGGTTGCCGGGATAGAATACCACTCCATGTCTTCCCGTGGATGTCGTAAGAGGCGACTAAGGGAATATAGGCTTGTAGTACTGTTAGGCGATGGGCTTGCAATCTGTCACTAATATGCTGGTAAACATCTTAGCCTATTTGTGCAAATTGATGTTACTGAATTATTTATTATTTATTTATTTATTTATATTATTTAAGGAAAACCAACAGCTATGCTAAATACATTAGAAACATACATAAATTCAGAAAGCCAATTACAGGTTCTCACCGATAGAAATATCGTATCAATAATAATTACGTCGCATAAAGCCCACATTGGTGCACTGACTTAGGATTAACAATATCAACCAAATACAATTAGTACAAATACTTAGCTTAGATACTACCTACTGAGGAGAAAGGGTACAAAGAAGGTGGCAGGGTAAGGATTACCTATTGGAAAGCTGAGAGAAGGTAAGATTAAGATTAAGGACAAGGATTATCAACAACTTTCTAAAGTTGTAATTCTGTAGCTCTGCCTAGCCCACTCTGGGATTACAGGCGCGTGAGGTATGGTTTAGTGAGATCAGTGCGTCAAAATACATGATGTTTGTTTTTATGTGTTAATATGTTGTGTGGATGGAAAAGGGTTGGGTTTATTTTTCACAAAAGAGTCGTACAAAATCGTTTGTGATAAAATGCTGATTCATTTATCCCAATATAAACAAATTAATTGTCTAATGTAATGTTCACTCTAAGTATAAGTACATTTTTTTATACTACTTGAATCGTCAATTTTAGACTACAAGAGTAGTCTAGTACCTATTTTAATCTGACATGTAGGTATATATTATTAAATAAATCGCACCATCAGAACAATAGTGATAGTGACCTAATACAAAATTTCAGCTTTCAGACTTCAAGTCATAAATTTATTATTATAGAGGGTCAATCCACGGTGACTCGCGTTACTTCATAGTCACTATATACGTGACGGGGTTTAATACCTTATACGTTTATTGATTTCCCTTTGATTTTTGAATGAATTTATTACTGACAAAATGACAACAATGATATAAACAATCAAACTTCTTTAATACTTAACCAAATTAAATCAAAGATATACATTTATTTTATTAAAATATTAAATATTACGAACTCGCGTTACGTCGATTTCGTGACTCGCATGACTTGCGACTAACCAGAACACTGTTAAATATTTATATTATTTCTAGCAAACAAACATATTATTTTTTAAACATAAATCATAAAATATGGTACACTCTACAGTACAAAAGGCTGATTTTTCTTTTTTTTAATTCTGCAAATGCGATATTTGTGGTGTCCCCTTGTTTTACAGACTGAAAAATTACAGAATTTTGTTTCACAGAAAATGTTTCATATACTATTTGATCCTTGTATTTTTGCTTCGTATATTATTATTTTTTAACTATTTACTTGAAAGAAACAAATTCGACAGAAAATCAATTCAATGAATTTTGTTATTTTATTTTTTCATTACACAAACTTATCAAACAATATAATTATTTTTCAACGAATATTGTTTGGCCAGTGTATTTTTTCATACTCACTCAAAACTCATTAGAAACTCATTAACGTACAACCTATAAATATGAATGAGCGAGCAAGACCTCTCTGGGCGGATCCGACTTGTATAGGTTAGGTTAGAAGGCTATGGCGGGAGCGAAGCGAAGCAAGCTCCCGCCTTAGCCTTCGAGGTTATTTTTTTTTATATTCCTTGAATAAGCTATGCGATATAATTTGATTATAAATCAAATAATATGAGAACAAAGAATATTTAATTTGCTATTCTATGATATGAAAAAAGAAACATTGAATTTTATTTGAAATAAAAAACGATGATTTAAATGTCTTCAAAGTAATTATTCTACATCTTGATTATTCTATGAAATGATAATACGAGAAAAAAATTCTATGAAATGAAATTCTAAACAACTTCAGTCTGTAAAATAACGTACAACCATTTTGTGTTACTTTTACCCCTTTGTCAAATGCTTGGGAAATTTGAGCTTTCTGCAATTTTCTACACTGCCAGTACATTATATGGCACTTAGATATGCCAATAACCTTTGGAGCCTTAGAAAATACTGTATCTAAATCAGTTTCTTTAGAAACAGCTTCGATTTCCCGAGGAGAGAGGTGATAACTCGTACAGAAGACTCCTTCGCTGCATTGGCAAACTGTTCAGCACTTGGTATTGACTTATGACGTATTATTGTTTTCTCCTATCCTCATTTGTTTATTCTACATTCAAAAAAGTTTCAAATTCGACACTTCATTTTTTCGCTGTTGTGTCCGAGTTACGTGGATTGACCCTAGAGACCAAATTCGTAATTTAGAATTTCTGTATTAGGTCACTATCGTTCTGGAGGTGCGAAATAGTTGAGTTCTTTTTGGCGATTATTTAGCCTAGTTTGTGGTGACCCTGCCTGCGAAGCCAGCGGTCCAGGGTTCGATATGGTATGGGTAAATGTTTGTGTGATAAGCACAAGTGGTTGTTTCTATATATATTTATATCGTTGTCTAGTAGGTGGGTTGGTGGGTTGTATATAGTACAAGCCTTGAGCTTAGTTTGGGACTAGGTCAATTTGAGCGAGATTGTCCGCTGATATTTATTTATTCATTTATAACTACGGACGCCTGGTGTTAGTAATATTTTTCATTGTATTATTTTGTACACTGCGCCCTTTTCCGATATTCTTTAAAAACATTGCTTCTTAGTTGAGTCAGACAAATAAAAAAAAACCAAGGATTAAAGTTAATAACAACTTCATACGTCCACAGTAGGCACGTGACAGGAATACACGCGCAAATATTTCGCACCAAATGGCTCAAGGCCGTTCGTATTTAACTAAAAAAATACTTTGCGGCGACTGGTGGTTAAACCATTCTTACCCTGCGATTATACGAATAACTAGGCAATTATATTCAAAAAAGCATAAACGCCAATAGCTACAAGCTCTCTTAAATTTCGGACAGTGTTGTTTTAAAACATTATTGAATAGCGAGAATACTCAGTTCTATTTTAGTAGTCGGGTTAACGCTTTCCGTTTAGATTAGGACCCCAAATGGGGTCAATTTTGTACTAACACCGAGGGTACTGGCTTTGAACGTATAATTGAGTGGCGCGGCGTCCCAATCGTCGCAACTGGGATGACCTCATTGAAACTGATTTAATTAATTAAGATCTCAATATACATACATACTATACATAGCTATACACCGTGTTTTTTTTTATTTAAGATAACTTTAAGGTAACGTTCTTTAGGTCAAATAAAGTTAATTTCCCGAAGACAGACAAATGATAACTCTTACGGTTTTAAAGATATTTCATTTTAAAATTTAATCAGTTAATCACGTTGAACTTGTGTAAAAGGCTCTTAATTGTGTGTGTACGAGTATGTCACGCCAACATTGACGTATTTGACACTGCTGTCTATTAGTTAACTCCAAAGGCCCTTTTAGAATGACCAAATATACAAAATTTAATTACTTTGTTCTAAACAGAAATCTTTTTTTTTTTGCAATATTTAAAAATCTAATCTACCACTTAGTTTCTACGGATGTTCCTAGTAATATGCCGAAGTTATCGTAAATCAAAAAAAACACGGTGTATACAGGTTGTCCCAGAACTTGACGTTCATATTAGCAGGTGTACTCGGTTTTTTTTACCTACATTGTTCGTTTTTCTCATTCTAACGTGGTCGAATGAAAAACACTAAATGCTTCAGTGGCTTAGAAAGTATGGATTTATTTTGAATACATACATACCTTCACGTCTGTAATCCCAGAGTGCGCTAGGCAGAGCTACAGAATTACAACTTTATTTTTTTTGGTAATTCAGTACCTAACCACAATTTGCACAAATGGCTAAGACGTTTACCAGCATATTAGTGACAGGTTATAATTTTGAATAATCACAAATTATAGCTCTTTTAAGCCAAGGGAGGTAAAGGTGTACCGCAAGGTTGCATTCTTTGACAGTATCATTAAAACCTTAATAACTCCTACACTAATTAACATGCAGAATTTTTAATACTATATTCTGGACCGGCAATGAAGGCGCTTTCCAATGGAAAGTTTCCATCAAATTCTGGGACACTGTATATAAGGACAAGTGATGCGTAGCTACAATTATGCTATATACTCGGGTGTTTATTTATTCCACTTTGGTTTTACTTTGACTTCGATACGTATCGCTATTACACTGTTCAAGTTACGGCAGTTCTTACTAGGGCTAACCGAATTAGAATAAAGGCCGTGAGGTCTTCTGCCCTCTTTAGCTAATACGCAGTATGTCACATAAAATTCCTGTAGTAATATCAACCTTATTACTAAGAGAAGAGAACTAAAACTGCTTTGGTTATTGATTTTGAGATACTGCTTATTTGCTTAGGAGGACAGTCTTGGTCGACTAAACATAAGTATAGAAACTGAAATAGAACCTATATTATGTATTTACTGTTTAGTTTGGGTTTGATCATTTAAACGGGCCTATTCATGTTATTTGCATGAGGAACACTTCCGAAGTCTTCATTATTTACACTTTGAGGTAACTAATCAACATACATACATACATACATAAACTCACGCCTCCATTCCCAAAGTGGGGTAGGCAGAGCTACAGAATTACCAACAACTCTAAAAACATGTTGATAATTCTCTAACCACATTTTGTGTGTACTAGTGATCAAGTACAAACTTAAACACATTTTACACTTCTTTAACCGTATACATGTAGTTAAATAAAAAAAACTATTAAAAAAAAAACATTTTTTTTTACAAAAATATAGGTATTTAAGTAGGTATCTACATTATTTTGGTATTTTGCTATGTACTGCGTTGCGACAAAACAATATAGTGATATTATCTCTGCCCTACTACGGAGAAAAGGCACAAGTGCAATTAATTCAAAGAAGCATATTGAACTCTCAGCGGTTATAATAAGGTTGAAAGTACAATACAATTATTATAGTAGATGTGCCTTTTTTCCGTAGGAGGGCAGATCTATACTTAGATATGTTTCATGTATGTTATAATACTATACAAAATAACTTAAAGGGTTCCAAAATAATTGATGAATAATCTTCTTTTTTTTCCAGTTGGCCGGCGTAGCTCTCACTGGAGTGGGAGCAGCGGCGCTGGTGTCCCTCCGCGAGGATGGCATCGAGGACCGGTTCTCGGAGCTCCTCTCCGTCGCCGCCATGGCCACCGGCACCATGGCCTTCGTCGTGGCCTTCTTCGGCTGCTGCGGGGCCATCATCGAGAACAAGGGCATGCTGGTCACTGTAAGTCAACTGTCAACGACACGCCATTTAAAGATCAAAATAAACCGATGTAAGTGCATACTTGCTTATCTGCGTGCACCTTGTGTTCCATAGTTATTGCCTACCCCACTGGGAGACAGGCGTAAAGGTATTCTTTAGTAGCAATGCTAAGTTTCACTGTTGATTAATAAGTTAATAACGCTGTCTAAGTAAATAAATAGTTTTTAAATTTGAGCTCGGTAGCGTTTGCCATTTCAGAGAAGAAGGGTTTTCAATGACAGACGGACAGGCAGACAGACGGACAGACGGAAAACAAACACTTAAATATGGGTTCCGTTTTTCAGTATTTGGTATTAAACCTTAAAAAGCAGCTTAGATCACCGCCCAAACTACTTTTGTGAAATAGTAGACAATCTTTTGCGCCGTGTTGATGTGTAAACAAAAACCAATTTACGTATTAGTCACAATTGGATGTTTCAACCCAATGTGTACATATAAGTATTTCTTCCCGAATTTCATAAACACGAATGAATGAACGAATGATATTTATGTTCCAAAGTAAATCACAGTATACATTGCAAGTTATGTCAAAACTACAAGAAATTATATTGGAATTGTCAAAATCACAAATTTTACTATAATTATTAATATATTTCAAAATTTTGTTTCTGAATACTTCAAAACATTACCATTCCGAGTTTCAGTTCCAAAAAACATCAAAATCACGATTGTTTAATTTCCGGATTACCTAATAGATATCCCATTAATCGCTCGCTTGTTATTTTTCGTCGCACCTAATTTGTGGCTCAAGCCAGGGTATTTTTTTTATAAAGCCGAATTTCACATAACCAATCTGGATTATAAACTTAAATTCGTGATTGTCAATATTCCTAATCTTTGGTAAAATGATTTTCGTGACTTGAATACTCGGTAATATCAATTTCAAGATTTCGATAATTGAGTCTAATTAACTTTTTCGGTGCTGTACAAATTCGAAATTCTAAATTTCGGTATATCAAATTTCGGAATTCAATTCGAGATTTTAGCGTTCTCCCGTCCTAGCCATTATTATGGCGATCGCAAATCTTCATAATGACGTCTTTCAGCTGATGATGGTTGATGATATGTTCCAGTACTCGGTGCTCCTGATCATCCTGATGAACGTGAAGTCGGCGCTGGCGACGGTGCTGCTGACGGCCTCCAGCGCGATAGCTGACGCAATGGTGCACAGCTTCCAGGAGCTGTTCGACCAACATGCTTCAGCGTTCACCGACTTCGAGCGATCCGTGAGGACCTTTTTGATATAACCTTGGGAACTTTTACAAAACCACTCTAAACAGCAGAAAAGTGTTTGCGTTATGGCGCTGAAGATCTTTACCCATCTGGTAAAGATATACAGGTGTCCCAGAAACCAACGTCAACCCGCCTAGGGCTGATAGAGCAGCTCATAAGCTATCGATTTAACCCCCATGTATGTTCAGCAATTGTTATTAGTTTCCGAGATATTGATCATTTAAATCAGAGTTTTTGCCATTTTTCCTTATGTCCGTGGTACGAAAAAACCCTAAATTCATGTATTAATTCATATTTTTTTTAGTGTTCTCTTGCATGATTAGAATCACTGTAAAACAAGGAAGTTTTTCCATACTTGGTGAAAAACAGACGCGGGGTTCTCTTAGTATGGAGAAAGTAACTCTGTGCGTTTTCTCAAAAAGTTGTAATGAAAAAAAAATTGGCATGTAGCTTTAAAAACTTCCTTGTTTTACAGTGATTCTAATCATGCAAGAAAACACTGAAAAAAAAAGTGAATTAGTACATGAATTTAGGGTTTTTTCGTACCACGGACATAAGGAAAAATGGCAAAAACTCTGATTTAAATGATCAATATCTCGGAAACTAATAACAATTGCTGAACATACATGGGGGTTAAATCGATAGCGTATGAGCTGCTCTATCAGCCCTAGGCGGGTTGACGTTGGTTTCTGGGACACCCTGTATAGAGTAGACTTTAAAATACGCTACATTACTTCTTAGTACAAAAATATTTACTGGACCACAAGGACGTCATAACTTCCTTATAACAGAGGGTCGCGACAGGAATTGCTAGTTGCTCAGTTTACAAACCGTACTGTCTTTGACCCTTCGGATAGACGTCTGCGAATTAGATTAGTAGACTTATTTCATTGCATCAGTTCATCGGGTGGGTTATCTGTTGCCGCCAACACAAAACCTTGGGTTACCTTTGTTTCTTTGAAATATGTTTGCCAAATGTATCGTTTCCCAACTTTTCATTTGCCAACCAGCTTTGTTTTCTGAAAACGTAAATATTTCAGGATTTTATAAAAAATAACCTAACCTAACCTGTAGGGTTCTACACGATGGCACTGATATAAATTCTATAAAAAATATGAAACATTGGGTTAGTAAATGAAAAAGTTGGGAAATGATACATTTGGCAAACATATTTTTGCCAAACGGCAGGCTCCCGGTTTAAAAGTTTTTTATTCGGTTTTGTACTTAATCTTCATACCTAGTTAACCGTAACATCGAACAGATTTTTAGAAATGGAAAGAGTCTAACTGCCGCACTCAGAGACGTCAATTAAATTTAATGCTTGATTAAAGTTGCTGCTGTCACTTTCTTTGCTACAGCAATAGAATAACGGCCAAACCCTATATTCAATCCGCGGACAGATAGGCTTACTTCGGATTAAAATTTGACGCATTTTGTATGGCGAAATTGGGCAAATGTCAAATTTTAACCCGAGGTAAGCCTTATCTATCCTCGGTTTGAATATAGGGTTCGGCCGTAAGACAACACGTCATACACGTCACTAAACCAGCATTCAATTTAATTGACGTCTCAGAATGCGTCAGCCGCCTGTTTCACAATTGACATTTGTCAAACCCTTAAAAAAGACAAGGAGAGAGCCAACTATAAGTGGCAAATAAATTTACTCGTTGATTGTGAAACAGGCTCTTACTCTACTTATATCACCAATAGGATTGAAAGAGTCCAAATATAATTATGTTTTGTGTTCTGCACAGGTCGGGTGCTGCGGCACCGTGGGGGCCAGATCTTACTCCGACCGTCAGATCCCCTCGAGCTGCTGCTACGACGGTCCCTGCACCCTGAGCAACTCCCACCAAGGCTGCCTCACCGAGGTCTCGACCCTGGTGAAGACGTACAGCCTTAGCGTCGCTGTGCTGTGCCTCATTCTTGTTGGAATTGAGGTGAGCGTTTGTACCGTTAAATCATTCTTATCAGTTTTTTTTATGGAATAGGAAGGCAATCGAGCACACAGGCCACCTGATGGTAAGTGGAAACTGTGACCCATAGACATTCGCATTCAAAAGACTGCAAATGCACTGCCAACCCTGAGGACTAAGATGGAATGCCTCTATGCTAGTCATTTCACCAGCTGTCTTATCCCCAAACCGGAACACAACCATGCAAACACTGCTGCTTGGCGGTAGGTTAATGGATAAGATGGTGGTACCAACCCGGACGGACCCTGCACAAGGTCCTCCCACAAGTTTTGAGGAAGCCCATCATTTTATCGAATTTTACTAAATCGATTGTTTATTTCATCGAGTTTTATTTCATCTTGTGCTTAAATCATGATGTTTTTAGGATATTATCTCAAACATTAAATGCGGCGAGATATGGGGTAAAGTCACCAATGGTCAGCCGGCCTCTGCCTATACTTCGTATGAGTGGGAAGGGTACGAAATATATGTTTTCCACTCTTCGCACTCATATAAGGTCGACTACTGGTCTCTGGCTGACCACTGGTGACTTTACGGGTAAAGTGTACACTGTTAAACATCTTAGCCTAATTGTGCAAATTGTGGTTACAGAGTTATCAACAAGTTTTTGGAGTTGTTGGTAATTCTGTAGCTCTGCCTACCCCACTCTGGGAATGAAGGCGTGAAGGTATGTATGTATGTATGTAAAAAACTCTATTTCTGAGCCATATTGGCACTCGGGTATGACCGTTTCGCATTTGAAATTTTCCAAGCTATCGTTTACCACCCTAAAATGATGATGTCCGTTTTTAAGGTCATATTTCACACTGTGCAGTGGTCAGCCAGAGACCTGTAGTCGGCTTCTGCGTATACTTTGTAGAAGTGGGAAGAGTACGAAATATATATTTCTCACTCTTCGCACTCATATATGATCGACTACTGGTCTCTGGCTGATTACTGGTGACTTTACCCTGCCTTTCGATGAAATGACAATTCTTTGAATGATACGAGCGTTGAAAGGTGTTTTCCATAAAATAATAGGTGCCCGTATTGATGCTTTCTCTTTTTTTCAGCTGATTGCGGTGATCTTAGGTCTCTGTTTGGCGAACCATGCGGACAAAAAATACAAAGGCCGTTACTACCAGTAACCGGCTCCTGCAAATATGTGCCTTATTGCGTTAGTTATAATAAGTGGTAATGCGCGTAAGTAATATTTACTCAAGACGAATAAAGTGGGTTCTGCAACGAATGCGAAGAGTGGTTATTTTAGCTCCATATCTAGGTGTAGGATGCTACCGGAGGCCCTGGACAAAATGCATGCGGCGTTCGTTGTCGTTAAAGGGTCTAGCAGGCTAAGGAAGGAGAAGTGGCCCCTGTGACAAATATCGGATTTTTATAATGTCATTTGTTGGCTATCTCATAATATAGAAACACCCTAACTTTCAGCCCCCTATCTTGAACCGTCACCGAGATACTGTCAAAAACGTCATTTTATGGGCACATTTTTCAAAGTCGTTTTTCTCCTGAACTATATAAGGTAGAGTAGAGCAATCAAACCAAATCATAGCTACAAAGGAAGGGTAGGAGTATAACTCTGATTTTTTAAAATATTTAATGCCATGAAAAAATAATGATTAAAATGTCAGATAATTTTTTGACAGCACTTTTCAACAAGTATTTGTAAAGGTACAGCTACGGAAAAAATCACATTAACTGCTAATAGTATTAGCTAGTACCCGAAAAATCAATTCAATATAATTGGTGCAACATACTTAAAAAAAAAAAATGTCAAAGAAAGCGTTAAATGAGTCTTTCATTCTCAAGGAGATTTTTCGATCCAATGAGGTTTAATTTCGTTGTCTAGCAACAGAATGTTTATTTTGAACTTCACGCGTGACTTGTATTGCGATGTTTGCGTTAATGAGTTATTTTATACTCCATAAACGGTAATCTTAATAGGTACTACAAACAATTGACCATTAAGATTCTGTATTAAACAATTATAACATAGTAAATCTGTCATTTCATGGATTTCGTAGTTAGTTTCGATGAAAACTGAGTTACACATGTTATCTTAGATGCAGCAGTTTGACCTTTATTGACAGCCATGCGTGAAGTTCAAAATAAACATTCTGTTGCTAGGCAACGAAATTAAACCTCATTGGTTGCCGGCTTAGAATTGTGCCACTCCATGTCTTCCCGTGGAAGTCGTAAGAGGCGACTAAGGGAATAAAGGCTTGTAGTACTGTTAGGCGATGGGCTTGCTACCTGTCACTAATATACACTGTTAAACATCTTAGCCTAATTGTGCAAATTGTGGTTACAGATTTATCAACAAGTTTTTAGAGTTGTTGGTAACTCTGTAGCTCTGCCTACCCCACTCTGGGAATGAAGGCGTATGTATGTATGGATCGAAAAATCTCCTTGAGAATGAAAGACTCATTTAACGCTTTCTTTGACATTTTTTTTTAAGTATGTTGCACCAATTATATTGAATTGATTTTTTGCATGGTACTAGCTAATACTATTAGCAGTTAATGTGATTTTTTCCGTAGCTGTACCTTTACAAATACTTGTTGAAAAGTGCTGTCAAAAAATTCTCTGACCTTTTAATCATTATTTTTTCATGGAACTTAATATTTAAAAAAATCAGAGTTATATTCCTACCCTTCCTTTGTAGCTATGATTTGGTTTGATTGCTCTACTCTACCTTATATAGTTCAGGAGAAAAACGACTTTGAAAAATGTGCCCATAAAATGACGTTTTTGACAGTATCTCGGTGACGGTTCAAGATAGGGGGCTGAAAGTTAGGGTGTTTCTATATTATGAGATAGCCAACAAATGACATTATAAAAATCCGATATTCGTCACAGGGGCCACTTCTCCTTCCTTAGCCTGCTAGACCCTTTGTTATCCAAAATGTGTAGGATTGACGTAAGCTGTCAGACGGCCGCGTCGAGCGCCTACGTCAATTCCATACATTCTGTCAGTTTTCGAAAATGGTTTTCGTTAGCGTTAAGCAACTTGTCTAGCCTCACAGATTCCATTCTTTTGCTAATTTATAGATTCCAGGCCCTTATTTTGTAACACTAATAGGTAAGTGGTCATTCTTTTCATATTGCAAGAGTAAAACTATGTACTGCTCCGGGTTTGTACTTCTCTCTCACTCACTCTTATTAAGAACGAGTGAGAGAGAAGTACACACAGACCGTACGCAATGTACTACAAAGTGGAACATGAAGTCTGCTATCCTTAGGTTGAATTTCGTTTTCACGTCTTTAAACTGTGAGGTTGGTTACATCAAAGATCCATATCCAAAAGCAATATGTTTTTACTGAGTAGAATAGACCCTCTGTCAAATTGTAGTTTCTATTAGCACAGTCATAATTTGATAGGTTTTGTCAATATTGGAAGACTATTTATTTATTTAAACGCCGACTGTATTGAAATGGGGTCAGGGGGCTGGACAGTGGACATGGACACTTTTGATATAAATATTTATATATTTTGAGAATTGTTCTTAGGTTATTTCTATGTTTAAGTGTTTTTGCAGTAATAAATGGAGACATATATTTATAAGATTCATGTTTTATTTTTTTGGATTACTTTTTAAACCTGTGATATTCTTGAAATAAACCTCAATAATTAATGAATACGAGTTTCTTAAGTACAGAGCGGTTCAGAGTACGCTATACACATCAATTCCGGTGGTAGAGAGAGTGAGACGATTCCCTCTTCACAAACCCATTAATTAAAAACAATTAACAATCACAGACAAGTCAACATCGATCATGACGCGGACCGTGGTTACGTACATTATTCGGTTTGAAGGTATTCAACTACTGGGTCATTAACCTACTTATATGTAAACAGGCCAATTCGGTTAACGAATTAGGTCGGCCAAACATACAAATACGCAGTGGCCCTCTTCACATGACTAAATTTACATTAATTCTGAATGACAAACTTACTTTGACATTTTGCGGTTGAGATTGAGATCCATGTGTACCTATCGTTGGTTTGGTTCTATTGGCTATTTGTACCAACTTAAAATATTTGTCAAACTGATGCCGATAGGCAAGTTGCTACGGTTCACTAATGTTTCACAGAAATACGTTTGGCCGAATGAGTCGTTTGGCAACTGTTTCATTTCCTAACCGTAAATATTATATAATTTCTGTAACTGTAAATATTTCAGATTTTTTTAAAAATAGCTAACCTAACCTAACCTATAGTCTACACAATGGTACAAAAATAAATCCTGAAATATTCACAGTTACAGAAATATATGCGGGTTGGGAAATGAAACAGTTGCCAAACGACTCATTCGGCCAAACGTATTTCGGTCAAATGAACGGACCCCAGTTGCTACACATACACAAATACACAACGTCAAGTATAATGCCACTGTATGAAGAGATGACAATAGAGAGATCTCTCTCCAGGCGGGTGTTATGCCTGGGGACCGAAGTCCATTGGGATGAAGTTGGAAGAGGTATATATCTCAACCGACTGTAGAAACTTCGTTAGCGAGATGTAGGAACACTTAGTTCCGCTGTCTGACGCTGGTGGCGCTAGCGAGTTGGTTGATACAAGTTACCGTTAGACGTAGCTAGGTCGCCACACCAGTCCCCCTTTGAGACCGGAGATTGATTGGTGATTATGATGACGTGCAGTCTGTGCGTTGAATTGCCGCTTGCAAGTGCCAGTAGATGTCTTCAATAGCGCTCAGAGCCGCGTTGGCGAGCGTAGCAGGAGAAGATGAGTAAGTGGAGTGCACAGTGAGCCGTGTACCTTGCTCGTAAAGAACTCGTTGTAGGACGCAGTGAGTCGCGTTGTAGAGTGAGAGAGTAGTGTGCGCACTGTAGACACCAGGCATAGAGATATGACAGAATGCTAGTGGTGCACAGTGCGGGGTTGGTCTGGCTTGCTGTGAAACTGCGTCAGGTTGCGTAATTATCTATTGTCGAGGGTCACCAATGTAGGAAGAGAGGACAATAGAGAGATATCTCTCCAGGCCAGTGTTATGCCTGGAGACCGAAGTCCATTGGGATGAAGTTGGAAGTGGTATATATCTCAACCGACTGTAGAAACTTCGTTAGCGCGATGTAGAACACTTAGTTCCACTGTCTGACGCTGGAGGCGCGAATGAGTTGGTTGATACAAGTTGCCGTTAGATGTCGCTAGGTCGCCACACCACCATTAAACCTGCCACATTATGTTTGGCAAGTGATACTCGTGTTTACTTGACAAAACATTATAATTTGCACCAATTCGTCTTAGAAACACTACCTCCGACGGATCGGTGCTGATTATATTTCGTTAACTAGGGTAGAAGTACCGTTTGTGGCCACTGTACCCTTTTTGGCCACTTAATGTTGAAATTAGTATCAAAAATACTGTATAATTAAAAATAATATTCATAAATAACACTATTCACTGATCATTAATATTAAGATAAAATATAAAAATAGTTTTGTAATTTTCATAATGCTTTAGATATTAGTTAAAATTTAAAGTGGCCAAAAACGGTCTTAAGGTGGCCAAAGCCGGTACTTCTACCCTATACCAGCTAGTTTTTTTAGATGTAGTATTCGTTTTCATATAGGAGAGTCCTCACTGAGAGCATTCGCGTGAATATTCGAGTGGTGTGTACGTTGAGCCGAGCGTTACAAAGTTTACACACCACTTGATGTTCGCGCCGAATGCTCTCAGTGAGGACGCTCCTCTAGACTCACGAGTGACAAATATACTGTCAGTGACGAGCCAAGCATGATAGCGATAGCCAAAAGCAATTAAGAAGCTAGGAATACCTACCGTACTGCTTCTTCATTTAAATGTGCCAAATAGCTAAGGCTGGCAGTGAGCTCCACATGTGCGTCCTATCTCTCACGAGGCAAAAGTCCACTCTCGATGTACTTAGGTGTTGCGGTCGAAGTGAACATAGTTTAACAGCGGTACGCACCCTTATATGATTGAGTAAGTTCACAGGGCTAATATCTTTGTAACCGTAATAAATAGCAAGTTGTTTTTTTTTTTTCAAAATATGCGTTATTTTCAAATCTATCGTTTACAATTACAAAACGAACAATAAATCAAATCCCAAGAGGGTCCCCATACAAGAAATATGAAAAATAAGCGCCGGGATTCGAGCGCCGCATACGAAGTTTAAAATTCAATATCCCGAAAACTATTTGACGTAGGTACCTATCGAAATGATTTTTTACAGCTATTTTTGGTTGTTAATGAAGACTACGGTCAGCCACAAATCTAAACTGGTTGTCATTCTCTATTAGCTCTATTTTAATGTAATTACACTATCAAAATTGTAATGTAACAACGTTGGTGTACTGTAATTAAATAATTACACAAATAATAATTAAATAAATAAGTACAGCCTCTTCTGACTTCGAACGTACAGTAGTGAATAATTAATAAACAACTTGTATTTTGTTGGATAACTATCGATAACCGTTTTTTCTTCCCGCTAACATTGCTAGGGCTATCTAATTAAGGATATCAGTAATGTAATATGTAATTAAAAATAATTAACCACAGGAATGAGCAAAGGCGATAAAATTAATAAGTTATCCTTTTCTTGTAGTATATAAGGGATGCCACTTTTACACGGTTAACCAGTAACATACTTAGTATAACAAACATATTTTTTATAATTTATAGTTTGTTAAGTCAACATAATTATATAAATGTGTTTGATTCATTTGTGTATTCGTATGTTATTTTGTTCCGTACGAGACCGAGGAGCTGTTTTCGCTAATATTGTGCTCCTCGTCGCCAATATTGTATTTTTGGTAAGTATTGATTTGCTTATTGTTTCATTAAATACTAGAAAAAAATATTCATAAAGTGTTAAAAAGGCCTTCGAGTTTAATTATGTAATTATAATACAATTAAACATTGAAACTAAACGTAAGTATTTAAATTAAAATTAAAATAAGCTACTTACTCAAATATTAACCCATAATAGGCTAGCGGTCCCGTTTGACACAGTATGTCGTAATTCAAATTCGTGCTTTATTGTTCTATACATTAAAATTCAAAATAATTTTAAATAATCAAAAGATTAAAAAAAGATAAAAGATGTTTATTCAGGAAGTAGTAAAGGGGCACTTTTACGCGTCAAAAATCTACCAGCGCTTCGCAAGAAACTCAATAGTCAGTCGTTTTTTAAATATTGCTTATGATATTATACAATTATATAACTTAACCTAGCATTAAGTATACAAAACAATGAATCTCACATAAAACTACAAATAAATATATTCATGCGTAGTTGTGCAGGAAAATGTGTTAAAACTCAAAATTTTCACATGAAATAATAAATTAACTTTTACCTATGACGGTACAAGACAACCCACATAAAAAGTTTCGATACATTCTCCTCCAGAAACCGTGTCCCCTAGACAATATACAATGTTTACATATTTTTTTATGACTTAGTTATTATTAAGTTATTAAGTTATGTCCTCGACTCTATAGTAAGCTTTAGACATCAACGACTTTTTCAAGTAAGTTTTAAGTACTGGAAATGGTAACTTTAAAACAACGTCAGGGAATTTAATATAAATAGAAATGGATGCATTGACCTACAAATGATTTATACACCGATTACGGACCCGAATTTTTTTAATAGCAATTTTGTTTTTTTCTTGTATTCTAATTATGTATATCACAATTCTTAACAAAGAGTCTTGATTTTTAATGACTTCTCATAAATAAATTGTGACGCTACTGTCAAAATATTAATTTCTTTAAATAGCAATCTTAAGGAATCACGGGAGTTTAGGTTTATTATATAGAACGAATGGCTCGTTTTTGCAACGCGAATATAGTCTGTTATGTTAGCAGGTTTTTCCCAAATCAGAATACCGTACGACATAACACTATGAAAATAACTATAACAAACTAAGCGAGCTGTCTCAACATTTTAGTAAGTTTCCTGATTTTGCTGACAGCATAAGCTGCCGAACTTAATTTACCAGCTAGTACTGCTACATGGCAAACAATTCAGCCTATAATGGGTTAAATATATAAATATTAATCACCACTATAAAAAGAACACCTCCTCTAGCAGGTCCGCTCGCGGCATGGTCCCTATGACACTGGCTGCATTACCTCTCTGGATAGCTACTGATTAGTATGTAATTATTATTTTAAATTTAACGACACTTGTGGCCGACTATTACTGTAATTCAAACACTGATGATAAACTCGTTATGAAAAGACGAGTTAAATGAATCCAAACTTGACGGATCTACTATTTACGAGGGTGCATTGAAAAGTTCTGAGCCTAAGGTTGAATATAATAAAAAAAAAACAAATAAATACTGGCAGGTCAAAGTGCCATATTTAGTCGCCATTATGCACTATCTTTTGTTTTTTTCCTGTCACAATTTTGCATTTTATGCTGGAACTGCTACATAAGGTCACTGATTTTTCAAGTAATGGATAAAATTGAGCACCGTTCTGTCATAAAATGTTTGCAAAAATAGGGGTTAACACCAAAACAAATATTTGAAGATATGAATCAAACATAAGGGCAATCTGCTCCATCGTATGCTACCATAAAAAGATGGGTAGCTGGTGTCAAACGTGGCCGGGAGACTGTTCAAGACGAGCCTAGGAGTGGGCGGCCGTTGACGGCTACTACGGACGAAAATGTCAATAATATATTAGATGCGATAATGAAGGATAGGCGATTGAAGATTGTGGAGATAGCGGAAGCAATGGGTATTTCTTATGAGCGGGCACAGAACATCATCACCGATGTTCTTGGATTTTCTAAGGTGTCAACCAGGTGGGTGCCTAGACTGCTTTCAGTCGAGAACAAACGAGTACGTGTTACAATTTCCCAAGATTGTTTATGTATGTTTCAACGTGACTCTGACGATTTTTTCAATCGTTTTATAACTATGGACGAGACATGGGTCCACCACAGTACACCAGAATCGAAAGAACAATCCAGGCAATGGAAAAGACCAGGTTCACCACCACCCAAAAAAGCCAAGGTCATTTTGTCAGCTAATAAGGTAATGGCCTCAGTTTTCTGGGATTGCAGGGGGGTTATCATGAATATCATGATAGACTATCTCGAAAAGGGCAAAGCAATAAATTCGGACTACTATTGTGCTCTTTTACGTCGTCTGCGTGAGGAA
Organism: Acleris emargana; assembly: GCA_927399475.2. Classification (NCBI taxonomy): domain Eukaryota; kingdom Metazoa; phylum Arthropoda; class Insecta; order Lepidoptera; family Tortricidae; genus Acleris; species Acleris emargana. The sequence continues at coordinate 1,359,232 of OV656849.1, forward strand.
ATTAAAATAAAGAGACCTGGAATGCTGTCGAAAAAAGTACTGTTTCACCAAGACAACGCTCGCGTTCACACTTCGGCGAAATCAATGGCACAAATATATGATTGTGGATTTGTAGTGCTGCCGCATGACCCTTACTCGCCGGATCTAGCTCCTCCCGATTATCATCTCTTCCCAAACCTCAAAAAACACTTGGGAGGACAAATATTTTTGACAAATATGGAGGTACAAGAAGCAGTAGACTCATATTTTAACGACCTCAGCGATTCTTTTTTTTTTGATGGGATAATGAAGTCGGAGGCGAGGTGGACTAAGTGCATTGACCTTCATGGAGAATATGTCGAAAAATAAAATTGTTATAAAAAGTGAGCCCGTTACTTTTTTTTACCAGGCTCAGAACTTTTCAATCCACCCTCGTATTTATCTATTTGTCCAAATAATTGAATTACATAGGTATGTCAAGCGTACAACACAAATTAACCATTTGCCATTAAAGGGTCCTATGGCCATTTTCATAGTATCGTATTATTGTCATCAAAATTTAATAAGTATCCAAAATTTCAAATTTATCCTACAATTTTGTTTAGTTACAACATTACCGATTAAAATGAACCAATAAAATAAAAAGATAATAACAATTCCACGTTATCCATACTAAACTGCTGTTTTTCCCAGTGCTCTGGCTTAGGACTGATCTGCTTGGGGCTGTCATCCCTGCTGCTGCAAAGGACCCTGGCACTACTGCTGGTGAATGTCGACCTGTCTGCTGTTCCGATCAGCGTCACCGGCGGCCTGGTAGTTGCTGTCAGCGCCTTCGGGAGCTGCAGCGCTTCTGAACAACTAAGGGGCTTGCTTATTGCGGTAAGACATCGTGTGTCACAAAAAATAAGTTTATGCCAAAAAAATCATTTATAAACTTTTACTGTCGACTGTACTTTGTTTTGCAATGTCATTATCTGCTACTAAAGACTAAACTAATTAATCCTATCGCCTCCTCTCAACTCCATCATCAAATCATCGGTTATCGGGTTTACATACCTACGAGGTGGTCTAAAGTACAGCCCATTTTTTTTTTATGGCTTATGAAGGCAAACGAGCACACAGGCCACCTGACGGTAAGTGGAAACTGTGACCCATAGACATGCACTGCCAACCCTGAGGACTAAGATGGAATGCGTCTATGCTAGCATTTCACCGGCTGTCTAATCCCCAAACCGGAACAACAAAGCGAACACTGCTGCTTGGCGGTAGGTTAATGGATAAGATGGTGGTACCAACCCGGACGGACCTTGCACAGGAAATGGTTAATTGACTTGCAAATTTTGGCGGACAACATGCAAACATACTAAATACGAAAAGTTAAAGTCAAATAAAAACTTGTAAAAAGCCCCTTCTGGTAATGAGACCTCTTTAGCTCTTCACGACCCTGTCCAGAGTGCGCTCCGGCCTCCCGGCGATCCTAGTCTAGATGCATAACGCTATAGGTATAAGCAGTTTTCTAAAAATCTAAAAAATGTATAGGGTCAAAGTAACAAACGACGTCGAACGCTTATCTCAACTTCGTACGGTACATTTCAACTCAATAGAAAATAGAAATTTTAAGAGCGTTTGCATCTTGGCTAGGGCTACAAAAGGCCTGGCCATGTAGCATTGTACAAAACCTAGAGACTGTAAATAATATGTCAAAATGTAGAGGTATGGAATGGCATCCGCACGCGCAACAGCCTTAGTTATTTTTTACTCTACAAGTTGTTCAATTTCTACACTTGCTACATACCTACATTACATTAAATCACGCCTGTTTCCCAGAGGGGTAGGTAGAGACAACTTCTTTCCACTTGCTACGATCTTGACAAATTTCTTTCGCTTCTTCAACATTCATACATCGAGATGACTCGATTGCATGAGCACGCAATCGTTCGCAAAAAGCCACATGACTTGCCATACCAAATAAATTTTAGGCGCTTTTAAAAAGTGTAGAACTGACGACGTCCGCATTTTATGCAGGCGTTAAAAGCCACATGACTTACCATGCCAAATAAATTTTAGGCGCTTTTAAAAAGTGTAGAACTGACGACGTCCGCATTTTATGCAGGCGTTAAAAGCTTGTAAATAATATGGAATTGTTCGATTTTTGCCCTTGAATTAGACATGGAACTATATCAAGACCTACACAGAAGTTTGACCGTGTATGTGATACATTCCAGTACGCTGCCTGCGTAGTAGCACTGCTGGCATCTCAAGGCTACTTGGTGACCGTGAAATGGGACAAGAACCAAGTGCAGAACCTCACAGAGACCTGGGTACGCGACAAATTCAACCAACCAGCGATGAGGGAGCCCTTCCAACTGCTCGAATACGTGGTGAGATTTTGTGACTTAAGAAGTTCTTCACGGGGTTATAGATTCAAAACATAACCTCTGTTGTGGTTGATCACAATCCCTGCCTTAAAAGTGAGCTGACATGTCAAATGTATGAGAATGTAAACACTTTATTTAAAAAAAAATGTTACATGATAATGAAACGTAACATGTTTAAAATATAGTTACTGTAGTTCATTATATATGTATGTTTATCGTGGTCTCATTCCCATAATACAAGCCTAGAATTTTTGACTAAATCAATTTGTGTAAGATGGTCCATTGATTATTTACATACATACATACCGTCACGCCTTCATCCCAGAGTGGGGTAGGCAGAACTACAGAATTACCAACAACTTATTAATGCTATAACCACATTTTGCACAAACAGGCTAAGATGTTTACGATGTGTGTATTAGTGACAGGGTGCAGGCCCATCGCCTTACAATACTACAAGCCTTTAATCCCTTATTCGCCTGTTCCGACTTCCACAAGATGACATGGAGTGGCACTATTCTAAGCCGGCAACCACACAGCATTGATTATTTATCAATTTACACACAGCATTGATAATTCGGATGCCTTAATATTTCCAGATGAAATGTTGCGGATCTTACGGCTCCAGCTCCTACACAGCCTTGAAGCTCGACCTGCCACCCACTTGCTGCAAGGATCCAGAGCTATCCCTTGCACCAGGCGGCCAACCCACCTGCCTCACAGACGCGTACCACGGCTGCGCCCCCGTGGTTTCCGAACACCTGCAGACCCTGGCTGACGTTGCTGATGGGCTTTTCCTTTACATCATTGCCGTTGAGGTAAAACAATGAGCAAGTCCGTTATTTTATAATCTTTTCGTTTTTTTTTTGCGCGTGGCAAGACCTTGTGCAGGGTCCGTCCGGATCGCTACCACCATCTTATCCATTAATCTACCGCCAAACAGCAGAGTTCGCATTGTTGTGTTCCAGTTTGGGGATAAGACAGCCGGTGAAATGACTAGCATAGAGGCATTCCATCTTAGTCCTCAGGGTTGGCAACGCATTTGCAGTCTTGTGAATGCGAATGTCTATGGGTCACAGTTTCCACTTACCATCAGGTGGCCTGTGTGCTCGTTTGTCTTCTCTTTTTCATCAGTTTGGTTAGGTTAGGTTAGGTTAATTGTGACTACAAATTAATTAAAGCACTTGCGATAGGAAATATATGTTTACACGTAAAAAAATATGAATGAATGGCAGACCACTACTTCCTCAATCCCTAACGATCTTTAGGCCACTCACCAACTTTTACCCGACCAGTGAACCAGGGATTTATTATATTTCTTTTCAGATACTTGCCCTTGCCGCGAGTCTGTACCTGATCCGATTCCTCTCCGAGAAAGAACCCCAGTACTCCCCGGTTGGAAATTTGTTTGTGCTCGACAACCCTACACGTATAGAGATGGAGGAGGTTCAGCTGATAACAACGCAGCCAGAACATCGGGAATCTTTCTAAACGCCAATATTTATTCACAAACATAAGAGAGATAGTGTCAAATTGTTTAACAAATTAGTAGGGGTAAATATCAAAAAATGTCTATTAAGTCCAGAAGAGCAAAGATAAATAAAAGTATGTAACCATATTGATTTTGATTTCAAATCCCTACATTAAATAAAGATTATATTCTATTCTATTTTATTATTACCAATTCTAAACAATATGTTTTGATTGTTTATGAAATGGTACCATGTGTGTGTCTGGTGCCGTGTGGTTGCCGGCTTAGAATAGAGCCACTCCATGTCTTCCCGTGGAAGTCGTAAGACGTAAGATAAGGGAATAAAGGCTTGTAGTACCGTTAGGCGATGGGCTTGCTACCTGTCACTAATATACACTGTTAAACATCTTAGCCTAATTGTGCAATTTGTGGTTACAGAGTTATCAACAAGTTTTTAGATTTGTTGGTAATTCTGTAGCTCTGCCTACCCCACTCTGGGAATGAAGGCGTGAAGGTATATATGTATGTATGTATGTACCATGGTAATAGCTATGCTATTATAGTCAATACAGAACTGTTATTACCATGACAACGCTTATTATAGTGCTGTTGTTACTGAAACACTATGAGTAGTGGCACGATAAACTTAACCTCCATAATGTTTTGGAAATGTAATAATGGAACAAATACGTCCGATTAATAAGACAGTCAGTCGCCACTCATTATTTTATTTATATATAAAAACTTACATTATTAAATTACATGACGTTTTCTTATAACTAAATAGATATTATGTCTTTATAAAATAATGACATAAATTATGCATAGAAATGTTTGTTCATGATGAAATCGCACTATTAACAGACTTATATGGTTGAACTGCACCTAATAAAACAGACTTTACTGGTTGTATATGGAATTATGGAGCTTAAATAAAATTACCCTATGACCAATGAAGATTCCTCCGGCCTATGTAGTATGTAGTAGGATATCAGTAATCAATATCGCGTTCTTCTGTCTCGGTTCCGCACATGGTTCGCTAAACAGAGTCCAAACACCACTGCGACAAGCTGAAAAGAGAAAAAAAACTCAATACATTGGAGTAAAAATACACGCTACAGAGTATAAAGATTACTAAGAAAAATCTGGGGAAGCATCCTAACAATAACAATTCCAATAGCCCAGGCGACCACGAGTACAGTAAACTTAGAGACTTTTAGACCTTATTACAATGAAATAAGTTTTAAAAGTGCAATGGATACATCTCTTTGGAGTCGACTGTTCCATGACTTCACAGGAAAGTGATTTTCTTAAACGACTCGCTCTTGAACTCGACGGACAACGTATTAACCGGCGAATTTAAGTTGTCAAACAACATTTAACGGCGTGCATTCTGAATAAGGTAGCTTTACCCTGGCTTTACCGGTCAAGAGAATCCGCTCGTATAACTTAAATGCGCTCGTTCTATCGACCGTTTGACAGAGCCATTTTTAAGATAATTACACAAGGTGCTGCAACCGAATGTCGAGTGGCAACAAAGTAATGCAAAGATATGTTTGAAGCATGCCGCGAATCGCCCCGGGGCGGTAATAAGGCGATTTCTATGCGTGTGTTTCCACCCGAAAAAGGACACAAGCAGGCACAGGGGAGTCGCGAGCAACAGCAAGTAGTAAATATATTAGGTAATTAACTCTATTTGCTTAGCAACTTTAAAATCAGCAACATAATAATATATTTCCGCCTTGAAACAGACAACTAAATTACTGTGGTCTTAAGAAAATATTGTAATATAAAAATCACAAACGTAGAAATGTTCATGCCACTACTTGGCAACGTTCATAACACATCACGATAAGTTTAATGGCTCTCCGATAAAACGATAATTTCTGCGAAATCGTCACTGTCCGTAATCTTGAGTACCTATTCGTAATCTCGACATCTCATCTTTGGTGAACACAAGTGTTTATGTATGCGTTATGTGCATAACTTCACCCGAAGTGCCAGCAGCTCCTGTCCAGTGGCGAGACAAGTTGCTTTGCGAGTACGTTATCGTTATTGAAAATATAGGATTGATGTAAGCTACCGTACGGTGGCATCCAGCGTTTACATCACTTATAACCTTAAAAGTCAGTACCATACATCATCATTTCAGCCGAAGGACGTCCACTGCCGGACATAGGCGTCCCCCAAGGTTTTCTACAAGGACCGGGCCTGCACGACTTGCATCCATCCAAGGTTTCCCTCAATCAGTTCTATGCACTTTGACAGTTTGCGATTGTCGTTTACGTTAGCGATAAGCAGCTTGTCTAAGGCAAGATTGCGCGTAAGTATTTTATATTGCTTGTTATGTTCTGAGACACAGAATATGACAGAGTTTCGTAACTTAACGTAATATCGACAAATTACGTTGATGAGTCGCGCTTAAATACATACTCGTATAACAAACTTTTGATTAGTGGTGTTCTGTTATACTCTTTAAAACGGCATCTTGTCGATTAGTCGATCGAGCGAGCGAATTTGTCATAAATCTACATGCATGCCCTAAACCTGATGTTTGTAGGTACGCTCTGACGAGACAACTTAAACTCACTGTATAATTCATCTGTTGCTTTGAAACTTGAGTTCTCTGAGAAAATAACAAGCAAATATTAATATTCTTTGATTGCTCTTAACATGTATTCGCGTACCAACATGAAAGATTTTCTTAACGCTGACATTTAAACGCATTAACGCGTCTTTTAGATATTTTTATATCCTCAGTCATACCTACTGTTCTATTTGAGACCCTAAGAATGCTCGGATGTAGTGTTTATCCTGCTTTATCAGTCAGCTTTATACTTAGTAACGTACCGATAAGCTAATTGAGAAAGCGATAAGAACATATCCCACAAAATACGATGTCGTATACATTTATAATTCCAAACGATAAACCCGCGTAGCAATTTTCCCATCTCGTTTTTCCCCATTCGTGATTTTACTCGGTCCCATTTATCAATTTATCCTGTTTCTGGGTGCTTCAGCCCAACATCAACCGACCTGTTCCATAGTAAAAACAAAATGAAAAATGCGAATTGATAAAAACTAAACCGGGGAAAAATGCGATTGGATAAAATTATAAATGGAGAAAGAGTTTAGGAAACAGTTCGATACACTCGTGGATACCAACCCATTACATTAACGTGATTTTAAGCTTGAACAATAATGTTCTTTTTTTGTCCGTACTGGGTTTGCGTTTGCCCTCAGTCTCACCTGATACACGCTACACGCTTACCCGGAAAAAACCTTTTTACCCTTGCATTGAGAACACCAAGGTTATACGATCCCTGGAATACAGACGCCGGGAGAGCATTCCACTCCTTGGCAGTGCGAATAAGAAATGACGCCTGGCTCCCCGGAAAACCAGCCCGGTTGTCATCCCCATGCCAACCATTTTGTTGAGTGGAGACCATTTCGGCACACATCATCTTCATTGTACTTTTTTAATTTAATGGTGTCGCTTGTTAGGAGATAAGAAGTGATTGTAAGAAGTGTTGTGTGTGATGTACTCCTGTGTTGATGTGTTTGTTGAATAAACGTGTTTCTATTATATTCTATTCTAGTAGTGGAAGCTCTCACGGCGTCTTTGGAAGACCGATGGGAGAAAGTGGAGGGTGGTATAAATATTTAGTTGAGTCACCTCTAAAGCAGCGATGACGATGCACACAGCTCCGATGGCAGTGCTGAAGGTGCGAATGAAGTTCGCGACGATGGTGTTGCAGCCGTCAAAGGCGTTCACGGAGGTGCAGGCGACGGCCTCCGCCGCGCAGCAGCTGGGGGGCAGCTGGATGGGGATGACGGAGATAACGCCGTAGGAGGAGGGGCCCTCAGGGCCGCAGCAGCTCAGCTGTGAACATTGAAGATTTAAAGATGTTAAGAATATTGTCACTAATACACTGGTAAACATCGTAGCCTAATTGTGCAAGATGTGGTTACAGAATTATCAACAAGTTTTTAGAGTTGGCAATTCTGTAGCTCTGCCTACCCCACCCTGGGAATAAAGGCGTGAGTTTATGTGTATGTGTGTAAGAATATTGTGAACCGAGACGCTTAAATCACGTATTGTCTACATTTTCAAAAATCGTAGTGATTGTACTTTACTCAGTTAGTGAAACGTTATTGAAACTGTGAAACGTTATCGTATTTCGTAAGTAAATTTTCAGGTTAATTCCTCTTAACGAACAATCTCACTCAAATTGACTTAGTCCCAAACTCAGCGCTTGAACTATAAGTGTGTTATGTGCCGGGCAGACATAGAGTTTTTGTGGCACGAATAAAATTGTCCTAGGGACTTCCGAACGATATTAATTTATCGATAAATTGTACTTTCTTATGACAATGTACTTTAATACGCGACTTGTCCGAATTTCCATACACCGTAAGACAAAACTTAAAAGTGGCATACTCATAATCATAAAAATAAATGATTTGATCTCATCTCATTTTTTTTTTAATCTTTTCCATATAATTTCCGAAAACTGAGCAGGTATTATATTAGAGTATGCTATACAATATAATATATTTTACCTAAATATGCCAGTGTTGCGAGGCACTCTTGGTTTCAGTTTACTTTGTTTGGAAATCGATTGAACAGCATTTTTACAAAGTTTTGTGTAAGAAACACGTTCATACCTACTTAATAAAAATTGATGTTTATTTGAACTTTAAAATCCCTAAAAAGTAGGTATAATATAAGATAAGTAAGTTATTGGTGTGGTAAGTGTTTTAGTTAATTTATATTTTATACCTAACTACTATGAAATTTCACTTTGAAATTAGTATTTAAATCAGTTATCGATTAATTTATTTTCGGAAGGAAGGCCCTAGTTAATTGACGGTTTTGCCACAAAAACTTCTATGTCTTGTACCGGGCAACGATAAAATTTATATTTATATTTATTGATAGAGAGATAAATGCTTAAATAGAAAACAAGCTAGATACAGGAACAAATACTCGCTCTCATCTCATCCAATGTAATTAGTAATTACGTGTACTTTGACATAACATGCAATGTATAGGGTAAAGTCACCAGTGGTCAGCCAGAGACCTGTAGTCAGCCTCTGCTTATACTTTGTATGATTGGGAAAGAGTGGGTGCGAAATATATATTTCCCACTTTTCGCACTCATATAAGGTTGACTACTGGTATCTGGCTGACCACTGGTGACTTTACCCTACTGTGACTTACTTTAGAAAATATAATATCACTCACTTCTTTCATCACATCAACATTTTCCCATATCGGCAATCCAAAACTCACCGTTTTTTCAATATCGTGGAAAACAGTCTGGTTGTTGTTGAAGGATTTGGTAAACTCCGTCTTGACGGTCGCCACCAGCTGGTCAGTGTTGACGAACACCAGCGTCGCCAGAACCACCTTCGCGATCATCAGACCTATCATGAGGATCGCATACTGAAAAAAAAAAGTTTAAAATGTATCCCTTGACAGGCATTGTGGCCAGATTCGGACCCGGAAGGGGGGGGGGGGGGGGGGTGTCCTTGTCGATATGTATATAATAAAAATGAATCGCTAAATGTGTTGTTATGCTAATAGTGATGGGCGATTTCTGAAACATTACAAAACTTTCCTTAACTGCGTAAATTTCAAAGCTTTAGTAATTTTCAGAAATTAAATGATTTCACTTTAGTAAGTTTCAGAATATTGCATGAAATTTTAGGTGTAAGTTTAACTTTAGAAACTTTCAGAATATTGCGGAAATTTAAGTGAAAGTTTCACTTTTGAAACTTACAAGCCGCCCATCACTAGTTGCTAAGCGCAAAACTCGAGAACGGCTAAGCCGATTTTGCTGATTTAATTTTTTGTTGTGTTCATCATTGTCAGGAAAAGGTTTGTATGAAAGAAAATAATTGAAAAATCCACCGGGAACGTCAGAAATTTGCAGCGGGGCGAAGCCGCTGGCGGGCCGCTAGTTACCTATATTATTAATAGATAGATAGTGTTTGGCGTATTTTGGAAACCTTTGGCGACTGTGACAAAACGTGACGGATCAAACAAATGAACACACACTGAGTCATTTATGATATTTATATTAGTAATGGAAAGTATTTAACTGGAACATGATTGATTCATTTTCGCGTTTTAAATTATCTGCTCGCTATCGCTTATCGCTATCTCTGGCGCAAAGCTAATGATAAGGATTTCTTATTTTTCGTTGCCATAGGTTAATATTAATATGTTTTATATGATTTATATGTATAATAAGTAATAACTGCGAACGTAAGAGCTAATTCAGTTATAAATATGAGGGTTTCCCTATTCATCCACGTACTAATTACATTCCCGTTCGTTTTCATTTCCGTTCTTTTGACGTCATAAGTACCTAGTATTTTTGATTGATAAATATTTAATAGCACAGCAAAAAATAAACACCAAAACCAAGAAAATATACTGACAGGCCTGCGCAGCAAAAAACTTTTTTTTTAACATTTGTTTTGTTTGCTGTGCAGTTTCCGGGGTTTTTTTGATACGCGTTTAAGAACGTCACTCTTTTTAATTTAAGTAGGCACTTCAGGCAAACCCCAAAGAATGCTTGTTGCTACTTCATCTACGCAAATTATATATTTTACGGTAAACTGATATTATTTGGCTATTTTCCTGTTAGATAATGTAATGTTTAAAATTCTAAAACCTTACCTACCAATTGTGTGATCAATTAAACCTGAGAGTTGAAAACGACTCTTGGCGGCAAATGGCATTGACAAGGGCTCTATCCTGCTCGGTAAAACCATATTACCTTTGACATTTTAAGCCTCGATTACATTGAGCGAGTTTACAAGCTACAAGCCATGGAATTGGCTAGCAGCTTGTAAACTCGCCCGATGTAATCGAGGCTTTATCGTATTATTTTGAACTGGGTCGCCACTACAGTCAAGTAAATAAGAGCTAGAGTACTTGTTTACAATACGATAACAAGTCAAAGGCAACATGGTAGTAGAATAAAGGCCCAGATCAGCATCTGGATATCAGAAACGCTTAGCTAACTTTGTAATCGTCATATCGCACTGCTAGATCAAAACAGGAGCAACTCAAAATACAACTGTATTTCAAAATTAACTTCAATACAACTTCTATGAACTTGAAACAAAACTAGCAAGGATTTTGAGTTGATGCTGTTTTGATCTAGCAGTGCGATATTCAAAAACGTACAATAGCTTAATAAATACTGGAAAAGGCACGAATCTTAAGTACCTACCCGAAACCGACGCGTGCATGACTCAATGTATGAATATGGAAGAAGGTAAATTTTGTCAAGATCGTAGGAAATGGAAAGAAGTGGTCTCTGCCTACCCCTCTGGGAAACAGGCGTGATTTAATGTATGTAGTATGTAAGTACAATAGCTAAAATATGATTGGTCCTTACTTATTTATTGCCTTTGTTATTGTCTCATTTCCACCTGGCATGTTTTAACTAAAATAGGTTTATATGCGTTTATGACTAAGGTGGTAGGTATGTACAGTGTTCCCACCTTTTTAATAGCTTTCAACTGGCCATCGCTATCCCGCTTGCACTCGCAACTGACAGTATATTTGCCACTCGTGTGTCATAGAAAAACAAAGATTGCCGATAGCCATTAAGAAAATGGTAGTAGGCTTTATTAAGAGGACTGTGAAGCGCCGATAAATCGCGCAGCTGTTAAAAAAATCCATACAAATTTAGCTCCGGCCGTTAACGTTTCTCACCCCCTAAATCGGGTAGGGGTCGGGTTGCATAAAGTTTAAAGTCATATTTTTGATGGGCATACAAGGATTCGTCATACTCATCATTGCGCATAACTGTAAATTGTCATACATTTATGCGCATAAAGTTTTTATCATAATGTTTAAGAACATATTGTGTAACGCGCATAAATTTGATGCGCATAAAATTATTTAACCATACTTTATAATGGCTTTATTTTAGTATGGCTTTATAAATAAACTTTTTCCGCTCTTTTATAAAAAAATAACCCTAACCTATCCGCGATCCGAGTCGGTTTTGGCACTAACTTTATATTATATTAATATTTTGACTTAATAAATGTATGCCTTTCTACATTATGATTAAACCAATTATGACTCCGTACAATTATGACAAGGAACAATTATGGCCAGTATAATTTATGCCAAAAAAAAAATATGAGCATCAACTTTATGCGTAAAGTGTTATGACAATCGATATTATGACAATAGTTGTTATGCGACCAGACCGCCACCCTCCTAAATCATGTTGTAGTTATTATACAGAACTAGGTCTGTACTTTTCTGTTGTTTTATTTTAAATTTGTTTCATTCTAAGAAGTATTTTCATGGAAAGAAAACCGTACAGACATAGTTTTTCATGATATCTACACATCAGATCAAAAAATCGTACAAATCGGACTAGGGTAGAGAAACGTTTTCGCATTTTGTATGGAAATTTTTAGCTTCACAATCTTCTTAGTACATAAATGATTTTGAGTTTATTGTGTAGACAATAGTAAAATCTTCAATTCACCGAAAAATCATATAAATTTGACAACAGGCTTTTGAAAAAAATCGATCCTTACCAGGAGGGGGGTATCCTTTTCTCTGCAGCTGACTGTACTAGTGAATCCCGGTATTTTACCCTCCACACCACAGCCCAACGGTGGGACATATGGGCGTGAGCTGATGATGATGGTGTACTCACGGTAACGAGCATGCAGTTGCTCTCTCTAATAGCCCCGCAGCACCCGAAGAAGGCGATGAGGAAGACGACGGACCCCACCACCATGCTGGCGATGGGCCCGAGCTGGTACCAGCCCTCGATGCTGTGGATAATGTCGGTGATGGCAGTGACCTGCAGCTGAACAGCAATACCGATGCCGAGCAGCGCCAGTCCTGCCAACTAGGAGAAATAAGAAACGTTAATTCGGAAAGTTATTTTTAAAGGGGGAGGCTTCCTCTGAACTGAAGCTGTTTTTAGGTCCCCCCCCCCCCCCGCTCCCGGGAGCTCGGAGGGACCCTATTGATATGCCTATGCTGTCCGTCCGTCCATCGTCCGTCCGTCCGTCCTAACTTTAAAGAGCTGTACTCGTATCTTTTGAACCGTAATAGATAGCGGGTTTTTTTTCAGAATGTTTTACATGGTGGCTTTAACAAACATATTTTTTTAAAGAAAATGAAATGATAAAGTAGGTCGCCATATACCTACAACATATTCTTTATTTTGGTTGTATCGTAAATCGTTAAAACATAGAAGCGTTAACCTCGTAAGGCCCACGCCAAATTTCGTTAGTTAGAAAATGAATCTTGTATCAGTCGACTAAAGTCAAAAGTCACTTTGACAAATGTCCTAGATTTAGGACGTTGGGCCTTACGAGGTAGAATGATGGGCAAATTGGCCCATACAACCAATACAAATCTCATTTATACCACGTGAAAGGTAGTTATATAAGCTTCATTTTCTAATATTGGGACAAACTTCAAAAACCCTGGCGAAGAGAATTATCAGCCTTCAAATATTTACACACACACGTTTATTACTGCACTAGCTATGCCCCGCAAGCGTTACAATGCTATTTTCCGTATATCCGACTCACGCTTGACCGATTTTTTTAGGATAAACTATTTTTCATGAAACTGGCTATCATGTAGAAAAATATTTATTCCAATCCGACCGGTAGTTCGAAAGTTTCGTTTAAACAAACACACAAACCCACAAACAAAAAACTCTTCTGCTTTATTATATTAGTATAGATTTATTCTTAAAAAATAAAAAATGCATTAATTAAATAGTTGCAAATCAAATCTTCAACATGTGCCATAGCACAGAGTTACGAGCCTTATGGAAAGCGAAATAGTACATCATAATTTCTGAATTTGAGGATTTGTAATTAACACATCCTCATAGAGTTGGAAGTTACCCACGTTTTCATTCCGGGTCTGTACGAACTTAAAAATTTCATCATAAAATATCTCGATTCTCCCAGCCTGCACTGCACAGTCTTGTCGTCATAATAACAATTACAGCAAATAGTGGGATCAATAAGCCTACATACGTTATAATACTATTGGTGATTGGGCTGGGTTCCATACATTTGTGCCCATCATTCTTTGATATGATCACCAGGGATCGGAAATTCGGATCGATATTTACCTAAAGTTGGCAAAATCCCGGAAAAAGATAGGCAAACATGGCGTCGGCTTCTTAAAAATATTATTTTAATAATAGTTCCGGGATTCTGGGATTCTACAAAATGTTAATATAATAATTACTTTACATGTAGAATAAAACATTCATTTTTGCTCCTATAAATTCGTTAGGTTAATGAGTTACAGGTAAATTACATAACATTTGGTAAATCTATACATGAAAAATAACTTCAAACAGTTAATGGAAATAATTGATTATGAAACAATGCCGGTGCAATTTATTTATTTTGAAATCCCAGAAATTTTTGTAATGAATTCTATGATTGAGTCCGCTTCCATACAACTGAACAACAAAGCCGGTGCGAAAGTATAGGTAAATATCGATCCGAATTTCCGATCCCTGATGATCACATCTGAAGAAAAACAACAAGTAGGTACTAAAAAATGATCAAGTGTGAGTTGGCTTCAAGCTGATTCGATTTGAAATTTAATTCAAATTGGAATATAATAATACCTACTTTTTTTTTATGGCATGGTATGGCAAACAAGCACACAGGCCACCTGATGGTAAGTGGAAACTGTGACCCATAGACATTCGCATTCACAAGACTGCAAATGCGTTGCCAACCCTGAGGATTAAGATGGAATGCCTCTATGCTAGTCATTTCACCGGCTGTCTTATCCCCAAACCGGAACACAACAATGCGAACACTGCTACTTGGCGGTAGGTTAATGGATAAGATGGTGGTACCAACCCGGACGGACCCCGCACAAGGTCCTCCCACAAACAACACCTACCCACCTACTGCGCTGAGATACGGAATCCTCATTGCGCGACTTCGACTCGCACTTGACCGGATTTTTAAAGTGTGCTCGAATGCGTTCATGAAGAAGACTAACATTTATCCATAAACGCACTCATATTATTATATCGCCATATGTTTGATTTGCCCGCGCGTCACGTTGCCTGTTTTGAGCGAGCCCTATGCAGTTGTATTAAAGTTGATTTTGAAATACAGCTGTATTTTGAGTTGCTACTGTTTAGATCTAGGAGTGTCTAAGAAAACTATATCTTTTATAGTTGTATTAGTTTTATTTTAAAGTAACACCATTAACTTAATTTTATAATTATATGTATAGGGAAGAGTGACAGGGTGTTTACCCAACTATAGGCAAACTCAGCTTACGTAAAACAATCGCATTTGTGCCGATGCGGCTCAATAACACACTAACACATTTAACAGGATAAGTACTAGACTCAAAAAGAAACTATAAAGTCGCAAGTAACCACGCATAACATAACACAATTAACAAAATATGACAATGATAATAACATAAAAAACAATTATGGGCTTAAATTCGAACCGCTTGGATATTAAACTACTTCTTAATAATATGGATTAATCCATCTACTCAGTTTAAGGCAAACAATTATTATTTTATTGACTAGCCTGTTTTGGTCTGGGCAAAGGCCTCCCCTCTCTTTCGCCGCTCGTCCCTATCAAATTATTATTATTATTATCAAACAATAATAAGAAACTAAAATCACAAATAAGTGACCATGCAGTTAATCGAAACAACAGCAAAATAAGTTAATATCGTCCGATCAGTAGGACAAACCCGTCCGACCACGTGGCCAAAGGGGAGGAGGGTAGGTCCGAGATTAACATACAGTGAGTACAGGAAAATATTCACTAATGATAGTATTGTATTCACATTGTATTTGAGTTATTGTCAATAATGAATGACTCAAACATGACACACTTGAAAAGTAAACGAAACCTAGATAGC